>OY728135.1:107990660-109240660 GCA_963277665.1 Viscum album
GCGACTTTTACGGAGGTCCCGGTGGAGATAGAGGATCGACAGGAGCGGGTCCTACGTGGGCGATCGATTCCTCTTGTGCGCATCAGATGGCAGCACGGGAATCTCCAGGAGAGCACTTGGGAGCGGGAGGCTCAGATGCGTGCTCAGTACCCTCATTTGTTCCCCTAGTTTTTGTTGTATCTTTACGGGGACGTAAAGCCCTGAGGTGGGAGTTATGTAAAGACTGTAAAATTCAAGGGAAATTTTTTTCTTAATTTTCTTTGGATTTTTTACAAGAGCGCGGTTTCAGACGGCACCTGATTCCGAGGCCCGGAGTGCCCGGAATTAATTTCCGAAGTTTGGCTCGGGTACGTTCAGTGAACGAACGAGCGGGAATTCCTAACTTTTGATCCGGTGCTCGGAATTGAAATCCGAGGGCACCGATGAACTCGCAGTGCCGATATTCGCTTAAAGAGACCCTTTCGGGAGTTGCGTATGTTGCGGGTTGAAAGTTAGTTTTGGGGATTAAAAGATAAGTAAAATAAAATTGTGTGTGAATTTTATTTTATTCTAGGTGGTTAGACTCTCTCATGGGAAGTTGTTGGTGGGGCCCGCAACCACCCAACTTCCCATGTGTGGTTATGAGGGAGGTGGGGCCCACACGAACCCCCCACCTTTTCAAATTCCCTAACCCCTCTAAACCCCCTCTTTAATTTGTGACTCTCCCCTACATTAAAACTTGCCAACTTATCTTTCCATTTAATTTCTTGACAACTCAAGATTTTAATTAATGTAATAAATTCAACTTTTGAATTTTTGAAAGGTGGGCAAAGTGAAAATAAAATAAGGGTAGCTTATTTTATTTTGGGGGTTGCTGTGTTGTGTGGAGATTTGAGAGAGGAAGAGTTCTACACTTTGAAGAACTTCTTTTTCCTCCTTGAAGAACGCGAAGAACCTTCGAACATCGACGAAGAACGCCACGTACTCGGGAATCGTCTTTCGCGACGCCATACCCGCGACACCGACGACGTCTTCTTCCGCGTCATCTTTTCCCGCGACGAAATCGTCGTCAAAGAACTTCGAATCCTCGCTTCACGACATCGACGTCCTTCTTCCGTGACGCCGACCACCGCGACGCGTCTTCCGCGGGTCGTTGACGATCTTCGTTCTTGAAACCAGAGGTAGGGGATGATCTTTATTGATTATTTTTTATTCCTTTCTTGAATCGTGGATTTTAGCATGACTTAACGTGTGACTTATTTTATTTAAGTTCCGTTTTTATTTCTTTAACGTGAGGGGGACCGGACCGCACGAACACGGCCGAATCCCCCTCCATCGTTCATGTTGTTCATGCTGGAGGAAACAAGTAACGTGGTGCCGTCGCACCACGCGGATGAACGTTCAGATATTTTCCGCAACGCCGTCGCGCTTCGCCGAGGAGAGATTTCAAGAACGCGACGCCGTCGCGCCGCGTTGGGAGGATTCTTGGCACGGAGAAAGGGGCGCGGTGCCGTCGCACCGCGCCGGACGACGAACACCGCGGCCGGTTCCGGGCCGCGGTGAGACGAGGAGACCGCGGCCGGTTCCGGGCCGCGGCGGAAGGAAAGACCGGCGGCCGTGCCGCCGGCGTCGGAAATCAAGGGCGGGACCGGAATTTCCCGGTCCCGTTAGTAAAAACCGGCCGGCCAGCGGGCCGGCCGGATATCATAAAAACCGGGGGTTTAAACCCCCGGCCGGCTCTTCAAACCCCCCTCTTAAAGAGGGGGGCGGTTCATTTAAAGAGGGGGGGGCAACAGCCCCCCGGTTTTATCAAGCCGGCCCCCATTTGCGGGGGCCGTTTTTGTCAAAGGCACGGCCTTGAGCCGTGCCGCTTGAAGAAAAACGCGGGGCTATGCCCCGCGTGCCAATCACGTGCGGCGCCCAGCGCCGCCGCCGCGGCCCGCCGCCGCCGCCGCCGCGGCCCGCCGCCGCCGCCACGCGGTCCGCCAGCCGCCGCCGCCACGCGGCCCGCCGCCGCCGCCACGCGGCCAGCCGCCGCCGCCGCCACGCGGCCAGCCGCCGCCGCCGTCCGCCGCCGTCCGCCGCCGCCGTCCGCCGCCACCGGCCGCCGCGCCGTCCAGAGGGGGGGGGTCGGGCCGGGTCGGCCCGGACCCGGACCCCCCGTTTCGGACCAGATTAGGTTTTTGGCTCATAACTTGAGCCTCGGACCTCCGAATGACGAACCGTCTGCGGCAACGCGATCCTTGGATCGAGACGATCATTTCGGTATATCGCACTCAAGGTTTCGGGTTACTTTGAGTTCGGCCGGGTTGGTTCATTCACGAAACCAACCGGGCCTTCGGAGCGAAAACGCTCATATCTTGAGCTACGGACGTCCGATTGACGTGCCGTCAGTCGCGTAGTGTTCCTCTTAGTGAGACGGATCTTTTGGCATACTCCGCCCGAGGTTTGGACGCAGGTGGAGTACGGTCGGGTTGGTTTTGCCTTAAAAACCAACCGGGCCCCGGAGACGAAAATGCCATTATCTCTCAGACCGGGCGTCCGATCGACGCGCCGTCTGTTGCGTTGAGTTCCTTTTGACGATACGGAACTTTTGGATACATCAACTTCGGTCTTCGTGACAGTTGATGTATCAGCCTCTCGGCTCGTGGAGCGGATCCTCCGTACGAGCTTGCTGTGTGCGGGAACCCTAGTGCTGGCTGCGACTGTTCTACTGCTACGACTGCTACTGTGACTGCGACGACGACAGTACAGAGATCCTGTGTGGATTCGACGACGACAGTACAGAGATCCTGTGTGGATTCGACGACGACGACTACAGCACTCAGCGATCCTACATGGATCAGTGCTACAGGTTCTGTGTGAGCCCGATCCTGTGTGGGTCCTTGCGCTCAGCGGTTCTGTGTGAGCCAGCGCCTACAGGTTCTGTGTGAGCCCGATCCTGTGTGGGTCTTGCGGGGGTTAGTTACCTATCGATCCTTCGTGGGTCCGACGACTTAGATGGATCAGTGATCATCTTTATCGTCCCTGAAGAAGTATACCTGTGTGAGCTGAATCCTGTTACTTTCCTTTGTGGAATACGTATACTTTCCTGCGTGGACTGAGTTATACTTGGGCTCGGAGGTTGGAGCGTATTTGAATTGATGACTTAGGTATATGTATGGGCATATACCTAAGCAGTGTTGGTTGTTACTTCGTGATTGTACTTTGCTTCGTGGTTTATCCTTTGTGGATTTTGAGAGACCTTCAGGGGTCTCGGGGACCCTACTGAGTAGCTTATACTCACCCCTGCACGGGCTTCGCCCGCACTACGTTGTGTTGGTTGCAGACGACGGACAGCGTTGACCTTAGCTGAGGTTTGCGGAGCGGGACGGTACCCGGAGGTGGACCACTGGGCGGGACGAGCACGGAGCGGACGGTGGGACCCGTGGAGCAGAGGAGCTATCTGTACCCACCCTTCAGGTGGGATTTTCCAGTGGACAGCACGGAGTAGCGGCCTTTACTTTTCAGTTGCTGTTTTTCCCTTTTCGAGTTGTACTTTACTTTCAGTTTGGGTTTGTATTCTGGCCCATTTACTTTTCCGCACTTCAGTTGTACTCTGCTTGCTTAGTGTTTACTTTCCGCTTGTTTACTCTGTGGTGTGTGTTTACTTTTCAAAGGCAATGCCTTCCCAATTTGCTGGGATCTACGCCTTGGTGCTAGTCGCCAGCCCCTGGCCTATGGAAGGCGGGCTTGGGGTAGTCACGGCACGGACCCCGAGGGCGGGTCGTGACACACACAATAAGAATAATTTGTGAATATAGCATACATCTCACAAAAAAACAGTGAGATGAGAAAACCCTTACCAAAAGACTTGAATTTATTCATACACATTCAAACCTCATATATAAGAAATTTAAGTTTATTATAAATCTTAAAAAGAACCATATTCTAATCTATCATACCATATATGATTTTATTATCAATTTATATTACACATTTATTAATAATTCTATGTTAATGTTATGTTTTGTGTAATATCTACTTTGTATTATTTTGTAAATGTTTTGACTTGTTATTTTTTTGTCCCTTTTCAATGATCAAGATATATAAATATATAGAATGTAAACAATGATATAAATACCACATAAATTAAATGTTTATTTATTTATAATAATATACAAAATATATAAATACAAAATGAGATACACCATTCATTTAGATGGCAGGCCCTACGTACGCATTAACACTGTGTCAGTTTTCTTATCGTATTGAAACAAAGTAAATGACATATATATATAATAATTATCATTCAAGTAGAATTTTTATTTATTATATATTAAATAAGTTCATTAAAACCATCTTTAATACATTCCATGTAATGAGTGAATAAATGAAATCGCTTTGAGGAGGAGATAGTAAACACATCCACAAACGATGTTATCATATTCTCACAAAATGGAAAGCATGGAGTTGTATGTTATATAATAATTAAAGAATCATATATACATAATAAATATCATAAATATCATATAAAAAATTATATCCCTATTTACTCTCTTCTATTATAGGAGGTGATGGATGAATGAATGACATCAGTTCACGAGGCGGTAGTCCACGGTACACACGAACTATTATTGTGTATCTCATTTGATGGAAGTGTGTGAATGTGTAGTTAATACCCTTCACATAACAATATATAAGTATAATTATTAAAATTATTTTATTATATAATCATGGAATAATAAAATTAAAAGGTTGAATAAACATATTAAACAAAAGTTCTTGTTAGAGAATGTTACCTCTTCTCCAGGTATCTTATTTTGGTTTGCACCAAAGGACATCATTGGTTTGCATTATTCAAAAAGTAATTATTATAGGTTTAGAGGAGGTTATTTTTGAGCTTATTAAGGATGTTTTTGGATGATAAAAAGTTCTTGAGATGCATAAATAAGTGATGGTATGAGTGTCATTACATAGTGGTAGAGGAGTTCCATTCCTATAAATAAAAAATGTAAGCACGATTGAGAGGAATCCCTTATATAATTTTCTAAAATAATGAAATATTTTAAATAACATGGATGATATGGTTGAAATTTGTCTATAAAATATATTTTGTACATTTTTCTAGGTTATTTTTCTAAATAAGTTACTTTTTTTCTAAGTAAACTCATTTTTACCTTAATAGTTGTAAGTAATTTTATTTACATTCACTAATAGTTTTGGTCAAAAATATGTTGAAATCAATAAATATTA
This sequence comes from Viscum album, assembly GCA_963277665.1. Lineage (NCBI taxonomy): Eukaryota > Viridiplantae > Streptophyta > Magnoliopsida > Santalales > Viscaceae > Viscum > Viscum album. Next base: position 107,995,875 of record OY728135.1, read on the forward strand.
TATATTATGATTATGATAAATATGTAATCTACTAGTCCAATTATAAACACATAATTGTTATAAATTAATTTAAAATTAATCCCATATAAGAGATGTGACAATGAGTTTTTAAAGTGAAGAGTTCAGAAGATTGGAATGTTTTAATATCCAATCTCAAGGTAAAATTGAATAAAATGACACAAATTGGATTAATAGATATATAATTGACCTAAATATTCTATAATAACAATTAAAATACAATTTAACTATATAAAGAAATTAGAAAAATTATTTTTCAGTTAAAATTCAATATTTTAAACTATTAATAAAAAATGAAACTTCTCAAAAAAAATACCCAAAATTCACCCAAAGATAATTTTTAAATTACACTTTAAAATATGAAGTTTATTTTGTAAAATAAAAATTATAAATGTGTCCAAATTTTTAATAAACAAATTTTTATCAATAAATGGAGAAAAACTACAATTTAGAAAAAATATAACTTTTTTATACCTAAAATAGGATTTGTTCTTATTTTATGACTAAAAACGTATTTAATGATGTCAAAATATTAGGTTGAATTTATAATATATAAATTTCATTAATATATTTAACTAATAGTGACTAATTTAATTTATTGTGATAAATCATATTTACAGGCATAAAAATAGTTTATTCATAAAATCACTTCCATTATATTCAATTGGATTTTTTATATTATTAATTAACTGATAACCAAAGATTTATTTTTATATACATGTTTAAACTATATTTTCCAAATTTAGTTACTCTTATTCATAACATCCATTCCAACAGCTAGGTGATAAATATTATAATATTTAAATAATAATAATAATATATTATAGTTTGGTAAAACATGGTATCACGTGTTAGACAAGTTATCGAACGATCTTCGATTTTTGTATAGAAGAAGAAAAAAATTCTGTTTTTTATATAAATATAATCTAAGTGTTGCTTTTAGCACAAGCTCGACGTGGTTTTGTGTAAAAACCAAGAAACAAATGGTGCATTCTTATAAAAAAAGATATATTCAATGTTGCGTGAAGTGAAAGATATCCAAAAGATTAAATTAAATCAATAAAAATATTCATAAAAACTTGGGATGTCGTATTGTAACCACATAAAATGAATTTTTTCCTCAAAATTATTTTTTGTTATCAAAGGATTAATAATTGAATGTTCTTTCCATTGAAATCCACAACACATAAAATAATTAATATTAAAACATCATTTAAAAACTGAATGTTTGAAACATAAGGGTTAGCCAAAGTAACTCATAACTAGGTTTCCACATAGATGAATATAGCTGAAGAATTGAACATGTAAGAAAAGAATAAATTTTTATGGGTAGTGATAATGATCACTGATCATAAGAAAGTGAGTGATCTAGAGAAAGATATTGATCAAAAAAACCAAAGTGGCTTGAAAAATATCATTAATATCATCAAAAATGATGATAATAGGTTAGCATTTTATTTAAAGACCATTTTTCTAAAGTTGAAAAATTTTCTTGAGTAGATATACATACTTGATTTTAGAAGAATCTCACCCTTTGTTGTGACTTGATCAATTTACACATAATCTATTATTCTATGAAATTACATTGAATTTTTCCTTCATGAATCATTAGCAGATCTTGTGATCCAAGAATAGAATGTTAGGTTATTCCATCCATCATTAAAAAAAATTGGTCTTCACAAGTTATCAAATATTAATAAATCATCATATTGTGAGATAATAAATTATTCTATAAGACCTCATCCTATGATTAACAAAAACCATTCCATAAATGGTTAACCTCATAACCCTTCTGAAATATGATTGTACAAAACATTAGAAAGAAGTTCAGTAAATTTCACTAAATCAACTTAACATTGATCCTTCAAATATTATATAGTATATCTTTTTTGTCACATTCCAAACATGGGAATACATTTACCATGTTTTCTCTTTAAACATATTAATAACCTTAATTACCATAAAAGATTATTCAAAACATGCATTATTTCTTATTCAAACGATTATTAAATATATTCCTTAAATCCAAAAAACGTTATAATATTCATACATGATAACATAGTCCACTTTTTCAAATGATCCTTAATCATTTCGATGGTAATTAGTACCGTACAATTTACTTATTCATATCTGACATATCTTTATCCAAGTTAAGAATAAATTTTAAAACATCAGGAATACATTAAGGGTTATTATCCCTTAATCAAAATATTACCTTTCCATTAAATCAATTTTCTATTTCATTAGCATTATTCGACATATCTTTTAAAATCCATAATGAAAAACTTATAACGAAAACATTTATATATTTCATTATTCATATAAAATTATTATTAAATTACAAAATAAAAATACTTCATCAATCCCTCTTCCTTATCAAACAATTAACTAAGATTCATCATCTTATTCCTTAATAACTCATTCCCTAAATACAAAATACAAATCATGTTTTAGAATTTATGAATCTCAATTTAATCATGCAATTAAATAATACTATTAGAACAACAAATGCAAGTATCTGTGTGTGCAGCGGAAATGGTGGGTTGGGGATTAAAATTTTTCATTGTTGAGATGACATAACTTATCATCTCAGGTGATACAATCCTCGTTATGGTTCGAGGATCTCGTGTCCATTATACTGAGCACCGAAATTAAAACTGAACATGTACCTCATTCAAATTGATGTGTGCTTGTCCTTCTCTTGTCACTAGTTAATGTTTCACAACGGATCCAAAGTATAATCCCTCTATATCATCCACACACACATAAAAAATCCACAGGAGAATTAATCATCAAAATCTGGTTTCTAGCATGATGATATGATGATGGCTTTGATGCCCCGCCGATCATCACATTGACGTGACTTCAATGTAAGGATATGAGTTTGATAAAAATAGTTTGATCAATAGATTTTCTCTCTATAAAGATTGATATGAAAGAGATGATATGAAAAATTCACAGTAATTAGTCATTTGGAATATCCTCTCTCTTCCAATTTATATTGGACTCTCAAATACCCAAAAAGGATTCCACAACCCTCATTTATTAAATGTCCATTGAATAAATAAATATTAACAATTAAACTGTGTCATAAATTTTATTTATATTTTATCACATAATTTTAATATATATTAATTATATTATGTGATAAAACTGAGTCATTTAACATGACCCATAATTCCCCCTAATAATAAAATAACCTAAAATAATAAAATAATATTCATTTCCATAATAATATTTCTCAAATTTACATAACTTCAAAATACTCTAAATAAATAAATTCAACCCAATTATTCTTTACTTGAAAAATTGTGAATTTACTTATTTATTGGTGATCAATAACTTGGACAATACTCTAACCTCATGGTGGGGAACACCATGTCCAATATAAATTTTCACTAGAATATGGATAATTCTTCAATATGTTATTTTGTGTGACCATATATGCCCTTATCTCAATAGAAGTGAAAACTTTTCAGAAACCAAGAGTGTATTTTAGTAACCCATGATGGCCCCTAAAGACATAAGTAATAGTCATAGAAATGAAAACCAAACTACGAATATGTATATTGTAATATAATCTCTTTATCTTTAGATATATCATAGTACGGGATGCACACTTATGTCATATTCCATTATTTTGATATAATTTATTGATCAATCAGGATGGATTTACCGTTGTCTACCTTGGCCAAGGACTTATAAAGGTACCACTATCCTGAAAAACCATGCCTTAGATATATTAATTCCTCAATTCAGAAGTTAATAATTCGATCTTGACAATTCAACCAATTCCATACCCCTAATGATGAACCCAAAAAAAGCTACCTCACAATGATTTCATTATCATGATTTTTTTCCTTTATTCAAATTACATGATCATATAGCACACATTGATAATGATCTAAATTTAGGAGACTAATATACATGTCCATAGATTGGAACAACCAATGACACCTGAAACATGTGGTGTTCCTATTAGAGGACATATCCTCATGACCTCACTACTAGAGATCACCAAGTGTGAACTTCATGAGATTAATTATCAATTCTTATGATCTCACAACACTTGATGGACAGAAATCAAAAGTTTTCTATCAGTGTGATGTATCTAGAATATATAAAATTTATTTAAGATTAATTTCATAGTATCTAGAGGATCTCATTATATCCTAGGATCTTCTACAAATTTTTTATTCAATAATTAATATATGAAAATTATCATTAAATAGTGAAAACAAAAATGTATACACTATAATGATAATTGTACATCATGCATATATACCTATATACGTGAAATTGTATTGGAAAATAATTATATAATTGGGTACAATGAACCCACTATTACAACACTCCCACTTTCACTAGAGCCAACTTCATAACCATACATGTTAGAACTCACATGATAAAGATCATGTTTCTACTTAGTCATGAAATTAGTTGATGGGTTTTCCATGTCTCTACTGCATGTCTATAATGCTATGTGCGACCTCATGTCCTTAATTAAAACTTCTTTGGAGATAGAAAAATATTTTTTCTCCCATAAAAACTAGTACCCTTCCTCTCCACATTCTACGTACATATCCTTTTTTTATTTTCTCAAGTATAATTACATATTTCTAAATTCATTCCATACAGTTCTCCTAGATAAAACTCATATTTTTCTACAATAAGGAAAATGTTGGAAATATCAAGTCTTATACATATCAGGTAATATGTGATTGATCCATCCCAAAAGTGTATGGAATTGAACTAACCACATTAATATAGTTTTATGCACATGAAATCAATCTCGGATAGATTTATTCAGTGTGACTATAGTTACAATTCTCTCTCAGATGGTTCAATCATGTAATTTTCAATACAATGTTAGTACAAGTACGATTGACTAGTTTTAAGTAACCATGAGATCCACCTCAGTAGTTCATATTGCCTAAAACATGGGTTTCAACTTTAAGTCAATCAGTGAAGAATTACTATCATCATGTTATAAACTAACTTTAAGACTAATATATGTTTTCCATGTGTCACCAATCATATTTCACATGGAAAGCAATGGTGCTCCCACTAAACTCTGGTAGAAATATGAACACAATTCATTCTTAATTAATATTATATGATCTTGTTTCCCACATTAATCCTAAACAATATTTTAGTAACTTTTACCCTTTATTGGTATTCTATGATGTCTTAATCCCTTTTTGGGTGTATTGTATTGACACCTTCCATGATAAGTGGTTTTGAAATTGAATAATCAATAAAATGATCCTATAAATTAGCTATGATTGGTAAAATTCTAATGGATTTAGAAATAATGACACGATATAACAAATCTACCCTTATTGGTATATCCCTTGTACCACCCATGGATCATATCATATGGACACCAATTACTATATTCAAAATAAGAAGCCCATGCTCTATGATACAGCGAATCCATTTTTTAGTTTTTATTGATTTTTTCAATTTTAGGTAATCTCCAAATATAGAATACCTATAGGAATTATTATTCACAATGAATAATATATCACCAGCCACAATGATTATAAAAACATCACCATGGTTTTATCCTTAATATATATTATGTTTCTTTAGAACAATGTCCTTCTACAAGAACTTGTCAAACATGTACCTATTACAACTATATGCGCATCTCTATCATTGACTAATCCCAAGTAAATGTCTCTCGCACTTTCTCAAGTAGGGATGTGCACCCTTATATAGAAATTTAGTCAATTACTATGACTATCACTTTTATATCTTTCAGATTTATGGAATATCCTAAGAAACTTTTAGGATGATTACCATAGATTCACATTGTGTTTTACTTGATTATTTTTTTATCCTAAAAATCTCTTTGAATCTAAACATATATTCTTATGAAAGTGTTGATTTCTATCTTATTATGACTCATATGATATCCATTTCTCATTATAGTTTGCATATGGTTATAGGATTATTCCATTATTTGATATATACATCATGAAATGTAATAGAAGTTTCTTTAATATATTTATATCAACATTGATGCTCTTTATACTTACATAATGGCTCTGATGTATAAAATGAAATGTGTTTTTATGATTTTCACCACACTAAATTTTTTTGATCAATGTTAACATTAAATAATCATCATCAATCCTCATTATTGTAATCATATCCCTAATATGGATAAGGTAATGTGAATTTAAGAATTACACCACATGACATTATAATGATCGATGAATGCATGGTAAAGATATTCTTTGACAGACTAGCCTGAAGAAAATTATATCTTATAACCATGCATATATAATACTATACTTTCATATTAATTGATGAAAAATTAATGTATTCTAATAGAGAATATTTACAACTATCTTACCCATGTAATAGTTCATGCTCTCTTGTTGAATAAATTCTAAAAGATTTGTGGCTCACCTTTATTTTTAATGGTTTCTTTTTCCAAACTAAATAATTATATACATCAACGATACCTAAGTTTTATAGATCCACTGAGTCTAAATACATACTAGTTATATACTTGACATTTATAATTATTTTTACTTGAAAAAGAATTATCTTTCCTCAACTAGATATAAAAGTCTTAAATTTTATCTTCATCATGTATTACTTATGATTCATGTATTATGAAACTAATAATTTATTATTAAATACCCCAAAAAACACTCATTCCTTAACATGGAATAATTTCATTGTGTCCAAAGGACACGTAAGATAAATTTTTTGGTTATACTCAATAAAGGTTCTACTTGAATCATCTTCATGGAACTCATAATTTTTGTTCTTCTCACTATTGACTTAGGAACCTCCCTTTCTCAGCCACATGGAGAATGTGCCTTACTTATTTTAAAGTTTCTATCACTTTATTTGTTACTATATTTTTAGATACATATATGTGATAAAAATATTTTATTTAATACCCAAAAAGTTTTTTAGAAACAATACTTATATTGATGAATATTCACTATATAAGAAATGAATACTTGCTTCTTCAATTCAGTTAATCGCGATCAAACATACATAGAATTATTTCAGGATATGTGAAGTGAATAACCTTATGTGTAATACATATATCTTTGAAAGACATTTCGAAGGTGCCTATGGGTTACAATTTTTTAGTGGCCTTTTCAACGTGTATTTCAACTTGTTCACCATAATAATTAAATATTATAATTTCTTAAATTTCTTATTTACATGGTGAACCATTGCCAAAAGGTAATGAAGAATTTACTACATCATGTTTTTTCTCATAATATTAAATTAAATTGGTGTATATGGGTGAAAATTAAATATGAAATACTCATGATCCATCTTTTTATTACACATAGCCCGTGTAATTATCATCAATTCATAACTTTCTTCTCTTTCTACTTGTGGGATTCTAGGAGATGAGACAACATGTAATATCATCATTTTTCTAATGTGGAATTCACATCATACATCGCATGTTTATGTAAGTATTATGAAATAACCATCGAATTCATCAAACATGAGTCTCCTCTATGAATTTTTACACCCTCACTTCCTGAGGTGGCATAATAGGTATTGGGGATACTAGCACATTAATATTATGATATTTTAGTTTTGTGATAAGTTGCCTGTACCACTCTTTGAAAACTCATTCTTATTTATAAATTTCATTTTTCAATGATTATAACAATTTATTTTATGCCATTTAATGCCATTTTATATTGAAATAAAATCTATCAGATTGTGCTTTTATCTTGATTATTGAATTAGACATTATTGATTAATCAATTTAATCATTAAATGTCACCCACTATTATGTCATGTTCTAGGAACCCTCTATACTAGAATTGGAATACTCTAATTCTTGAGTATTCTAATGGAAATTTTCATTTAACATCACTTTATAGTATACAAGCTTTGGCTACACCACTACTCAGAGAGTTCAATGAAGGAGTTTGACTGGCCAACCACACTAATTCATGGTTCCATGATATGTTGAGTAATGTCCAAGCTTCTAAAATAATAAAATTTATTTTACTCAATTATTTCTTTTAAAGTTGAATAAATATTTATTTGACTACTTATTTGCTACTAACTCCAGCTAATTTAATTCATCACTCTCATAAGAACTCCCCGGTAGTAAGAGGCACCCTCAAATTTGGCTGACGAGCACCTCGAACACCTGGTTTTATTCAAATTCAAATGATCAGAGGCATTTGACAAATTAATATTTTTGTGAGGTTTTTTTTTGATGAATGTAATACATTTCTACTAATCTTGTTAAATCTCGTTATCTCGCTCAAAATGAATCATTAATACAATAAAATTCATTACTTATTTAGGAATCTTTATTGTTTATTATTTTATGAGTTTTCCTGATATTATGAACTTTCATAATATAATAAATAAATGATTAAAGGATATAAACTACCCTACTGGTCTTGAGTATCAAATATGGGTTGACACATTTAAATTCAATGGATCAACCATGACCTAGAAGTATCATACCAAAGTCATGGCTTGACTCAATATGCAGCTTGCCCCATGTAGTCTTCCTTGTCTCGTCTGGACATTTCCTTGACATGCCATTGTCTGCATCTTACACCGTCCTCATCAAGGTGGGGTCCATGTCGTACATTATTTCCATAAAAAGTACCAGTATGCTTTTATGCAGGCGAGGGGGACTCAGGAGTGAAATGAACATTAGATAAATTTGCACACCCATGCTTTTATACATTTTTGACCAAAAATTAGATGATGTGCATAACATTAAAAAAATAATTAATTATTTAAATTCATTGCACATAGTTAAAGAATTAATTAATTAATTAAACCATATATACACAGTTCAGTCAACTTCTTAAGATCAGTTAGCAGATGAAATAAATGCATGATATAAATTAAATTACAATAAATTAAATCATGAGGGTATTTAATTTAATTTTAAGAAATAACTAAATTCAAATAATTTAATTCTATTCGTTCCACTATTAATTTAATTGTAATTTCAGAAAAAAAAAATTATGTCGTTAATTTAATTTAAAAATAATAATAAATTAATTATTCAGAATATTAAAACTCGAATTATTTTCATTTTTATCCATAATTTATATTTTAATTAATTTAATTTAAGACCAAAAACAAATTAATTATTAAAATAAATTTCAGTTATCCTAAATCTCGAAACCCTCCGTAGGCCCAAAATGGCTCACACCAAGCCTATGTATACCCATTTTCGGTTGAGAAAATCTTGTGATGGGATGATCTGAGCTAGGCAAGTCTGATCTGAGTAGTATTGTGTCCGGCAGACCCACCCCGAACACATTGTAGAGAAAAACAGTGTTGTGTAGAGAGGTACTAAAGAGCACCTCAGGCTGCAGGATCAATGGGATGGTACTCAGTACATGGTTTTCATCTGACAAGTGGATGAAGAACAGAAGGGAGTATGGTCCGCGATGGTTAGGTAAATTCCATGGTCTGTGGAGGATCTGGACGATAGGAGCATGGTGTCTATCATCTGGCGATGGGTGGGACAGCAGGGTAGCATGGCACCTGGCCGAATGATTCCGGATCTGACCCCTAACTATGGTGACATACACAGGACTACTGATGAGGAGGTTTCCTAGGAACCATAGTTGGTTTTAGAAAGATCTTAAATAAAAGAAGACCTACAACTGTGATGAAGCACATGGCTTGCATTCAACGACTGGTTGGGGTTCTCCTAGGACAAAGGCAATGGTGCTGCTATGCTCCCAGAGATGCCGGTGGAGGAGTGGCTAAGGTGAGTGTGGATGGTTCAGAGGTGTGGAGGCTAGTGAGACCGAACGGAGGAGGTGGCGACCACATCATGTGGCGACAGTGATCCGGGATCTGGATCCATGAAGGGTGGGCCACGGTGAGGGGGAAAACAGGTAGGCTCACTCGGGTCAACAAGGCAGTGGCACTAGGTAAATCCAACTAATGGTGGACCCATGGAGGTGAACAAGTTTCTTGAGAGTGGGAGGCATTCACCATAAGGGATTCCTAAGGGGGGAACACTGAGTAGCTAGATAGAAGACCCCATTTTCTTGGTCTTTGTTTCATATTTTTCTTTTAAATTATTGAAAGACCAAGACCTTCCACCCCCACTTTGGCTTTATGTGTATTTTTTTTAAAGCCTTAAATACAGGAAATATTAAAATAAAATTATCATTTTTTGTTTTTTTAGATAAATTCTACATTCGTGTGGAATTAAAACAATATCGGAGAATACTGTTCTCACCAACGTCGGTCAGAACACTCGTATGCCAGAAAAAAAATTGATAAAATTATCATTTTTAAAAAATATATCTTTTTAATTTTAATATCTAAAATTAGACCCCAAAAATACATAATAAATTATTTAGATGGTCGTAACTTGCTCATCTGTCCTCAGATCTAATCGCAGTTGGGTCTGTTGGGACCGATTTCGAGACCTCAATATAAATTTAATGAAACATAATTTTTCTCAAGTCATCTAATTTATAGGATTTATATGATAGAAATTAAAGGTACCTAGGAATACATATAAATCTGGTGGGATGGGGATTAATAATTTTCATCACCGGGATGATGGGACTTGTCGTATCCTGCGATCTGAGCCCCAGTATAGTCCAAGGATTTCTTGTGAGTTAAACTGAGCATGTAAATTATAATTTAACGTTTATCTCGTTAATAAAGAAGAAGTTTTTTTATTTGAACATCTCCAAAGACCATTCCACAAAGGATCCATAGTATAATCCATATATCATTTACATACACTTAAAAAATCCAGAGGAGCATAGTTGATCGAACTTGGGTGCTAGCACAGTGATCTAATAATGCCTTCAACATTCTGAAAAGCAATGCATCAACGTGACTTGAATGCAAATAGATGATCTCAATCCAAACACATTGATCGAGATCTTATCTCTCTATAAATCAGGACAATAGAGATAGGGTTTGATGAATTCTCATTGATTAGTCATTGTGCAAGAGCCTCTCTCCTCCTATTTATAGTGGATTGTCAAATTCTTGGAAAGGGGTCCCAATCCCCCATTTATTAAATGTACACTAAATAAATAATTATAAATAACTAAACAGAGTCATAAATATTATTTGTATTTTATCACATTAATGTAATATGTATTATGTATGTACATGTCAAAAATTATTCAGTTAACTTGACTTTCCATTCCTTTTGATATTAAAAAAACATGATATATTAAAATAATAATCATTCGAATAATAATATTTATGGTATAAACATAACTTGTAATATATAATAAAAAAATTCAAACCAATTACTATTTAAATGAATAATAATGAATTTATTTATTTATCTATTTTTGATTATATGGACAACAATCAAACCCCGTGGTGGGACCCCATGTGCAATATACATAATCACCTGAGTATAGATGATTCTTGAATACACTATTTTTTATAACTCTATAGACGCTAATCTGGATAGTAGTGAACAATATTCATAAACTAAAAGCGGGGAAAAGCAACCTATCAAGGCCCCTAAAGAGATAAACAATAGTCATAGTAATGAAAACCATTCTATGAACACTTACTATGTAAAATAATCACTTTATATTTAGATATCTCACAAAGTAGAATGCAAACATATGTCATTTTCCGTTCTTGATTTAATATTTTTTGATCTATATGGAAATATTTACCCATATCTTCCTTATCCAAGTAATTATGAAGGTTCTTCTATCCTGATAAACCAGTCCTGAAATATATTATATCCTCAACTCCTAAGGGAAAAATTCAATATTGACCATTCAACTAATTCCATTCCAATAATGACACACCAAACAAAAGCTAACTCACCATGATTTTATTATCATGGGTTTCTCCATGCATCCAAGTATGTGATAAAATTTCACACATTGATAATGATCTCAAGTCAGGATAGGAATATACATGTCCATAATAGGAATAGAAAATTACACCTGAAACATGTGGTGTTCCAATTATCAGGTCTTTCCTCATGATGTCACTAGAGGAGATCACCAAGTGCGAACATCCTGATAAGAAGTCTCGATGCTTATGATACCCCATCATATGGTATTATAACATCAACTATTTCCAGTTAGTATGATGTATCTTGACCATAATGATTTTTTTTAGACTAATTCCATAGAATCTTGAATTTCTCATTATAGCTTAGGATATGCTATAACCTTTTGATACAGTAACTATTCTATAGAAATTGCCATTAAATAGTGGATGCATAAATGTATACACTATAATGATAGGTGTACATCGTTCATATCTAAATGTATACATGAAATGGTAATCTAAAAGTTCTATATAGTTGGGTCTAAGGAACCCTCTATTACACCAGCACATACATTTCATATGTCGTTCTTGGTCTCTTTATCATATATAGTAAAACCATTACTCATACAACCTTGTTCAGTTCCTTTATGATATTTCCACATAATACATTTATTTTCATAATGATCATACTTTCCGCATATAAAACATTCAATTGTTGATAACCCCTTAGGGAGAAAAATATTCTAATTATCTAAACTCTTCATTTTTTATTGTATTTTACTTACATTGGGTCCTTCTTTACTACAAATAATATATTTTTTTATTCCTTTAAAAAAATTCTTGGAAATTTTCCTATACTTTAGCTCTTCCTTGTACTTATCCTTATATACATACTTAAACATATTCTTATAAATATACCTAGGGATATCAGTAATGTTTTCTCATCTTCTTTACAAAAGGATGAATTAACCATTACATTGATACAATCTATAGAAACCTATGTTTAACATAGAAATATATTACATCATTTTAGATGAATATTAATCACATTACAAAATTTCATTCCTTTGGAGCATAATATTTCATTTATTTTTAATATTGGAAGCATAATATTTTATCTTGGTGAATGATCTTCAATATCTCCATTAAATATCTTCCCCTATAATAATCCTACTTAAAACATTCCTAATAACCTAGTTAATTGAAACATAAGATAGGGTGATATTTGATGCTCAATAAGAGTATATAAAGGAGGTACATAAGCATAAAATGGATATATGTGTATGAAAACATGATCATAAAATCTAAATATCAAACCCTACATATCAAAGATAATAATCATGAGTCATGGAATAAATATTGGCAGTTCATAAGTCATGAATCATATGGGAATAAGTAGAATAAGAAATAAATGTATAACATAGGATTAAATTTGTAATTTTGGAACACACATAAGCATTTAAAATCATTCCCTTTAAATCCATGCTCATTTCCAAAATGTACCATGGAACTTTATGAGGGATACACCTACTGAGTGGGACACACCACCATCCCCAGTCATAGGACATTTCTTATAGATGAATGGGATCACTCACCAAACTATATTATTAGTCACGTTATACTCCCAATACCATCTTAGTATCTATGATTTACTCCCAACACTGTCTTAGTAGTCAAGGTTGACTCCCAGGACCATCTTAATGGATAAATTCCTTTACTGAACCGAGTTCACTCTCCATTATAACCATTTCTATCTCATTAGATATAAATATTTACATAATTCATTAGATTGAGATATAGGTCCGACCCATACCATAATAAAATTGTACATATTTTTTCCTCAAGAAAAAAATATTAATCATATCACAACCCAAAAAAAGAGATTGGTTTTATAAACATTATAACATTACCCCGTAAATAAAATGGGTATCATAAAAATATCATCATATCCTAACCATTGGAAAAAATATATGTTTCATAATCAATTTTTTATATAATAACATGATAATGGAATGGATTCATAAGAATTTTATCATGGTATAACACATGGAGGATAAACAGTTTTCATAAACACCATGTTATCAAAAGCATAACCATTCAATGAAAATAATAAGAATTGCGTTCTTGTATAATATCTGCAGTAAATCATAAACATTATCAAAATATTTCATATTAGATGAAGAAATATTTTCAAATGATCACTTGGATAATTTCATAAGGAAAATAACCCATCTTTAAAAATAATTGTTTAGACATAAAACATTTTTAAAATGATTTTCTTTGAAATCCACTTTGAAAAAATAATATATACCCTTTAAAAGTCATTGAAAAAAATTATTGATGAAAATATAATTTCCTGCATGAAAAAAAACTCTTTTTAAATCATAAAACACTTTTAAAACATTTTTCTCTAAAAATAGATTTGAAAACATATAAAAGACGCATGGAAAATCTTTTAAAACACTTCGTAAGAATAATTTTTTTTGAAATAATTTCATTTGAAAATAATCATTGAAAACATTTAAAATATGCTTTTAAAATAATTTAAAAATCTTCTTATACATATATTTTTTTAAATAATATTTATTTTGAAAATATCTTTGAAATCCTATAAAGGATGCTTTAAAATCATTAAAATCCTTTTCTTTGAAAATAACCTTTGAACATATATAAAATAATATTTAAAAATAATTTAATAAAATTATTAAAACATAAAACATCCTTGAAAACTTTTCCTTATAAATGTTTCCTAAATTATTATATAAAAACATTGTTGAATTTTTTTTGGAAGCCTTGGATTTTAAATAAAACAAATTACCGACCGATCAGAAAAATAAGGTCATATTTTCACACACACAAAAAATATTTTTTAATGATAATATGTAATAAATAGTGGGTAAATGGTAATATTACATGAATATATTATGAATTACCAGAGTATAAAAAACTTCATTAGAATTCGTGAGAGATGATCATAATAATTCATCAATGGAAGCATAATCATAAAGAATCCCAATAAATGTTGAGATTGTGGTAATAAAATCTTACCACTTTGGAAACATTGAATCTAGATAAACATGAAAGAATAACATTTAATGAGGATTAAAATATTATGAAATGAAAAAAAAATCATGATAAAACATGTAAAAGTAATTATATATGCCTCATAAAATAATTAGGTTCATAACATAACATGTGTCTCATAGAATGAAAATTGAGATAAAATTACCTTACATATTTTGTATCTTTTGAACTATAAACAACCTAAAAGAGAGATCATAAAATGGATATTTAAATAAAATTTAATTTAAGGATAATAATCATATTATTAATTTATTATTATTATATACACCACATAAAAGAAAAAAGTGGTGAATAGGGCATAAGTCTTTTAGAAATAATGGTGAGACTTGAAATCCCCTTACTACTCAATTAACTTTTGAATCATGAGATCCATAAATGAATAAAACCAATTGAAACTATTAATATCATTAAATAATTTAAATTCATGATATAAAATTTCATAGAAAATTATATACACAAAAAACAAACAATTTGTAAATATAGCATATATCTCATAGAAATAAAAGTTAGACGAGAAAACCCATACCTTAAGTATTGAATTTCATCATACATTTCCAAACCTCATATATAATAATTATAAGTCTATTATAGATCTAAAAAATAATCATATTATATATATCATTTCATAGATGATTTTAATATGACTTTATATTACATTTTTATTAACAATTCCATGTTAATGTTACATTTCAGGTAATATCCGCTTTATTCTTCATATATGTTTAGACTTGTTATTTTTTGGTCCTTTTTTGTTGATCATGATTTCCTTTACTACATAATTTATATCATGATATAAATATAATATATATTCATTATATATGTAATTATAATAATCTACAATATAGGTAAATAGAAAATGAGATTCATCGTTCATAGAGAAGGCAGACCATACACACGCATGAATGTTTTTTCAATTTTGTTACTGTATTGAAAGAAAGAAAGTAAATGATAAATATTTACATATATATTGAAATTATAGTATAATTATAATTTTATATATATTATATATTTTTATTCTCCCCATCATTGATATATTCCATGTAAAGTGTGAATTAATCGCTTTTCATTGTGGAGGTGGTAGTCGACACATCCACAAATGATGTTATCATATTCTCACAAATTTGAATGCTTAAATTTATGTGTTTTATAATAATTCAAGAAAAATAGTGACATCATAAATATCATATATTTCATATAAAAATAGTTATAATATAATTATCTCCAACCATGATAGGTGGAAATGGAAGAATGAATTACTTTCATCCGTGAAGATGTAGTACGATATAGACATGAATGATGATAACGTATCCCATTTGATGGAATTTTGTAACGGTTTAGGTCCCAAATTTTATATAAAGACACCTTATTATATATTTTAAACTGTGGTTATTATATAATCATGTAATAATTATAATATAATTGGTGGACAAAGAAAAAAAGTGCTTATTGAAGAACATTACCTCTTCTTCAGTTAAATCCTATTGGTTTCACCAAAGGACTTCATTGGTTCTGTTTACGACCAAAGTGAGGCTTCTATGTTCATAGGAGGTATTTTTGGAGCTTATTTGGGTATGGGTATTATCCAATGTTCTTGAGAGGTTTGAATAAGTGAGGGGGTGATTTCCCTTTTATAGTAGAGGAGGAGTGGAATTCATGTAAATATAAAATGGAAAACACTATTGAGAAGTATCATTAACATCATGTGCATATAACAGTGATAACTTTATTATATAATAGAATATATGCTATAAATATGTCCATAAAATGTATTTTGGAAATGTTTTTAGGTTATTTGGCCCCTTAAGTTAATGTTTAACCCCCCCCAAGTAAACTAGTTTTTACCTTAATTGCTTTAATTAATTTTAATTACATTCACTTATATTTTGGTCAAAAATAAGTTGAAGATATGAGAAATTATAAATTATTATGATTCAAAAATTGAATCTATTTTTATAAAATCTAAACACATATGTGGAAAAAATTAATTTAAAATTAGTCACATGGACTGGATAAGACAGTGAGTTTTTAATGTTCAAAAGTTCAAAAGTTTGAATAGTTTTTATATCAAATTTCAATGTAAAATTTATTCAAATGAACTAAATTGGAATAATATATGTATAATTAAGATAAATATACTTTAAAACTAATATATAATATATATTATCTATATAAATAAACTAAATTAAAATGTGGTTTTTAGATAATATTTTATATTTATCAATATTCATCAAAAAAATAAAATTCTTAGAAAAATACTATAAATTCCGCATAAGATAATTTTGACATTAATTATTAAAACAATTAAGATTATTTTTTCAAATAAAAATTATAAAAGTGTCAAAAATTAGTTTTAAAACAGGTATACCATTAAAATGCGAAAAAATCGCCTTTTAGAAGAAAAAAATATTTCTTTTTATTTTGTCTAAAATTGGATGTTTTCGTATTTTTATTCTTACCAAACATATTCAATTAAAGTAAAAACATTTGGTTGATTTTATAATATATTAATTTCATTAATATCTCCCATTAATAGTTATTAATTTAATTTATTAATATAAAACATCATTATGGGCATAGAAATGGTTTTTCATAAAATCACTTCCGTTATATTAAATTGGTTTTTTATTTTCATTTATATTTAATTTATAAAAAATGATATAATTTTATATACATGTTTAAACTATATTTTCACAATTTATTTAATCTTATTCATAACATCCATTCCAACACCTTGGTGATAACTATAATAATATTTTACAAATAATATTAATAATATATTGTAGTTCGGTAAAACTCGAACATGCATGGTATGAAAGTTATCAAAGGAACTTGAAATTTTGTGTTACATCATACAAACATAGTGTTGCGTGAATCACATGCTAATATAGGTTTTGTGAGTAGCAAGAAGATCAACATGGTGTTGCATACAAAGAATGAATAACTTTGTGCTTTTATATAACACAAGCTATATTCGGTGTTGCGCGAAACAAAAAATATCAAAAAGAATAAATTAAATAAAAAACTAATAATTCATAAAAACTTGGGGTTTTATAGTAAATCATATTAAAATTACTGTTGAGGTGGTAGAGAAAGACTGTTGGGACCACTCTGTGTGTGAAGATTGTATTTGTTGTCAATAGTTGTCAATGCTGGTCAAATTGAAGAAGGAGATAAAGAAGGAATCCAAAGTTAATGGAGATCAACTGAAGTGAGGATGCTTGGAGAATTATTATGAAATCATAGCATTGGATGTCATACTTGAGTAATTCTCTAAGAAGATAAATTCAGACAATTTTTGAACTTATCCTATGTTCAAAGAACTTGTGTCAAAGGTGACACATTGTTTACAACAATGAAGAATGGATAAGTATCATCAATTTGAGGATTATTGGAGCAGAATGGTGATGTATCATCTATCTAAGGATGGTTGAAGAAGAATTTAGGATTTGAAGTGAGGATGAAAGAAGTACTTTTGAATTAATATTTCTAAATGAATGGATAAACCATATGATGCTTTGCTGATTTGTATTTCACAAATATCATAAGTTTGGAGAACTTGTGATGCAAGCCTTATGAAGGAAAGGGAGAGAAAAAAGAAGTGTTTTTGGAAAATTCATATCACAAATATCATCAGATTAAAAATATTGCAAAGGAAAGAAGTAGGCGCGCAAGTATGTAGTAGACGCGCAAGTATGCAGTAGGTGTGCAAGTATGCATTAGGCGTGCAAGTATGCAGTAGGTGCGCAAGTGTGTAGAGGCGTGCAATTCATATTTCAAAATAGCATTATTTCAGAAATATGGAAAAGGAAATAAAGTGGTGCGCAAGTCAAGAATGACGCGCAAGTATTTGGCACGCAAGTATTTGGCGCACAAGTATTGGCGCGCAAGTATTGGGGTGAAAGTCATATTTCAAGATCATCCCATCAAAATATGCCAAAGAAAATAACATGGAATGCAAGTTAAATATTGTCACACAAGTCAAAAAGTGGCGCGCAAGTATAGATGGCGTGCAAGTGTTGACGCGCAAGTATAAGTGGCGCTCAAGTGGCGGCGCGCAAGTGGTGGCACGCAAGTGTCAGTGCACAAGTGTTTTATAGGCGCGCAAGTCATATTTCAAATTGCATTATTTCAAAAATATGGAAAAGTAAATAAATTGGCGCACAAGTCATGGCACGGAAGTGGTGGCACTCAAGTGGTGGCGCGCAAGTGGTGGCTCGCAAGTGTTGACGCACAAGTGTAAGTGGTGCGCATGTCCTTTTTCAAAGATCATCCAATCAAAATATGACAAAGGAAATAAAGTGGCGTGCCAGTTTGAAAGTGTCGCGCAAGTCAAGAGTGTCACGCAAGTATTGGAGCGCAAGTCTTGGCACGCAAGTGTGGGGCGCGGAAGTCACCAAAATACCTATAAATAGGAGAATACCCTCCTCATTTCTTAAGGCTCAACACTTAAGAGAAAAAATTGAGCTCTGAATGCGCAAGTGTAGAAAGTGGCATGCAAGCTGAAGTGGAACGCAAGTTGAGGGTTTTTTATAGGTCTTGCAAGTGTTGTCACACAAGTATGCCATGCAAGTGTTTTCGTGCAAGTCGTTCGCGCAAGTGTTGCTGCGCAAGTCTGCCGCGAAAGTCTTTTGGGAAAGTCTTACCACGAAAGTTGTGGCACGCAAGTAGCAGCGTGCAAGAAGAGGCATGCAAGTTGAAGGCGTGCAAGTATAGGGCGCGCAAGTGGAAGTGGGCACGCAAGTTGTTTTGTTCTAGGAGTTCCTTCCATCTTCTGGAGAGGAAAGAATAAGAAGGAAAAGAGTTCAACTACATTCCATATGCATGATCACATGCATTTATGGACAAGAGGAGAACTTACTATGATGATGCCAAGTAAGCTGGTCTTTGTTTCCTGATTAATCACATTGGTATATGTGATTCTTGCTAAGAAAGAAGAAGGAGTCCTAGTGCATTATGTTATTGCACTAAAGAAGAAGAAGAAGACCTAGTGCAGCTGGTTTTTCACTAGTGAATAAGAAAAGAAGAAGACACAAATAATTTCTTGCCTACTTCTTTGCAAGTAATCAAGTGAAGAGAACTGAAGAAGATTAAGAGTAGAACCTACCTTACTGAAGAAGGAAGAAGAATGTCTCCATAGGCAGTATACAGAAACAGCTAGAGGCTGCAAGTTGGACTTGGATTTCACTAGTCCATGGAAGAGGATTGTTTCCCACCCCCCTTCAATGTGTAGGGACTCACACGGGCTAGAGGATTGTTTTCCTAGACACTCCATTGTAAAATCATAACACATTATAATGAAGAATCCATGTAGTGGCCATACACATGCATGGAAAGGATGTATCTACTCTTATTGAGTGGTGAACCTTGTAAAAATATCGTGTGCATATTTTTACTGGTTTCTATTATTACATGCGATAGGGAAATAAGAATAAGAGAATCAAGATCCTAACAGGTCACGAGCTACAGGGATAAAAGTCTGAATTGTTTTAAAAAGTCCCCAACACTGATTCACCCCCCCTCTCAGTGTTAGACATATCCCAAACTGGTCCTCTCAAAGACATCTTACATAAATGAGTAATGATTTTTCCAAATACGCATTCAATTGTTTCTTATGAGACCTCTCGATGCATCAAGGATATATATAATTCTGGAAACCACCCTTTATATAAGAAGGCCAATGCATTAATCCTATGGTTAAAAAATATTGCTTTTCAACATGCCTTAATACTCAATAACTATCCACATTGAAAAAACTATATGTTTTAATTTCAACAATATCCCTATTTAAATTGATTATAAAACTTTTAGTGAAATATTATTGATGTTATTATTAGGTTATATTATCAATATAACATATGAATCATCAACGAATATTGACATTAATGAAAATAATTTTAAAAGATCACTAAAACATTTCTATATAAAATAAAATTATCATTTTGAAATCAAATAAATCAAATTTAAAATTATATAGAATACTATTAAAAATATTTTCATTGAATGTAACCATGTAAACCTATAAAATAGTTTTCAAGTAATAGAGTATACATGACGGTGGAAAAATCCATTTCTGTGGCATATGTTAAAACTTTGATTCTGTTCACACCTTCATTAAAAAGATCCTCATTTAGAGAACAGAAATAAAATTCATTTTAAATTTTTTATTGAAATTAAAACATGGTTAGAATGATGTTAATAAATAATTATAAAATTCAAAAAACAATAATGAAATTTTTTTAATGAAGATATGGATTTCGAAGAAAATGTTCCCCAACTGAATAAAAATGTACTGTTGGTTTTCCATAGAAAAATTATTTTGAAAATTTATGAACAAAGAGGGAGTAAAATAAATAGAAAACCTATATTAAATATTAATAACCTGGGAAGAATAAAATATGTGGGATTCAATATAGAAATATCATATAAATATCCCAAAAGAATCTTAACCATACACTATATCTATTAATTAAAAGATTGTGAAATAAACCCTTATATTAAGGATGATTTTCTTCATAAGTGCTTTTAACCTCATGTATAATTAATTTAAATTTATTATTATTATATACTAGAACCATATACATAAAATATTATATAATATCCACTTACTGTAAACCCCAAATATTTTATAAATATGTCCTTTGAGTTAAACTTGAAGTATTCAATAAATATTTTTACACAAACCCATGAGTCTAAAAGAATTATGATATAGTATTACATTAGAACCAAGTCATTGGATTAAAAGTTATATTTAGTATTAACTACATTATGAAAAATAATTATAATGGTTTTATATAATGAAATTTTATTCATTAATTCAAAATAAATAAGTACTCAATTTTTTTAAAGTCATTTTATGCTTCAAAAATATTGTTTCTTCAAAAAATGGTATTTATTACTATTTTTTGTTGATACTATAATGAATTTATTCCATTTTAAGAATTTTTTTAATAAAAAATATATAATTTTGGAAATCACCATAACAAATCTATATTAAGGAGAAATTTTGGATTTTCTCTGAGAACATTTCTTTTTCATTGAATATGGAAAAATAAAGATTTTATATGAAATGTATGTTTCCATTCATGTATTTATAATGCTATATTTTATTTTGAATTTATTTTAAAATTTAATTAATTTTTTTGATTAAACATAATCAAATCAATTTCATTGGTGCATGTGAGCCCAGTCTGGTCAGTTGGGTCTCCTTCTATGCATCCACTACTGCTAGGATTGATTTCTTGTAGTTTTCCAATGATCCTCTATTTCAGGGAATGTTTAAAATGGATAGAATCACCTTAATTCTAGTATGACTCAATGATTTTATAATGATGGTGGATCGACACTGACCAATGAGATCATGGGGAATGATTGTAGTAATCAGGGTTGAGAGAGGTGTTATCTATGATGGTCTGGGAGTAGATAGTTCAGGTAAATGAAGTTGATTGCCATAAAGTTCTGGCGGTGGTGGGACAATGTTAGTGAAAGGTAGCCATAAATTGTGTCAGCGGGCCAATGATGGGTTCATGATGATGAGATGCAGATGGAGGGAACTGGATCACTAAATAAATTTGATGTGTTCGCATGGGTACAAACATTCATGGGACAAGTGTCTATCCCAACTAAAAAAATGGTTCCTATGGAATATGATTGGATATATGGGTTTGATGTACTTGGGTTTAATTCTGATTGGGTTTACAAAGTCTGTTTTTTGGATCACACTACTGAGAATAACAAGAGAAGGTGTCTTTATTTCAATAAAATGGGGGGGGGGGGGGTCCCCACTACATATTAAAAATACATCAATGGAATCCACATTATTTTTTATGTTGGTATATGATTAATTTTATCCATAAAACTACTTATTTATAGAAAACTATTTTTAGATGTATTATATGGGTTTATTATAAAAGTATTGTTTTCCAATTTAGAGGTTGAATTTGATAAAAATAGATTTCATATTTGAAATCATCATGTACATATTTGGTAATGAGACCAATTTAATTTTTACTGACAATGATTTGTAAAAAATGTAAAAATTTGTTAACACAGTGAAGTCTAAAAGGGGATTAATGTCGGTAGTGTGTGTGTGGGGAGGTAACTATGAAATAAGGGTAACATTTCCATTTAAACATCTGTAAATTCTATTAGATATCAAGATTTATACCTCATCATTTCAAACCGTTGAATCCTTTTCCGTTTGGAAGAATTTGTATTGAATATGTCTTAATAATATTTTAATCCATTAAAATATTCATCGACTATCCCTCACTCCATTTAAGATTCCTTAAACAAGAATTACAGGCATTTGTATACTCAAATTATCCTTCCAAGGGTCCTTAAGATGTGATCTAAAGTAGGTTTACCAAAGAAGAAGTAATTATCCTATCTTTTTTATTTCAATTTATTTCTTCTCATGTTTCCCTAAAATATATAGAATTCATCATAAAATAGTAACTTCTATATGTCCAATATATTTTTAGGTTATTATGTTTATTGAACTACCATTAGCAACCCTATTTTGTAATAAATGGGAAATTAAAGTATCACTTATTTGTAAGTAGGGGCTATTTCCTCCATGTGGCGATATATTACATATTCAGTCACCATATTTTATGGTTGGTTATTATGATTAATTTCATTATTATATTTTATATTTATGATATTACTCTGACTCTTTAATTATGAAATATTATTTTTCATTCTTTCTTTATGTTATTCAGAAAATGATAACAACATTCATGTGTATGCACCGACTACCATCTCCATGAATAGTGTAATTAATTTTTATATCTCAACCTTTTATGGATAAATATTAATATATATATATATATCATGAATTCATATGATATTTATTTCATGATTAATATTTTTAAGATGATGGAACCATGATAATATTTCGAGGACCGGAAATGAGGATTCGAAACATTTATGAAAAACAATGCAATTAAAACCTAAAATGATGATTTGATTAAAGAATTATTAATAAAAGGTTTTGAAATATTATAAGTGGATAATATATGAAATTATATATATTCATTTGGTTCTTTTATAGAATTATAAAAAATTTAAATTTATTATATATGAATTTCAATTGCTTATAGGGCATGTTATATATATGGTAAGGGTTTTATGTTTCAATTTCAATTTTATAGGGTTTTTTCTGGAATTTAATTTGAGTGAAATTTTATGATCATTATATAATTAAAATATTTAATTTTCATCTCTTATATTTATTCAGGAAATCTTTAATTAACAGTACCCTTTCTCTCACTTTTTTACTTAAAATTAGTAAGAAAATTTATTTATGAAAAATAGAAATTATTTCCTCTTTGGTCGGGAATATTTTAATTCCTTTTCCATGATTTTATAAAATATTTTCATGAATATTTTAAAAATTAATATATATTTTTTTAATTTTATTTTTTACCATCATTGAATTTCTCTAAAATTGTTTTAAATTGATTCTCTGTGCAATTTTCTGAATGAGTAACTTTTGACATTTAAATGATAATTTAAAATAAATATTTATTTTAATGTGCCGACATGAAGGTAATTTCCCACAATCATAAAAAAATCATTAAAGCTTCCTTTATAAGATTCCTTGGTTGTTGTCAAATAAAATTTTACCATTATAGTTTGGAAATTTTTAGATTTTAAATAAGTAATTTCAAAATGAAAGGTTATTTTTCTTAGTTAATATTCCATTGATGTTTTAAATAATGTTTTTAATTTTTGATAACATCCATTAATGTTACATATAATTTACTTGTGATATAATCCAACAATATCATTCATATTATTTCTCTATATATATTATTATTATTATGATTGGATGTTTATTTAACCTTGTTTCGCTGTATTTATTATATGATGAAATAATGAAATGATTATTAAATCTATTTCCTTTCCAAGTGTTATGATACATTGATAAGGGGATATGATTAATGTTTTATAATCTTGTGAACAACTACGTATGGTTTTCATTATTTGATAGGTGGGCCCAAAATTATAAAACTCTCCAATGCATTAGGTAAAGATGAATATCTAATGAGATAATAAGAAATGGAATGGATATTTAACCAAGTTCAGTAAGGGAATCGTTCTACTATAAATGACTTTGGAGTAAACTATTACTAAGTAATTAAGGAAATGAGGAGTTAATAGAATCCAATATTCTATCGTGGGTAGTGATCATTGAAAAAAGAAATAGTTTTATCAAGTTATGTGTTTTCCACAAACATATGTCTTATTCTTATGATATGTTCTCATGGCTCTTATTCATTTAATTCTTTATTATTAATCACTTATTATGTACCAAGATTTAAACCATGTATCACGTTAATGATCTATGATTTTCTAGGTATTTGTTTATAATTTTAAGCTCATGTTCCCATTCCCTTATGATCATGTTGTGCATAACAGATCAATGATATCTACCTTGTTTACCCTTTTAGAGCATCTAATCTCATGGTTTTTCATGTTTCCCATTCCATAGTTATGATGGATTGTTTTAAGTATTATGTGTCTTATAAGGGTGGTAGATTTGAAGAACTAAGTGGGATATGATTTAGATATTTTATATACCAATTGATCGTGTATTCATGTTTCTAAATACACTTAACCATTATGATCCTCATTTGTATATTATTGAGAAATGTGTTGAATATTCATCTAAAATGATGAAATAATTATATATGAAAAATATTTTTCACTTTAGTTGGTATAAGAGTACGTTTTAGTAATTTTTGGAAACTATAATGAGAAAATATTAGTGAGATCCCTTAGGATAAGACTATGTATATGAGAATATCTTGTGTTATGTTAATTAAAGGAAGATGATTTTCCTATAAAATACATCAATATATGGATAGCATTAAGTGGATGTGGTTGTGGTATAGATTCACCTTGTAATAACAACAATGAATGGGGTGGATTTGGAATTAACTAGATCATCACCAGTACACTATAAGTGGGAATAAGTCTATGCACATGGATAAAAACTCCCATGTGAATATTCTTGGGTTAATTAACATTTTCTATATTAACCAGTATAAAGGATTTAAATATATTATGGCCATGAATGTCATATATTAAACATAAGGATTCATATATTGAATGGAATGTGTCTTTTTTTAGATATCTTATAATTGATTTTTCAAGATTATATGTTTTTTCATTATTATTGTTTTTTATCATACTATTATTTTTTGATTTCATAAATTTTTTGAACTCAAATGAATATTTTTATCGTTAAATGTGATGGATAATGTATGATTTTCCACCCAAGGAACTAAATTCTATGGGAGTTGGAAAAAATATCATTATTATGCTTATGTAACATTCCCAAGCCAGGTACATTGTTGATCTTATAAATGATTGAAGGAGGGGAAAATGTGTTGAGTTATTCATGATGAAACATCCACCATCTTTTAGTAGCTATAGTGATCCAATTTTTGTTGAGTAATGGATCAATATCACTGAAAATGTATTTTCCATCCTCTAGACTTAGAACATGATAATTTTGATTTATCTCTTTATCCTTTGGTAGGTGAAGTAGTTTTATTGTGGGATATTATCAAAAACACAAGGAAATTAGAAAAATGTACTCTTTGGAGTGGGATGATTTTATAGTCATATTTTTCAAAAATCACATTCCTTGTACTCTTCATATGAAAATAGAGAAATAATTATTTGAGATAAAGAAAAAGGATAATGAATGTAACATATCCTAGGAGGAATTTTTAAAAACATTTTACATATGTTTATGGTATTATCATACAATATTTTAGTAAGATTTATTGATTCTTAAGTGGCATAAAAATGTCTCTTAAGGGCATTACCCATAAGAGATAATATTAGTAATGAAAAAAATCATTCGATGTGCTACAATGGTATAAAAGGAAATTATTGTTTTCCAAAAATCTCATGGGATTGATAAAAATATAAAAATTTAAATACAATGATATTTTAATAATAAAATCCATGGAGTGAAGAAGATGAGATTTCATTTATGCTCGAAGTATAGAAGGAATCATTGGGTAAAATTTCTTAAGGGAAATGGTAAATGTTTTAAGCATGGAATGGAAGATTAGGACGAAATGGATTTCCAACATAATGGGAAATAGAAGTTGGATAATGATGAAAATAGATAGAAAACACTACAAAATACACCACCCACACTCTAGTGTTTCAAATACAAGGATTATATGAATAATGCTCTATAGTGCTCAAATAATAAGGTTAAAGATGATGTATGACATTAGTAACCTCTTAAGGCCAAAAAAGGGATATCTCACTCAATAACAAATTTCAATGTGGGGTATGATAATGAAGTGGTTAAAGGTACACTTACCACCCACTATAGAACTAATATTTTCTCAAATGATTCTAGATCTACCCACTCTTTTATATCTGAAGAATTTGATAAGGGTATCACAATACCACCTCCATGATTAGATGCTGAATTAATAAAGAAAAATAATAATGGCAAGATTACCAAACTTCAAGCATATGATTCTTCTTCAATTGAATTTTATGGGAATGTACTTCCGAAAAATATCATTATTCTACATTTAGTTGAATTAAATGTTATTTTGGTCATGGATTGGATATTATTATATAAATCCCACATCAATTACTAGTTATCAGAAGAAACATTTTACATTCCAAGACAAACTAAGATAATTTATTATAATGGAAATAAATAATTATTTGAAATTGAAATTTCATCAATGTTTGGGGTCTTTATTCCTATTCTAATGTTGTGTTTTTCTCACACGGTTTGGGAGAATCACAATATAAAAAATAAGCCTATTTTATGGTAGTTTTTTATTCATTTCTAAAATATATTTCTAGTCATATTATGAATTATGCTGTTTGTTTTTCAATATTACTCATTCCTAGTGAAAAACCTATTTCATAGACTCTACATAGGATAAACCCTAATGATATATAGTAATTGAAGAAGAAACTACAAGAGAAACATGATAAAGGATTCATTCAGAAAACTACATCACCAGGGGGTGTTCTTGATCTTTTCTTAAAATACAGATGGATCGATGCAATTCATCATTGACTATAAGGAACTGAACGAGAAAAATAGAAAAATAAGTCTTCATAGGCCCGTATTAATGATTTTTTCAATAAATTAGGTCGATAAAATTATTTCTCAGAGATAGATATTCATTTTTGATTCTATTAGTTGAGGGTCAAAAGTGATGAAATACATTCCTATGACAAAATTCCTTACCAGGTCTAGACATATTGAAACTATAGTGATGTCATTTTTTCATAATAATTCCCCTTATATTCATGGATTTGAATAGAAGTGCCTTTAGAGAATACCTTGATCAGTTTCTGCAAGTCATTATAGATGATATTCTTATATATTTGAAGTTTATAGAAAAGCATCAAGATCACATGGGAAATAATTTTGAAGTCCCTATAGAAAGAGAAGTTGTATGGAAAATTCACCATGTCTGAATTTTGGATATATAAATTTTATTTGTGTGTACTATTATCTCAAGAACCTGTATATCAATGGAACCATTAATGAAACGTGTTATTGATCATTTTTGTGATTGAGATCTATAGTTTTGAAGAAATTTCTAGGTATTATTAGCAATTTGTGTTAAATTTATGATGTCTATAAAATCCACTCTATATTTTAACCTAAAAGTGATTCATGTTATGTTGGATTAATGAATGTGAAGATAATTTAATAGATATTAAATGAATGTTGCTCAGCACACCTGTGCTCATTTTACCCAATAATGTATAAGGGTTTGTAATCTATTTGTGAATCATCAAAGAATAGAATAATATTCATCCATATGAAAAATTATTTGGTGCTCACTTATATCTCAAAACAATTGAATATTCATGGGAAAAATTACCAAAAACATGATTTGGGGTTATCATTGGTAATTTTTTATTAAATATATGGAGGTATTATATTTATGATGAATGTTTTGTCATATAAAAAAATCATAAATGTTTATTTTATATATCCAAATAGAATGTTTTTGATATATGTTTGAGAAAATGGATAAGGTTGATTACATATTTTGACTTCTCAATATATTAAAACCATGTGAATTAAAATTAGGAGGAATATGCCCTAAATCGAAAGGGCCATGATAAATTATCAATGATGTGGATCAAAAAAGAACTAATATTTTTGTATTATCAAAGGATGCATATGGAAATATTTATGGAGTTGGAAAAAATATAATATTTCTCAAATGAGAGTTCAATCATTTATTCAAGTGAAGATTAAGGTAGAATAGAAGGACGATTTTGAGCTAAAAAATATGGAGGAAAATTTTCTTTGGTTAAACATTAGTTTTTGTGGAATAATAATTTTTGGGAACTAAGTATGTGTAATTTCAATACTAGTATTGAAGAAGTAGCTATTAGATGAAGCTCATAGTTCATCATTCGCTATTAATCACAATTGTATAAAGATGTAAGGATATCTGATAGAGTATATATTATGGAACAATTTGAAAAGATATATATCTGAATATGTATCTTAGTTCTTATTATGATAGTAGAATAAGTCAAATATCTATATATTAATGGGGATGTTATAACCACTACCTATACGAGAATGGAGATGAGAGAACATCACCATTAATTTCATCATAAGAATCCCAAAAATATATAAGGTACTTAATTCTATTTGGGATATACCAAATCACCTTATGAATTCAACATAATGTATTTCTATAAAATAATATTTCCCACTTAATTATGTTCTTATAATATACATTAAGGATGTGGTAAGGTTGCAAAAAGTATCACATTCCATTTTATTTGAGCATGATATGAGGTTTACCTTGATGTTATGGAAAATTCATCACCATAATATGGATAGAGAGGTCTATTTCAATAGTACTTATCATCCTTATATATATGAGAATTAAAAGTGGACTATTCAAAACCTAGAGGATATATTACTATTCTATTCTATTGATTTGAATGGGGGTTGGAATTAACCCCTCCCCCTTGACAAATTATATTATAATAACAGTATTCACTAGTGAATTCATAGGAATTGCTATGAATCCATATGTTAAAGGAAGTAAATAACTTTAATATATTGATATATATTTATATGAAAAATGTTATTTAGACAAGATCTAGCTGGGGAAATGGTATAGATAGTCGGAACCATTAAAAATCTTATCAAGGAAAATCAGAGTTGATAAAAACATTATGCTCACAATAAACATAAAAATATAAAATTTGAACTTAGTGAGAAGGTATTATGGTGAATTTCCATAGTTAAGATGTCTTGTGATTTTTAAATAAGGGAATTTTCAGCTCATGTAATGTTTTCCCCTTAAACATTCTTTATTAATAAGGGATGATTACTTATCATTAGAACTTCTACCAAACATCTCTCAAGATCAAAATGTGTTCCATGTATCTCTCATGAGGAAGTAAAAAACAAATCATTAACATCTAATAAATATAGAGGTTTTATAGATATACTAATATATTTTCTATGAATAACAATGGGCACAAATCATGGATCATTTACATAAACTACTACATAATAAGACTACACCTAGTTAATGTTCTCTAGGGGAATCAAAAATTGGATGAAGGAACCTCAGAACCTGGAAATATTATGAAATATAGATATACTCATTTATTTATATTGTTATGATAGAATTTATTTTGTTGAAATTCATTTAAAGGGGCCTCTATTTCAACACTAAAAAAATTTATATGTATTTTTTTGGAAAATAAACATCAATTATTTTATAGCTTTCTTTACACATAACCCCGGGTCCAAATGAACTATGATATAGTATAAATTTATAAAAAAAATCGTTCCTTTAGTTATTTTATGAATAAAATTCAAAATATTATTAAAATTAATTATAATTGTTTTATATAATTGAATTTGTTTAATTAATTCATAGTTAATAAGAACTCAATTTTTAATAAAGTCATTTTTTTCTTCGAAAATATGTTTTGTTCAAAAAAGGTTTTTATTGATATTTTTTTGGAATATTATAATTAAATTCTACCATTTTTAGTAATTTTTTTTATTAAAATTATATAATTTTTAAAATTAGCATATGAAAATTATCTTATGGTGAAATATTGGTATTTTTCTAAAATTATTAATTTTTTAGTGAATAAGGAAAAAATACCTATTTTATAGAAACTTATCTCTTCCATTAACGTATTTGTAAAGTTAAATTTTATTGAAATGATTTTATAATTTAAATAGATATTTTTTATTAAACATAATAATATCAATTTCAATAGAATCTATATTTTTTTTAAATTTTGATAAAATACATTTTTATACTTAAAAATTCATTTTCCTGGAAAATAGCTTTTCGACGTGTTTTATGGGATAATATTAAAAGTAAGATATTTAATATATATAAATTTTAATTGATATAACAGATTTTATATTTAGGATGATAATTTTAAAATTTGGTGATGATGATACTTTCATTTTTGGTCATAATGTACAATAAAAAATGAAAAAAAAAATTGTTACCATTGGTAGGTTAAAATGGGTATACTTAGGGGTCGATAATCCAAGAGATAAGGGAAATATTTCCAATATAACTTGTTTAAATCCTTTTTTCTGGCCATATATCAACCTCATAATATCCACCCCTTGAATCCTTGTCAATATGGAAGCATTTTTCTTGAATATGGCTTAATAAAATTTTAATCCTTTAAAATATTCATGATGTGGCCCTCCCCCATTTATAAAGGGGAACTCATTCTCTCTTTAAATTTTCCACATTAATCTTTATAGAAGTATAAATCCATGAAAATTTATATTCTAGGATTTTATATACATTAGATATAGGTTTTGGTCTTCTTAAAATACTATTCAAAGGGTTCTTAAGAAGGGATCTAAAGGTGGTCTTACAAATAAGAGGTAATTATCCTACCCAACCTCATGAAATTTAAAAATTATTATAAATTCTACAAATATTCATTATTAATAATATAATAGTATATTCAATTTCCTAAATATTATAAAATGGTATTGTTATTATGTAACCACAATTATCCACCCAATATTATAACAAATGGGAAACAAAATTATCATTCATGCGTACGTGTGGACTACAACCTCCACGTAGTGATATCATTCATTTTCCATCACCATCATTGATGGTGGTTATTATGATAGATTAAATTTTCATATATGGTATTTATTATTTAATTATATTTCTTAAATTATAAAATATTAACTTTCGTTCATTCTTTATTTTTATTAAAAAAGAAAAAAATATTCTCACTTATGTACAGACTAACGTCTACGTGAGTGATGTAATTAATTTTTATATATCAACAATTAATAGATGAATTTATATATATATAATAAATTTCTTTTAAAAAAATATAATTTATAAAATTCTAGACATTATGGAACCATGGTCAATTTATAAGTACCAGAACTACTGAACTAAAACATTCATGAAAAATAAAACAATTATCACCTAGAAATAATGATTTTAATGAATATTTATTAAACAATGTTTGTTACAATGTGATAATTGAATCATATATGATATTATATTCTTGAATATGGTTATTTTATATAATTATAAATGATATGTGCATTATATTGTAGGATAGGGAAATTATGAAGCATTTCATACTTGAGGTAAGGTTTTTTTGTTTCAATATTTTTTCAATTAGGTTTGTTTATGTATGAATTTTCAATGAGTGATATTATATGATCCTTATCTGATATAACCATTTAATTTTCTTCTTTATGGAAATTCTTGTAATTGTAAATGAATAGTTCAATTTTTCACTCATTTTTATAAAAATTTGTTGATATTTGTTTTTATCAAAAACAGACTTTATTTCATGTTTAGTAAGGAATATATTTCATCCATGTCCATTGTACCATTAATTTTTTTCGAGAATATTTTTAGTTTTCTCCCATGATTTTTTACTTTAATTTTTAATGATTTTTTACATTCTATATAAAAATATCAAAAAGGAATCTACTTCTCTTTTTCTAAAGAAGGAACTTTTGAATTTTTACTAATGATATGAAAGGAATATTAATTCTATTGTATGCAACATGAATGAAATTTTCTACCATCATGACAGCTCAATGCTTTTTAGATTACATTATATTTTCACCTTCTTTATTTTAAAATATTTTTTGACATATCATTTTGGAACAGTTGTGATCAATAAGGGAATTCATAATAAATGGTTATTTAATATAAGAAATATTCTAGTGATCTTTTAAATGAAATTTTTTCCTATGATAAAATCCTATGATGGTACATATGCATTACCAAGGATATCATCAGTGATAAAATACTTATTCTTTCTCTATATTTTTTATTATTATAAAGATTTATTTTTTAAGATGTCCATTT
Organism: Viscum album; assembly: GCA_963277665.1. Classification (NCBI taxonomy): domain Eukaryota; kingdom Viridiplantae; phylum Streptophyta; class Magnoliopsida; order Santalales; family Viscaceae; genus Viscum; species Viscum album. The sequence goes on from OY728135.1 coordinate 108,029,135, forward strand.
ATTTTCCATAGGTTATGTTGGGAAGAAATAATAAGAATTTTATGAATAATATTTCTGTTCTAGGGGCTATGATATGATAATATGATGATATAATGATATAATGAATATTTTATGATCTTGTGACACTAATATGTATGCTTTTTATTATATAACAGGTGGGACCAAAATTATATATATCACCAATATATTTAGAAAATATGTATATTTCAGGATATAATAAGGAGTATAATGCGAAGTGAACCTAGTTTAGTAAGGGTCTCTATCCACTACTATAGTCTTTTTAGTGAACCCTTAATATGAAAATTATAAAATTGGGAATGAATTAAATCCACAATGATAGCCTTTGTAGCGAGTCTTCACTACATAAAAAAATTTATATACTTATGTGTATTCCAAAAAATTAGTTATATGATTACGAAATGTTCTTATGGTCCTGTTCTTTGATTAATTTATGACTGATATCTAGTGATCTACTATAATTTCAACTATGAAGCATGTTTATGATATATGAATTATTTTGTATGATTTTTAAATGTAAAATTCATTTTCTTAGACCCATATACTAGTCCTATTATTAAATGATCAATGATATATACCTTTGTTACCCTTAATAAGCATCCAAGATCACCCTTTCTTATGTTTTCTTGAACCAGGTTATAAAGGATGGTTTTAAGTATGAAATTTCTAATAAGTTTGTACGATATGAAATACATAATAAAAGTTCATGTAGATCTTTTATATACCTGTTGTTTATGTATCCATGTTTTCAAAGACACTAAACCTTTATGGTCCTGAAATGTGTATTATTAGGATATTTAATAAATATTATTATAAAATAATGAAATATTTATTTATAATGTATTTTAATTGTATTATATAAAATATTTCAAAACCCTTTTATTAATTAATACTTATTAAAATCATTATTTATAAGTGCTAACTATTTTTCATTTCATTTATGTTTCTTTTTGGTAGTTTTAGCCCTTGCATCATGTTAATGGTTACATCATACATAGGATGTTAATTATGATATAAATATTATGTATATTTTCCTTATACAGATATTTATAATTATCAATTAATGTAATACATCAAAAATGAATCATACCGCTTTGTGGAGGTGGTAGTCCACATGTGTGTACGGGTGGATTTATAATTTTTAAAAGAGTAGATTGGTAAGAAGGTAGATGATATATTATATTTATAGAACCATTATTATTTCATAAATATCATAATTGTTTTTTATATCTATATTTATAACCATCTATTTAATGTGTTTGTGAAAAATGAATTACACCTCTTCATGGATATGGTAGGCCATAGGTACGCATGAGCGATGTTTTTTTGATTTCCATAGGATAGAAATGAATTGGAAATTTTTTTTCCACATAATAATAACATCTCAGTTTATTCATAATACTATATTCATTATTTTATCATTATTACAAAATTTTTAGATGAATTATAAGATAAAATAAACATGAATTTGTTGGTAGAGACGATTACCTATTCTTTGAAAGACCTCCTTTCTCATACACCTCACGAACTGAGTGATTGGTTTTAGGTGAATAAAATTGTATCTATGATTAAGGAAAGGATGATATGAAGTTATTAGTGTAGAGATTTGATAATTTATAATTATGGAACATTGTGAATAAGTGAGGAGTGAAGGTGTACTTTTATAAGTGAGGGGGAGGACACACATACAATTACTCTAAATTTTTAAATATAATTAAATTCATTCTCATGTATAATTATTCCATGTGGACAATGATTATAAGGAATATATTATAGGGTATAAAGACCCACATGAAAGTGGAATTATATAAATTTATGTGGAATTCATACCCTAATCTCCAAGTTTAACCCCATAAACCTGTTTTAACCATAACCATGATTATTATTTTTAAATAGTTTTACTATTAATTGTGAACAAAAAACAAGTTGAACATTTTAACAACTATTATTTATGAGGAATACAAATATTTAATCTATTTTACAATATTCAATCTATATAATTGTTATAAACTAATGCTAATATAATTGTACAAAACAGAATGAAAACCATTGGAAATTATAACAATACTTATTGTTTTTTTATATTCTTTATTGATCAAGTCAAATCAAGATGATTCCTGGGAATGTGAGAATCACCTGGATCATTATGGTCTTTGATCCTTGGATGTTTTGCCAAATTTTTACTCATGGATTGACTTGATTGAGAATAATTTAAATTACCATGGAAAAAATAAAAAAAATAAAAAAATGAGAAAACACATTTAACACTCATATTATGATTAAAATGTTAATCCACTTAGTGCTTCTATATTTTACCCTTGAATAAAAATGATCCCTAAGGTCATTGGTGATACATAACACATCATTATTCTTAATTGAAACTCAGTGAAATTTGGTAATGTATTTAAGGAAGTATTGGGAATGGGAATGAGATATTCATTTAAAACATGATTTTTAAATTATTTTTATGGGTTTTATGATTTTTTTTTGTTGTAATCTTTTAATATTTATTGTTGTATATTTAAACTTGTTTCGAAAAGGGAATTAAATTTACATTTTTTTGAGATAATTATTTTCTTGGTAATATAAAAACACAATGTGTGGGGGGTAATTATGAACTAAAATAAGATATTATTCATTGTATATATTATTATATTCATGTGAAATTTTTTCACAAACTCTAAAATTAGTGAATTTTACAAATTGAACTTAGTTTCACATCATGTTTGTAATCATTACTCAAATACAGTAACAATTGGTACAATTTTCATCACCTTGTAAAACAACCTATGTTACAAATTTGGTTTTACTACTATTTTCCCACGTTTAACATGTTTTTATGAAGATATATTCTATTTGGTTAACATGGAGATTAACTTTATGAGATACTTATCTTGATCCTTGAATCCAGAAAATTTTGGGTGACGTGAACTAGACAGAATCATACTCAGGGGACTATAGAGGCCATGATAAAGGCCTAATAAATGTGAAACATCAAATATGGATAGAATATATCAGGGGAAATAAATCATTCAACTATTTCTAGATCTAATTTGGTGGTTTAATGGATGATCTAGGTGGCATAATTGGAAGATGAAATTTTTGGAAAGATATGATAGCTCAGAATGATAACCCACCATTTTGATTATAACATCATGAATATGTGACCAAATGAGATAAAATTTTGATTGAGGTGTGAATAAATCCTCTTCTTATATTTATTCCTCAATGGAACATCCTAATTTATCCATATGTAAACTCATATTGATACCTTAGTTTGGTGGATGCAATCATTCTACTATTTTTGTTTAATGGGAAGTCTAAATTAGAGAAACATTCTAATACCTTATGTCAACTTTACTAAAGTGAGAAGGCCTAATCTATTGGTGGATTGAACAATGACTTTTTAAATTCCTATTTTTAATTTTTTTTGAGTTATTTGAAAGACTAAATTTGTTTATTTCAATTTTAATGTTACCCTTCCATTTTTTCTACATGAAGTTGTTCTTCTAATGAATGTTTTTCTAATTCACCATAGGGTTATTAAAAAGAGTTACTCTTTTTCATTAATTTAGTTATTTTTAGTAAAAAATTTAAAATTTTGAATTAAATTTGAATTTATTGACACCAAAGTTGTGATATTCTACACACTACGGTGGAGGGATCGTTAATTCGTTGTTTTCACATCAACAATTCCCTTTTATGAGTAAAATGGTTTTTTTATTGATATATTTGCATCAATGGAGGGATAACCCTATTATGGGTTGATCGATGAAAATTTCAATGGGATATGTTGGATTTTATTTCTAATTATAATAATTATTATCCACATTATCTTGTTGATTTTATCATTAAATGATGTTCCTTCTCCTTTGATCTCACACATTTTAAGGCTACACATTCTATGTTCTATAATGATCTTCTACAATGTTGTGATCATGAATATGTGACTCCACATGTATAAGTGATTATACTTTGAATAAGGAAAATAATAAATCTTTTTGTTATTAGAGATGTTATCTTTTTTTTAAGAAACACCCTCAATATTGGGACATTGAAACCATTTTAAGAAATTAATCTAATCAGCCCCTATTAACACCTACGATCAACCTATTCCCATAAATTGAATTCACTTAAGTATTTTAGTTTTTTTAATCCAATCAAACCGAATTAATGTTGACTAATTTATTGCCAAATTACCCCCATATAATGGTTGTTTCATTAGGTTTCTTCTTAGTTCTATGAGAAATTGAGAACCCAAGTGATACTATATGAAACTACTTCATCAAAACTTGGGGGTAAATGTTTTCAAGAACATTCATTATATAAAATCATGATTTAATTATTATTGATGAAAACAAAAAATTTAGAGAAAATATTTGGCCTCTAATTGTAGTCTAATATATTAACTTTTAGAGATTCACTTGCCACTACTTCTTGTAAAAACCAAGAAAGGTAAGTAAACTGAACTCTAACTTCCATAACATAGATATCCCCTTGATTAAGATCCATGAAATATTTAGTCCTTGATACTCACATATTACATGGATAGGGTTTCTAGATAAATAATTCCAAAAATACATCCCAATTATGGCCTTGATTGAACTTATCTTAGACAACTCGATCATACTAATTTCATGCCAAGACATAATTATTTTACACAACTAACATAAATTTAATATCAGCTATATTTCCACTGAAATTAAGGGTCTAATTCATCCAACCCATCCATGCCCCTAATGTTCAGGTTTGGACTCAAAAATAATCATTGGTAGTTTTTCATTTGTAATTATATTGTGTGATACACATAACATATTTCCTTTTTTTAATTTCCCTTTTTCACTTCTTATAAATAATCAACATTCCTTATTTCGAGCTACTGATATAGTAATCATTTATGGGGAAGCACATTCTTAGATGAACCCTCATGATAATTTCAATATATCTTATCACACTTAATTTTCTGATAGTTATAGTAAATATCGCCACTCGATCACCATACAAGACTTTAGTTATAGGATTTAAAATATACAATATCACTATAATAAGGGTTATAATAGAAAAATTATAAAATCCTAAGCCATAAAATATCATATTAATGATGATATAATTGTGGTAAGTCTATTTAATTATTCATTATACCAAACACAACTAAACTAATCCCAGCTCAATGAGGTGACAACACTCATAATCATGTCTTATAAAACATTTTTTATACCCAGACCACCCTCATAACTTGAAATTTGGTATAAAGAAGTTAGTAACAAATTTTATACAAAATATTTCATGTCTTGTCACATGTTATAACCACACATACCATCCTGAATAATAAATCATACCAAACTGATTACATTTGAAATATCCCAACATGAACCCATGGTGTTGGATAGGATCATAATACCTTTAGCCTTAGGTTAATCCCTTAAACACAAAAGTTTAAAATAAATACCTAGGGTTTTAAAATATCATTGTGTATGATTTATCATTACATAAGATATAACCTTAAGTATAAATTTCACTAAAATATATTGATATTATGAGTGATAAAAAACAATTCAAACTATAAAAACATAATATTATGGAAACAAAAAAGGATAATAAATATCCCAATAATGAACAAAAAATAGATTAGTCTAAAAGTGAAAAAACTAAAAAGTGAAACTAGGGTGCCAATTGTGGAACTACACTAGCTAGACCCCATAAACACTTCAAAGATCATAACATCATTTCCCATGGCCAAGAAATTATGATTCTTTGAGAAAGATGTAAGATAAATACACATTTCATTAACCACAACAAAACATTTAACACAAATTTCAAACCCTTATATAATTTATTTTCAATCTAGTTATTGATTTTATCAAATTTCATGAATTTCATTATTGAATTTTTCTAATTGTTAATGGATTTCAGTATGCACGTAGTTAGAACACAGTTTTTAAAAACATGCAACTAAACTATACAAGAAGACTAGGTGTTTAAAGTTTATGAATTTCGTAGAATATCCCTTCCCTTCTATGACACCTTTGGGTATTCCTCTTATTAAACGCATATTACCCAACTAAGGGATATCCTTATGGGTCAAACACTCCCCTCCTCCATAGATTTTATGGGTTCCCCTTCATTTACAAATGGATTCAGCAAGGTTGGGGTTCTTTTTTATTCTTTCCCCTTAATCCCTCATGTTTCTTCCTCTTCCCACTAAAGGTTCCACATTAGTTAAACCCTATGTTAGGAGTCTTTTTAAACATCTAGTTTTTTATGTTTGGGATTTCTGAATACTTTATTGGTTTATTTGTTAGCATTGATCATCAAAAGTGATGTGGTTACTTTTTTTTACAGTTGGTGTCTCTATAAAATCTCATTTATTTCACTCTCATTGTGTACTTTAGTTATTTTATAATGATTCATCATTTCAAATTAATGGTTTTGTTCTTATTCTGATTGTAAAAAAATATTTTTCTTTATCTTCATGATTTTTAAGTTGATTCAAATAAGGTTTTCAATAGATTGGTATATTTTTAATGTTAAATTTATTTAAAATGTTGTCAAGCAGTTTGTGAATATGATTCAATAACTTCCTGATGAAAATTATTGTTTTAAATGGAGGATATAATGATTAAGAGTTTGAATTTTTTTTCGAATTTTTAATAGCTCATATAACCTTCTAAATTATGGAACCATTTGAAAATAAGACTGATAGTTAGTAATTAGTTTTTCTCTAATTCTAATTTTTTATTGTTCTTATTATTTCTTTTCATTTTTTTCATAATCTATCACATCATAAATGAAATTGTCCCCCTTCTATACCTAGGGAATATATTTATATTAGTATTGATATTTAATTTTCATTAAATAAATTTCTTTGAGATTTTTGTTTTGTTTGGATTTCAAAAAAGGATTTCAAATCATTATCTTGAGTTAAGGCACAAAGTCCAAATTGAACAATGTTATATGTGATTTCAAGATTTAATATTTTAATGAGGTCTCAAAGGTCTAAATAAAATTTTATCAAATGTTGTTTTAAATTTTAACCTTATTTTATGTATTTATTTAATATAAATGGTTATGTAGGAACTGTGACTTCAATGTGGTATTTATTGTATTTATGAAAAAGAGAAATTTATTTGATGGTTTGGGGAGGATAGATGAGTGGGGTTTTTTAATATATGTCATTGATGTTTTTTATTTATTTATATTACTCACCTCATTTGAATGATGTTGGTAACCTCAGGTACATAGGTAGAGAATAATTTGATTTTGTACCACTTGGAATAATACATCCTACCTATATTGGGATTTCATCATACAGAATAAATGATACTCTGATGTAACTAACCAATAGGAAATGATGCAGTCTTACCACATAGACCATATGGGAATGGTTATCACTAGATAAGGGTATATATGATTGGTTTTATCACTAATAAAGGATGAGGGTATTAGGGTTCCTTGAATTTATCTCTAAAGGGATATTCTCATGATTTTGGTTATCATTTTTTATTCCCATTTAACTATTTTTGTTTATGTTCACTCATTTAAATTTATTTTACCTATGCCAATGATATTTATTGTTATTTTCCTTCTATGTAGTCATTATTTTGAAATGATATAGTTTTTTGTAATTTTATATCTATAATTATTTTCAATTAAACTACACTATATATCCTTGGTCTTTTGATTTTGATATCAGTTTTAAAAATTATTTTATAAAATGGGTTTTTGAAAAGAATTAAAAAATTATTTGACGAAATAAAATATTTAATCAATTTGAAGGAATTATCATGCTTCTAAAGTAAAGGGGTTTTAGAAGAACATCTTGGAATTTTTTTAACATATTCTAACAATTATCGTTGGTTATAAAAGGAAGTGTTGGGTTAAACTTACATGGGTGTTTTATGTAAATTTATAAAAGGTATTATTTTTATGAAATGTATTAAAAACTAGCATTAATAGAGTTGTTTATGATAGGAATCATATAAAGATGTCTATTTATGGAAACCTACTAATCTTCTGACTCTTAGATTTATTACATAACTAGATGTATATATATTCAGTATATTTTAAATGTCCTAGTTTAGATTCCCATAATTATTCTATTACATACTTCTACCTTTTTGGTCACTCATGTAGAGGATAGTGACGGTGGAGTTGGGTGGATACCTCAGGTCATATAGAGATTTTTTATTAGTATATTAGGATTATTTTATTTATAATTTACCATATAAGTGTTACCATTATATCCCTTTTATATCTCATGATCGTTCATTTTTATTTTTTCACCTCTTTTATTTTAAGGATGTTAGAGGTTTGTTTATTTTTAGTTATGATAGAATTGTTTTTTTGTGTTTTTAAAATTAGTTATTCCACTTTTTATAGAAGTTTAATATATGGATGAGTCAGGGAATATCATAGGTAAAATTCATTTTTGATTATTAATACTAATAGTGGGACGAAATCATTCTAATGATTAATTTCTTGAATCCCAAGAATTTCATTCCATCCATTAGGGATCAAGAATTCTCTACAGTCCTTCCCATGACCTAAATTATGTTCTCGGATCTAGAATAACCTATGATAATTCATGATAAAGTGGTATTAGGGTGCCATTTTTTATTAGGAAAGTAATGGTATATTGGGTATGATAAGGTTAGAGCATAAGAGGTATGTGTTTGGAGAGTCCAGATTACTCCTTCTCATATGAAGCCTAGACCTACCATGGGTGGTCATATTATAAATTATAAATTTTGGATTCAGTTTACATTTATATAGGTGTATTTTCATTTGGGTTCATATTTTTTTGAATTATGTTGAGAACATATCGGTTGATTTTAGATTTTTAATATTTTTATGTGAACACCAATGATGAATAAGAGGTTCACAATTAGCTCACAGAGTCTAGTAAATGATGCGGAGATCGTGTGAATGGTTTTGAGAAAATCCTTGGGAAGATCCATGGATGGTGAATTGTCTGCCAAATTGTATATTCAAACTAAGAGTATTCACTAACCCCGTATTTCTTGAATCTATTTTTCTTCTAATTTTCTTTTGGTTATGATTATATAAAATTTTGGATGAATTAAATGGAATTTATATTACATTTTGATATTAATTGATTGAATTTAGTGAATAATTTTTATTTGTAAAAATATATTTAATTGGAGAAATATATTATTTCAAAATAATAAATAATATTTGAAAAATTGGATGAATTAACTGTATTTTTTCGGTTTTCAAAGTGATTTTTTAAGGTATATAGAAAATTAAAAAGCTATTTTTTTGTAGGTCAGATGGATTTTGAAAACCAATGAACATTAGATTAATAGCTTCATTTTGATAGAGTTTTAAATGAAATCTAGGATGATTTGTTGCTTAATTATGAATGATGTTTTTGATATTTGGTATATTTTTTTATTCATTAGAGTGTTTTTTGGGCTCCCCTAGATTATTTAATGTATGATTCCCCAACAAGTTTTAATTATTCCTTGGAATTCTATGCTTTGGGAACGTTACCTTGATTTGTATCCCTTTTGGGTTCAGTATATAAATTTTTATTCTCAACCCTACCCATATCGTAATTAAACTTGTAGAGGTAAACTACTCTTATGGTTTGAGGATTCCTTGAGAGTTATTGATATTGTATTTCACTGACCATTCAAGGAACTGTTTTTGACCTATGTTTAGAAAATGTATTTATTTGGAATGGATTCTCTTGATCTCTCTTTCAACAAGAAGTGATGGTGGAATTAACCACTTCAAAGTAGTCTATGATTGGTTTTTCCTCTGACATTTATGATTAATTAATGTTCTCTATCTCTAAGAGTATCTTATTTTCCTATTTTTAATCATCCTTTGAAGAAGTGGTTTTTTATGTGTCTAGTTCATTCATTTGGAAATTTTGATCCCATTTCATTTAAAATTTTAATCACTTGTTATTATCAATATCGATTGAGTCCTTTTTGGATGTTTCATAAATTAAGTTAGCCTAACCTTATTTCGGTAGTAGTTGGATGGAACTTGTTCATATTTTTCATATTCTTTTATTATGTGTTTCTTTCCAATCTTTTTCTCCCAATTTCGTTTCTTTTAAAAATATTATCATGTCAAATCTTTAAATTGTATTTGGGATTTCTCATACATATACCAATATGTAATGATTTCTTTCATGCAGATATGAGTGTACTATTTTATAGATTTAATCATTTTATCTTCCTTACTTTATGTTTTCAAAGTTCTTTGTGGTGTGTCCTTATATTCCATTTGGTTACTGTAATCCTAAAATGAGAGTAGACCTACTAGAGGTGTCATATTTTTGAATTCTGATTTCGATGTTGTGCACTAACTCAAAAATGTCTTGGGATATTTTGGTATAATTTATAGATTTTTAGTGGTTTTTTTTTGTTAGTTTCTTGAGTTCCAGGTGGATCATTATTTATCTCCCTTTGATGTGTATCCTTCTTCGATTCAATTTTTTTTTTAAATTCTATAAAGAGATTATTATCTCATCCATTTGACTATCAATAAATTTCATGGGGTTAAAAGTAGTGTGGAGGGGATTATTTTGAAAAACTATAATTAATTGTTTTTTAATCTATTTAATTAATGATTTCATTAGAGTTAGTGAAATTTGTTATGGAATTCCTAAACGTTTTAAGACTTTTCTTGAGGCACATAATCATAGCATGGTTTGATAAATTGTTCATTCTAACTATGTGACCTGCAAAGCTATTTGAATTTTATTAATTTAATATTCTATACATTTCAATTTAAGACCCCTTTGGGTATCTCTATCTTCACTCACATAACTCAAATAGGGGAGGGTGATGGAATACATCCCCTTTCCTACTGCTCAGATTTCCTAACTCCCCCACTGTTTTTCACTGGATTCTTCAAGGTTAGGGCTTGTTTTCTTCCCTACACCTTATTATTCCTTTTGATGTATTATACTTTTCAATAAGGGGTAATGGTGGCTGAAACCTAGATTATGGGACTTGTTTAAACATTTGTTTTTTGATATTAGGTGGTAGTGAATCTTATTTTGAGACATATTTTAGCATCGATCATCAAGGAAACATGGTTCCATTAGTTTATGGTTGGTGTCTCTATACTATACAATTTTTATTACATGACTTGTGTTATTGATTTATTTTAATGATGATCTTCATTTTTAATCGATATTGTGGTGGTAGTTCTAATTATTATTGAATTTTCCTTTATCTTTTTGACTTTCAAGATGACACATATGTGGTTTTTATTGACTCTTGAGTTCATTATAAATAAAACCATTTTCTAAATCCATCTAGGTGTTTATTAAAATATTTTATCAAATTATTATTGAAAATTAATGGCTAATGTAAGGATTTGGTTATAATTTGATTGAAATTTTTTTCTAAATTATAATAGCACATATAACCACATTGACTTTATGTGAGATAGAATCTATTGAAAGGGGGATTGATTATTACTATTTATTTTTACTATTTTGATATCAAATTAAGTTTTTTTATATTATGATTTTATTTTATTTCATATATTATCAAACAATGAATCATGTTTGGTCCCATCTATGTGTATTGAATATGTTTATCTTGGGATTGATGTTGAATTTGTGTTGAAAAATTGTTTTCAAAAAATTTGGTAAATGTTTCATTTTAAAAAAATTATATTTATATATAGAGCTTGGGAAAATGTTCAAAGGTCTGGTTAGAAACAATTTGAAGGTATTTTGAGGATTTGAGTAGTTAATAAAGAAAAATTGCCTTTGCTATATTTTTATGAAGAGTTTTTTTTAATAAACCATGTGTTTTATGTTAGAATTTTATAGTCATGATTATGTGGTAAATATAGTTTCTATGTGGGATTATTGTTATGTTAATGATAATTGGTTGTTTCTATAAATTTTGGTTGAATGTAATATTACTGGTGTTTTTTGTTTATGCCATTGATGTTTTACCAGAATTTCATTACACACCTCCATTGACCATTCATGGGATCCATATGTACCTAGGTAGTGAATGTTAGTTTTGTTAATTATTTAATGGGAGGGGTGAATTTTCATTAATTTTTTTTATAAATTGAACTAAAGAATAATTAATTTTAAAAATTAAAACGTTAATAAAAATTATACAAGTATACTGTAGTAGAAATATAAAATATATAGATAATGAAACAATAAATTGATTAATGTGTATCAACCAAGGTAGGGTCATTATAAATCATTCTCATATCATATAAATATTCCTTAAAAATATATTATATATTTATAATTATTATATGAAAATAATGTAATTTTTCGGTCTGAAAGTAAAATATCATTATTTCTAACTAAACTGGGTATTCATGTATTTTAATATTTCATTTAAAAGAAATATATCAAAATTATAGAGTTTTAATTTGAAGAAAATGAAAATGTTTTTTAATTCCATATGGAAAATTTATTTTAGGAAGAATTTTTTAGTAGTTTATGAAAAGATTGATTTTAAAATTAATAGTGAAAAATAATATTATTTAATAGAACCCGTATTTGCGTTTCAAGTATATATATAGTATAATTTTATTTTAGATTAGTTTTAAAATTTAAATATACCATTTTGAATAATTAAAATTTTATTTTATTCTTTTTAATTAATTGTATACTTTATTTTTTATGTAAAATCATTTTTAAAAATAAAACTACTTTTTTATACAAATGGAGTTTTCATCACATTTTGCAAGTTTAATGTTAAGTTATATTCTAGAAAATATGTGACCTGGATAATGAAAAATAGATTTCATAATTGGAATTAGGATGTATAAATTTGGTCAGTATGTCCCTTTAATTTTTCGTCATTATGAATAGTAATCATTTTGAATTTTGTTAACACAGTAAAGGTATAATGGGTTATTTCATGGTAAAAATAATTTGGTAAGGACTAAAAAGTTTCCCTAACACTTGAATTAATTTTAAAAGACTAGTATATTTTTATAATACTCATTAAAATAACGAATATATGACATTTTGTTTCCATTTTTCCTTGATTCGACCTTCATAAAAAAATTTGTAATGAAAAGTCAAAAATGTCATCCTCTTTGTTTAGTTATCTTTAAATATTTTAAATAGAGCTAAAAAGATAGTATGGTTATTTATAAATGGTTATTTTAATAATCATTTATTTATTTTACAATCATGGTAATTTATTTCATATTTTTAGTGACCAAATAATTACCTTTAATGCTTAAGAAAATCCGACACAATATTTACTTAATTAATAGAGAAATAAAATAAATTATTTTAAAGATATTAAATGTAACATAATTTGAATGAATTATTGTGTTTCTTGAGTTTAATAAATAAATATTAAATGATAGTGAATTTTTAATTGATTATATTCGAAGTCATTTTTTGTCTTAATACTATTAAAGTTAATGTAAATAAATAGTTCATAAAGTGAAATTAATGATATTTTTATTATAAATAATATTTGAATAAATTATTTAAAATTTTTAGAAAGAAAATAATTATTGAATTGATTTTTATATAGATTAACATATCAACCATGATGCATTTATCGGTCAATTATCCTTTAATATCAGTTATTTTTCTGCCTAAATGGTAAAAAAACATTGGCATCCCTATAGTTGAGAAAATGGTTAACGGGGTTTAAAACAAAACGATAAGGGTACAAACATAATTTTAATATGTCCAAATTTTATTGGATAAGATTATATTTAACCATAATCACCACCAAATTTACATTTTTTATTAATCTAAGGCCTTTTTTAGGGAAATGGCAACCAAGGTTCAAATCTATACACCACTACGTGCTAAAAGATCTCACAAAATCATTAAACACCAAACTAAGATTACATGACTCAGCTACTTGATATAGTTCCCAGTGCAGTGAAGTAACCTAGGTGTTTGGAGCCTTACTAATAAGCCCTTCTAGGTGAGAGATCATATGTTCCATTGTCTGAATAAATTCCTCTATATTGATTTTATTCTCATTAAAGCCTCTGGACACAATACGGTCTTGTTTATCTAACCACGCTATTTTCTCCTCATTGGTCTCCACTTATATCTTCCTTTCATCAATTATACTAAGAACCTCTTCTGAGACTTTTGGTACTTCCTATTGTTCAAGAATTTCTTCCTTGTAGTTCATGATAAGCCTCAATCACTCCCCATAATCATAATATATTCTATTTTTATCAATTGGTATCGATTTTAACATGAAAAATAATTTATATTAATTTAATACTTTAATAACTTCCATGAGTGCCCCTCCTCTCTCTTATAAAAGGGAGCCTCGTCTCCTCGTTTCTTTACACATAAAAAATATTTTTATATCAGAAAAAACCTACTAAAATATCATTAATAATCCATCCCATCAGTCTAGAGGTCTTTTTTAGGCATAATACCAATCTTAGGGAGATTATGGTGTATAGAAAAGGAGGTTTCCCAAAGAAGAAGTATCACTTTTAAATGAATGTTTCAGTTTATTTCTACGTCAAACTCCTTTAAATATTCTTTAAAACTTTTGATATAATAAAATATGTATCTAAAATATCTTTATATGATATTATTTTAATTTCATAACCTATATCCATATGTTTCCTTCATCAAATCGGAAAATGAAACCATCCTTCATGTGTTTGGTGGACTACCTCCTTGTGGACCAATGTAATTCATTTTCTATCATCATCTATCATAAATATATTTAATTATATATTTAATGTATATGTATTATATTAATGAAATATTTATCATTCTATAAATATAATATATCATTTAATTTTATAACTTTCTTTTCATTGTAAAATGTTAATGCCATGCGTGCAAACATGTTGACTACCACCTCTACGAAGCGATGTGATTAATTTTTCATCACCACATCTTATGGATGATATATGTAAGATTATTTTAAAATATAATGGGTTAATTAATGATATTATTATCATTACCAAAATATAATATAACACTTTCCATTTTTCTATCATCATCATTGATGAATGAAAATGTTACTCATGTGTATGTACGACACACCATCTCCAAGATTATAACGTAGGTAATTTTTAATTACCATCATTCATGGTATGTTTTATAATTGTAATTAATGTGTAAATATGATAATTATGTCATGATTATTTATCTGAATATGGTGGAATAATTACCACTTTGGCCATTTCCATCCTACCAAAGTCATTTTTTTCATATGAGTTGAATAAAGTCAAGACATAAGACTTGAACGTGATTGATTATATAATTATATATAACATAATTTTAATTAAAATAAAATGATGAATAATCATAAAATATTTTTTTTAACAAATTAAATATTTAACATATGTTTTTTATTCAAAAATATAAAGAACATACACGACAAGTTCGACTCGAGCCAAGGGACATTCTTTTAAAAATCATCTTTTAATGTTTTACTTCCAAATCTTTTTGTTTCATGCCCTAATTATTTGGAATATCTTATCAATGTATTTATAATTATTTAAAATAAATATAAATAAAATTTTATTTCACTTTTTTTCTTTCATTCAATAGGTTTCAAAAGGAATATTTTTATGAATGTTTTGACTTTCATTACAGAAAAAAAATGGAATGATTGATTTTAACTTCTATGGAATAAACAAAGTTTACTACCACCACAACCATTATATGATCTATTAATTGAATTATAGTATTCAATATTTTATTTGAATAGAAACCCTTTTTCATTTGTTATAGGTATTTTAGTTTTAAAAATTGGATTTTAAAGGAAAGGGTTTTTTGATATACAAAAGTGTTTTACTTCTGTGTTCAAAAGTGTTTTTGAAGGGTTTTGTAATGAAAAGATGTAATAATAAATGTTTTATTTTTTATTTGGTAATTGATAATTACATATATAAATGGATGTGTCTAGTACATCTTCATTTTTGGGTCTAGCCCCATTATAGATCAAGATGACTTGTGAGCCTGATATAAAATATATGAATGGTGATCCCCATTATATTGCTCTAATGCAGTCTATAATGTACCTTATATTCATAGAAAAGAAGGAGAGAATTAACCGATGTGGTTTCCCCAATGTATTTAACTAGGCTACATTATTTTTTTACATGGGTTATTAATATGATACTTTATGTCACATAAAAGAGGTTTCTATTTTATTACTTTGAGTTTTGATGTTTTTCTTTGAGAAAAAGTGTGATATTTCATATGGAAGTGATTTATTTCATATAATCAGTGAATAATGTTATAAAGGTAATAATATTTTGGGTCTTCATGATTTTAAATGGACTAACATGTCTCTTATATTTATATCCCTTACTGAGCTATTTATTCTCGTACCATATTTTTAAAATGTTTTTCATAACGTTTATGAATGGGAAACATCAAAGATAATGTAAAGTTCAAGATTATGAAGTTATTTCATGCAAATAAATAATATTTCATTTGAAAATTTTTATATTATTGGAAAATGTATATTGAGTTAAAGTTTCCAAAAAATTTTATATATATTTGTTATATAAATTTTGTAATCGAATTATCTAAAACTCAAAACAATAAAGATCCTCTAATATAAGAGAATGAATTATTGACTTGAATGCCAAGATTAAATAATGTTTAAGGCCATGATCATATAGTTGGTATCAGAGGAAATTTTTTTATAATTTTAGTGGTTAGAATAATTTAAGAAAAAATACTAAAGGAATTATTATTTATAGTTTTCATGATATAGTATTTTAATATTGTGATGTTTTTTTATCTAAGATATGTATTTTCGGAATTTTTTTCCATAAATGAAATAGGTAAAATATTTTTGGATGACACAAAGTGGAAAATATACTTCAAAATCAGCCATCTGGAATGGATGGAATTGGAATTGAGTAGTTGGTTCATGTGATAGCTTAGTTGATGTAAGGAATAAATAGTTGTGGTATCCATGTTATTGAGAATATATATTTACCATAGATGAACATGTTAATATTTTATCATATATTGAAATAGAACCCTTTAGAGTTTGATGAAATTTTATTTCCAATAGTATCCAAAGGATGGATCAATGCTCTAGAAAATATATTTTATGTCATGGGATAGTAAAAAAAATAAAAAGGTAACTCTTCTCGTTTATCTATGTTAAGGTGATGCTGATCAACAATAGATTTTGTTAAGAATACTAGAGAATGAGATGATTTCTATTCCATATAATGGGATACATATAAGAATATTTTTCTATAGAAATATTTCAATATTGTTTTTCCACTTAGGATGGAGAAAAAATTCTTGGAATTAATGTAAAAAGTTGAAGAATGGTTATCCACCTATAAAAAAATTTACATTATTTTCTTGTTACATACTACCTTTTTCTATGGATTTGATAGTAAAATTAATAGATTTTAATTAGTATTGAAACCATGTTTACAATTAAATTTGGTCTCCATATAATTTAAATGTTATAACAGATGTTTTTTTATTCTTAGTAAGATAACATGAATATTTTTAAAACTTATTTTCCAAGGTACGGAAAAACTAATAAACAGGAAAGGTGAAACGAAATGAAGAATAAACTAACTTAGAAGTATGGTGGAAAGCACCTAATAATTTTCTATGTGTGTTAAAATAAATTTCTTGAAATGATTGTTAGGATCTGGAAATTGTAACTAATATTGTATGGTTGGTTATAGGCTTCATGACTATAAAAAAAGAGTCACAAAAAATCCACGATTTGGGTAACAGATCACCAGTGAATGGAGAGAAGTATTAATAACAATGATTATGGATATTATGCTAATGTGTGTCCAAAATTAGTTACTCAGGGTGGAAATCATCAATAATGAAGGGGAAAATGGTGTGAAAAAAATCCTTACCAACCACAATGGTTGTTGTTAACCCATCCAATAAATTGGTGAAATATATGTTACTTGTTTACATGAATTATACCAATACCCTGTAAGACTCTGATCCTTTGCATTGCTTCATTTCTATTAAATTTCTATGAAAAATTAGAATATCACCACATGAAAATAGGGTAAACCTTTTAGTGAAAACCCTTGATGGAAATATTAGATCAACAATGATTTATAGGAAAAATTTATATTATTATTAGTGGGATGTTCGTTTCTATAAATCATTTTTAACATTCCATAATAGAGTTTTATATTTTTTTTGGTGTGGATTTTCATTGTGTATATCATGATAAGATATATTTAAAAGTTAATAATGTTATATTCAATGATTTCATACCTTTGAAAACCTACTAGGAAGCTATAAAATTGATTAAAGATGGTACTAAAATTTACCTATCCTATATTTTTTAAAAGAAAGAAACATTTCAATTTCATTATATTCTAGTAATAAATTAATAGGAAGATGTATTTCATGATGATTATCCGGGTTTTATTCTTGATCAGAAGGTTCAGTTTAATATTGAATTATTCGATGATGCTAAAAAAATTTCGAAATCACCAGATTCAATTGATCAAATAGAACATTTGGAATTAGAAAAATAGTTGTATGATATACTAGATAAAAGTTTAATTCATCTTAAAAAATCACATTTAGGTTCCCCTATTTTATTTCCTAAAATTAATGTTGTTTCAATGAGACTTTTAATTGTTTATAGGGTCTTTAATAATGTCACTATTAATATAATGTATCCTTGATCTCATATCAATTATTTGTTTGATTAGATCCCTGAATGATTGATATTAAGTTAGGGTACCATTAACTAATGGTGATGGAGGAGGATATCTCAATGACTAAACATCATGTTATATATGAGAATTATGATTTTTTTAGTTATTCCCTTTGGGTTCTCTAATTCACCAGTGATATTGATGGATATTTTGAGTTGATATTTCCAATACTATTTTGATAAGCATGTTGTTAAATTTATTTATCATATATTATTATATTCTTAAATTCATGAGGATAAAGAATGAAACCTAATAATTGTTTTTTAAACCATAAAATAATAGAATCTATATGGAAAATTTAGTTACTACGAATTTTAGTTGCAATAGATTTCTTTCTTCAAGCATATTATTTCTAAAGGTGGAATAACTGTTTACCATAATAAAACTAAATTTATTGATGAATGGAAAAGGCTGAAAAATTTCATAGAGATTTATTGATTTCTCTGATTAATGGGTTATTATGCGATGTTTTATGAATAAAATTATTGTTTATCCTTACCACAGAAAATGATAACTCAAAAAGATGTTACATTTATCTAGACGAATGAATGAGGTGATTTTTTTTGAAACATAAAATAATATTGGAAATTGATCCATTTTCTCCCTTCCCATTGAAATATTGAATTTTTCATCTATAGTGATGCTTCTATTAAGGTACTTGGTTGTGTTATGATGTTAAATGATTATTTAATAGATTATTCTTCACATCAACTGAAACCACATGATTTAAATTACCCTACTCAAGATCTTGAATTGGGTGTTGTGGTTTTTTATTTAAAAATTTATAGGAATCATTTACATGGTGTAATGTGTGAAATATGTACTAATAAAATAAATATTTAAGTATATATTCATTCATAATGAGTTGAACAAGAGGTATAAAAGATAGTGGGGGATAATTATGTATTTTGACTAAATGATTCATGACCATCATAAAAAATCAAAAAAATTAGTTGATATACTGAGTTATAAAAATAATTTTATATTAACCATGTTATTTTTGGATCATGACAATTTGGTTAATGAATTGATGAATTTTGGATTAGAATTTGTGGATATAGGAACTTACTATTTTTTATTTCATTTGTCAATACATTCATCTCTATTATAAAGAGTTAAGAATTATTAGAAGGAGGATAATGTTTTATAGGAAAATTAAAAATCATTTACGAAGGGTAAGCTTCCATAGTTTAATTTTGATATAGAAGGTGTTATCAAATTTCGAAAAATAATATGTGTGCCTTATGATTCCTAGTTAAATAGATAATTTTTTAAGGAAGCTCATTGTTCTCCATATTATATTAACCTTGGAATCACTAATATGTACAATGAAATTTCTGGGTATTACTTGTGGGATGGAATAACAAGATATTGATGAATTTTCCATGAAATGTATTACAA
The DNA here is from genome assembly GCA_963277665.1 of Viscum album. Classification (NCBI taxonomy): domain Eukaryota; kingdom Viridiplantae; phylum Streptophyta; class Magnoliopsida; order Santalales; family Viscaceae; genus Viscum; species Viscum album. The sequence goes on from OY728135.1 coordinate 108,049,220, forward strand.
GTAAAATAGTAAAATTATAATGAGAATTACTAATGGAGATGCTTCATCCCGTTCCTATATCATAGTTTAAATGGAGAAATATATCAATGGATATCATGATTGGATTTCCAAATACATTTTGAGTTAATAATTTAATCTAGGTTATTGTTGATCAGATAAATAAGTTTATACATCTCCTTCCCATTCTATATTATATATACTTAGATTAGATTTCATAAAAGTACCTCAAGGATATAGTTTGGTACATTGAGTTACCCTCCCTATTGTATAAGGTCGTGTTCTTAAGTCCACTTCTATTTTTTTTATAGCACTTCAAATGTCATTGTGTAACAACCCGAGATTTTATGAAAAAAAATCATTTTAATTTCATTAATGTCTTGTTTTGTACTCTACAACAAAAGGAGCTTTCACAACACGCATCCTTGACTTGGCCTGCATTACACGCAATCGCGACCTTCCTCGATAGCATGTGTTGTATGCAATACCGAGTTTCACTAAACAACGATATGCTATTAAAATATTATTAAAACTAGCCATTATGAATAGTAATAACCACTTTTCAAAAATTTGTAAATTCAATATTTCAAAATGGACTTCATTTTTGGATTTGGAATATCGAAATTAGCCTACGGTGAAATTTTGGTATTTTTCTAAAAACTTTCAATTTTTGATGAATAGTAAAAACACTGGGTTACTATTTAAAAACCGACTTTTTATTTAAATAATTATTTATTTTATTTAAATTTATTTTAGGTCAACATTGATACATAATACCTATATAAGTTCAATGTAATTCATTGGATTCATTTTATAACTATTTTAGATATATAAAAATTTTATTGAACTTTTGACCGTCTTTTACCCACCTCCTAGGAGAACTTGCAAATTTACATAAAACTCAATTTTACCGCTTCAGTGAATGAAATTTCAAAAATTCGAGAGAAACGGTTGATTTCAGTAAGTAAAATGTGGTTCAATGATATGAAAATAATTTTTGGTGAATAGTAACTTTTTACTTTTTTTTACCACGGTTAAAAGTAAATAGGGTAATTAAGGGTAAAAATGATATTATTATTACCCGATTACATGTCCTAATTCTATTGGATAAGTGTAATTCGACCAAAAACAACCTTAGGAATAAAATATGACCATTTAGGCCCACTTTGATTAGATTAGGACATTTAATATTAATTTATTTAATGAAGGGTTAAAATAGGTAAAACCAAAGTTTAATAAGTAAATCGTTTATAATATAGGATAATACATAAGATAAATTCGACTATAAATATTAATTATAAAGATAAAATATTTCCTAAATAATGGTATTTTATTTATAATTTTTAAACATTAAATAATTTAATTTATTTATGACACAAATATGATGCAGTAATTATCTTATTAATGAAATATTGACATAATTGATGTTATAAATACCCAAATAAATGTAATTTGAGACTTTTTATGAATTACAACAATTTTCTAGGTTAATATGACATGTTATTATTGATTTAAGTAACTTTTTTCGAACTAATATTTCTGTTATGATTTTCACAAAAATCAATTACCAAATAGTGTCAAAATTGACATAAAATAGTTTTTGAAAAAAATATTATATTATTAATTGTTATTTTATTTTTAAAAATATAAGGTTTGGAAAAATGACTTAGATACGGTTATAAATATTAATAATAAACAACTTGGGGTTCTTTTGGCTTGTTATAGTAAGTTTATTAACCTTATAGTGTAAGAACACAAAACGACACGGTAAAAGTAAAATTATCTAACTTAAAGTTAAATCTAAATGATAAGGTTAAAATAGTCACGTAAACTTGTCCAAATTCAATTATATGAGATTATTTCGACCCATACCCACCTTATCTTTGAAATAAATCAATTTGGAGCTATTTAAAACCGAATATGACTTTATAATTAAATAATATTTTTAGTTTTTCCAAAGGTTCCCCTCTCCTCCCTTATAAAAGGGCACCTCCTCCCTCTCTTCCTCACACCACTTTGAGACTTCAAGCTTCACCAACCCCTGACAAATTCTCTTCTCCACGTCCCTAGAAATATCCCAGAGGTCCTGGTCTTCTTCAAAGACCAATTCTAGTGCCCTAAGAGGAGGTCTCAAAGAGGCACTTCAAAGAAGAGGTAAAGTCTGTTACCGATTCTTTCAACTTTATTTCTTCTTCCACTTATTCTTATTTAGTTGTTTAATTATGAAGTAATAACATCAGTATCACTCAGATAAGGATATGTTATTATAATTATGAAACAAACTCATTTCACCTTCTATCCATCCTACGGAAAACTAAATCACCGCGCATGCGTACATACGGAATAACGTCTCTACGCCGTGGTGTAATCTGTTTTTCCAATACCGCCTTACTTGGATGGGTATAATGGTGTAAATAATAACTATAAATAGTTATTATAACATAATAATGATTCTGATATATTTTATCATCCACTCCTATTCAATTCAATAATTATGGAAATGATATCATCGCTCGTGCGTACGTACGGACTACCATTTCCACGACGCGATGAGATTCATTCTCCCTGTTAACCATTAAAGAATGATTATAAAGTATATATAAGCAAAAATAATGAAATATATGACATTATAAAGCTACTAGATTTATTTATATATTTATTTATGTCATCTACTTAATTCCATTATACTCAATAAGGAAACGAAAACAACGTTCATGCGTACGTACGGCCTACCGTCTCCATGAACGGTGTATTTATTTCCATTTATTGATCTATTATATATATGTATATTCTGAATATATATTATATATAAATAATGTTTTATATTCTGGAATTAATTAATCATGATCTAAGTAATCAGATGAATAATTATAAGACAAATCACGGACCATAAATGAATCGATTTTACCCAAAACGCTATATTAACATTAATTTACAAAAGAACAGGTAATATAAAGTCATAAATGAACCATATATGATAACATAACAATGAAGATGATTATGTAATAAGTCAATGACATTATTTAAATCATTATATAGGCGGTTCAGATACAAACGAAGCATATTGGACATAAGGTAAGGGATAATTTTGCAAATCTCATTTTTATCTGAGATTGCTTATTTGTAAGTATTTACGGGGGTTATTTCTATCATCCATGTCCATGTTTTATAAAAGTGTTTTCATGTATGTTTAAAGTACTTTTTACCCATTTTTTACTTTTACTACATGGTATGTAAGGAATATTTCTTTTGTTTACGTTACGAGGTACTTTTTTGACTTTTCCAGCAAAAGTATGAGAAGAATGTTTTTCTTTAACTTATACGGCACGAATGGATTTTTATGGTTTTATAAAGCCTTATTTTCAAGAAGCTTCCTCCAAAATATTTCATGACTATTTTCAAAAAAAATATTTTTCTTTTAAAATTGCATGATGTTTTGTGAAAAGAAATTTATTTTGAAGACGAAAGGATATTTTCCTCAAGAATTCATTTCAAGTGTTTTATCAATACCATTTTCCATCTAAGATGACATTATTTCATATGTGTTTGTTTCATGTATAAAGTCTCTATGATTTACATGGATTCACTTTTCTTATTTTGAAATGATATCCATTTCTTTTATATGGATTATGTGATGATTGGATGATGTTTATGAAACAGATTTTATTTGTTGGGTTATTATGAATGATGTATGTTTATTTTGTGGAACAAGTAAGAATGATTTCATTATGAGATGGGTGGGACCTATATCTCTCTCAAATTCATTGGGTAAAGATTTGTATCTCATGATATAGACATGGATGGGACAGGAAGTTAAACCGGTTCAGTAATACAGGACTAGAACGAGGAGTGAACTCGATTTAGAAAGGGACTTTGTCCACTAATATGGTCTTGGCAGCAATGCCTTGGCTACTATGGAAGTCATATCATATGCTTAATAGTTTCCACAATTACATGTTTTATTCCCATTCTATTTTATCATGATTTATGTTCCATTATGATCTATGCCTTATGTACTCCCATGTTTTATCTCATTGCTCAAGATTTTCATGTTTAAACATTATGGTCATGTTTTTAAGTTCAAATGTATATGGTTTGTTTTATTTTATCCATGCTTACCCTTACTGGGCATTTGAGCTCACCCTTTATATGTTTTCTTTTCCCCTGGATATAAAGAAAGGTTTTAGGTAAGAAAACCAAAAGGGGAAGATCTTTATGGGAGATGTTGAAGATCTTTCACCTTGATTAGAAGATTACGTTCCGAGTTTCCAAAGACACTAAACCGTTACGGTACTTGTTTGTCTGTTTTTGTTATGTATTAAGTATTCTGCAAAAGTAATGTAATGTCCATGTACGTCAAGCTTCGGGTCTCTACATTTGGTATCAGAGGAAAGGTTTAGTTAACCTTTTGAAACTAGGATGCGAAAATGTTAGTGAGATCCCTAGATATATTTCTAAGGTATGTCTCCCTAAGGATAAGTATATATATAGGATATAGTCCTAGAACTACGGTAACGATCATAGAATTTAACCTATGATTTTAGAAATTGACAGAACTCCCCCTTTATTATGTTGTTTTCCCTAGCATGATTTTTTCCTCTCACACTATTCTTTTTGGGTTTAAGAAAATGGCTGGAAACAGGAAGATTCGTGATAATGGAGGATATGATGAATAATGGAATGATATTCTTCATGAGCAACCAAATGAAATGGGATTTGGAAGTCCAAACATCATTATTATTCCAAATCAGCAATCTCATAATATGATCAATAAACTCCAATTTGGTAAGTTTCCCGACTCGGCTAATAAGAGAAATATGGAGTTTCATGATGATCATAGAGGAAAGAAAGTTCAATTTCCCCTATGCAAATCATGTGGGAAGAGGCATCAAGGAGAATGTTTCAAAGGAACTGGAAGATGATTTGGGTGTGGAAAAGAAGGACACAAAGCTTGTAAGTGCAAAGGAAAAGGTTCAGTTAACACCATGGATGAGGATAATGGTATTGCTACGACATCAACAATGGTTAAATGTTTTAAATGTGGAATGCATGGGAATTATGCAAACCAATTCTCTAAGGGAAAGTCTCATGAAGAGAATCAGTATGGTCGTATGGGTAGTATTTATGTTGATGATGATGAAGAGACTACAAATGATATGTGAGATGAAATAATTGTTGAAGCTCGGTCAATGGTTTAAGAATGTATTGGAATGATTACATGTTTATCAAGTGTAATGTTGTAAAAGTAATCTCATGGTACTATGGAATAAAGAGAAATCTAAGGATTGTTACACTGTTGTCTTTCCTTAAGTTTTGAAAGTGTATGATGAATGGTACCAGTAACCATGAAAGGTTATTCAAATATTTTTGGAAAGTAGATGATATGCACATAATGAAGGGATAAGGAGAAAATTAAATGTTTGATAGTATTCATGAACTTGTGAATGATATAAGGAAATAGTTATATCATGGTTTGAGTATATAGAATTTTGGGGTTTTGGTATGTGGAAAGAGTTAAATTTTGACAGCACTCATGTTTTCACTAAGATTCAATGGGTATTAATTTTTTTCAATAGAATACATGATTAAGGCCTTCGAATGTTTGGAATGTAACCAACAAGACATATTTATGATATATGGGGATCAACTATGGTATTAACATTCCTGTTATATGAACTCTTTGGTAATCGTTTTCACTATAATATGAGATTGGATAGCAGTATTTTGGATAAGCCTAAAGATTGGAATGGATTATGTTGGACATAAGTTAGTATTGTTTAAGGATAGAATTTTTTTTTGATATTATTGATGGGATGTTATATTAATGTAGTTTTAGAAAAAGGACAACATTCATGATGGGCGACAGCCCATCGCGTCGGACAAGGCTGTGGGAATCGAACCCACAACTGAAGTGCGACTGTCCTTTATCGCCTACCACTGGCCTACAGGAAGTCCCTATTTAGTAGAAACTAGTTTTATTATATTAAGCAGTATGATATATGAAGTATAAGTCCATTTTAGGAACCATATATGATTAATCACACTATAGATGGACTTATGTATTTTTGATAACTTTTCTAACCTTTTTTTGAGATAGATGGAATGAACCATCATTCTATCACATGATCTGCTAACACTTCACGAATGACAAATTCAAATTCATTTCATTAAGAGATGAAGTGGAAATTGTCCAAAGAACGACCAACGGTGAGACTGTACCAAACAAAAGTATTTCTTCTAATTCCAATTTCATTAACTTTAGGGAAATGATCATGAAAACCAAAAATGTTGTCCTAGTGCTCTTATATTTGATGAATCAGATGGTACCTTAGATCGTCACAAATTTATGGCTTTGTGATTGTCGGCTTTTTTATAGCCATGTTCTCTACCACTCTCCATCAGAACTTTATGGTTAGATTTTTCTTTCATATCCATATTTTCACCTATGTTCTCCTACGTGGAAACCCAGTGATGAGTTAATTTGGGTAACCGTTACATTTCATACTTTAGTTTTTAAAGCCAAGTTTTGGTATTCCTTTTTAAGATGTGGGTTTCTATTAAATAAACCTTCAAGTAGTAAACCATTTATAACCCCGACGAATTTCGAGGGCAAAATTCATTTTAAGGGGGGTAGAATGTAACACCCCAAGATTTTCTGAAAAAAAATCTTGTTAATTTAATTAATGTCTTGTGTTGTATGCTACACAAAAAGGGGTTTTCACAACACGCATCCTTGACTTGGCCTGCTTTACACGCAATCGCGACCTTCCTTGATAGCGTGTGTTGTACGCAGTACCGAGTTTCACTAAACAACGATATGCTATTAAAATATTATTAAAACTAGCTGTTATGAATAGTAATAATGACTTTTTGAAAATTTATAAATTTCATATTTCAAAATGGACTTCATTTTTGGATTCGGAATACCAAAATTAGCCTAGGGTGAAATTTTGGTATTTTTCTGAAAACATTCAATTTTTGATGAATAGTGAAAACACTGGGTTACTATTTAAAAACCGACTTTTTATTTAAATAATTATTTATTTTATTTAAATTTATTTTAGGTCAACATTGATACATAATACCTATATAAGTTCAATGTAATTCATTGGAGTCATTTTCTAATAATTTTAGAAATATAAAAATGTTATTGAACTTTTGACCGTCTTTTACCCACCTCCTAGAAGAATTTGCAAATTTACATAAAACATAATTTTACCGCTTTTGTGAATGGAATTTCAAAAATCTGAAAGACACGGTTGATGTCAGTAAGTAAAATGTGGTTCAATGAGATGAAAATAATTTTTGGTGAATAGTAACTTTTTACTTTTTTTACCACGGTTAAAAGTAAATACAGTAATTAAGGGTAAAAATGATATTATTATTACCCTAACCAATGTCCTAATTAGATTGGATAAGTCTAATTCGACCAAAAACAAACTTAGTAATAAAATATGACCATTTAGGCCCACTTGGATTAGATTAGGACATTTAATATTAATTTATTTAATGAAGGGTTAAAATAGGTAAAATCAAAGTTTAATAAGTAAATAATTTTTAATATAGGGTAATAAATAAGATAAATTAGACTATAAATATTAATTAGAAAGATAAAAATATTTCCTACATAATGATATTTTATTTATAATTTTTAAACATTAAATATTTTAATTTATTTATGATACAAAGATGATGCAGTAATTATCTTATTAATGAAATATTGACATAATTGATGTTATAAATACCCAAATAAATGTAATTTGAGACTTTTTATGAATTAAACAAATTTAATAGGTTAATATGACATGTTATTATTTATTTAAGTAACCTTTTTCGAACTAATAGTTCTTTTATGATTTTTACAAAAATCAATTACCAAATAGTGTCAAAATTAACATAAAATAGTTTTTGAAACAAATATTATATTATTAATTGTTATTTTATTTTTAAAAATCTAAGGTTCATCCAAATGACTTAGATAAATTTATATATATTAATAATAAACAACTTGGGGTTAGTTTGGCTAGTTATAGTATGTTTATTAACCTTATAGTGTAAGAACACAAAAAGACACGGTAAAAGTAAAATTATCTAACTTAAAGTTAAATCTAAATGATAAGGTTAAAATAGTAACCTAAACTTGTCCAAATTCAATTATATGAGAGGCTTTCGACCCATCCCTACCTTATCTTTGAAATAAATCAATTTGGATCTATTTGAAACCGAATTTGACTTTATAATTAAATAATATTTTTAGTTTTTCCAAAGGTGCCCCTCTCCTCCCTTATAAAAGGGCACCTCCTCCCTCTCTTCCTCACACCACTTTGAGCCTTCAAGCTCCTCCAAACCCTGCCAAATTATCTTCTCCACTTCCCTAAAAACATCCTAGAGGTCCTGGTCTTCTTCAAAGACCAATTCTAGTGCCCTAAGAGGAGGTCTCAAAGAGGTACTTCAAAGAAGAGGTAAAGTCTGTTACCGATTCTTTCAACTTTATTTCTTCTTCCACTTCTTCTTCTTTAGTTGTTTCATTATGAAGTAATAACATCAGTATAACTCACATACTGATATGTTGTTATAAGTATGAAACAACCCCATTTCACATTCTATCCATCCTATGGAAAACTAAATCACTACGCATGCGTACGTACGGAATACCGTCTCCACGCCATGGTGTAATCTGTTTTTCCAATACCAACTTACTTGGATGGGTATAATGGTGTAAAGAATAACTATACATAGTTATTATAACATCATACTAATTCTGATATATTGTATCATCCACTCCAATTCAATTCAATAATTATGGAAACGATATCATCGCTCGTGCGTAGGTACGGACTACCGTCTCCACGACGCGATGAGATTCATTCTCCATGTTAACCATTAAAGAATGATTATAATGTTTATATAAGCAAAAATAATGAAATATATGACATTATAAAGCTACTGGATTTATGTATATATATATTTATTTCATCTACATAATTCTATTATACTCAATAAAGAAACGAAAACAGCGTTCATGCGTACGTACGACCTACCGTCTCCATGAACGGTGTATTTATTTCCATTTATTGATCTATTATATATATGTATATTCTGAATATATATTATATATAAATCATTTTTTATATTCTGTAATTAATTAATCATGATCTAATTAATCATTTGAATAATTACAAGTCAAATCACGGTCCACAAATGAATCGATTTTACCCAAAATGCTACATTAACATGAATTTACAAAAGAACGGGTAATATAAAGTCATAAATTAACCATATATGATATCATAACAATGAATATGATTATGTAATAAGTCAATGACTTTATTTAAATCATTATACAGGAGGTTCGGATACATATGAAGCATATCAGATATAAGGTAAGCGATAATTTTGCAAATCTCATTTTTATCCGAGATTGTTTATTCGTAAGTATTTACTGGGGTTATTTCTATCATCCATGTCTGTGTTTTATAAAAAAAAATTCATGTATGTTTAAAGTCCTTTTTACCCATTTTTGACTTTTACTACATGGTATGTAAGGAATATTTCTTTTGTTTATGTTACGAGGTACTTTTTTGACTTTTTCGTCAAAAGTACGAGAAGAATGTTTTTTTAACTTATACGGCACGAAACAGATTTTTACGGTTTTATAAAGCCTTATTTTCATGAAGATTCCTCTAAAAGATTTCATGACTATTTTCAAAAAAACTATTTTTCTTTTAAAATTGCATGATGTTTTGTGAAAATAAATTGATTTTGAAGAATAAAGGATATTTTCCTCAAGAATTCATTTCAAGTGTTTTATCAAAACCATTTTCCATCTAAGATGACATTATTTCATATGTGTATGTTTCAAGTATAATGTGTCTATGATTTACATGGATTCACTTTTCTTATTATGAAATGATATCCATTTCTTTTATATGGATTATGTGATGATGGGATGATGTTTATGAAACCCATTTTATTCGTTGGGTTATTATGAATGATGTATGTTTATTTTATGGCACAAGTAATAATGATTTCATTATGTGATGGGTGGGACCTATATCTCCCTCCAATGCTTTGGGTAAAGATTTATATCTCTTGAGATAGACATGGCTGGAACGGGAAGTTAAACCGGTTCAGTAATACAGGACTGGAATGAGGAGTGAACTTGATCCAGAAAGGGACTTTGTACACTAACATGGTCTTGGAAGCAATGCCTTGGCTACTATGGAAATCATATCATGTGCTTAATGGTTTCCACAATTACATGTTTTATTCCCATTCTATTTTATCATGATTGATGTTCTATTATGATCTATGCCTTTTGTACTCCCATGTTTTATCTCATTGCTCAAGATTTTCATGTTTAAACATTATGGTCATGTTTTTAAGTTCAAATGTATATGTTTTGTTTTGTTTTATCCAAGATTACCCTTACTGAGCATTTGAGCTCACCCTTAATTTTTTTTCTTTTCCCCAGGATTTAAAGAAAGTTTTTAGGTAAGAAAACCAAAAGGGGAAGATCTTTATGGGAGATGTTGAAGATCTTTCACCACGATTAGAGGATTACGTTCCGAGTTTCCAAAGACACTAAACCATTACAGTCCTTGTGTGTCTGTTTTTTTTATGTATTATGTATTCCGCAAAAGTAATGTAATGTCCATGTACGTCAAGTTTCGGGTCTCTACACATTGGGTACTGAATTAAATTTCCACATAATATTTCATCCTAAATCTATTAAGGATTATTATGACAAACTAAAAATAATTGTTTTTTAATCTATTTAATTAATTATTTTATTAGAGTTAGTGAATTTTGCTATGGAATTCCTAAAGGTTTTAAGACTTTTCTTCAGGCACATAATCAGAGCATGGTTTGGGAAAATGTACATTCTAACTATGTGACCTGAAAATATATTTTAATATTATGAATTTAATATTCTATCCATTTCAATATAAGACCCCTTTGGGTATATCTCTATTCACTCACACAACTCAGATAGGGGAGAGTGATAGAATACATCCCCTTTCCTACTACTCAGATTTCCTGACTCCGCCACTACTTTTCAGTGGATTCTTCAAGGTTAGGGCTTGTTTTATCCCCAACAACTTCTTATTCCTTATTATGTATTCTACTTTTCAATAAGGCCTAATGGTTTCTGAAACCTAGATTATCGGACTTGTTTAAACATTTGGTTTTTGATATTGGGTGATAGTGAATCTTATTTTGAGACATATTTTAGCATCGATCATCAAGGAAACATGGTTCTATTATTTTATGGTTGGTGTCTCTATACTATACAATATTTATTACTTAAATTGTTTTATTGATTTATTTTAAGGATTATCTTCATTTTTAATCGATATTGTGATGGTAGTTCTAATTATTATGGAATTTTTCTTTATATTGTTACTTTCAATATGTCACATGGTTTTTAATGACTCTTGAGTTAATTATAAATAAAACCATTTTCTAAATCCATCTAGGTGTTTATTAAAAAAATTTATCAAATTATTATTGAAAATTAATGGTTAATGTAAGTATTTTGTTATAATTTGATTGAATTTTTTTTCTAAATTATAATAGCTCATATAACCACATTGACATTATGTCAAATAGAATATTTTGAAATCGGGATTGAATGTTACTATTTAGTTTTACTATTTTGATATCATGTTATGGTTTTTTATAATATGGTTTTATTTTATTTCATATATTATCCAACATTATATTAGGTTTGGTCCCATATATGTGTATTGAATATATTTATCTTGGGATTGATGTTTAATTTGGTGTAGAAAATTTTTTTCATAAGATTTGTGTAATGTTTCATTTAATAAAATTATATATAGAGCGTGGGAAAAGGTTCAAAGGACTGGTTAGAAACAATTTGAAGGTATTTTGAGGATTTGAGTTGTTAATAAAGATAAATTGTCCCGGCTATATTTTTATGGAGAGTTTTTTTTAATAAACCATGTGTTTTATGTTAGAATTTTATGATCATGATTTTGTGGGAAATATAGTTTCTATGTGGTATTTTTTATGTTAATGATAATGGCTTGTTTATATAAATATTGGTTGAAAGTTATATTAGTGGTGTTTTTTATTTATGTCATTGATGTTTTACCAGAATTTCATTACACACCTTCATTGACCATTCATGGGATCCATATGTACATAGGTAGTGAATTTTAGTTTGTTAATTATTTAATGAGAGGGTTGAATTTCCATCAATTTGTTTTATAAATTGAACTAAAGTATAATTAATTTTAAAAATTTAAAAGTTAATAAAAAATATAAGAGTATCGTGAAGTGGAAATATAAAATATAAAGGTAATGAGACAATAAATTGATTAATGTGTATCAACCAAGGTAAGGTCACTATATATAATTTTCATATCATATAAATATTCCTTAAAAATATATTATGGATTTATAATTATTATATGAAAATGAGGTAATTTTTCGGTCTAAAAATAAAATATCATTTTTTCTAACCAAACTGGGTTTTCTTGTTTTATAATTTTTTATTTAAAAGAATTATTACAAAATTATAGAGTTTTAATTTGAAAAAATATCATTTTTTTTAATTCAACATGGAAAATTTATTTTAGGAAAACTTTTTGAGTATTTTATGAAAATATTGATATTAAAATGAATAGTGAAAAATAATATTATTTATTAGAACCTGTATTTTTATTTCATGTATATACATAGTAAAATTTTATCTTATATTAGTTTTAAATTTTAAATATACCATTTTGACTAATTAAAATCATATTTTATTCTTATTAATTAATTGTATACTTTATTTTTTGAATAAAATCATTTTTAAACATAAAACTGTATTTTTCAACAAATATAGTTTTCATCACATTTTTCAAGTTTAATATTAAATTATATTCTATCAAATAAGTTAACTGAATAATGAAAAATAGATTTCATATTTGGAATTAGGATATACAAATTTGGTTATTATGTCCCTTTAATTTTTATTCATTATTAATAGTAATCATTGTGAATTTTGTAACCACATTAAAGGTATAATAGGTTATTTCATGGTAAAAGTAATTTGGTATGGACTAACAAGTAACCCGAACAATTGAATTAACTTTATAAGACTAATATAATTTTATAATATTCATTAAAACAACGAATATATGAAATTTTGTTTCCATTTTTCCTTGATCCGACCTTTAAAAAAATTTATGTAATGAAAAGTCAAAAATGTCATTCTCTTTGTTTAGTTATCATTAAATATTTTAAATTAAGATAAAAAGATAGTATGTTCATTTATAAATGGTTATTTTAATATTTATTTATTTATTTTATTATCATGGTAATTTATTTCATATTTTTAGTGACCAAATAATTACCTTTAATGCTTAATAAAAGCCGACACAATATTTATTTAATTAATGGACAACTAAAATAAATAATTTTAAAAATATTAAATGTAACATAATTTGAATGAATTATTGTTTTTCTTGAGATTAATTGATAAATATAAAATGATAGTGAATATTTAATTGATTATATTCGAAGTAATTTTTTGTCTTAATATTATTAAAGTCAATGTAAATAAATAATTCAACAAGTGACATAAATGATATTTTTATTATAAATAATATTTGGTTAAATTATTTAAAATTTTTAGAAAGAAAATAATTATTGAATTCATTCTTATATGGATTAACATATCAACCATGGTCAATTTATGGGTCAATTATCCTTTAATATCAGTTATTTTTCCACCTAAATGGTAAAAAAACAATGACATCCTTATAATTGGAATAAGGGTAAACGAAGTTTAAAACAAAACGATAAGGGTACAAACATAATTTTAATATGTCCAATTTTTATTGGATAAGATTATATTTAACCATAACCATAATATATTCTATTTTTACCAATTGTTATCCATTTAAACATGAAAAATAATTTATATTAATTTCATACTTTAATATCTTCCACGAGTTCCCCTCCTCTCTCTTATAAAAGGGAGCCTCATCTCCTCGTTTCTTCACACATAAAAAATATTTTTCTATCAGACAAAACCTACTCAAATAAAATTAATAATTCATCCCATAAGTCTATTGGTCTTTGTTTAGACATAATACCAACATTAGAGAGATTATGGTGTAGAGAAAAGGAGGTTGCCCAAAGAAGAGATATCACTTTTAAACAAATGTTTCAGTTTATTTCTACATCAAACTCCTTTAAATATTCTTAAAATATTTGATATAATAAAATATGTATCTAAAATATATTTATATGATATTATTTTAATTTCATAACCTATATCCATATGTTTCTTCCATCAAATAGGAAATGAAACCATCATTCAGGTGTTTGGTGGACTACCACCTTGCGGATCGATGTAATTAATTTTCCATAATCATCTATCACAGATATATTTAATGATAGATTTCATGTATATATATGATATTCATGATATATTTATCATTCTATAAAGATAATATATAATTTAATTTCATAACATTCTTTTAATTAAAAAATGATAGTTCCATTCGTCCAAACATGTTGACTACCACCTCTACGAAGCGATGTGATTCATTTTTCATCACCACATATTATGGATGATATATGTAAGTTAATTTAAAAATATTATAGTGTATTTATGATATTATTATAATCATCTAAATATAATATAACACTTTCCATATTTCTATCATGATCATTGATGAATGAAAGTGTTACTCATGTGTACATATGACACACCGTCTCTAAGATTATAATGTAGGTAATTTTTAATAACCATAATTCATGTTAGGTTTTATAATTTTAATAAATGTGTAAATATGGAAATTATTTCATGATTATATATCCGAATATGGTGGAACAATTACCACTTTGGCCATTTCCATCCGACCGAAGTCATTTTTTACATTTGAGTTGAATAAGGTCAAGACATAAGACTTTAACATGATTGATTATATAATTATATATAACATAATTATAATTAAAATATAAGGATTAATTATCTTAAAATAATTTTTTTAAAAAATTAAATATTTAACATATGTATTTTATTCAAAAATATAAATAACAAACATGACAAGTTCGACTCGAGCCAAGGGAGTTTCTTTTAAAAAGCATCTTTTAATGTCTTACTTCCAAATCATTTTGTTTCATGACCATATTATTGGAAATATCTTATCAATGTATTTATAAGGATTTAAAATAAAAATAAATAAAATTTTATTTTACTTTTTTTCTTTCTTTCAACGAGTTTCAAACGAAAAATTTTTATGAATGTTTTGACTTTCATTACAAAAAGGAAAAATAGAACGATTGATTTTATCTTATATGGAATCAACAAAGTTTACTACAACCAAAAACATTATATGATGTATCAATTGAATTATAGTATTCAATATTTTATTTGAATAGAAACCCTTTTTCATTTGTTCTAGGAATTTTATTTTCAAAAATTGGATTTTAAAGGAAATGGTTTTTTTAATATACAAAAGTGTTTTACTTATGTGTTTAAAAGTGTTTTTCAAGGGTTTTGTGATGAAAAGATATAAGAATAAATGTTTTATTTTTTATTTGGTACTTGATAATTACATATGGAAATCGATGTGCCTGGTACATCTTGTTTTTTTGGTCTAGCCCCATTATATATCAAGATGATTGGTGAGCCTGATATAAAATATATGAATGATGATCCCCATTATACTGCTCTAATGAATTCTGTAATATACCTTATATTCATAGAAAAGAAGGATACAATTAACCAATGTGGTTTCCCCAATGTATTTAACAAGATTACATTATTTGTTTACATGGGTTATGAATAAGATACTTTATGTAACATAAAAGAGGTTTTTATTTTATTACTTTGAGTTTTGATGTTTTTACTTGATAAAAAGTGTTATTTTACATATGGAACTGATTTATTTCATATAATGAATTATTAATGTGATAAAGGTAATAATTTTTTGGGTTGTAATGGTTTTAAATGGACTAACTTGTCTCTTATTTTTATATCCTTTACTGATCTATTTATTCCCGTCCCACATTTTTAAAATGTTTTTCATAGCGTTTATGAATGGTAAACATAAAAGAACAAGTAAAGTTCAATATTATGAATATTTTTCATGAAAATAAATAATATTTCATTTTAAAAAATTTATATTATTGGAAAATGTATATTGAGTTGACGTTTCAAATTTTTTTTATATATGTTTGTTATATAAATTTTATGATCCAATTCTCTAAAACTCAAAACAATAATGATCCTCCAATATAAGGTATTGAAGTCATGAATTTAATTCCAATATTATATAATGATTAAGGCCATAACTATATAGTTGGTATCAGATGAAATTTTTATATAATTTTAGTGGTCAGAATAATGTAAGAAAAAACCCTAAAGGAATTCTTATTTCTATTTTTCATGACACAGTATTTTAATATTATGATGTTGTTTTATCTAATATATGTTTTTTTGGAATATTTTTCCATAAATGAAACAAGTAAAATGTAGTAGGATGACACAATGTGGAAAATATCCTTCCAAATCAGCAATCTGGAATGGATAGAATTAGAATTGAGTAGTTGGTTCATGTGATAGCTTAGTTGATGTAGACAATAAATATTGGTGGTATCCATGTTTGTGAGAATATAGATCTACCATAGATAAACATATCGATATTTTATCATATCTTAAAATAGATCCCTTTAGAGTTTGACGAAATTTTACTTCCAGTAGTAGCCAAAGGATGGATCAATCATCTGGATAATATATTTGATGTCATGAGATAGTAAAAAAATCAAAAGGTAACTCTTCTCATTTATCCGTGTTAAGGTGATTCTGATCAATAATAGATTTGGTTAAGAATATTAGATAATGAAAATATTTTGATTCCATACAATGGGATAAATATAAGAATATTTTTCTATAGAAATATTTCAATATTATTTTCCCACTTAGGATGGAGAAAAAATTCTTGGAATTAATTTCAAAAGTTGAAGAATGGTTATCCACCTATAAAACAAATTTTACATCATTTTCTTGGTACATACTACCTTTTTATATGACTTTTATAGAAAAATTAATAGATTTTAACCATGATTTATACCATGTTTACAATGAAATTCAGTCTCCAGATAATTTAAATGTTATAACAAATGTTGTTTGTTGTTCTTAGTAAGCTGACATAAATATTCTGGAAACTTATTTTCTGTGGTATGGAAAAACTAATTACCAATCATGATGGAATGAAATAAAGAATAAACCAACCTAGAAGTATGATTTTAAGAACCTAGTCATTTTCTATTTGTGTAAAAAGGCATTTCTTGAAATGATTGTTAGGATCTGGAAATTGTAACTAATGTGGTATGTTTGGTTATAGGCTTCATGACTATAAAAAAAGAGTCACAAAAAATCCCCGAATGGGGTAACAGATCACTAGTGAATGGAGATAAGTATTAATAACAATTATTATGGGTATTATGCTAATGTGTGTCCAAAATTAGTTACTCATGGTGGAAATCATCAATAATGAAGGGAAAAATGGTGTGAAAAAATCCATATCAACTACAATGGTTGTTGTTGACCCATCCAATGAAGTGGTTACATCTGTGATACATGTTTACATGAATTATACCAATGCCCTGTAAGACACTTTTCCTTCACATTAATTCATTTCTATGAAATTTTTATGAAAAATGGGAATATCACCATAAGAAAATAGGGTAAACCTTTTAGTAAAATCCCTACATGGAAATATTAAAGCAACCATGATTTATAGGAAATTTTATATTATTATTAGTGGGATGGTCTTTTCTATAAATCATTTTGAACATTCCATACTATAGTTTTATATTATTTTTGGTATGGATTTTATCTTTTTATATCATGATAAGATATATTGAAAAGTTAATAATGTTATATTCAATGATTTCATACCTTTGACAACCTACTAGGAAGCTATAAAATTGTTTAAAGTTGGTAATAAAATTTACCAATCGTGTATTTTTTAAAATAAAGAAACATTTTAAATTCATGATATTCTAGTTGTAAATTAATAGAAATATGTATTTCATGATGAATATCTGGGTGTTATTCTTGATTAGAAGGTTTAGTTTAATATTGAATTATTCAATGATGCTAAAAAAAATTCAAAATCACCATATTGAATGGATCAAATATAACTTTTGGAATTAGAAAATTAGTTGTATGATATACTACAAAAAGGTTTAATTGATCTTAGAACATCACATTTATGTTCCCCTATTTTATTTCATAAAATAAATGTTAGTTCATTGAGACATTGCATTGGTTATAGGGTCTTTAATAATGTCACTATTAATATAATGTTATCTTTGACCTCATATCAGTGATTTTTTTGATTAGATCCATGAACCATAGTATTTTTTAATGATCATATTAGGTCAGGGTACCATCAACTAATGGTGATGGAGGAGGATATCTCACTAACTAAACATCATATTATATATGAGCATTATGATCTTTTAGTTATTCTATTTGGGTTCTCTAATGCACCAGTGATATTGATGGATATTGTGAGTTGATTTTTCCAATACTATTTAGATAAGTGTGTTGTTATATTTAATTATCATATATTGGTATATTATAAAATTCATGAGGATAATTAAAGAAACCTAATAATTATTTTTCAAACCATAAAATAATAAAAGCTATATGGAAAATGTAGTTAGTATGAATTTTAGTTGCAATATATTTATTTCTTAAAGCATATTCTTTCCAAATATGGAATAACTATTGACCCTAATAAAACTAAATTTATTGATGAATGGAAAAGGCTGAAAACTTTCACAAGGATTTATAGTTTTCTATGATTAATGGGTTACTATGGGCTGTATTATGAATAAAATTCTTGTTTATCTTGACCACTGAAAATGATAACTCAAAAAGATGTAAAATTTATCTAGACGAATGAATGAGGTGATTTTTTTTAAACTAAAAATAATATTGGAAAAAGATGCATTTTTTCCCTACCCATAGAAATATTGAATTTTTCATTTATAGTGATGCTTATATGAAGGGGCTTGGTTGTGTTATGATGTTGAATGATCATTTTGTTGATTATTCCTCACATAAACTGAAACCAAATGAGTTAAATTACACTACTCATGATATTGAATTGGGTGTTGTGGTTTTTTATTTAAAAATTTATAGGAATCATTTACATCATGTAATGTGTGAAGTATGTACTAATCAAAAAATATTTAAGTATATATTCATTAATAATGAGTTGAACAAGAGGTATAGAAGATAGTGGGGACTAATTATGTATTTTGACTGAATGATTCATTATCATCCTAGAAAATCAAACAAAGTAGATGATATACTGAGTTTTAAAAATAATTTTATATTAACCAGGTTATTTTTGGATCATGACACTTTGGTTAATGAATTGATGAATTGTGGACTAGAATTTGTGGATGTAGAAACATATTATTTTTAATTTCATGTGTCAATACATTCATCTCTCTTAGAAATAGTTATGAATTATTAGAAGGAGGATAATGTTTTATAGGAAAATTAAAAATCATTTACGAAGGGTAAGCTTTCATAGTTTAGTTTTGATATAAAAGGTGTTATCAAATTTCGAAAAAGAATATGTGTGCCTTATGATTCCAAGTTAAATAGAGAATTTTTGAGGGATGCTCATAGTTCTACATATTATATTAATCTTGGAAGCAATAATATGTACAATGACATTTCGGGGTTTTACTGGTCGGATGGAATAAAAAAGATATTGATGAATTTTCCATTAAATGTATTAGAAGTAAAATAGTCAAATTATAATGAGAATTACTAATGGAGATGATTTATACCTTTCCTATAATAGAGTATTAATAGAGAAATATATCAATGGATATCATGATTGGATTACCAAATACATTTTGAGTTAATAATTTAATCTGGGTTATTGTTGACCAGATAAATAATTTTATACATTTCCTTTCCATTCTATATTATATATACTTAGATTATATTTTTTAAAAGTACCTCAATGATATAGTTTGGTTACATTGAGTTACCCTTTCTATTGTATATGGTCGTGTTCTTAAGTCCACTTCTATTTTTTTATAGCACTTCAAATGTCATTGGGTACTGAATTAAATTTCCATATAATATTTCATCCTAAATTAATTGGAAAATCCGATTGAATAATTATGACCTAAGAATACATGTTTCATTCATGTTAAATGGATTTACAGGGATTTTTGGATCAATAGTATTCCCTGGTTGACATTTCTTATGAAAAAATAATTTATTTTAGTATACAGATGGAACCTTTTGATATATTATATGGAAAGAGGTGCTGATCACTATATTTTAAAGAAGTAGGAGAAAGGAAGTTGATGGGACTAGATTTAGTAGAGTAATTTTTGGATAAACTAATGATGATATATCAATACATTAAGATAGTTTATAGTATGAATAAAATATATTCAAATAACTGGAGGAAAGATATTTATTTCGAGGTAGGTGGTCATGTTTTTCATAAAGTATCTCAATGAAAAAGATTTATTCATTTTTTTAAAAGGAGATATAAAATATATAGTTCATTAAAACATATAAAATTCTACCTAAAGGTGAACTATTTTCATATTGAGTGGACTTACCTTTTATTTTATCCGTGGTACATAATGGTTTTCATGTTTCAATGTTATGAAAATATTTTCTAAATTCATCTCATGTTTTGAGACCTGAGGTGCTCCAGTTGGAAGGTGAACTTTATTATACGGAACAACCAATATAGATTCATGAAAATAGATAGCAAATATTTTTGAATGTGGTAATTCAAAAGGTTTGGGTATTTGTTTCAAAAACTATATCATTGAAGAGGAAGCAATTTAATCTTAAAATGCTATGTGGGAATGATTTTCCCATTTGATTAATAAATGATGAAAATTAAGAAGGTGAAATTTCAAAAAGCGGGCAGAATGTAACAACCCTTGTAAGGTCAAGATAAATAATTTTCATATTTTATTAATATTCATTAATTATATTTTATAAAGTATAATTATAATAATAATATTAATAAATTATTCAGTCAAAAATGAAAAAATATTTATTTATAACCTAATTGTGTTTTCATGTATTATATGTGTTTATTTAAAATCATTATTTAATGATTATTGATTTTTAATTTTAAAAAATGATCTTATTTATGAAATTAAATATTTTAAAATTATCTTATGTTGTATTTTTTATAAATTTCTTGAAGTGTTTTATTTTTCATTGAATAGTGAAAAACAATATTTTATATTGAAAACTGTATTTTATTCCCAAGAATTTGAAAAGTAAAATTATATTTTGGTCTATTTTTAAAAATTAAATATTATCCATTTAATTAATAAAAGTCTAGTTATGTTAAATGGAATAAATTTTATACTTGAATTTGGCATAAAAACATTTTGTACGTAAGAATACATTTTATAGAAAAACTATTTTTCATCATATTTTGGTGGTTTAATATTAAATTAGAATATCCTACTTCTATGAATTGAATATTGAAAAATCGGATCCGTATTTTTAATTACGATATAAAAAGTTGGTAAATATTTTCCTTTTATTTTTATTCATTATGAATAGTAATAATTTTGAATTTTTTAACACGATAAAGGTAAAATGGGTAAATTAAAAGTAAAAATAATGCTATAAGGACTAAAATGTAACCATAATACATGATTAAATTTTATTTTATGGGTTTTTTCCTTCATATTCATCCAAAATTCAAATATATGAAATTTTTTGAATTTAGAAATGAATTTTACATTTATAGATTTTTATGTAAAGGAAATTCAAAAATTTCTATCTCTTTGTTTAATTATGTATAAATTTTTGAGAGGGATAAAAGGAAGGCATATTTAGTTATAAATGGTTCAATGAAATATGAACAATTTTTTAAAATGGTATTTTATTTTTTATTTTTTTTTTTGATGAAATAATTACTTTAAATGCTTACGCATCACCGACACAATATTTATTCAATTAATAGAGAAAAAAATAAATGAATTTAAAATTTTAAAAGTAATATAATTTGAATGAATTATTATGTTCTAAAAATTTTATAGATAAATATGACATGATATATATGTTTTAATTGATTATATTTGAATTAGATTGTTATCCTGGTGCTATTAAAGTCAAAGTAAATGGAGAGTTTTAAAATTAACATTAATAATACTTTTATAATAAATAATATTTTATTTGTTGATTTAAAATTATTAAATATCAAATATTTTTCCATGTTATTAGTATATGTTTTAAAATAACAAACATAGTTGATTTATGGGAAAATTTTCCTTTTATAGTAAATATTTTGGCCACTAATGTGTAAAAAAACATTGATGTCACCGAATTAACAGAAGGGTTAATGGGGTGTTAAAACAAAAAAAACCTTTAAAAACATAATCTAACCCTATCCAAGTTTTAATAAATGAGATTATTTTACTTTTTAAAATATTTTATTTGAAAACTCTCAGTTTGGATCCATTATAACATTAACATTAATTTATACTAATTTAATACTTTAATGTATTCTAACAGTGCCACACCCATGACTTATAAAAGGGTACCTCCTCTCCGATTTTCTTCGCACTACAAAATATTTTTTAGTCAACATTTACCAAATAAAATAACATTCTAGAATCCCTCACATGATTATATTGTTTTTATTTTAGGCATAATAACAACCTTAAAGAGATTAAGTTGTAGAGTAGTGGAGGTTTTCTAAAGAAGTGGTATAGCTTCTAACCGAATATTTAACATTTATATCATCTTCCAACACCAAAAAATATATTTACACAGTGATGAGATAATGAAATCAGAATATCCCATATAATGAGGTGTTATTTTTTAAATATAATAACATATAACCATCTATTTCCTCCCTTAAATGGGAAATCAATCCATCATTCTTGTGTACAGTGGACTACCGTTTCATGAACCGATGTAATTATTTTTCCATCACCACCTCTGATGGATGGATCTAACGATAGACTATATATATTTATATAAATATAATACATTCATGAAATATTTTTCATTCTTGAAATATTATATATGATAATATTTCTTACATTTCAATTAAATGAAAAATTATAACGTTGTTTGTGCATACATGTCGACTATCACCTCTACAAAGAAATGTGATTCATTTTTCATAACCACCTCATATAGATGATATAAAAAATATTACATAAAGATATAATATTAAATTTATAAAATTGGTATTTTCTATAAATTAAAATTAACACTTAACTTTCTTCCATCATGATTATTCAAAAATGGAAGCGTTACTCATGAGTATGTACGAGCTTCTATCTCAAAGATTATAACATAGTTCATTTTCCATAACCATAATTCTGGTTTGTTTTAAAACTATAATTGATATATCTATATATATATGGAATGTATTCAATTATTAGTTCTTTTTATATGGTTTAATAAGGACCTCATTGACCATTGTCAATCTACCAATATCATTTTCGACATATGAGCTGAATGTCAACAAAATATCAGGTCTGAACTTAATTGATTAATTAACTCTATAAAACAACATATTAAATAAAGTAAAAATTCAAATAAACATGAAAAAGGTTAGTATGTAAGTAAATAATTGGGGTTTTTATTCAATAATATAAATAATATACATGACACGTTAGAGTTCAGTTAATGGAATTTCTTTTAAAAAGACCCATTTAAAGTTTCCCTTCCAACACTTTTTCTTCACCATCCATATTTTTAAAATTATCATATTAATATAATTATATAAAGATAAAATAATTATAAAGGAACTTTTATGACTATTTTTTACTTTATTTAATGGTTTTCAAAGTGAATATTTTTTGGAATGTTTTGACTTTCTTTAAAAAAAGGGAAAAACAATGTTCTATTTAAAATTACAAGACATCAATGGATTTTCCCACTGTTGAAACCATTACTGGAAGTTAGGATTAATTTTTAAGATTATATGTTTTTTTCAAAGAAAACCCCATTTAATAATGTTTTCTAGATATGTTAATTTTTTAAATGGGATTTTATAATAAATGGGTACTTTGATATCTAAAAGTGTTTTTCATATGGGTTTAAAAGATTTTTTCAAGGGTTTTATGATGAAAATTTGTATGTATAAAAAGTTTTATTTATGATATGGTACTTGAGAATTATATATGAGAAATGTGTGTGGCCAATAAAAATTATATGATGGAATTATTCTGATTATATCTCATGATGACAGGCGAGTCTGATATAGCTTATATAATGGGTGACCCCCATTATGTCTCTACAAAGCATTGGGTAATATTCCTTCTTCTCAAATGAAATATGGACGTAGTAAACTATTTCCTTTTCACCTATGGACTTATCTGGGATATTTTTCTTTCTAACATGGGTTGTGAACACTACTGTATAATTGGGTTTATCTAGTGCAAGACATTATTAGTGCAAGAAAGAAGTGATGATATAGGCCACCTTTATCAACTATAGAGAAAGTGATGATAAAAATAACCTTAATCCGTGCTTCCATATATTTTTTTAGTGCTAATACACATTCCACTTATCGGTTCTTTTTATAGCTCTGATAATGTCGGCATTTAACAGTTTATAAATATCACTAATAAAGGGTGTGTTTATCAATGCTAGAAAAACTGAAAATAAATGGTATCATTTATAGCACTAAAAAGTCAGTTATAATAGAATCATTATCATGTATTTTTTATAAATTTGAAAAATGTGACCTTTAACTACACTAAAAAAGCACTAATAAAATGTAATTTTATCAATACTAATAACAAGTAATAATAATGTGTTTCTTTTTTAAATACTAAAAAAAGTACTGATAAAATATGCCTTTATCATCCCTTTTATTTTAGCAGTGATAATAGAAAACATTTATGAGCACTTTTTTAGCATTGATAAAAGGTAAATTTCTAGAAAAACTATATCCTAAAAAATCAAATATTAATGTATGAATATATGTATATTGATATAAATATAATCAATTTTATTAAATATGGTTTATAGAAGACTAAATATTCATTTACACTTAATAAATAAGATATTTAGTGAAAAATTTCATATAAAATAATTTGAAAATAAGTTTAATTAATAATTTTATAATTATTATATTTTGATAGTTATTTAATAATAATTTTTGGTCGTTAATATTCAATAAATTAATGAAATATGTATGATAAGTAGAAAACATGACATGAGATTCAAATATCTATAAATTTTTATCTGAGTATCCTTTTGGGCAATACTACATACCAAATCAATTCATGATAATATATCTAAACCAAATTGATTGGGTGAAGCCCAATAAATATTTTCTGAGGTTAAAAAAAGGATCAAAAGCCTTTAAAATCGAGTTTTTAGTTGGGATAACATAGTTTATTGAATAATCAATGGGATTTATCAACATTTAATAGCGTCTTATTGTATTCTTTAATGGATACAAAATATATTCCGATGGATTACATTCATAAAGGTATTATGGTTTTGAAATTTTAGCATATTTTATTTTATTAGTTTTGTTTATATTTAAATGTATGCATGTTTACTTATATTCACATATAATATGACCATTGTAAAAATATATATTTAAAAATATTTTTATGAATAGGTATTTTTAAATATATAAAACAAATTAAAATAAAAATATATTATTGATTTTATTTAAATTAAAAAATTATCTATTTTATTTAACATATAAAAATGCATTAATATATATATATATATATATTCCTATAACACATGTTTATATATAAATATGTGTGTGTCCATAAAAAATATACATTTATGTGTATATTCAAATATATCTAATTAAATACATATATTTAATTATTTTTATATGTATGTGAGAAATATAGATGTGTTTGTGTGTTTGTAAACATGCACGTATGTGTGTGTGCATCAATATTGTTTAAATACGTTATATATAAAAGTATTTTTATAAATATAACATTATCATTATCATTAAATATATTATGTAGACGTATTTATGGTAAATATTTATAAATACAATATAAAAAATCTATATCTTAATATAAAATTATATATGTATATATATATCTGTGTGTAAATAGATAGACATATAAATATATAGGTAATATAAAAAATTATAACTAAATATAAAATATATAGAAATATATTATAAACGAATTTATTAATAATTATATAATTAATTTGGAAATATTTATTATACATTTTATTTAAAATAAAATCTTTCCATTTTTTACAATATAAAAATATATGAATATATATTTATATACTTATACAAATTTTTATATAATATCTATATTTACTTATGTGTGTGTGTTATTAAATAGATATATATTTATATTTATATTCTAATATTTGTAAATTAATATTAATATTTAATATATTTAAATTAAATTAGAATATATATATCATACACTCCGATAGAAACATATATTTTATAAGTATATTTAAAAATAATTAAATAATATATGAATAAAAACGATTTATGTAAATATATATAAATAAGTAGAATAATCATAAATTATACATAAAATAATGCTTGGGGTAGTGATAAAGGGGTTTGAAGGCATAATGGAGGCCACATGATCAAGTCCAGATGCACGTGTAGGTGAACATGGAGTTTGAGAGTAGAAAAGTGTTGACAAAGGGCTGTTAAAAGTACATAAAAAAGGTGTTTGTGAGAGTTGGAGCACTTCCTATTGGATGGCGGGGTGTGAGTGATTAGGGGGGTGAGAGTGTGAGTGCTACCAAAAAAAATTAAATTTCATCATCACTGAAAAAGTATTGAAAAAGGCACTATTTATCAACTCTTTTTTTAGCTTTGATAAAGGCAATATTTATTAAGGTTTTTTAGCACTGATAAGGACTACATTTATCAGTTCTTTTTCATACTCATAAATTTTCTTGGTATCAACACTATTTTAGTTGTAATAAATGGGGCCTTTATCAGCACTAACAAAGTGCTGATAAAGGGCACCTTCATCATCACTAAAAACCATTGATAAATAGTGCATTTATTATTACTTTTTATTTAGAAATAATAAACACACCATTAATTAAAATATTATTTTAGCACTAATAAATGATAGCTTTTAACATAACATAGATTAATTTATATTTTTAGCACCGATAAAACTAATTTCTAGAAATTTTCTTGGCGTAATCTGTAGAATTGAAATATGATTCTCTAAGTCTCCTAAAATGGGTTTCTGTATTATTGTAATGAGATTTAATGTTTTTCTTCAAAAACAATTCATGTGGAAATGATTTATTTCATTTATCCAAATAATAATGTGTTAAAGGTATTTATTTTATGGGATTTCTTGTTTTTCACTGGACTAAAATATATTTTTTTATGTCCCTACTCAGTATTTATTACTCACTCCATGTTTTTAAAATGTTTTTTATAGGTTTTATGGATGGTTAAGAATAAAAATGTGTAATATTAAAATTCATGAATATTTTTCATGAAAATAAAATGAAAATCATTTTCAAAGTAATATATTGTGTGAAAAGAATAAATTATGTGTAGAAGTGATCACTTTTTAATATATGGATTTGTTATGTATGTGATAAGACCAAATTTTCTAAAACACTCAATTTTGAAGACTCTTAGATGTTTGAAAATTAACTTTTTACTTGAAAGACAATATTATGTAATGTTTAAAGCTAGTAACTTATAATATGTTATTTAAAATAATACAATGATGGATCCCTATGTCGCCTCCCCTAAATATCATTGAGAGGTTTTGGATAAAACCATTAGATTTTGTGGTAGATAAGAAACCAGTTAAAAAGTGAGAATCATGATTTGTTATGGTTTTAAACAGATGCCCAATCTCCCTTTAATTATAGTTTTTATAGAATGAAACATGATCCCCCACACTTTGAGGGTATTGTGAACAAAACCACTCAGAATAAAATGTTAGTGTATACCCAATCTCCATCACATAAGGTTCTGAGGAAGAAAACCTCTCACATTAAATGGTAGTAAGAACCCATGAAAAGGAAAAACAGAATAGACTTTTTATTATGTAATATCAATGAAACACACTCACAATCTTCCAAAAATAATTAGAACAAGATATAGTAGAAGGGGGAGAGATAAAAGTATAAGAGACATTGAGAATGAAAAAAGTATAATAAGAGATCTCTTGAATGATAGTTAAGTAATCCACTTAAATATAATTACCCTTGGTGGTGTGTTTATAACCTCCAATAGCCTTTAGTCAATTATGGAACCAATAAGGGTCAAAATAATCTTTTATCAATTTATTTACGGAACTATGGACCACTACAACTAGTTACTCATTGTTAGTAATAATTCCACTGGGTAACTAATGAGGGCCTCCATCCAGCTAGTGGATCTTGGAGAATACCCATGTTATACTACATTACAACAGTTTGTTGGTGTGGTGTAATTAACTAGTCAGTGGCACCTGGAGAGAACTAGTGTTATATATAATCACAACTATACATTCAGTATAATCCCTAGGGAATTCATTGGTATATAATGGTGGAGGACTCTAAATACATCCTCCATGACCCTCTCGAGCACTCTGATTGGTCTAGAATCTTCTTTGAAGAATTTTTATAGTAGTAACTCTAAAATTCATTTAATAAAAAAGTTTAGAAATGCAATTGGGTGTTCGTGATCATTAAAGACACTAATGACAGTAATTTATAAAACTCTCCCACTTTTATTGATCATGAATACATATATAAAATGATAGATAAATGTAATTAAAATTAATTTAAATATTTCATAATTAAATTCATTTAATATATTAAGAATAATTTCAATGATTTATGTTCAAAACAATTATAAATTCTTTCCCAACTTGAAAAATTTATGTCACGTTTTCTTAATATTTTTTATATTAATAACTTTATTAAAATCTTCTACCCTTTTATGACTACCAAAAATCCATAAGAAAAAAATATTTTAAATCACATACATATCAATAGATATTATAACTGATTATGTTAAAAAACAATTTTGAAGCCACAAATAAAATATATCTTCGAAACAACAACCCTTCACTATCTCCTAATTCTACCTTCTTTGAAAAAAATATTTAATATAATCAAGGTCATCCCCCCTTTGTGAATTTAATAAATATCATACAAAGAATATGAGTAATAGTTATAAACTATTTATAACAAACAAGACCCATTTTTGAGTGAACCATAAGGCACTTTATTTTCACTATAATAGTCCAGTCCCACAAAAATATTAATTTATGAGAATTTTTGTGATAGAGGTTCTAGGGGGATGTTTGGGGGGAGTTAGGGATTAAAAGTTGGACTTATCGAGGAAATATCATTTGACATGGATTTTACTACATGTCTGTTAGTAATACATCATAATGGGAGTAGCTACGACATATAGAGGCTGACTATATTGTGGATAATGGAAGGTGTTGTTTTGGTGGTTATTCCAAGGAGTTTGTTTGTTCTATAGATTTTGGGGTATTTAAGTCATGGAGATAGGTTACAGAATGGACATCTTCTGTGAAATATAGTCTTATAGTGTGGTAGTTCCTCTTACTATGTGGTCTTTTTTCTGGATTTTTATATTTGTGGTGAAGACCTCTCCATGTTTCTTGGATACAAAATTGGCCAAAACCATTTTGGAATAGTCTCTCCTATTTCCTCTAATCCTTTCACAATTTATGTACTTATTCATCATGGTTAGGGGTGTTACATAGTGTTTTTATGTTTTTTAGACTACCTATAGATTCCCAAGCCCCCTTTAACCATACCATCCTTCAACCATTTATACCATTTCTTTGGAATATCCTAGGATATTTTTTTAGTTCCTTCACCCTTGACTTTATTTCATTGACTATTTGAATCTTGGGATCAATCATTAGAAATACTATGGTGTTTCCCATCTATTTGATATCTGTTCCCCATTTCCATATTTTAATGAATTTTATTCTTTCAAATATGTATGTTTTTGGTAGTGTTATAGAGAGAGGATTATGTGGGATGTTGTGTGCATAGTAGTTCAATGTTTTTCCTTTAGTTACAGTGATTGGTGATAGTATTCCTCTTATTACAACCTTTCACTATGAGTTGGAAACAATAGTTTTATATAGGGGTTCCTTCTTTCTTCATCTATTAGTTTCATATGTGAGTTGATCATGATTTTATTCCTTGGAAATGATGTATTTATTTTCTTAGTAGTTATAATTGAATGGTTTAATATAAATAGAAGGGTGTAAGGGAGAAATAATATGATGTTAAATTACTTCTATTTTCTTCCAATATATTTGAGCATTCTTGTTAATCATACAAGTATTCTCTTTTGTTGTGTTGTTATTGTGGCTATGGAAATTAGTAATCCTTATTGTTCTTACATATTTGACTAACCACACATTAAATTTATATGAATGTATACTAAGCTAATAAATTTGTTGCACATGGAATCTTTTGTTGTGTTAGAATGACCTTGAAAGAATGAAAAAAATATGATGAGAACCCTTTTTTAAATTTGAAATACGATATGTCTAATGTAATTAGTGTGTTTGATGGTTGGTATAAAGGTGGTTATGATTCTTGTTAGTGGAGGTGGGTAGAATTTGTTTTGTGTGGTTGTGATGGAATGTGGTTGAGATGATAGGTTTTAGTGATATACGGAGGCTGAAGCATGGGGACTTAATGGAATGAAAAGGGTACATGGAAAATGATCCGTTTTGGTTGTGATGTGTTGTTCTAGTTTCCCTATAGTAGTGGAAAAATATGTTAATAACAGAATAGAAATATAATGGGGTGGAATGAATAATGAACACTTAAACTAATATTTGAAGTGTGTTTAAAGTGGTTTTTGTTAAATCTAAAATGAATGTACTTGATAATAGAAAATGGTTGGTAATTTGTGAAAGATCTATAAATGGATTAACATGCAGTGAAAAGATGGAATATATCCTGTGGTTTAATCTTATTTTTTTGTGTAAGGAATTTAGAGCTATTATCGAAAGAGGTAAAGGTTGTGGGGATATATGGTTATGTGGTGGGTTATTAATTTGATCTTGTTTTGAACCCATAGTTTTCATTTGTGTGTCACTATTATAATTTTATATTTTCATTATGATTTCAATACACACCCAACCCTCTTTGAGTTCCTTGTGCAACACCCAAATGTTTTGTGGGAAGTTTTCTCAAACATCCAAGATGGTGAGGATATATGGCCATCTACCCCAACTTCCCCGCTCTCCCTTCTATGTGAGGTTCTTATGCACAAGCCATGATAACTAGAAGTCAATAGTATAGTAGAGGTGGTGAATAATAAGAGGATTAGAGAGTTCATGTTAGGTTTCATGCAAGGTCAGTGAAGGGAATGAGGTTTATTTCTTTCATGTTCATGATACTTTATTATTTTGGTTATATGATATTGTTTATGGGAGGATGGTGATGTGTTTCCCAGGTGTCTTCAGGAGGGATGTGGTGGATAGTATGACATTGGGTGCTTAAATTAATACTATTAGAAAGGTTTCATTAGTCAGTATTCTATAGAAGGTATAAGAGAACTAGGACATAGGATGTTGGGTCATGAGAGAAAACAAATAGTGGGAATGTGGTGTAGAGTACCCTTTATCGATATGCTTCATATTATGTTTCTATACTAGAATTCATTATTTGGTGTGCCTTCTATGGTGGGGATGTGATTGGTTAGTTTACTTGATTAGGTGTTTTTGGTTCTGATGTTTTCTCAATATTTCAATAATGTGGTATTTTCACATGTGAATGAGAGAAATTAGTTGTGAACCTGAAGAATATACATGTTATTGCCAACAAATGTATATACAAACTATTTATTTAGGTTTCAAGTAGTATTTTAGGGACTGAGACAAACATTACTAGCTTAGGCACCAGATTTCTTATTGATTATATTCCATATAAATTTCTTTTGTGTATTTTTTTTAGATATCCATTTATTTTTTTACATTATACATATATTATGGTATTATTTTGGTTCCCTTTATTTTATAATATATCATGGAATTTCATGGTGGATGATATTCTATCTCATGATCCTAATATATCTATTGAATTTAATGCATTCCATATATCATATTTTTTATACCCTCAGTGCATGTTGAAAACCTGAGGTCTACTAATGGAGGGACTCAGTGGGTCCGTATTTATTTACAATCATTTTTGGCCTAGGTAAGGTACCATTAGAGGGAGGGGGTCATGACAGTGTTGAAAAAAATGTTTATGTTCAGGGATATGGTGGAGTTTGGAGTTAGAAACTATTAGAATTTCATGGGTTGGTAGGGTAATGATGTAAGTTTATCTTGGTATATAACATAGAATGTGATACTAGATAGGACTCATGATTTTAGGGCCCTGATGAAATCTAATGAATGGAATCATAGTTACTAATTCTTCCTCAACCAAAATAACAAAATGTCTTATATAAGAATTTATTATTTTTGATATTCATTAATAACATATTACATTAATTTAGGACACTTTTTCCCATTTATCAAGATCTTTTGTACATTTATACAGGTGAACCATTCATGGAATCCAAGGAAATGAACACTTTAAAATGACAAAATTGATTCGTATAACTCATCAAAATTCCATAAATGAACATAATAAAATTAAAAAAAATAAAATATATCAGGAAAAGGTTATTATTTAACTAATTAATAGATTTAATTTGATTATCTTGGATGTTATGTAGAATTGAAAATTAATTTCCGACATAGGCTAAGGGTTTCTTCCCGAACCCAAATTTTTCAACCAGGTTACTCTATCTTTCTCTTTATGTCAATGTAATCCTATATTATTTTTAAATATTTATTATAAAAAGAATTTATACATTCAAAACTCACATATCAAAATCATTTCTTCTTTATTTGATCATATAATACATTTTTTGAAAGGTTCTCTTCTCAATTATTTCCATTAAGTAAGCCCGGTTTAAGGAAACATCCCAGTTTTGTACCCATTTTCAAGTAAAATACCTAATTTTTTTTAAGAAACCATTATTTTTATAAAATAAATAAACTTTTTATTGAAAATTATCTCAGTTATTTTCTTATTTTTTGATAAAAATTAAGCCTTTTTCTTCTTTAAAGAATTATATTTTCTCTTAAACCTCATGAGAGTGGGATATTTGTAATGTTTCATAAAAACGAATTTTACACAATTTGACTTAATTTGGACATTCTTTATGCCTAAAACATATTTTCATTATCCTTATCTTTTATTTTCTATGATATACATGTTTTCCATCTAATTTTTTTAAATATAATAATAATTTTTCTAAAGTAACTCTTCTTTTCAAAGTAAAATGGGTATTTCTCTCAAGAATATATCAATGGTTATGTTGAAGTATTTTTAGATATTTTAATAGCCTCTTTTTCATCATATGTTTAATTGGGATTTATATTTTATGATATCATCTACCATATTTTATATAATGTTTTATGATTATTTTGACTTTTGATGTGTTGTCTTGATATCATTCACCATATTACTCAGAATGGTTTGTGGTTATGTTTACTGATCAGGAAAAATTATGTTTATGTTCTTTATGTTTTAGACCATTCATATGAGGAAGGGATTTGAATTAATAAGTGATGGGTTGGCCCAGCTATATACCCATTATGAATCAGTAGGTCTTATGAGACAAAACTTGTATAACTTGGGCAAGGACATACACATTTATTTTCAGATGTCTTGGACGTGGCCTCAATGGTACGTTTCTGATATCTGACATTATGTATTCCACTATTAAGATAATAGTAATTGATAAATAATGTGATTATTAGACTAGTAGAATATAAATGGTTAAGTTTCATTTGATTATTTATATGTCATTATTTAATCAGATTTTATTCCTACAATATTATTCTCAAGATTATGTTTTATTGGCATGTGTTTCAGTTATTCACCATGACTTATTGATTATGTTTATGATAGATTACATTATATTCATTACTCTTACTAAGAATATAAGTTCACCACTTTATTATGTTTTAATTTTTCTGAGGATGTGAAGATATATATTATGAATGACTTCCATGGATAATCTAGGAGTTATGGATGTTTTCAATGAAGTTTCTATGTTTTTATTCCATTCAAGTTTTAATGTAAAACGTATGTTTGTATATAGATTTCAAAAACTACTAAACTATTCCGTTATTTGGAATGTGAACAATTTTTTAAAGTTTTAATGTTATAAACTAAAGCACTGGATCTGGGATACTAGAGTTGGGGTCTATACACCATGTATCCCACAGAAATAGAACTTGTTGTCGTCACTTATCGTTAAATCCTTTTTTGGTATGATTCCCCCATCTACATGATTTTTCCTATTTCTGTAAATATTCATGGATATATTCCTCTCATTCATGGGAGGGGGTAATTATATCTAATTATATATTTTCCCAAACAACAAGTCCTTTCATTTCATGTTTTTCTTTGAAGTTGCATATGTTATTTTTCAATTAATTATCACCAACCAAAGGATAACTAAATAGTAAATGAAAAGAAGCCTTCAATTTAGGATTTCCTTTGGCATTATATTTCCCCATTTCCTTCTTGATGGATTCAAGCACTTACCTAATTATTGAATCATAATATCCATTGATTTAAGTTAAGCATTATGTTATACCTTTAGATTCTTCACACTACTCATCTCGTCTTCGAATAACTGAGATGGAATATCCATTATGTCACTTTGATCCTTTATTTTACAACTCATCTAGGAAATAGAGCCTTTAAATAACACATTCACTTGTCATATCCTTTCATTATCATGTACCTTTTATGACAGGTTTGTAGTGAGATCACAATTTATGGTTTCCAAATGTATAATTTCATTTAGTTTTAGAATCGTTCCATTATCATCGGCATTGATATTTTTTAGTACATTATCATGGGAATCATTTTTTCTCCCCTAGATCTATATCTACATTAATAAGTCTTTTAATTAAACTTTTTAGCTTTTTGACTTCAATTTTTTACACTTGGATCTATATATTTTTAGACTCAATTTATTTCTTCAATTTCTAATCTAATTCCATTGTAACATTGAAAACACACACTTTTGGAATTCTTAGAGTTTCATCATCATCTATATTTAAAACATCACATAGAATATTAGGTTCTTTAGTCATTCCTGAAACATAATTGAGTGAGAATATATTTTCACTGTCTGATTCATCAAAACCCTTCCTCAATACATTGTTGGTCTCCTTAATCTAAATCACAATATTTCCATATACACTTCCATACTGTGGAATACCACCATGGTTTTGATGCTTCATTGAAGTATTTACCTTTTTCATGGAACACCAATATAAGATAAAACTGATTCTTCAATTCCAACAATAGAATAAAGAAATTAAATGGAAAACATATGATAAAATAATCATATTCTCTAATACCAAATGTTGGTCCCAAAAGGGGAATAGATACCCTAAGAGGATGGGTGGGAATCAGGGTATGATTATTATTTCTGAAATTCTTCCTGTCCCACTATATATTGACATGTTTATTATAATGGCCATTTCACTTAATCTGTAGTGTTTATATTGATCTTATCCTTTCAAAATTTATCTAGATATTACACATAGATTTTAATGTAGGAAAGAAAGGACGAGGGCACACATATGTTTTTTTGTTCACCCTCACTGGGATATATCCAAGGATCATACAACAACAATGTACCAATTTATCAAATCCACTGAAGTTCACTTCCAATACAAGGTTCGGGCATGATCATTTTTATACCCAGGATCACATGCTTACAAGATTTAGGGAAAACCCACCGCTTCCCAAGGGTAACATACTCTATCTTTCCATATATGGATCCCTACTAATGGAAAGGATCACCTTATTCCTCTTCATTTACCCACTGCTCAAGAATGGATTCACACATAGTTTATAGACATGTAGGTCACTTCATTAGTAATAATGAATTCATCCTGAACTGTAGGTAGATGGTTATTGATGTTCTTTATGAGAAACTCCTTCACTTATATAAAAACACATAGATGCAACACATCCACTCCCAAAAAACTAGAATAGACTTCTCATTACTATAGATATAAAAAATGCCTCCTCTTTGGCTCATGGAAGATCTTAAGGAGATAACAATTCTTTATTTCAGTTTCTTGAATGTAACTTGGAATAAAATCCTTTGAAAAATATAGTTAGATGAGGGATATCCTCTTTATTCATCTTCATATTATAAATTCAAATGTAACTATGATACTATTAAATTGTTAATATTGGAACATATCTCCTTACATGATGCCCTCAATATAGTTTCAACCATATGTGTTCCGTGATGATCCTTGTTCACTAGGTAGATGAAATACACTTGACCACATGGAATTTTTCATCCATAAAGAACTTTCAAGAACTATTTCTGATCCTTTTCAAACTTCTTAAGACCTTTCACCCAAACCCTTGTACCATGTAGCATGACTGATTTGTGAGTAACCACCTCTTCAAAAATGGCCTTCACTTCACATATGAATAATTACTCATGAATGACCTTTTTTTGCAAGTTATAGTGTCACACAAATAATCCTCCTTCACAAATTATGCCTTTATAGAATCCTTCGACACAAATTATGCCTTCACAAATTCACCCATCCTAAGATATGCCTTCACATAATCATTCATAACGAGCTCAACTACATTCATAAAATCAAGTACTTTATATAATACTTCTCGGAATACCTCTTTATGGCCATCTTTCAGACTTCATCAACTTAAACCAGTGATTATTCTCTCAAATAAAATTTCCTCTCTTATAATAATATGATTTGGGGTCTTTATATAGGCATATAGATTCAAAAAACCGGCTAATAATATTAAGTAAAAAATCATTTTTTTGTAAATATTAACCATAATCATTATTTGCAGTCTGCATAGTAAATGTATTCATCCACAAGGACCCTTAATTCATCACCTTCCTTCCATAAATGAAAATCCCATTTTATCAAATTTAATTCACTACCTTTAGTTCAAAACGTATGTCTCCCGATAAAATGATCTTGTTATGTGGTTTTCATAGTGAGTTCCCCTTTCAGGTGAACATGATTCACCATATTGTTTCCCAAATGATGAACTCCCTCCTAGACTTCCTTTGCAGTTCACATAGCATCACATTATGGTCTAATAATTCCATTAGTTTTATGGTCCATAAACACCTTCTCTATGTAGTCTAAGTATTTTTCTTTGCATAATCCCTTCCTTCTCCATAATAAAAATCCTAATTTGGAGGCCCCAAAAAATGAAAACACTCGAAAATTGTGTCACCTTAAACACATCTTCTTTGAATACACCTACTAAAATGTGGTCATATGGCTTTATTAAAAAACCAAATCACCCAAAAAATGATGGGAAGACACCTTGATGGATTTTATCCTAATAATATCATAAATTGTTTTTTCTCTCAAAAGTGGCTATAAGGTGAACCCATAACCTAAAACCAAGATAATATAAGAATGAGCACAAAAAGGTTAATATTCAACCAAAAAATGATAAAAATATATAAATACATTACTAAAACATATTAAAGTTCTATTTTGAATAGAAGGAATAAAATATATTCTTCTATTCATTATAAAATAGAGACAATAAGTATTCCACATGAATTTACCTAGAGTCCTCCAAATGAATTGTGTCTTGATAGGCTATTTACAAGGCATTTCGATTATATTTTATGCAACATGACCTTTTGTTTTTTTTCTTGGGAAAATCAGAATGTATACCCTCAATCCCTTGCTGGTGAAAGCTCTTTACACGTCATGTTTGTATTATAACTTTTTCTTTAAATAAATTCCATTGGGGCATCAATTGGGTGAAAAATTTATGTCATTTATTTTTCTAAAAAATATGACATATGCACATTTTAATAAAACCATAAATTTTTTAATGTAAAAATGACATTTAAATTTTTTAAATCAATCATTTTAACAATGTATATAGTTCATTTAAACCATAGAAATCAACATAATCCAATATTTTCCCACCTTCCCAATTATCTCATGAAAACACAATTTTTTTGAATTAATTTCAAGGAAAACTATTTTATTAGAAAATCTATTATATAAACCAAACCATTTTTCATTTTTAAATCATATATTGACACATTATAAAAATTAACCCCTTCAATTTAAAAAAAATCACACACAAAGGTGACACACGATTCACATATAAGCATGAAAAATATAAGAAATATAATCCAAAGAATCAAATTAAGAAATGCTGTCAACGATTAAATGAAATTGAGGATGTAAAGTTTAATCATAAAAAAATTCTCAAGTTCCTAAAAAGGACCTAGTTTCCCGGGAATCATCTTTAAGAACTTGTTATACCTAAACTAAACTAGAAACAATGATACTAGTCCAATATTACTAAACACAAAATGGTAAAATCCCATGTATGTGCATGATTTTGAAATTCAAGAAATGTTTTAATTTTCAGACAAGTGGAAAGATTAATTTGAGAATAAGTATTCAAAATAGATTTATGAGGTCTTAAAAACTAATTTGAGGTGTTTTACATAGGAATTGTCGCTCGGGAATGATCCCAGGGGTCAAAGGATCCTTTGGAGAAGCCACGTTGCTACTATAGCCAACACTTTTGTAGCACCACCAGCTTGCCGATGGGATTTTTAGGGCTGAAAATTATAATTTTTCCTCCATTAATATAGGTGGAGAACAAATATCATAATATTTTTCCCATATATAAAGGAATTTCTCTCCCTCTTCTCAACTAATATTATCCCTCATTTTGTAGGGCGTTCCTGGAAGTTTTTAGTAATGACATGAGGTATGGATACCTCCCATCCCTCATGTATTTTCCCTTTTTATTCTTGCTAATTGTTTTGTTGTTATCTTTTAGGTTGAAAGCGGATATTTTAATATATAATGATGAAATAGAATGATTTTTATGGGGATTTCATGTATCCTTGGTTCAGGTTGTCTTAAGATGATATCAGTGTCCCTCCATTCATCAAATCACCGAAGGTACATTTAACCATGGTTTTTCCATTATATTTTAATTAATATTAATTTTCATAAAAAAAAATTGGTGGAATATATTGGATATTTCTCTCAACATGTGTTTGGGGGCGTTCAACAACCAGTTTCTTGAATAGTCGAAGGTCGTTCGATGTCGGGTGAGTTATCTTTCTATATACTGAGTTAGTTTTAAGTGAATTATTTAATTAATACTATTATATTTATAGATGTTTTCTGAGATATTGAAGATCATGTCTTAGATTAAATCTTGGATGATCATGGAAATTGTTGGAAAATATTGGATGTTCATTAGAAGCTACTG
This sequence comes from Viscum album, assembly GCA_963277665.1. Taxonomy (NCBI): domain Eukaryota; kingdom Viridiplantae; phylum Streptophyta; class Magnoliopsida; order Santalales; family Viscaceae; genus Viscum; species Viscum album. Next base: position 108,088,578 of record OY728135.1, read on the forward strand.
TAGGACCTTGGTGATGATAATGAAAGAACCAACTAAATGTAATTTATCTCACACTTTCCCTATGTAATTTATGATTTTTTTGTCCCATATATAATATTGGGATCATCGTTGAGGGAATACCCTTGGGTTAATTTAATTAAATGATATATTTTTATTAAATCATTTTGTATAAATAAAAATGTATAAATATTAGGGGTAAAGAATTACCCCTGCACACTAGCTTGATATGACAACAACTGATGATTGAGACCAAGATTTTGAGACACTAGGTGGGATCTAGAAATCGTGAGTGGCAAGTAATGACTAGTGATCCATGTTTTTACAGGACATAGTAGACCACATCATGAACATTAGAGCTTTTCAACTTTTTCGGATAATGAGGAGTGAGGTAACCTATTCTATCTAATATGACCTAGTCTTGGTGGGTAGATCTTAGGAAGACTGGGATATATTGGGTGAGAAAAATGACCCTAAGTGAAAATAATAATAGAGATGGGTCATGGGAAATATAATGATAATTTCTTATGAAGTGAGACATTGAGTGGCTAGTAGGATCATGGTACCCTATTGACAATTCCATGGGAGATAATGTTCTTTTTGTTGGGTGTTGACTTTAGACTATGTTTTAGATTGAGGAATTAGAGTCTAGTGCCTTTATATGGATTGAATAGAGGGTCCCCAATAGTTTCTTATTGAAATAATAGGCCTGAGGGGGTAAGTGAGACAATGGGTAGTGGTGGTTATATGTGGTATCTATAACCCAAACCAATTCTTATGCCCAATGGGATTGCGGTAGTGGTAACTACAGTGGTGTCCGACCACCACTTGTGTATACTTTATTGGTGCAATATGGCCTTAGAGAGGTTTTTAAAATGGTTGGGATTCCATGATTAGTGATTATTATATGGATGGGCATCCATATTCTAGATCCTATAATGGTGGAGAATCCTTGGATAAAGAGGAGCTTGGTTTATAGTGGGAGGTACAACACTGTTAGAGCATTGTATTGGAGTAACCATGTATTTCATATTTAGTGATTCATGGAGCTACTTTGGACTATCCATTTAGTATATGGTTTGGATCTACCTTATATATAGAGATTGAAGTTTGGATCCACCATGGATTTTGGGTTTATATATGATAGGGTAAACCATGTATTTTGAGCTAGTGTGATAGTTATATTATGGGACTTATCCATAAAGTCGAGAGGATATTGATAGTGGGTGCAATGCATCTGGATCCTAGTAGATATAACTATTATGATATAGGCCACTAGAGTGATGATTTTTGGTTGTGGCTTCCATGGGTGTAGAAATCAATTCTTATGTGGGATGCATGGTCTTTGATATGTTCTTAGAGACACACTTACTCTGATCAAGGTAGATTTGTTAATTTAGGGTCATGAACATAAAGATCGACATAAATTTATTTTTTGTAGTTTTTATTTATTTCAGATGAGAACAAATGTGACATCCCGGACTCGGTTGCCCATCATCCCGAGCCCCGAGCCCGGTTGGCCACATAACCTTGGCTCATCTCTCCATAGGCCAGGGGCTGCTGACTAGCAGCGGGGGTGTAATGGTAAGTCAGTGGGGAGAATGTACCCCCATGTCAGAGTACACAGCAGAATAGCAGCAAAGTAATAGATAGCCGAAGCACAACCAATGGATAATAGGAGAAAAGGAGAAACATACAAACCAAACAATAGAAGTAAGGAAATCCTGATAAATATACAAAAGCCTCATAGGCAGTGACTAATACAAAATGGATGCATGGCATGCTGATAAAATGGAAATAGAAGACAAGCATCCTATGCAGTAATACAAAAAGAGAACAAACGGAGTCCACAAGCATCTCTATCCAATCTCTATCCTCTGCTCTAGAACTCCAGCTAGATCATACATGTATCAACAACCTGACGTCGGGCCTTTGCCCCTACTAGTACCTGCAGCAGTAAAGTCTACACGGGGGCCCAGGAGGCCGCCGGGTAGGGTGTGAGACAAGTCTCAGTAGGCCACCACCAATGGGGTCTATGTGTAATCCAAATAGGTGTTCATAGTAATAGTGAGTAATAGAGTGAAAGTATGTAAAGAAAAGCAATAATAAACTCTCCCGCTCGGGTTCCGGAAGGACCCATAGCGGGTCTACCTGCTTCAGCTCATGGCTGGTAGTCTGAACAAACATCTCAGTACAAATATACATATATACATACATATATATATATATATATATATATATATATTATGTTGGGTAGGACCGGGACGGAACTCACGAACATCCTTAACCCAGGGGAAGCGCTCTCGATCCTACCCCTGGCCCAACCTTGGAGAAGTTCTCATAGTCTATCCCCAGCCCGAAGCTTAAGAATGATTCAATAGAGCTCTCACAGTCTACCCTTAGTGAGAAGCCGTAACATAGGGGAGATCTCACGGTCTACCCCTAGCCCGAATCTTTTATCATTCAATTAGGGGAGCTCTCACGGTCTGCCCCTAGCCCGAAGCTTAATCATTTAATAGTATAGGTTATAATTCATACACTTATTATAACATTCATATTAGTAAAACATGGCATTTCTATCTCACAACATCACATAATAACATTTCAAGCAAACATGCAATTAAAATAATAAAAGGGGTTTAGGCTAACTCATCCTAGCCAAGCCCTAACCAAAACATCCCATTTTCCTCACATGGAAAATGGCTTTCAAGAAATACCCATAAGGTCCAAAGGTGAAAAGGGGCTAAACCTCAAGGTATAACCCTTATGGGTGTCCCTACTGGGGTCATATGGTACCCAAATACCGAAACAAGGGTAGTTCCCATACCCTCCTATCACAAGGGTCATTTAGACAGTAACCAGTCAATATAAATAAGGGGTTTGGAAAAAGGCAAACCACGACATGACAAAATAAACTCAAGAATGACGAAAACCCAAAAGGAGAACACTTGACCACCTAACTTAGGGCTCTAGACGTAGGCTCACTCAATATTGACCTCAGATTCTAAGTAGATTGGGAGAGATCTGAGTTTCAATCCAATGCCCTAAAAATAGGGAAAATGATCCTGCATCAAAATAACATAATGGAAAGCAAGATTTTCCAAGGAGAAAGGAGTGCGTGAGGTTATCCTTACCTTGGGTGATCCACTTCCTTTGACAGATCGAATATCGGACACTAGGGGAGGAAACGGCAAGAGAATGAGTGAGGAGAGGGTTTTGGAGCTCAAAGGAGGCTCCCCTCTTGTTCTGTCCACGGGTAGAAGAAAGAATGGGTTTTAGGCTTAAATATAATTAAAGGAAAATTGTAAATTTTTACCTAGATCAGGGGTGCACGGTTTACCAAACCGTGCACAAACCATGCGCTCCTCACTGCATCCAGAATTCAGGGCTTCATGGTTTATCCAAACCGTGCGACTTTACTATTCATGTCGTGCGCAAATCGTGCGCCTCAGCCTGCAACTCCAAATATCAAACTCCCAGGATCCGAATAAGCCATGGACACTCCCTGAACCTTCCATAGAATGGTACACACATTAAGCAAGCTTAAATGAAAGATTTGAATTCAAAACTAATGATATGTACCTTTTCCGAAGAGTCGGGTCATTACAACCTCCCCTCTTTAGAGCAACTCATCCCTGAGTTGGCCTTACGAGGGTAAAGAGGTGTCACCAGTTAAAAGCTCCGGCCATTGAGATTTTATATCAGCCTCCTACTCCCAGGTCTCATCCTGTACCTAGCCTTGCTGCCATAGAACCCAGACAAGAGGAATGGACCTGCCTCGGAGTGTCTTCACGCTCTGGTCGTCAATTCACATTGGATACTCCTCGAAGGAAGCATCCATATCCAGTTCAACCTCATCAGGATAAAACACATGAGTCGGGTCTGAATAGTACCGACAAAGCTGAGATACATGAAAAACATTGTGCATGGCCTGATATATCTGTGGATGTGCAAGATGGTAAGCTACTGGTCCAATCCGCTTCACCACCTCAAAGGGTCCTACAAACCTCGGTGAAAGCTTACCATGCTTCTGTATACGTCTCTGTCCCAACCTGGGTGAGATCCTCAAGAAAACCCGGTTCCCAACCTCGAACTCAAGAGGTCGTTGGTGCTTTTTAGTATAGAACTTCTATTTAGACTGATCTGTCTGCATATGCTTCTTGATAAGCTGTATCTGCTCGGTAGTCTCCTGCACAAGACGTGGTCCTAGAACAGCTGCCTCCCCAGCTTCAAGCCAACACAAAGGTGAGCGACAAGGCCTACCATATAAGGCTTCATAAGGAGCCATCTCAATGGCTTCCTGGAATCTATTGTTATAACAGAACTCGACAAGAGGAATTTGTTTCTCCCATGAACCTCCAAAATCGAGAACACATGCATGTAACATATCCTACAGTACCTGTATAGTCCGCTCGGTCTGCCCGTCAGTCTGCGGGTGATAGGCCGTACTGAAAAGTAACTGCGTACCTAAAGCCTTCTGTAAACCCTGCTAGAACCGAGATGTAAAACAAGAATCTCTGTCCGAGACAACAGATCGAGGTGCTTCATGAAGTATCACTATTTCGTTGACATACAGCCTTCCCAAATCATCAAATGTGAAGGTCTCCCGCACTGCTACGAATTACGCGACCTTCGTCAGACGGTCAATGATAACCCATACAGCATCGTTGCCACGAGGTGACATGGGTAATGCAGTTACAAAGTCCACAGAAACATCATCCCATTTCCACTCTGGAATGGACAACAGCTGCAATAGCCCAGCCGAACGCTGATGTTCCGCCTTCACCTGCTGACAGGTGGAACAATGCGTGATGAAACCGGCTATCTCCCGTTTCATGCTAGGCCACCAATACTGTCGTCACAAATCACGATACATTTTGGTGATGCTTGGGTGAACTGCCCATTCTAAGGCATGGAAATCCCTCATCAGCTCCTCTCTGATGTCTGCTGGGACCCATACACGCCCACAGGACAATAAAGTATCACCTTCATCCACGGTCCAATCTGTAGAGGCATCATCAGCGACACTTTCTCGTAAAACAAGGCCTTCAGGATCCGATAACTGTCTTGCCCTAACACGTTCCAAAAGAGTAGATGTTACCGCTAAGGCTGAGAGAATAGCCTGGCCCTGACCCTCCTGAACCTCAACGTGCATCTCCAAAAATAGGTCCATCAACTTCCACTCCTCATTAGATTCCCGAACTACTTGTGACTGAGTTTTCCAACTCAGCGCGTCGGCTACTGAATTTCCTTTCCCAGGAGTGTAGGCCAATTTGAAATCAAAGGATTTCTGGTACTCAACCCACCTGCATTGCCTATGATTTAGATCTCACTGAGTGAAGATATATTTGAGGCTTTTTTGGCCAAGGAATACCACAAAACGCTCTCCCAAAAAATAGTGTCTCCAACAGTGTAAGTCATGTACAACTGCTACGAGCTCAAGGTCATGAGTCAGATAATTCCATTCATGAGGCTTTAACTGATGAGAACCATACACAACAAACCGCTCGTCCTATAACAATACAGCTCCAAGCCCGATACCTGACACATCACAATAGACCGTATAAGTCCTGCCCAGCTCCGGCAAGATCAATATCCACGCTGAAGTCAGTCTACCATTCAGTTTCTGAAATGCAACTTCACAAGGTTCTGACCAATCAAATCTCACCCCCTTTTTGGTAAAAGTTATAATCAGTGCTGCTAAGTGTGAAAAATCCTGAATGAACCACCTATAATATCCAGCAAGCCCCAAGAAACTCCTGATAGCGAAGACGTTCTTGGGTTGCTCCCAAGGGACCACATCACTCACCTTCTCAGGGTCAACTAAAACTCCAGACTTATAAATAATGTGACCTAGGAAAAGTAATTTATTTATCCAAAAGTAGAATTTACTGAGCTTGGCATAAAGCTGATGATCTCATAGTGTATTCATCACGATCTCAAGATGGATTGCATGGTCGTCTCTCGAGTGTGAATAGACTAAGATATCGTCCACAAATACAACCACAAAAGAATCAAGGTAAGAGTGAAAAATCCGATTCATGAGAGCCATAAACACTACAGGTGCATTCGTAAGTCCAAACGGCATGATGAGGTACTCATAGAGACCATACCTGCTCCTGAACGTCATACGAGGTATGTCTGAAGTCCTGAGATGCACCTGGTTATAGCCCAACCTCAAATCTATCTTTGAAAACACCTTTGCTCCTCAGAGCTGATCGAAGAGGTCGTCAATCCAAGGTAAAGGGTACTGATTCTTAATCATCAGCTGATTTAACTTACGGTAATCCACGCAAAGATGAAGGGTACCATCAGCCTTCTTGGAAAAGAGGACCGGTGATCCCCAAGGAGAGGTACTGGGATATATAAATCCTTTTGCTTCCAGGTCTCCAACTGACTCTTGAGCTCCAAAAGTTCCTTAGGTGCCATCCTATAAAGAGGAATGGTCACTAGTGCTACTCCTGGTACAAGCTCATTGGTAAAATCCACCTCTTGAACTGGAGGTAGACTAGAGAATTCATCAAGAAAGACATCTCTAAAGTGCTCCACTATAGTAGGATAAGCAATGGATTGTAACCCTTGTTCATCGAGATAAAGACTGGCAACCTGTGCCATGACACCACCTAAACTCTGGTGTTCTGGTCCTGCTCGTGTCGCACTAAGATCCCATTATCCCTTATGCACATGCATGTCGCCCTATGGTGTCGAAAACCACACCCTCTGACGATATCAGTCAATCTGGGCTCCATAGGGAACTAACTAGTCCATCCCTATTATTACATCAAAACCTGTCATATCCAAAACATACAGGTTCTACACAAAAAGGTAACCACCCACCTTGAGGGGAAAATTCTGACAACGTCGAATGCCCTCTGAACGGACACCTAAATGGGTATTTAACGTGATCATACCATGAGATGACTCGACATCAAGGCCCAAACTTCCAATAATCGGCTCCAATTAGGACTTTGCTGCAACTGGGCCGTCATCTCCCGTAAAATATGGAGGATGTTTTAACTGAAACTCGCAGGTCAACTCTTCCATATTTGGGGCAGATCGCACGCCGCTATGAATATCCTGCATCATCCTCAAGAAACCCTCATGAAAATGGGCATCGGTGCCCATCTCAGGAATAGTAAGGGGAGCCACAGGTGGCTCGACAGGAAGATCTACTGGAGGATCAGGGCCCGCCACCTTAGGAATGTGATCATCGCCACCTTCAGCCCACGCGACTTGAGTGTGTCTTGAAGCCATAGTGTTATAATGCCAAATGAACATCTTAAAAGAAGAAACCAACAAATTAAAGGTTGAACTCTAGAAGCTACAATAGGTACTAATCCTTACTACCCCTAAGATCACCCATCCATACCCATAGGAACTCTTATGAAAACACACAACTTCTAAAATTTAACATAATCACGTGATATGGCATTTTCCAGCCCATAAGGGTCCATACTCCTCGTGAACTGAAAGTTGACACACACTTGGATGTCATTTATCATTTAATAGCAGTAATCAAGAATATAAATTTCCTTTTAATAAAAAGGTTGGTTTAGTTGGAATGTCATTTTCTGATCCATAAGGGCCCATACACCATATGAACCAAAGTGTGACACCCACTAAAACCACATCATTCCTCAATACATGACAAGAATGAAGGGCTAGCACAGTTGTACACATATAAACAAGGCATGGAAATAACCAATAAGGAATGCTCACTGAAAATTTAGACGTGGCATGGAAAAATGCATGACCTAGTTATATTGTGCCTATTATGATGCATGTTCGAATGCATAACCCTCATTTCATCGGGTCGAACCATGAAATCCAAATTCCACCATCGCAAATGTCATTAACATCACAAATCATGTGAAGCACCCAACGGTGAAACAGTATCAATAGTAATAGAAAAATCAATAACATCATAATTTAAGCAACTTGGTCTTTTCCCCGTACATGGGTTCGCGATGCCCAAGAACGGCTCATAGACAAGTCCCTAAGAGTTCCCATTCACCAATTCTATCGTCACCAAATAGTAAAGCCAGAAAGAAAGAAAACCCTATGATACCACTTTGTGATGTCCTGGACCCGGCTGCCTATCAACCCGATCCCCGAGCCCGGTTGGCCACATAACCCCTGGATCGTCTCCCCATAGGCCAGGGGCTGCCGACTAGCAGCGAGGGTGTAATGGTAAGTCAGTGGGGAGACTGTACCCCCATGTTAAAGTACACAGCAGAATAGTAGCAAAGTAATAGATAGCGAAAGCACAACCAATGGATAACAGGAGAAAAGGAGAAACATACAAACCAAAAACCAGAAGTAAGGAAATACTAATAAATATACAAAAGCCTCATAGGCAGTGTCTGATACATAATGGATGCATGGAATGCTGATACAATGGAAATAGAAGACAAGCATGCTATGCAGTAATACAAAAAAAAGAACAAAAGCAGTCCACAACCATCTCTATCCATGCTCGATCCTCTACTCTGGAACTCCATCTAGATCATACATGTATCAACAACGGGGTCTACATGTAATCCAAATAGGTGTTCATAGTAATAGTGAGAAATAGAGTGCAAGTAAGTAAAGCAAAGCAATAATCAACTCTCCCGCTCGGGTTCTGGAAGGACACCTGGCGGGTCTACCTACTTCAGCTCATGGCTGGCAGTCTGAACAAACATCTCAGTACAAATATACATATATGCATATATATATATATATATATAATACATTGGGTAGGACTGGGGCGGAACTCACGGACGTCCTTAACCTAGGGGAAGCGCTCTCGATCCTACCCTTGGCCCAACCTTGGGGAATCTTTCACGGTCTATCCCTGGCCCGAAGCTTAAGAATGACTCAAGGGAGCTCTCACAGTCTACCCTTTGCGCGAATCCGTAACATAGTGGATCTCTCACGGTCTACCCCTGGCCCAAATCTTTTATCATTCAATTAGGGGAGCTCTCACGGTCTGCCCCTAGCCCGAAGCTTAATCATTGAATAGTATAGGTTATAAGGCATACACATATTATAACATTCATATCAATAAAACATGTAATTTCCATCTCACAACATCACATAATCACATTTCAAGAAAACATGCAATTAAAATAATAAAAGGGGTTTGGGCTAACTCATCCTAGCCAAGCCCTAACCAAAACATCCCATTTTCCTCACATGGAAAATGGCTTTCAAGACATACCCATAAGGTCCAAAGGTGAAAAAGGGATAAAACTCAAGGTATAACCCCTATGGGTGTCCCTACCGGTGTCATACAGTACCGAAATACCCAAACGGGGGTAGTTCCCATACCCTCCTATCACAAGGGTCATTTAAAAAGTAAGCAATCAATATAAATAAAGGGTTTGGAAAAAGGAAAACCACTACATGAAAAAATAAACTCAAGAACAACTAAAACCCGAAAGGAGAACACATTACCACCTACATTAGGGCTCTAGACGTAGGCTCACTCGATATCGACCTCAGATTCGAAGTAGATTGGGAGAGATCTGAGTTTCAGTCCAATGCCCTAAAAATAGGGCATATGAGCCTGCATCAAAATAACATGACGGAAAGCAAGATTTCCTGAGGGGAAAGGAGTGTGTGAGGTTAGCCTTACCTTGGGTGATCCACTGCCTTCAATGGATCAAATATTGGACATTGGGGGAAGCAACAGCAAGACAATGAGTGAGGAGAGGGTTTTGGAGCTCAAAGGAGGATCCCCTCTTGTTCTGTCCACGGGTAGAAGAACAAATGGGTTTTAGGCTTAAATATAATTAAGGGAAAAATTGAAAAAATTTACCCAGATCAGGGTCGCATGGTTTAGGCGCACGGTTTACCAAACCGTGTGCAAATAGTGCGCACCTCACTGCCTCCAGAATGTAGGGCTGCATGGTTTATCCAAACCGTGCGACTTTACTATTCAGGTCGTGCGCTAACCGTGCGCCTCAGCCTACAACTCCAAATCTCAAACTCTTGGGCTTCGAACAAGCCTCGGACACTCCCCAAAACTTACTTACAATGTTACACACATTAAGGACACTTAAAGGAAATATTTGAATGCAAAACTAACAATCTGTACCTTTGACAAAGAGTCAGGTCATTACAACTACACATTCACATATCGGGGAGTGTTCTGTTTTGTATTGTATTATGGATGTGGTTCCCTACTGAGTTTTTTACTCACACACTGCTTGGGCCACCACTACACTTGGGTACCCAAGAATAAATTATCTTGTTTATAGTCACATGATAGGATGAGGTCTAGGATATCATGGTTAAGAAGGATAGTGTAGATGGTATTAGGAGAATATATGGGGTTAAACATGATGTTTCAGATGAGACCTTTTATTTTATTTATTTTATTTTTGAATGTAGGCGTAACCATCCCAGTGGTGGGGGGGGTTAGGGTTTGTATGATATGGTTTTTTGGGCCTTACTATATTTCATTTATTATTAATTTTTCTTTATATTTTCTTATTCTATATATTATTATTGTGATTAATGATGCTTGGTTAGATTACTTGATATTGTGTACTTTGATATCAGGGATATAGTTTTCCCACACTATTTGGTGGCTCCATGAAGAAATTTTTCAAGATAATTAAAAAGAATTAATTTTTTTATTTCCTAAAACATATGCATTTAATTGTCTTAACAAATTGAATTTTATATCTATACTTTTTATCTTATATATTTTTTATTGAACAATTTACATAGGTTATTTTAATTAATTACTTACTTAATTTAACATGATATTTCCATATTGATTGTTTATATAATGTCCTACAAGTTTCATGATGATATACATTGATAAAAATTTCATTCAGGATCTTGAAATGTCATTTATACATTATTTTCTCTATTCCGAAATAACAAAAGTTCCATTCCCATGTTGTAATATTGAAAATCCATGTAGAAAAATGATTAACCATGTATCCAAATTTCAATATTTGGTCACCTACAGTATTTTGGTCATAACCAGGGATAATTATCTTTTAATTGAGTGATTCCTATTATGTTATAAATATTATAAAATTATATTTATTTCATTATAAGGAATGAAATTTTGAATCTATCTTTATCATCGTTGAAATTAGTTTTGACATCACTATATGATTTAAGTCTAAAATCTATAGTTTATTAATATTATTTTACTACTCTATTTTAATGATTACATGATCTAATAAAGTATGATACAAGTTTTTATTGATTTTCTGTAAAAATAAATATATTTTATAAATATATTTTAGAAGGACCAAAACCTAATTCACTTATTTATAAAGTAACACTTAGGAATGATTATTGATAAATGACACTACTTTGAATATTTCAGAATATTTGGTATGTAATTTCTGCTACCTCATCAATTTAATTTTAATAATTTAGTTTAGTTATCAATATAATTACATGAATTCATATATGTGATCAATTTACTTTTATAAATTCATATATGTAAATGCTTTTGATATGTTTATTTAGCTTCTTAAGAACTATGTTTGTGTATATTCAACTACATATACTGACTCACTTATGTAGTGAAATTCACTAATGTCGAACTCAACTATATAGAATCAGTTACATGAACTAATTTTGATATGCAAAAAAAACTCATACATAAATATTCCTATGTTAGAATGCTTCATATAAAATATATATGCTTATATAATGACTAAAAAATTTCATATGTGGATAACTCTTACATGGTTTTGTTTATTTCTAGAGATTCTTTATAACCTGTAATAATTCTTTTTTTATTTAATATTTCTTTCAAGTATGAATATATATTGAAAATTTTTAATCATTTATTTGTTGAAATATTATTTATTAATTATTTAGAAGCTGTGAAAATAGGTTTTAGATTTCTTTATAAAGAGTTAAATATGATTCATATTGTATTAAGTGTGTATGGAAATTTATGCTCAAATTTTAGAAATTAAATATTCTTATTCAAGATGGTAGATATTCAAATAGTTTGTTTAGTAAATTTTCTTGGAATTTCCCATGGATATTAATATTCATTATCAAATAAACTATTAATTGGCATATACATGATTCTGAGAAAGAAACATGCATTATATTATAGAATATTGAGATATAACTCACCTAGATAATAATTTGCTATAATTTTTGAAAAATAAACATGAATTATTAATTTAGAAAGAAAACATGAGGAGTATGAATATATGGAAAAAGAGAAAGATTAAAATTCGATTTTTTTGGAATATTAATAGTTAGTCTTGCATAAATTCAGAGAGCATTCCAAGGAATTTATTATTATCATTTATAGATGTATTTACTTTTATATTAATTGTTTTTGGTATTGTAATGATTTTTAATACAGAATGTTTATCATTTTTACAATATATTAAATCTAATTAAAATAACATTCCATGATTAGATTTTATTATATTAATTTATGAAGGATAATCCTGGATTTTAATGTGAAGGAAATATCTATATCTATTTTGTATATAAATTGAATGAGGTAGGTAATGAAGATAAATATAGATGAATCTACTTTACAATTATCTACTGCCTAGTTGTCAACTGAGTCCTAGAGATTCATTATTCAAATTCATGATTATGTAATCTTCCATGTGCCTTATACTCACTATTTCAATATCATAAATGTCCTGAGAACTACTTGATACAAACACCAATATCTTCATTGAGAATTCTTCACTAGTTAAATTTTTTTATTATTTATTTATGTTATAACAGTTTGTATTTTATAGTAAACAATTAGTTAGTCAAACACAAATTTTTAATTCCCTTTCAAATTTTACATATAGGATTTTTATTTACCCTTACAATAGAGAGTTTATTCAATCCCTTTAGAATATCATTTTCAACTTAACCCATAAAATAACAGTAGAATGGATATCTCCTTTAAAAGTTTTTGTATGGTATATCAGTATATAACATCACGTTACTCTAGACCGAAAAAAAAGAGATTATGACATTTTCTTTGAATGTTTTGATTGGGTATGCAATTGTAAATGACTAGGTTAAGTTTCCCTCAATAAAAAGAAGTGTTCATCTAAAAATTAAAAATTCATGAGGATATTATTGTGCCTCTAAAATCCTAGGTTGGGTCTTCTTTTATAAAAGGAAATTATTTTGTTTAAAACCATAAATGGAAAGGGAATTTTATTAAACTTTCAGGTTTGTAAAATGAAAATAGTCTTCAGTATCCTTTATATGTGATATACAATAGTGGGTGCCATACACTAGGTTGTTGTGTGAATATTAAATAAGGATCATTTAGATTATAACTACTTTAAAATTCAAGTGTTTATCTGTTACATTCTATCATTTTATTTTATCTCTCTTTTCTAATATCATTATACTGTAATTGTATACTTTTTGAAATGACCAATTTATGATGCTACATTTCAAACACTAGTTAATTTTTTAAGGTAAAAAACCCCCCTACTGGTCAATTTCATTACCCATTTAGGAATAAACAGTTGAAATCATAACCTAACTATTTGAGAATAAGTTAGTTTGTCACATTGTTTGTTACCTCACAATTGGTATCAGAGAATGGCTCTTTTAGGATATATTATGGTGTATATTATTGTTACTATAAATTATTCTAACTTTGTATCTTGGTCCTTAACAAAACTAAGGGAAACATTTTTCTCAATAATGGATAACATAAAGAATAAAAATGGTTAGAATATGATATTGCTAAAACATTTATTTATTAGTAATTATGATTAGTGGAATATACTAAAGTGATATTTTGTAAATAGTATTGATATTCTATTTTTGGACATTGTGATCAAATCTTATGTTTTACCTAAATCTAATCCAATTGATTTTCATGTATAATATTCTATTAAATATGATCTTAATTGTAATTTCATGAATATTTTTTATTATTCATTTTCCGTAAATATGTTTTAAAAAAATTTAGATGCAGCACTTCTCATTAAAATTGTAAATAACTTGAATTTATTAGCTTTAAAGAAGGCCAATTAAGGAAATATAGTTTCTTTTTTTGTAAAAAATCTGGACACATGAAAATGGAGTGACCATCCATGAAGAAAACCCTATTTCCCTTAAAGGTACATCACTCAATGTCATTAAAATTTGAATTTATATTATTGAAATAATTGTTTATGGTTTTTTGAATAAATTATATTTTAAAACAAACAATATGAAGATAAAAACCCATGTTAAGGTCAATACCAAAGAAAACAAATTTGTGACTACATGGAGTGATTCTAAAAGAACTTTTGAAAATGATGAAATATAAAAAATAAACACATACTAATTCATTGAATAAAAAATATACTAAAACAACATATTAACCTCTCAATTATTTTTTATCAAGTGATCTTTCGTTATATTCATGAAAACATATAAATATATGTGTGATATGTATAAATAAAAATAGTTATTTTATTTCTGATTCTCTTACTTCTATAATTATGGAAATGATGATCCATGTATTAAAGATATAAATGAAATGTGTGATTTGTATAAAAATCAAATAAAATAAACAACTTCTATACATATGTCACTCAAAGAAAAATATAAAAGAGGTTCTAAAAATTAATATAGATTATCTTTTAAATTTATAAATATTGATATAAAAATTTTATCTTTTAAATTAAAAAATATTGATATACAAATTTTAAATCTTATTGCTGAAAATGATATGTTTAATGAAATGAATAGAAACAAATCTTCTTATATTGATGAAAAGGTTTGTTATTATTTTGAATTTTTTCAAATTAAAAATGATACACACAATAATGAAATAGATAAATTAAAAAATGAAAAAAAAAATTGGAAACTAAAATAAATAATAAATTTTCCTCACATATTTATGTGGGAAATATTTATTATTTCAAGAAATTTAATGATAAAAGTAATAGACTTGGTTGTAAATGATTTGTTCCTACTGGGTTTAAAAAATTTTGAAAGGAAAATATATTAGAATTTATTCAGTTTATTGGTCAAAATGTAGATCTTATGGTAATTATTCTTATGATTTTCCTTTGATATTCTATAAAACTTTTTGTTATAAAAGAACCTTTATGTCTAAATCTAATTTCATAGACAAACTTTCTATATTTTTCATGACCTGGGGACCTAAAGTTCACAATTCCAATTCATGTGAAATAAATTCAAACTTTATACCCTACTAATATGCATATTTTGATCCTAAATTCAACACGAATTTCATTATAGTTTTATTCATAGTATATTAGAATGAGAATTAGAAGCTTTTGTATTTTGTTTTAGCTAAACATGAATATATTGTATAATTTTGGGATGCTACCATGTAAATCAATAAATAACTTTTTTTAGTTAGTAAATGTTAGTAAAAATCTCTTTATATATCAGTCTATTGAATTTTAAATTCCATATAGCCTTTGAATAAGTTATTTTAGATGTAAAATACTGTTTTAATAAATTCATATTATCATTGGGTTACTTTCAAAAATTATATGAATATCTTATAACATGTTTCCTCAATCCTTGTGATATTAAAGTATGTTTTTTTATGACTGTTCACTACTAGAATTAAAATTCAATTTGTTCTAATTTGAAATTATCATTTTAAAAGGAAAAAAAATAAATTTATGGTGAGTTACTATTATTATTAATTTTGAATACATATTGGATATTTCACTTATTAAAATATTCTATACACAGATGTATATATTCATTTTATATATTTTTAATTAATTTTTAATCTATTAATTTTAATTGTGAATTATTTTAAACTATAAAATATATTTTTAATATTCTAATATATACAATTTTAAAATTTTTAACCTAATATATTATGTTAAACACATTTAATTTAATATATATACACTATTTTATCTAGAATGGAATTTTATTTTTATATAAACATGTTGGTTTATACATTAAAAGATAGCTGGAATTGTGATGTATATTTTCATTTGAAATTTATATTGGTTTAATTTATTAATAGAATGCATCAATTAAGGGGGATCTAACTTATTTTAATTTTGAAATATTTCCTAGAAAATAATCTTATATAAAGTTTATTTTGATCATGTTGGAATATTATTTTGTTTTTAGGCATTATAAAATCATAAATATGTAATTTAGTTCATCTCATTAATAAACAAATGGAAGTTGAAGTTTTATATTTAAAAATAATATCGGTTATGCACAAATAACATGTAAAATTTTCAAATTTTAAAATATATTTTATACAACTTATGCATAAACAATCATGGTTTTAAATATGTAATATATAAATTTTAACTTATAGAGAAATTTTAATTCTATTACACTCATTCACAATCATTTTTCACAATCCAAATTATGGAATTTGGAATGTGTTTCTATGCTAAAATATTTTTTATTTACGTGAAATCGATAGTAATCTTGTATATGATTTTAAATATTCAATATTTGCATTCCCCTAAATATTTTATTATTTTATTATTATTTTATGACTTCTGATATGTCACATCCATGAAATCTTTTAAATTTATTTTTCTTTTAATTTTCATTCTTTCTTCTTTTGGGGTCCATTCATTTTGGTAGAAATGGAGGGTTTTCAAAATTTGGGCCAAACCGTGAGCCCAATTCCGGATTTAAAAATAAATTTTATTTCTTTTATAAATTCTTCATTTTTTTATCATTTTTCAACCATTCCACTTCCCAATTTCTCTAATATGAACTATCCAAATCACCATGTCCATTTGGACACTTTTGGAACCCATTAGAATTTTGGGTTTGAGTGAATTATGTTTGAATTGGGCCAACCAGTGAGCCATTTCCAGTTTTAAATTGTTTTTTTAATTATTTAATAAATCACTCATTTTTTACTTCATTCCCATGATTCCACATCCCCCATGAATCCAAAATCCAGTGCCTCATCCCCATTATTCATTATTCCACTTTGGACCTCATTTTCCTCGCAGAGTAGGACAATGCTTCTTAGGGTTCCTCAAATCGTCCAGATTTGAGAATGTAAGTTGATTCTTTCATAAATCTTTTAATTTTCACTCTTTTTCCCCCATTTAAGTCCCCATGTGACCTTATCATCCCCATTAGAGCCTCCATATCAGGTTTGGTTGCTTGGAGATTCAAATGTTTATGTATTTGGTTCTTTTGATTCAAGATGTTTCAAGTAAGTGTTTCTTTCCTTAACTTCTTCCCCTTCCTTAGGGTTTCATTCACCCTTTCTTGAAGTTCCTCATGTCCATAAGTTGAGGTTAGAACCTAGGGTTTGATTTGGTGTCTTTTTGGTCAAATATTGTGGTCTAGGGATGGATTTATCTACCTTGAGGTGCGGCGGTGGTGCGGTTGATGTTTCACACCATGTTTTGAGGGGTTCGACATAAAAGGTAGGTGATTCCATGTGTAATAATTTATAGATGAGTTAGTTTTCTTGAATTACTTATTATTCATGTTCCTAAGATGTTTTGTGTGGTGAGAAAACTATTCATGTTGGATTTTCTTAAGAATTTATTTTTATAGATTCATTTTAGCTTAAAATTGGGTGTTTTTCATGTGTAACCCTTTGGGTATTGTTTGGGTGTATTTTATAACATATGAAATTGGTTTAATAAATCTTTTTTGGGATGAAAATTATGATTTGGTAGGGTATTGGTGTTCCATTATGTTTTAAAGTGGTTTTTTTAATGGTTTTAAGGTGTAAAACCTTATTGTACTTCTTGAAAGTGATTTTAAAAACATGTACTTTTCATGTGGATCTTTTGTGGTATTAATTGAGGTGTTTGTATAACACTTTGGGGTAGTTTAATAAATGTTTTTGGGGCTTCAAATTCTATTTTAAAATTGTATTGGTTTTATTTTTTCCTTGAAATACGGTTTTGAAATTGGTTTTTTGTGAAAAGATTTGGTACACTCTTTAGAATTGTTTTTTGAAAGTTTTGAATGGTTTAATGATTTATGTAAGAGGTGAAAACATATTGGAAAACTATTTTGGATTGTTTATACATTCAAATGGACCATTTTAAATGTGAATAGTTCTTTCATGTGATGTGTATCCCCTTGGAAATGTTTTATAAAAATGTTTAGTGTATTTACTGAAATGTGAAAGGGGTTTGAACGTGATGTGGGCTGTTTGTGTGAGTGCGATGTGAAAAATGGATTTTGTTTATAAAAAGGGTTTTGTGAAACATGGGATCAGGCTGTTATGTTATTTTTATCATATTTGGAGGGATATTATAAAATTTTTAAAGGACATTTTCGATTGTGAAAGTTATGAAAAAATTGTTGTCGGCTATTTTGGTGTGATTTTGATTTCAAAATGCATTTGAATAAAAAGTGGAATTTGTGACTTGTGTGATGTACATGGGGATATTTGGTTAATGTGTGATGTGAAAGTGATGTTTACATGTGAAAACTATATTTCATGGATTTTTTAACTTGTTTGAGCACAAAGGGAAAACCCAAGTATATAGGTGGGTGGACGTGTACAAGTATGCTAGTGAATCCGTGGGGTTTGCCCTTAGTTTCACTTAGAAATATTGACGCTTACAACTCTAAATAAACTATGATGATGATGATTGGGGACCACTAGGTTATGGTTATGATACCTACTAGTGTCTTGTGCATGATAACGGATATTTTTGTGGTTACTCTCACCGAGATATGAGGTACAAAGGACCCACAGGTAGCTAGTTCCTAGGGGTTGTTTCCTATTACTTATGCTCATTATATCCTTTATACATATTGTCAGCATACGGTATATTTGGTTGGAAAATTCAGTAGATTTTTAATTTATTTTAAAAGTGTTGATTCTTTAAATTAGACCACTTGAAAACTGATTTTTTTTAAGTTGCATCTTTTAGAAATTGTAACTAGAAATTACATGTTTTTGAAAACTTGCATGCTTTTAATCTTTGAATATTTTTCACATGGAATCTCTTAGTGGTGGTATCCTACTGGGAATTTTCTCACACCCTACTTACACCCTTGGTTGTAAGTAGACTTGGTGATTTTTGTTGTCACAGGTTTGGGTACAACTTTTGTGCCAACAGTTTGGGTTTTCACCAGTCATTCATGATGTCGTGTTGTGGAGATGGCTTGAGGGCGATGCCTCTTTACATGTTGAGGTTATTGGGATTTTTATTTTTAGTTTTTTTCCTTTTTTATAGTCCTGGTGAGTTATTTTAGACTATGGAATTTAGTTCTGAATTTTTTTAAAACATTGTTTGGTTTGAAAAATCCAGATCCATTTTATTGGATTCATTTGTTGTTTTATGTTTATAAACAAGGGTAAAGCGTTACCAATTCACATTTTATGATACCCGGGTACTTTTTCCATCCCTTTTGGATCAGGAACACCCTTCGGGCCTTGTCACGAGCCGGGTTTGGTGCCATTTTTGGTGGTGATCAGATTTGGTTCGTGACATGATAGACACTAGTTAATGTCTACTTATTTGTTAAATGTTCAATTTTCATAAAAGTTTATTCAATGAAGGGTTTCTTAATAAATTTCAAAAAAACATTTTAAAATATATTCATTGAATAATACTAAATGTTTTAAAAAAAATTGTTTATAGTGGAATCATTTTGAAATATGCTTGTTTAGGAATTTTGTATACAATATTTATAGTCATTTTATCTTTTAAAATCTACTTATAAAATATTTTGCATCTTTATTTTTCAACCACGCTTAAATTTAAGAGGTTTAAAATTTTTTAATATAAACCTAATGGATTGTAACACAATGTTAAACAACAAGGGTGTTTATATTATCATTTCAATGTTGTAATTTTTCTGTTAAAAAATTATCATTTTTATAATTTTAAAATGGGGGATATGTTTTTAAATTATATTTAGTTTTGTAATTATCAAATCGGGGGAGAATGTTTAGGGGATCATTGAATCACATTTTTATTTGATAATTAAAAATATTTAATTGTTTAATTTCCTTTAAAAAAGTATTAAAAAGTCATTATTCATTAAATTATGTAACTATGATTATTATCTTATATATTGATCAATGAATTCTGAACTTTCGTAATATATATATATATAATCTTGAGTGAATTTATCTTGTTATTTAATGTTTTGATTGTTTATATCATGTACTATAAGATTCATAAAGAGTTCCTTGGATAAAAATGACATTATGTCCTTGAAATATCATGTATACAAGATTTTCACTATTCTAACATTTCCAAAGTAGTTTTCTCACATGCTCAAATTGAAAATACACATAGACAAATTGTTAACCACGTATTTAAATTACCAAATTTGTGTAAATTATGTAACTAAAATTTAATTTAAGATAAATACATCGAAATTGACTTATTATTATTGAGTTGTAAATATTTTAATGTTATATATATTTTGTAAAAAGAAATAATATTTTAAATATACCATTATCATATATTAAATTTGTTTATAAATCAATATATTTATAGACAAAAGTATATAATTTTTTAGAGCTATTTTACTTTGGTATTTTAATGATAACCTAAGTTATAGAGGTCAGATTAAGGTGATTCTCAATTATATAAGAATCAAATGAAATTATATAAATATAATTCAAGTAGATAGAAATATTAGTCCTCTATTTAAATGTTATGATTTATTACTAAAAATTTATAATTAAAGATATTTATAGATTTCAAAAGTTTGGATTCATAAATTTGGTTGTGTCATCAGTTTTCCAAGATAGATTTTGCTACATGATAAATTCACATACATGAATTTTGATACATGATAAATTTAATTACATGAATTTGGATCTCTTAATTGTTTAGATATGTGAATTAATATATGTGTGAACTTTGGTTACATAGAAGTTGTGGAAGATCAATTCACTTACATAGTGAAATTAACTTTTGTAGAACTCATCAATATAGATTCAGCTAAATTAACTAAATATAATACATATAGAAATATCATCCATAAATGTACTTATGTGACACCCTCCATATGTGATATATATTCATAGATAAATATTCAAAAAGTGATTTTGTGGGTAACTCTTACATGGTTTTCTTGAGTTTCTACAGGTTGTTCCTAAAGATGGAATTATGATCATTTTTTATATCATGTTTCTACTTACTACATGTTTACTTTTAGTATTTTAAATGTTTTATATTAAAAAAAATTAATCATTAATTTTTTATAATCCATATGAAATGTTTTTAGATTGTTTTATAAAGAATTGAATAATATTCATATAGGATTAAGAATGTATGGTTATTCATGCTAAATTTTTTATAACATCAAATGTTATTATTAAAGCTGGTTAAAATATACAGATTTTTTTTTAATTTTTTTTTGAGAGTTTATGAAGGATATTAATATTCACTATTAACTATTGTATTAATTTTTTTAAACATGAATTTCTGTAACACATGTATTTTATTTTACATAATATTTATATATAACTAATGTGGATATTAATCATCTTTAATTTATGAAAAATACCTGTGATTATTTTATTTAGAAAATAAGCATGATCTGTAAGACTGTATGAAAAAAGATAAAAGTCCAAATTATATATTTTCTGGAATATTAAGAGTTAGTCTAATAGAAATTTCAGGAGTGTTACAAGGAATTGATTATCAACTTTTTCTGATATATTTACTATTATATTAATTAATTATTTAGTAATGTAATGGTTTTTTATACAACATGGCTTATGTTTTTATAGTTTATCAAAGCTATTTATAATATTATTCCCTGAAAATATTTTATTGTTTGAATTAATGATATAAAATCACGGATTTTAAAGTAAATAAAATATACATTATTATATTATATATAAAAATTACTAAGGACTTCAATGAAGATATATATGTGTGTGTGTGTGACTCTACTTTACTCTTATGTGATGCATAGTTTGCAACCGATTATTAGAGATTCATTAGTTAATTCCATCTTTCTCTAAACTACTGGTTGTACAAGATTCGTTATTTTAATATCCTGAATGGCCTGAGAACTACCCAATCCAAACACCAACATCTTCATTGAATAAAATTCACTTGGATAAATTATTTTCTATGTTTTTGTATGTTATAAGTGTCTGTGTGATGTAGTCTAAATACAGTGCTTCTTTCATAGTGTTATACTACCCCAAGAAAGGTATGTATGTGTCTAGTCTATCCCCTTAGAACAATAGTTTTAGTTTATCCACTAGGAATACTGGGTTGTGATTTACCTATAAAACATAAGAGGAAATGTTAGCTCCTATAACACTCTTGGTTTTTTATTTCCCATTATAAGACTGGGTTCTTATTGACCTGTAACATATAAGAGATCAAAAATTTTCATTTGATAATCTAGGTTGGGTCTTCACCTTTGAAATTCTGTATTAGGATCCCACCTATAAAAGATTTGATTTCTTCTAAATCTTAAAAAGTAAAGAGGTTAGGATTGAGCCTGTAAAAGATTAGGTTGGGCCTTCTCCTGTAAAAGGATAGTATTTTGTATAAACTCAAAATAGAAGAAATAATCTGATTAAGAATCCATGTGTGAGAAAGGTGGATGTAAAGAGTTGTCACTCTCCTTTAAAATTGATACACTATATTGTATTCCATACATTGGGTTGGTGTGCAGCATGTAAGTTAGGAATATATAGATGCAAACTAATAAAAAATTATTGCGTTCCTATTTTAAATACCTTTGTTTTATTTTCATTCCCTTTCCTCATATTATCATGGTTGAATTTATTAATATTTGAACAAATCATTTTCCTCTAATAAGTTTTGAACTATAAATAGTTTTTTAAGTAAAATCATTTCACCCTTACTCCTATCACTTTCCATCAGACCTTTGAATCCTAACAGACAATGTAATGCCCCAAGAAAGTAAATTTTTTAAAAATAAATATTATATATTATATATCTTTTAAATCATAGAACATTTAGTTATATTGTGTTACAAAGAAGACTGACTTTCTTTGATAGCCTGTATTATATGCAAGACTGAGTTTTACCAAACAATAGTATATTATTAATACATTATTATTTAATATAATATAATCTAGACATTAAAATACCTAGAATAAAAAGTACAGGCCATATTATGATATTTATATATATTCTATATAATTTAAATAATCATCTTATATGTTTTGTAGACATGATATAAGAATAAATACTATTTTTTCACATAAAAGAAGTATTTTTCAAAAAGGATAATGTTATTTTATTTTAATGGAGAACCCAATTTAAATGAAAATTTTGACACTTTTATATATAATATTTTACAAAATAAACAACTACTTTTAAATTGGCATATAAAACATCACATTTTTTTACTTTTTGGTATTTTTTTTATAAGAATCATATTTTGATGAATATTGAAAAATACTAAATTTAAATTGAAAACAACATTTTTCATCGAAATAATTTATAGTATTATATTTTAAGTAATTTTTTTTAAAGTATATTAATTTTTAATCATTTAATCCAATTTATATCATTTGAATCAATTTCACATTGAATGTTCATATTAAAATGTTTTAATCTCTTGAGAGTTTTCACTTTTAGAAACATGTTTTCTCATTCTGTCAACAAGATTAATTTCAAATTAATTACTACAACTTCTATGTTTTGAAATTTAAAAAATATATTCCATGTATGGAATCAGAGGATCCATATTATGTAAATGGGTTCCTTTTATTTTTCAAAAAAATATGAATAGTAACTTTAGTAAATTTGTATTTACCATGGTTAAGGGTAAATCAGTTAAATAAAGGTAAAAATAATATTATAATAATATAAAATTACCCAAAAACTTTTCTTGACTTCATTGGATGAGTTTTTTCAACTATAATCATCCTTATTCCATAATTATAACCTTTTTAAGAAACTTGGGAATTAATATGACATTTATAATAATTTATTTAACAATAACTTCAAAATTCCATACTCATGTTTTTAAAAAGCGTTACATTTTTAATAAAGAGATATATATAATATAAATTTGACAATATATAGTCATTTGAAAGGTAATATTTTTTCATTATAAGGGTATTTTGTTTTTAATTTTTAGGAAATAAATAATTACAATACAGGCTTATATAATGCTGATATAGTGCTTCTACAAGCATAAAAAAAATAAGAGTTAAAGAGAAAATATTTGTTTAATATTGTGACCTAAACATGTCCAAAAATAAATAGTTTAGAGAATTTGTAGCCATATTCATCTTATCTTAAAAATAAATCACTTTCAATATACTTGAAATCAAAAATTAATATATATTAATTTAATATTTTCAAGGTTTTCAAGAGTACCCCTCCCATCTCTTATAAAAAGGCACCTCCAACATCACTTACTAACACCACATTGATCCTTTTTCTAAATTAAACCCTATCCATTTCCCTTTTAAAATTCCATCTCCACATCTTAGAGCTTCTGGTCTTGTCAAAAGATAGACCCTATTGTTGATAAGAGGAGATCCAAAGGTGGTTTGCTAATGAAGATGTAATCATCTTTACTGACTCGTTTAAAATTATTTCTTCTTCAACTTCCTCTTCCTTAGTTGTTTCCAAACTAAATTAACAACTCCAGTATCATATATCTTCTGATATGTTATTATTTTTATGGAACAACTACATTCCTCTATTTACCCATCCATTGAAAAATAATATCACCATTCATGCATTTGTATGACTTATTGTCTCCAAACTGTGGTGTAATTTATTTTTCATCACCAATTTATTTGCAAGGGTATAATTATGAATTTAATGGATATAAATAAGATATATTTTATTAAAATGATTCTTTATAATTCAAATACCATCCAATTCCTTGCTAAATTATCATTAAATAAATGATACCATCACTCGTGCGTATGTACGGCCTACCATCTCCACGGCACGATGAGATTCATTATCCAATTTAAATATTCATGAATTATTAAAAAATGTGTATAATCAGTGAAAATTATATTAATATACTTTATATAATTCTGGATATCAATAATATATATCCTATGGAAAATAAACATAACTTACACAACAAAACAAACATAATATAACAACGAAGTTAACACCCAAAACAATGGTATTAATATTAACAAATGGATATAAGAGGATCATATATGATATCAGAAATATGGATATAGTTGTGGTGTAATTTAGTAACGTGCTTGAACCATTATATTAAAGGTTAATGTACCCTCAAGTAAAAAAAGTACAAGGTAAGTTTTAACTTCTCAATCTCATTATTTTTTGGGATTGTTTATACATAAGTATTTACCACGACATATTTCTCATCCATGTCCATATTTCTTAAAAATTTATTTCAGAATATTCTTACTATTATTCTACTATTTTTTAATTTAATTTTTACAATGTTTTAATTTTTATTAAATGTTTTGAAAGGAATCTTTTTTTTCATTTTCTAAATGAGGTACTTTATGAAATTTTTGACAAAATTGAATGTAATGTTATTTTTTTAACATATATAGAATGTGTGAAACTTACTTTACAATGTTACATTATTAATTTCTCTAAAAATGTTTTATTTTAAAAAACTTTTCCCATTTTAAAATAATTACAATACAAAAAGTGGTATTTCTATTGATAAATTCATAATGATTCTATTATATTTTTTTCATCAATCTCAACATCCTTTGTTGAATTTTATGATTAATTGAGGTTGATTTCTTATGACACAATGTACCATATTTTATTGAAGGTTTATGATATTTTTATTTTTTGATGTTCTATTTTCATATGATTCATGGTTTATGGTTAATTTATTAACATTTTGTATGATAGATTTTATATGAATGTATATAATGGTTATGTTTCACCCTTTTCATATGAGGAACGCATTGGAATTTGTATGTGATGGGCATGGCCCGTTATAGCCCCTCGATGTATTGGTTGGTCCCATGAGACAAACTAGTTTGGGTTTTTACCAGTTTATGTATGGTGTCATGGATGAATATTTGGTGGCATGTTTATGATGTTTGACAATTTTCATTCCCTCTTTATTAGATTAGTTATTGATATTCCATGTGATTATTCATCTAGTAGAATATCAATGATTATTTTTTCTAGATAATGAGATTATTCTATATGGTATTATTTATTCTTTATATATTATACTCAAGATTATGTTTAAAAGGCTTGTGTTTTAGTTATACATCATTCCTTAAGATTTATGATTATTTATTCCAAAACATTTTCATTATATGCTTACCCTTAATGAGCATCTTAGCCCACCCATTTCTTACGTTTTATTTTCCTAGGATTCCATGATGTGTATTATGAATGATATGTAGGGTTAATATTAGATAATAATGGAATTATAAAAGTATTATCAATGTTGTATTTTATGTTTATAATTGCAATGTAAGGATCATGAATGTAGTATGGATTCCATGACTACTAAACTGATTATTAATTTGGGATTTAATTATTGTATATATTCCAATGTAATAAAGTAAGTAATCAAATCTTAGCTACTGGGGTTGGGGTATTTTCAGTTGGTATCAAATAAAGTTTAGCATCAACCTTGGAAACTATATTTATAGAACATAGATTAGGGAACATAACCCTAAGATTGATTTGAGGATAACTATAGAAAATAATCTTAGAATTTTCATAATGTAGAGATTACATGGGTATTCCGAAAAATACATCCATATCTGGATACTGCATGTGGACATGGTTCTAGAATAGATGTACCTAGGTGTAACAACTCTGACAAGGTTAGTCGGGCTTGACTCGGCATAACCTGATACACGAAAACATGCCCTACTCCGTACCTATTTTTAAACTCTCAGGGGATATGCTTAAGATAATTCACATTTTATTTACATCCCATTATTATGTATTAAGATATAAATATGTCCCCAAAAAACCATGTTTATGATTATGAGACTGGATAAATATAATTTTTTCAATTTATGTTAAGTATTTTTCTAGTTTTTGGATTATACATTATGATATGATCTTACCTTGTGTATGTATTCATTTAGAAATGACACATAGTAGAAGGAATGTGATCCTCACTAATACATGTGTACCATAGAGTAAGAATAATCATATCTTTCATTTTTTTAATCAAATATTTCAAAAGGAAATAGTCCCCCAATCATTCTCATCGTATGAGGACATATTATCATGTGATAATGAGACATGGAAAGACTACTCTATGTATTATGGACTCAGAGGGAAGCATGAGAATAAAAGGATAGTTTTAAAAATATATAGATAATGGGATAAAGGGTAAATAATCATTTTCCCACATGTATTAATTGTGAAAATAAACACCATGGGAACTGCTTACAAGGATTGGTAGTTTGTTATAAGTTTCAAGAAAAGGTGCTCAATTTTGTGATTTCATGGATAAGAAAAAGGGTTTTATTGTGAAATGCTTTAATTGTAAGAAGATAGGACACTATGGAATTCAATATCTCATGAATGAATGGAAGATACTCCAAATGATACTAATGGATCATGGTCACCATTATATTACTACCACAGACGATGAGTAAGTATTAATGTACTTATATTTGGATTTAAGAATTATGTTATTTGAGAAATTTATCAACAATGTAGTAGTTATATAAATCATGGAATATAAAAGGATTGTACTGTAGTACAATTTGATTATGTATTTGAGATCATATGTTGAATGGTACTGATGTTCAAGAAAATAGACTCAATAGAAAGATAAACTTTTTGGAAAATATATGTTTGAGGGAAATATAACCCTTCATATGTTCCTAATACAAAGCTAGTGATGTAGAAATAAATACATGATTGAATTGGATAATTTAAATTGGATAGTACTGACTAAATTGGAACTGATTAATGGTTTTTTGAAAAATAGGTTTATACAATCATTATTGGAGTTTACAAAAAATTGTGTATTTAAGGAGTATATCCAATAATAATTGTTCTATTTAAGGAATAATTAAGAATGCATGCTTTCAAAAAAATTGGCGTTAAAATTAATACTTTGTTTTAAGAGAGTACATGAATAAAGTATTCAAATATTTTCAATGTAAAATATAATATATGCTTCCTATTGTGGAATGTTTAATGATAAGATCATTTTAGAAATATTAACCATTTATGAAATGGTTTAAGTTGATCATTGGAAAGGTTTTTTGAGGTTAACTTATTATTATCCTTATGATGAAACTTGTTCTAAAAAAGAATTTGAAATAGTTAAAGACACAACCAATGGATAAAATTTTGTTTATATAAATGTATCAAGTAATTATATTTTCTTAGATTCTTATAGAGTGAATGAATTCTTCAACCCTAGGAAAAGGACCTAAAGACAAAATAAATATTCAATTATATTAAATCTATGGTATTTTAAATCAGTATATATTTACGTTTTAGATGCCCTTAATTTTAGATTGATCATATACTTGTTTTTAATTGATGAACATGATCACTCCCTATAAATATTTATGTTTGTCCTCCATGTACGTATCTCTACTTGCCACTAATATTCTCCTATTCAAAAGTCTCGTTTTATGGTAAAAATCACATTTAACTTTCCTAATTATAAATAATATGTGTTATTGACCATATTTATTTGGTGGGTTCTTCATTAATAGTATTTTGAAATATAAAACTCTTAATTACTTAGATAAAGTTCAAAATTGTGAGGATGAGATTTAATTAATATGGGGAGAATGTTACACCCAAAGAATTTAAAATATTTTTTTAATAAAATTTAACATATTCAAGAGCTTTTAATGCATGGAAAACGGAGTTAGCTTGTGTTATAAGAAATAGAGCCTTTCTTCGATAGCTTGCATTTTATGCAAGACTGAGTTTTACTGAATACAAGAATAATATCAAAATATAGTTATTTAATATAATATAACCTAGCCATTAGAATAGTAGGAATGAATATTATTAACCACATTATGAAATTTATATATATTCTATATAATTTTGTACATTCATTTTCCTTGTTTTCTGTCTTAATATAAGAACAAACACTATTTCCTTCATAAAAGAAGTATTTTGAAAAAGGTAATTTTACCACCTTTTTAAAGAAAACCCATATTAATTCAAATTTTTTAAGCTTTTATATATTATAATTGAATAAATAAACCTCTTATTTTATTACAGGATTTAAGAATTTACTTTTTTTTAATTTTGGGTCTTTTTCTAATAAGTTTCATGTGTTGATAAATATTTAAATATACAAATTTTTAATTGAAATAAAATTTTTTCAGAAAAATAGTTTATAGTGTTAAATTATAATGTTTATTGGTTTTAAAGTATAATTATATTATTTTTTAATATTTAATCTAATATATATCATTGGATTCAAATTCACATTGAATCTTAATATTAAAATATTTTAATCTTTTGAACGTTTTCACATTTAAAAACATTTTTTCTCATTTCATCAAGGGGTTAATTTTAAATTAATTACTAAAAATTGTGTGTTTTGAATTCTGAAAAATAGATTCCATATTTGGAAATAGATGTTTCAAATTAGGTAAATATGTTCCTTTTATTTTTGAACAAAATATGAATATTATCTTTTGTGAATTTTTATTTACCATAGTTAAGGGTAAATCGTGTAATTAAATGTAAAAATAATATTATAATAATATAAAATTACCCTAACACATGAACTTATACCATTGTATGAGTGTGTTTTAACCAAAATCCACCTTATGCCGAAATTATAATTTTTTTAAGCCACTTGGTTAAGAATATGTCATTTATAATATTTTAGTTAAAGATAAGTTAAAAGGTTCATACTCTTATTTTTCATTAGTGTAATATTTTTAATATAGAGTTATAAAGAATATAAATTTGATTATAAATAGTCATTTGAAAAATAAAATGTTTTTCTTTATAATGGTGTTTTATTTTTAAATTTTAAGAAATAAATAATTACCTTAAAGGCTTATACACTATTAATTCAGTGCTTGTGAATGCATAAGAAAAATAAATAAAATGATTTTAATTAACATTATAAAAACTATCAAATGACCCAAAAACGTGTATAAATCATTTTTTTAGTTAATATCTCATCCATAGTTGTTCATGTGTTGAATTAATGATCATTTAGAGAAATATGGATATCATTAAAAACCATATCGTATTTTGTTTAAAAGTATGTCAAGTTGTTCAAACTATAGGTTTTTTAATTAGTATACTATTTTAATATATGGTTTTACAGAATTAATTTTTGAACATAAAGAGTCATTTGAAAGATAATAAATTTATATTGATCATAATAATTTATTTTTAATTTTTAGACTAGAAATAAATTAATTTAAATCTTTCGTAATAATGATGCAGTAATTGTTTAAAGGAAGAAAATGTCAAATAAATGATATTAAAAACACTAAAATAAATATAATTTGACATAATTAATGACATAATAGAATTTTATATATAACTTTGATATGTTAGTGATATGAATTTTATAGAAAACTTTGATATGTTACTGGTATATTAGTAGTATGTGTTTGAAGTTATCGTGTTGTCAGGATAATTTTAAAAAGAAATATAATTAATAGTATCAAAATTGACATTAATGATACATTAAATTAAATAATATTTTAATAAATGATATTAAATTAATAAAAATATGAAATTTATAAAACAAACAATAATATGGTTAACTATGTCATTAATGATCAATTTGTGGTTTGATTGACATTCTATAGTAACTATATTTATCCTAATGATTAGCAAAGACAAGTTCTCACTATAAAAGTTAAAGGGTTTAACTAATGGTTACAGATAAAATATAATGTTTATATTGTGACTTAACATGTCTAAAAATAAATGGTTGAGAGAATTTAGACCTATATTCATCTTATCTTTGAAATAAATCACTTTGGAGCTATTTGAAATCGAAAATAAATTTATATTAATTTAATATTTTAAAGGATTTCAAGAGTACCCCCCCCCCCCCCACCCTCTCATATAAAAATAAACCTCCTCCCTCACTTCCTCGCACCAAATTGCGCTTTATTGATCAACCAAACCCTTAACATTTACCTTCTCAAATTCCCTATCCACATAGTAGAGGTTCTGGCCTTCTCAAAAGTCCACCCCTAGTGTCCCTATGAAAATATCCAAAGGCAGTTCTCTCGTGCATACGTACGAACTACAATTTCCATAATGAGATGATATTCTATCTACATGATAAACATTCATGAATGATTATAAAAATGTATATGATGAGTTAATATAATATTTATGAACATAATATCATTCTGTATAGGAATAAAAATATATCCTATCTATAATAAAAATGAATTATATGACAAAACATAAGAAAACAAAGCAGTTAACACTAAAAAAATGATAATAATGTTAAAAAATGATATAAGATAATCATATATGATATCATAAATATGGATATATTTTTGATATTATTTAATAATAACATTTCCCATTTTATAGGTGGTTTACACACCCTCAACTAAATGGAAGTACATGGTAAGGGTTAACATCACAATCTCATTGTTTTTCGGGGTTTTTATATGTATGTATTTATTGGGACATATTTATCATCCATTTTAATGTTTTGTAAAAATGTATTTGAAAATATTCTTAATATTATACTAACATTTTTTAAATTCATTTATACAATGTTTGACTTATGAAAAAATGTTTTGAAGGAATATTTTTTTTGTTTAATAAATGAGATACTTTATGGCCTTTTCGACAAAATACGAAAGGAATGTTCTTTTTTAAAATTAAATGGCATGAGAGAAACATTATTTTCATGAATAAAATATTCTTTTCACTAAAATTATTTCATTTAAAATTGTACACCCCTTTTAAAATAACTTCAATATACAAATGGGTATTTCTGTCAAGAAATTTTTTATGGTTTTATTACATTTTTTTCATCCATGCCAACATACATGGTTGGATTTTATTCCTAATTGAGGCTGATTTCTTATGATGAAATATACAATATTGTATTGAAGGGTTTATGATATGTCTGACTATGGATGTGATATTTTGATACCATTAATGGGTTATGGTTAATGTATTAACATTTTTTTGATAGTTTTTATACAAATATTATGGTTGGTTATGTTTCTCCATTTTCATTTGTGGAAAGCATTGGACTTTGTAAGTGATGGGGGGCCCTATATAGCCCTTCAATGCATCAGTAGGTCTAATGAGACAAAGTAGTTTGGGTTTTTCCACATTTATGTATGGTTTCATGGATGAATCCTTGATGGTATGTTTATGATGTTTGATATTATGCATTCCCTCACTATGAGATTAGTTATTGATATTCCATGAGATTATTCAACTAGTATATATCCAATGATATTCCTTCTAGATCATGTGATTATTTTATATGGTATTATTTATTCAGGCCATATTATGCTCAAGATTTTGTTTTAATGGTTGTGTTTTAGTAATACACCATGACATATGGTTTATTATTATTTATTCATAATTATTTTCAACGTATGATTATCCTTAATTAGCATCTGAGTGCACCCCATTATTATGTTTTATTTTCCTAAGATTCCATGATATATACTATGACTAATATATGGGGTTAAGCTAGGAGAATAATGTCATTCTCAAAGGATTGTCTATGATTTTTATGTATTTATTTTTAATGTATGGTTTATGCATGTAATCTAACTTATTATATTATTAAACTAATCATTACATTGGGATTTGATTATTGTATCTATGAAAATGTAATAATGTATGTCACTGGTTCTGGGCTATTGGGGTCAGGTTCTTTACACATAGTACCTCTATAGACTGTAGTTTCTACCTATAAGACTATAAAATATTGGAGTCTGTGCTTGAGGTATATAATGACCATCGATATAGGTGTAAGTTAGAGTTTTGAGATGGTGTGTAGCTATATAATGGTATCATATGATTCTTTTATTATATTTTTGCTATTATAGATTAAAATTTTCGGAGTATGTAGGATCTTTTGATGGATATGAGGCTGGTGAATCAGAATATCCCATTTTGGAAGGATACTAAGGCTACAAGTGATGGTATTTCTATTTTTTTGTGATGTTACTATTGTATTTGATTTTCTCCTCGAGTGATGCACATGTAGTTTGGATTTGATGATTTATTAAAGATTTTTGTCTCTCTTCCCATTAAAATGATGATAGTGATAGGATTTAACTCTTGGCATGTAGAGGAAAGATCCATAACATGCATGATATGAAGAATATATGATCCACATTTAATAGGATTTCTAGTGCATTATTTCTATGATAAATCATGTTCTATTGTTTGAAGTGCCAATAATTACTCATACCATATTTTTCTCATGGTGTAATTGTACTCAATTGAGATGAAAAATACATGTATATTCTTCTAATTTCATGTCATTTGATTATATATTGATATTACCCCTGATGATGATAATGTAACAACACCGTTTTCATAGAAGGTGCAATGACCCAAGTAGGTCGGGTTTGGAACAGGGTTCCTATGCATTAGAAACCTTGTGGGTTATCGTTGTTTTGGTTTTGTTATTTAATGTGATTGTAAAAACCTATTTGGAATTTTCACAGATAGATTATATTGGAATTCTACCTCAAAAAACCATGTGTGTTTGTTTCCCTCAACAAAGATCATTTTGGATGATTCTGGGTGTGCATGTACCATTGAATGGTGAGACACAATCCTCTAGGGATAAGTCTTCTATGAAGATTCTCAGAGAGGATGGGTTCCTTAGTGGTGGGTGATGGTTATTGATTGATGTACCAATATGTGGGATACTATGAGTGGGTTTTTTGGGATGTTGATTCCATATGGCCTTTGAGATAAAGGAATGGATGGAACCCTACTAGTTGTGACCTTGGTGAGTGATCTGACTGCAAACGCTAGTAAGGAGACCTAGAGGAATATAGTTTTGACTCGAACCTCAATGGGATGTTGTGTGTTTGATTGTGGGATATCATGATATGGGTTAACCCATGGTTTTTTTCATTATCAATAGTATGTTTTGGTGCTAATTTGGGGTAGGACATATGAGATGTGATCAAGGGTTCAGGGAAAACCCCTTGGGTGTTGGTGTATTAGGTATCAATTTTTGGTTTCTAGGGTAGGAATAGGGTGGAGTATTTGGCCTTGTGTTTATTGTGTTTTAAAAGTGGGGTTAGAGCATGGGTGGAATCTTATGACGTAAAATGGAATTGGGTACTGGATAAGTGTGTGAGTGGGATTTCCATGCTTTATAACAATATGGAAACATATGGTTTTGGAACAACACCATGGGATGCGTGGGTTTGTGAGTAGACATAAGTTCAATGTGAGCTCTTAAAATTCTGAGACTAACATTTTATGGAGGATGTTAAACTAGTTTTTTAGGTAGACAATGCATGTTTCAATGGGATGTGACTCATAGAAGAATGCGTTCGGTGTCAGAATTGGAAAAAACCCATGATTTGGATGAAGAATGATAATAATTTTTGATATTATTTTAGGCATTATGGCCCTAGTTTTTAAGTGGAAATTCCAGATATCCCTCCATGGAAGAGGGGACATGAGTTTTGATTTGGAACTATGAAATGTTCAACATGAGGGTGGACCTTGAAATGCATTTTTTGAGATTTATGGAATTGGGGGTCTATAGTTGGTGAGAATGGATCATGTGGAGCCATACATATTTAGAAATGGAATATGGTGAGTAATGTTTCATCTTTGTTCTTGGATATGAGTAGGTTTTTCCACGCCAATCGTTATGTCTGGTAAAGGTTGGGGCATTCTACATGGATATTGAGGACTCATTTTGGTAGTGAGATGAAAAGGATTATCATACGACATAGAGTTCGATGTTGGATATGATAGTGAAACCCTAAAATGAAAAGAGTCTGGGGAATGAGACTGATCATCGGATATAACCAGGTCAGTTTTGTTTCAGTTTGGTGCTTGGCTATGAGCATGTTTTTTCATGCCATTCATTATGTATCGTTAAGGATTAGGCATTATCCAGAGTGATCGGGGGCTCATTTCAGTAGTGAAATGACAAGGATGATCCTAAGGAATGAAGTGAGATATTTTCTATGAGAGTGCAATCCTCACATGATAAGGGTCATGGGAATGGGATCGATCATTTGATGGTTGCTTCGGTAGGATAATTCCAATAAGTAAGTGGAACTAAGTACTTCTATATTATCTTATTAATTCAATGTCTATTATTGAATTCAAAATAGGGTGGCTTCTAAACATGGTTGTAGGTGTTTTGATGTTTATGAGGTGATATGAGTGTGATTAGGTCAGTGGTGCATCTATTTTCATAGTATGGTATGATGAAGAAAATGGTAAGTGGATGGTTCGGCTATAAAATGTCACTAGAAGTTGGGTCAAGACTTCGGTGGTTTTTTCAGAATGATCTTAGGATGATTCAAGGGATAAATACATCATGATTTTTGTTTGGGTGACACATTAATGATTAAAACTAAATGTTTCTGAGGACAGTCATCCATTTATGTTTTGGCTCATTTTTATTTAACGATGTTGGATACATTCATTGAGAAACACTGCAAGGAACACTATTGGGATGAGATGGTTACAACCCAAAAGTAATCTATGGCTTTCAAGGAATAATAGTCATGACTAGGTTGAGCATGGTCAATTTTATTTTTACTTCTTTTGATAATAATTGAGGACTTGCAGTGGAATTCACATGTGTGATTGACAGTAGTGTGTTGACGACCATAACATAAGGGTTATTATTTTTCTAGGGGCATTTTTTGTATACGATTTTGATAATGAAGACACTATGGATTAAAATGTATTGCTGAAAGCATAAAACTATAGTGGGAGAACTATATGCTAGGTGACGAACTAGATAACTACATGAGTGTGTCTCAGAGTAGAAGGGCTTGGTTAAATGTCTTCCTTGTGTTTCTATAGTTATTTTGAGTGTTGTCTTGGGTTTTGGTGGTTTGGCTACCATATATTCATTATGGAACATCGCAGTTGTGACATGCATTCAACGGAAGAACATGGCCTTTTAAAAGTGAATCAATGAAATAGGTAGGTCATGAGGTTTGGATGGAAGCTCACTGATACTTCTAGATGATGAGAATTAATAAAGTGGGGAGGTTCTAAAATTCCTTGTTTATACAAGCTATTAAAATTCAAGAAATATTTTAATTTTAAGAAAAGTGGTTGGATCAATATGTAATTTAGTATATGAAACCCAGCTTTAAGTTAGGAGAGGTATTTGACATGGGAATGGATGCTTTGGATTCATCCCGAGGGATCAGAGGATCCTTTGGAGAATATTGGTGGCTACTACAACAGTTCCTTTGGTTATACACTAGTCTTTTTATGGTGGAATATTACAATTTTCTGAGGATTATTTAGAAGGTGTAACCCCCCTATCCTCATATTTTGGATGTGTGGAAATGGGGTCAGCTCCACATTCACCCCTTCTATTACCACATGTTTCGGGGGTGTTCGTGGTGGATTTTGGTGATGATGTCAGGTATGGATCTCTCTCCCTCCTTCATTCTTTTCTATTCTTCCTCTCATCCCACCACATCCTCAATTATTTATAAATTTTATTATTAATTTTTTATATAGGTTATTAGTTATGGGATTGAGGTAGGGATTTAACACTGACTGATTGAGGATGTGGTGGGAAGAGAGTGGATGATTCATTATAGTTTTTGCTGACCCATGATGATAAAAGTGAATGTACATATTAATTCTTGGTGGTCTTGGGTAAATTACCTTAGGAATTTAGGTTTCTTTAATGTTTTTTATGGATTCTTGGGATCACCACTAAGGGTGATACTCTAGAACATAAAACATTGGGTGTCCTCAAGAACTTGTGAGATGTGTTTCTAGACTAATGATCCTAGGATATGTAGATCTTAGAAGACCCCTTCATGGAATTCAATCCATTCTTCCTCATCATGGGGAGGAAATAAAAGTGACCTTTTCAATGTAATGTAACCAGTCCTAGGTGGGAATAACTAAGGATAACTGAGAGAAGTTGGGTGCACATACTAACCCCGAGTGACCTTGATAACTGAGATGGGTCAAGGGCTATCTATTAACTCTTAAATATGTGGTGAGACCACATGAAACCAACGGGGTCATGCTACCCTATTGAAAATGGCCTAGGATATAATATTCTAGTGCATCAGGTGTTGACCTAAGACCATGTTTGATACTGAGCGCACCAAGTGGATTTCCTCCATTTTGTATGACGAGAGGGACCCCAATTAGTGGCCATTGATTAACCGAACTAGAGTTGGTATGTATGAGCATGGGTATTGGTGGATACAGGCTGTACCACTAACCTAAACCTACATGTATTACTAATGGAGCTAATACATTTTTTATTAGACTAATCTTTGAATAGAAATTGTGTTCTCTTTATTTTAGGAACACATCCACAGGATTGATTTTAAAATGGTTAGGCTTCCATTATTCGATCTGATCATATGGATGGGAAACCATGTTCTAGAGAAGGGTATGGATTACCTTCCTTAGATCAAAAAAATCTCGATTATGGAGGAATCTTCCATAGAGACGGATCTTGGCGGTAAAGCCTCAATTAATTTGGGACTCATGGTTTTTTGGAGTTGCATTGGACAAGGTTATCAGTGTATGGAAGATAGATTCCATAGATATAGAGCTTAATTCCTAGATCCACCTAATATTTTTGGATATTTATATGATAGAGGATTACATTGATTTGGAGCTGATATGATAGGGCTATCATAGTACTCAACCTCATAGTTATAATGGTATGATTGGGGATTCCATGGATTTGGAGCTAGTATGATAGAGCTATTCGGGCATCATCCATAGAGTCGAGAGGATAATGATAGGAGAAACCAAGGATTCAGTTCCCGAATGATAGTTCTATCATGGGATAGGTCCCTACAGTCATGATGATTGGTTGGGGATATTATGGATTTGAAGACAACATGTCAGTTGGGATGCATTGTCTTCAAGACAAGCTCAGAGACACTCCGATACTGGGGAATGTAGGTGTGTTCAAACGATGTTAAGAACCAATTTATTTATTTTTGGTAGATTATTATTTATTTTAGTTGAGAATTTAAGATGAATATATAATTTCATATGTTGGTCAGTACTTGAAAACTGTGCTAGGGAACTCCTGAGTTTTATATTAAAACCAAACTTTGGCTGCCACTTCACATGGGTACCTGAGTAGAAATTCCCCAGGTTGAAATAACATGTTGGGAAGAGGCATAGAATAAAGTAATCAAGATAGATATCTCATATGGTATCTTTATATTGGATGAGTTTCAGCTTAGATATTCAAAGGATACCTTTTTTATTTCTTTTATTTTGGTATGCATGTGTAACCAGCCCTGTGGGCGGTCAATGTTTGTATGAAATGGATGTTCGGGCATTATTTAATTTTATATATTATATAATTTTGTTATTATTTATTTATTTTTTATTAGTTTATTGTGATGTGTGAATCTTGGTTATTTTATATATTATTGTTCACTCTAATATAGGGGGTATAGTAACCCAATATTACCACCTTAGACCACCACTTCTAGTCATCATCCTCCAGTACTTGTGGAGGTATTCCTGAGGTATGTAATAACCATTGGTATGGGAACTAGATAGACGTATGAAGTGTTTGAATTTTAGAGTCTATATCCTTTAAAGTACCATATAAATACCTGGAGATAAATTTCCCTATAATTACATCACCCATGGGATCAAGGAAGATAACATCCAAGGAACTCCTACACCAACATTGTTAAAGAATATTTCTAGCATGAACACCATATACTCCATCCATATTAACCATTTTGAAGTATCAATGTATTGATATCTAGTCAATCCACTGTATCTTCTAGGGATTTACCTCAAACATGTCATCTATTATATTCATAGGACTCCCATGACATGTCATGAAAGAAGGTGATAAGTCACTCAATCTCATAAAAAAAACTCATTAAAAATTTCACATGCCACATATCCCACAAACTAACATGAAGTAGCCAAAAAAGATGTCTAAGAATAAGAATCACAACATAAATTCTAATAAAAAGCATCCCATATGGGGTTAAAATTTGTAATAGGTAAAGTAATCAAATGAGGCTCAAAGAGGGACTCACACATTCATAAACCCATTTTAAAGTGAAAATGGACTTTTAAAGCACATCACTATAGGATTTCGAGCCATGAACCTAATTCTTAAGGTCACTTTAAATATCAATTCAAATACCACTTTGAAACTAATATTTCAAAACATAATGAAAGTCCACTTAAAAACAATGAATTTAAAAAAAATCACTTTAAAATTGTAATCTCTTTAGAAAAAATATTCTTGATTCCATGCACATGTGAAAGCTAATTTTAAAATCGTACATGATATCATTTTACCAAAACAGAATTTGGAAATGCATTTTCAAATCGACCTACTTCTAAAAAAATATCCAATAAAATAATATACATCTTTTAATGAATTTGAACAGTTCCAAGAACCCTTTTTTACATAACCACATATTCCCATTTCAATTGATTTTTGAAATAACCAATAACCCCATGGTTAAAAAATTATTTTAAAATAGTAGAAACACTAAATTATTTGTAAAAAAAATTATTAAAAATGACACGCATTTTAAAAAAATTAAAAAAATAATAATCTTATTTTACTAAAATATTTGAATCCCTTTTGCAAAGCCAAACAAGAATTTAATCCCACACATGGAATGCAACTGATGTCCAGGAAATTTCATTAAAATATTTGAAATCCACTATAAAACTAATTAGGATATTTCAATAATTTTTAAATTTATAGGAAAAAATTCAATATACCTTAGGAAATTTTAAATGGTTATACACATATTTTCTCAAGAACATGGCATGAGGAGTATGCCCATGACAATCTCTAGAGATAAGAAAACATAAAATTAAGCCTACTATGTCATAAAAACTCTTCTATATTCAAAATAATGCATTTAAAAAATACCAAGAAATTTATAACATATAATTCAAGGGGGTTCTGTAGAGACACCTACCTCAATATGATTTTGGGATAACCAAAATGGTCTGAAACGTATCGCCTTTGGTGGAGGATTCCCAAACATAAAAAAGGGAAGAAAACCCATAAGAAAATGGAATATGGATAGAATAGGAGACCTCACATTAATGGACCGACCGTGATTATTGAAGAAATAAGAATAAATCTCTTAGTATGGAGGTGTTATAAAGAATTTGAGGTATGTACCATGCAGGATTCAACTAGGGGGTAGATGAAATGAGAGTGGGGGGGATTAAGGGAAAATGAACCTATATCAATAATGAAAAACAAATAAAAAAAATTAAACATCCTAATTATTATACATGGTTTAGGGAAATTATTTAGAAAATCATGAACAAACTATGCTGCCCCTACTAGAAAAGCACTTGGTTCACACACGATAACTCAAATCTAGTATCATGGTTTAGATAGCCATGCTCAATACCTATGAAGCAATAATGGAAAGTAAAAACCCCTCTTGCATGGTAAGTGAAATATTAATTCTAACTGTACACAAATCATGAACTACACCCATCCCTTTATAAATTTTAAAATATCAACCTAAAACTCTCATGAAACCCCAATTGATTGAAAATAATAACATTAATTAATTAGTTAATTCCAATTTCACATGGTGGGTTTCAAATTTAACCTTAAATAATTATTATTATGAAAATGGATTATCACAGTTCATGTTGATGGTCAAACCAACCTGGATATGAGCATTTTATAATGACTGAATTATTATAAATCACACACTATTTTATTATTAATACATTATTATAGATGTATAATGATTATAATTACATGTTAATAAAAAAAATTAGATTTAAGAATATATTTAAGAATAAGATAAATAAAATAAATTGGGAATAATCAAATCTCCCTTATGGGAATATATAGTTTTGATGTATTTGACGTGTTATATTGTGATTGGGCACCCAAAAAAATGTTTTATGATTCTATTTCAAAGAATGTATGTAGATTATAAAGGGGAAAAATTCTTTTTTTTGGTTTATAGTGTCTGTAGGATATCACTTTTTATTAATTATAATAAGTTTCATTTTAAAAATTATTAATTCTATACTGTATATAATTGTAATTTTAAAATCCTAGAGACTAAATAATTGGGAAGTAATGGAAATAGTTCGTTAATTCCCTTTTATAAACATTTATGTTTTAGTTTTTAGAGATTAATTTTTTACTTTACTATATATTTTAACCATTTACCACATTTTACTCCTTTCCATAGTAACTCTCTATTTATCTCTATAACATATATTCTCACAATAAAATATCATTCACA
Organism: Viscum album; assembly: GCA_963277665.1. Classification (NCBI taxonomy): domain Eukaryota; kingdom Viridiplantae; phylum Streptophyta; class Magnoliopsida; order Santalales; family Viscaceae; genus Viscum; species Viscum album. The sequence goes on from OY728135.1 coordinate 108,129,826, forward strand.
ATATTAGGTTATTATTAATTCATAATTATAATTATTAATACCATTTTTTACTATCAATAAATATAAATTATATTAATTTATTATAAAATTAAAACTCATAATTAATAAAACACAATTTTAAATAAATATATCATTTTGAACATTAAATAATATCATTATTACTCAAAAAAATTAATAATGATTCCATAAATGTTAATATTTATATGTCAAGTTTTTCATAAGAATTACAGTCCAATTTTAATAACATAAACATACTTCTTAATTGTATATATATCTAATGGCCATACAACCAATGGTAAAATATCCAGTCACCATATAATACTAGCATTTTTTTTAAATTACAATATATAATCATTCACATTTATATGATAATAATTCATCATACTCTATCATTCCATAATTTTGTACACTTGAAATGTTTTTGATTGAATATATTTTTAGAATAAGTGTCCTAATACTCTTGGGGGCCATAAAAAGGAATAAATCAATCTTATAGGTCTTTTATTTAGTTGTGTATATTATTATCTTATAATTTATGTAATTTTTTCCATATATGTTTCTTTTGATATATCAATATTCGTTCCATATATTTTAATATTCTTTTACAGTGAAATAAAAAACCCACTTGTGGTACATTCTTACTGTTCTTTATTTTTATATATTTGTTTCTTTATTTTCAAAAAAATATTCTATTGTGATGGAAAAAACATTTAGTTATGGAATATGAATAATAAAAAATAGGATGTTATAACCTTTCTTATTCTTTTCATGATAGTAAGAGAAAATGTATGTATGATTTTTATAATAACCACTATACTTAATGGACATAGTCATCCACATTAGAGGTAAACCTTATTAACAAGTCCAGGTGTTCCTTATGTTTTATTTTTTTATGTACATGATTTTTAACCATATTTGAAAAGTGAAATAGAACCATTTATTGAAAATTTTATTTTGGAATCGAAAGGGATAATATTTTAAATTGATAATAACTCATTGAATAGTAATTCAAAAACACAGAATTGTGGTCTGAAAAATTTGAACTTAATAGAAACTCAATAAAAAATAGGTAAACTAAAATTAAAATGACAAAATTTTTGGAATGATGTAGCTATATTGGTATGGTAGTCGATATCCTTTAGGAGGAGGTTAAAATAAATTCAAAAAAGGTAACCTAAAGGATATGTGAAAATTGTTTGTAATGTAAAAGTTTTCTACTTATAATAATATTAAATGTATAAAACTGATACCCCAATAAGAATAATTGATTAAAAATAATGGAAAATAAATGAAAATAGCACTGACCTACATTCCCAAATACGGTTCTAAATAGATATTCTTTAAACACTTAAATTGATACAAAATTTGGTAGCCTAGATGGGACCATATCAATAACATGTAATTAATGGAAACATTTCATTCTAATACATTCCTGAAATATTTAATATTTAGTTATTTTAAGAATTACGAATATATATATATATACCCATATTTTTCATGTTATGGACAATTTTTACAATAATATATATAATTTTTTAATATGTAAAAAGATATTAATATCTCCCACAAATCCTTTATATATGATACTCTTCTAGACACAATATATATATTACTCTTCTCCATAACATGGTGAAATAGAAATAGAGGAAACAGCTGAGCTCAAGCACTCAGTAAGTATAAGAATTGGAGACAAAAATCAAGATCATAACTGAGAATAAGATATGAATTTGGATAAAATTAGGACACTTAAGAAAACCATGAAGAATAAAACTTACGCCATTAAACATGATTTATGGCATAAAACATGTCATAAGAAAAGAAAGGAATCAAAAGACTGTGGAAACATGAGTCAATAAACATGAACCATGGGAGGATAACATAATTATAAGATTTAATATATCAAAATGGAACATCTATTAGTATATGGAACATTACATTCATGAACCAAATCATTAGTTCCCACACTTATGTTCAACTAGATCATATTCATGAATACTTATCTCAAGAGATATAAATACATAACAAATTAATTAGAGTGTGATATAAGACTCCACCCATCATCATTTATACATATGTGTGAAACATAAAAATCATTCATTTATTCCATCATAAAGAACCAATGAAAATAAAATGTGTTTTATTAAATATTCAATTTTTTTTTAAGAATACATAAAAAGTAAAAAGGGTTTTATTACTCACATAATAGAGAACCTATATAGTGAAACTGGGTTTTAGTGATTAAATCATCAAGAAGCAATTGAAGAAAATGTGTATCATATCCATTTAAAAAGGTTTCAGATAAGAAAATCACCCTTAATTCTGTCAACAATCATAAAATGATAACCTATAGAAAATAAATGGTTATCCAAATATATTAAATTATTTTATAGGTAAATTTCATTCAATCAAGAAAATAATGTTTAAGATAACTATAAAATATAGACGAATGGTATATCGATAGGTTAATATCATCCCTAGTCAATCGATGTTTTGAGTCTAAGTGAACACCTTCAAATTAATGAAATTAAAAATATGTTAATCAAAGGGGAATTTCATTGGAGAAAAATTATAGTTATACGCCAAATATTATTATGAAATAAAAAATTAGGGATAGATCATTACTCCAAAAATAGATAAATAATACATAATCCACCCAAATAAGTGTATTTTTACAGTTAAATAATATCATTGATGATATATATGATATTTCAATGGAAAATGACATATATAGAAAATAAATTTTGGTAGTTTTTGAAAAATGACTTCTCAAATAAGAAATATCCTTCTTCTTATGAAAATAATTTAAAATAAATATATTTCAGATTATAGAGAAAAACAACATCATTTAGAAATAATGAAATCATATTGATAAATACTTATATAAATCAACAAAGGCAGTGTAATTACTTGTTCACACATAAAATTTAAAAGGTGATGATTTTTAAAGTTTAACTAAAATCAAACATAAGGAAGATAATAAAATTTAATTTAAAACTTTTATGAAAGGATAATAAAAAGAAATTGAACTTAACCATGTATTGATAAATTCATATATACAAACAGAAAACCATCCAATGAATTCATAAAGGTAAAAAAGGATGCTTTTAATGAAAATGAAGTGATGTAGTCTATTTCAATTACAAGAAAACATGTAGGTAAAACATGAGTCATGGTGAAATAATGTTTTTAGAGGAATATAAAAACCCCATGAAAAACAAATGTTAATGATTTGATGTTTAATAAGAAATAAAAACTCCCTCAATTTATTATCTTTTAAAAAAATATAATTTTGAATATTATACTGGAAACAAAACCCTTATGGGTTGAGTAACATTTTTTAAAAACTCCCTTAAGCTATGATATCTTTTGATCCATAATACATTTAAAATAGAACATGATATGAATGTTAAAAACCTCATTAATATGTAAAAATAATCCACAATTCAGTGATCCATCCATAATGAATGAAAATTATTATTTTTATTAACATAAACCCCCTTGTAAGGGATCATGGGAAACCCAACATGACATCAAAAACATAAAAAAACAACCATTCCCCATGGTCCAAAATCCAAAGTCCAAAAACAACCCAATTCAATTCTACAAATAAAATCCCCTCCCCATAATCAATAACATTGAGACTAGCTTCTACCTTATAATCAATGATCAGCTATCTGTCCCATGTATTGATGCACAGGATTGGTACCAATGGAAATTACCATACCCTATCAAACATCTAAATCTAGATATCATTGGTATGATGAAGACTCCCTTCACTGAACCACTTCTAGAGCAGTCCCTTGTAGGTGAACTGGTTTTATTGTCCCATAAACTATGGACCACAGTGTCACAAAGAAAAATCACACCGTCAAAAAAAATCCATTCCATGAATTCAAAAATTCATCACTAACACACTTAAAAATATTCACAGACCAGAACACCAGTTCCTCCTTCACCATAGAGCCTTCATGTCTGCTCCTCCCTCGTTGTCAGCATTCTAGTTGTGAAATCATAACTAGAAGAAAACCTTTCTACAATATTACCAGTGAATTAAAAAAGTATTAAATGGGAAGTAGATTCACTATTTCAGAGAAAACATACTTTATAATAAGAAATCTATCTCTATTGGCGATTGTTTTTATAAGAAACCCTTATCTTAATTCATGAATTCATATAATGAACTAGAATCTATTTTATAGAAAAATAATTATATTAATAATCTATTTGGGAAACATGTTCTCATATATATACTCTTATAAATAACATTTATATTTATTCTCTCCCTATATATTAGTTAGTTATTATCTATTATCAATATTGGGTGTGAGTAATATTGATGATTTTGGACAAATTTTGTATTATAGGTTTCATTATTCATTATTCATCCATTATAATTATTAAAATAATCTAAAATAACTATAATATATGATTCATGATATAAAATAAAGTTATAATTTCTTTCTATGAGAGTATTAATTATCATCCTTGTATATAAAACTGGTGACAAGCATGTTTTAGTGATTTTTAAGAAACGAATGGTTGTATCCTAAATAATGATTTTTATATTAATATTTCCAATGAAGAAATATAATAATTTTTTTATTGTGTAAATAATATGTTATTAGTAATTAATATCTCATATTTATCTGTGATATTAATTTATATCATTTCTCAAGTATGTGGTTATACCGACCCAAGCATGATCTACCATAACATATGGGTGACTATTTGTAAGAATGTTATTTATTTTAAAATAATATCATTTGTATAGATGTATAATGTTATTATTTGGATAATTTTAATGATATTAATCATATTTTTATAGAGTTTCATAAATTATAAATAAACTAAATTAATGATATGATATATGTTACTTTAGGGGGTGGTAGTCCGTACAAACCATGATTAATGTTTTTATTTCTCAAATAATTAGATGGAAAGATGGTGAATTGAAATTCCACTCATAATAATATTAAATATATTATATATTTGACATTTATTCTTCAATTTTACCTTTTATAATTAGTGGGTAGAGGAAACTATGAAAAACTAGAAGTTGTTTCTTCATGGAGAAGGTAGTACAAAAAGCACCCAAATGAAGGTTTATATTTTATTAATAATCATTGTAAATATGGTTAGTATTTATAAACTTATTAAAAATAAAAATTATTTATTTATATAGAAATTATGAAATTATATTTTGGAAAATAAAAATGAGATGAGATGAAGATAGGAAACAATACCCACATTGAGGAATTGGGATTTCCCATGGGTGTCTCAAAGGAAATTGAGGTACTACGACAATATCTTGTCACAATTGGATGAAAGAAAATAATGAATATTATATAGTAAGGAAAAATGGTAGAGTTTCATGAGGATAATGAATTTTTAGGGCTGTCTCAAAAGAGAGATGGGAGGCCCCTTTTAAAAGTTGTGAGAATTACATTTTTGTAAATATTTCAACTTAATATAAAGTGTGAACTTGTTTCAAATTTCAATAATACTATAATATTTAAATTAATAGATTTTTAAATGTTATTTATTTTTATAATCCCCTAAAAATTCATTTCCATCAGTATTTTAAATATGTTCATATGACATTTACACTTATAATTTTCACTTTTACAATTTTTGGTTTTATCTTACTAAGAAGTTTTTACAAAAGTTATTTAGTTTCAATGCTGAACAATAAATTTTCACAAATTAAATAATACATACCTATTGATTGAAAATATAGAATTTAATTTTTTATTTAAAATTTATTTCTCTAATAAAATTTAATATTAACATTAACTCATGTAGTGCATAAAACCTGTTTTTAGAACAAGTGTATTTTTATGGTTAAAATTTATTTGTGTGATTCAATTATAAATTTCATTTCTCATTATGATATAAATTTATTGAATATAAATCATATAAAAATTATGAGTCATTAAAATCATTACAAAGAAAAAGAAACTAAAAAATAATATTTAATAATAACAAAAGATAAAAATAGTTCCTTTTAATGGGAAATATTTTATAGGTTGTTAAAAATTAGTTTTATAAATTCATAATAGTTTCTAAAAATGTAATTTTTTAATAATCAATTAACATTTTATTATGTAATTTTTTTTAAGTTTTTATTATACACTTACATCTTGATATAGTCATAAAATCTATGATTTTAGTAAAAAAAATGTTTATTTACCAATCCACATAAAAATAAGTTATTTTTGAAAAATATATAAAAATTCAAATTAGGATAATATTAATATATGGAATTCAAAGATGAAAATAATTTTCCAAAAATTAAAATTCAATGCAATATAAATTTGCCTTTTAAATGAATATTTAATATATATAGAAGAAATACTTTTATTGAAAGATGTCATTCATAAAAATTATGGGTTCTCAATATTTTTTCACACCAATATCTAATTTAATGGAAGTTGATATATTATTTAATATATTTAAATAACTTTAATGATCGTAATAATCATTTAAATTTTGTTAATTTAATTTTTGGATACTTGAAACTGTTATTTGAAAGTAAACAATCCATTTAATTATTATATTATAATTATTATATATCCTATAAATGTGCTAATTATTTTAATTCAACAATATTTTTTTATTTAATATAGGTCCTATTTATTTTATGATTTTTTATTAATTTTCTTATAATATGTCCTTAATCATTTTAGTTTAGTTTTTTCTATAAAAATCTATTAATATAATATTTATTTAATGAAAATGCATAGTGTTATATCAGGTTGTTACACAACTACTGTGGTCATGTTCAAAATATACTGTTGTAAAAATTAAATCCACACTCAAGGTGAAAGTTTATAATGGTCCTGAATATATATTAATCATAAGGCGTAAATAGTTTGAAGAGGCTAAGGGGTTGGAGAAAGATGGAAATAATCAAACTACTCTAGCAGTAAAAGTCAAAAAGACTATCTAATCTAAAAATAAAGTTGAAAATAGAATGAAATTTGTGCTTATCAGCGGTTATAAAACATAATAAATAAAGCATTAATATAATATAATGAGTTCATAAACATAAGGAGCTACTAAGAAGAAGTTTCATTTCTTGTGGAACAAGTCTCAGCACCACTACTCCAACTTAGAAGCCGAGGAGATCCCCCTTATTTTTAGATTAGATGAGTGTGATTAAATGATATGAATTAAAGGTGATGAAGAATAGAAGGAATAACTTTAGGGAGAACTGCCAAAATATTTGAATCTACCAAATATTAAAAAAATTCTATTGAATCTATAAATCGAGACATCCCCTTCATTAAATCCCTTCATTAAATGATGTTTGAGGTTTGATTTTCTTTTTTCATCCTTGTTTTAAGTTATATTAACATTTTACATCTAGTTGGAGTTATTTTCAAACTGAATGGGATGAAATAACCTGCATTTTACCTAACTTAATGTTAACTATTAAGTGAGGTACATGTTATTAAAATTCATGAAATTATTTTTGAGTTGCTCTTAAGTGTTAAATGGTTGAGTTGGTGTCGCGTTATTGGGAGTAGATAGAAAAATATGTTTTCAATATTAGCCAGTCTTTTTCTCTACAATAGTGTATCCTAAGTATACATAGAGCTTCTTGGTTGATGAATATTTTTAAAACAATATGTGATTCCTCCCTTATTTTATAGAATTTGAGAAGATCATGTAATGTTATTTAATTAAATTGAGATAAGATGAATTTATTAAAATTATGACAGTCTACTAAAGATGGGAAAACCTACCCTAATATGATAATTATTGGTATAACAACATTCATCCCATTGTGTTATTGAAGATTAGATGAAGAAGAATTACATTGAATAATAGAGTTTGTTTGGAATTTAAAATAAATAAAAAGGGGAGACTGAATGGAAGAAATATGTAATTTTTAATTTGTTTGTAATTTGGCTTATTATTACAGTTTCAGTGTAATAATGAAAATAAGTGGTCACGGGTGATGGAATTAAGTATCCATTCATTGAATAACATGATGATTTTCCCATATATCATTGGGTAAAGGTGTTGTTAGTTAGATTCCAATGAATACCTAGATTGTAAAACCATGATATTGTATGATATATTTCTATTTAAATAAATTTAGTTTGTTTTATGGATTGTATTACACACAATATTGAGTTTAATCAAACCATGATATACTATTGAAATGTTATTATTTTTTTTGTAGTTATAACCTTTTCTTGGTAATGGTCCGTATGAATATGTCCAACTACATTATGAAAAATTATTTTTTACACTCTTATAAAATGAACTAATTGGTTATCAATTGGATTGATAAGAATATAAAATCAGTTGAAGTTTAAATGAGTTATTTTTTGGAAAAACCATTTTAATGCATGAAACATGTCATCAACATAATAAATTGAATTAATAACTACTAATGAATAAATATAACAATTTTTTATATTATATGTTAAATAAAATATATTAACAGTAATTTCATAATGGCAATTGGGAATGAAATAAGAATAATGTCATTTTATGCTTCAAAAGTAATTTTTATTCAAATATATTTTTAGTTCATTTTGTGTGTGAATATTATTAATAACATGTTCAAATTATTTAAATAGTATATTGAAAAATTGATTTCAATTTTGAAATTATTATTCCAAAATAGTATTTTGTTGAATTTTTTGGAATTTAATAAAAAGATTGATTTTTTAGGGAAGAGTGAAAAATACAATTTTTCCAAAATTTTACACTTTTGTGATATTATTATGATGTAATAATGATTTTGTAAATTGTAAAACATTTTGACTCAAAGGTATTATTATGTTCTAAAATAATTCTTTTAATAATCTTTTTTGAAATTGGCAACCCCAGCTTGTCTTTTTATAACATATGTTAAATTTTATTCAAATGAAAAACAATTATTGGGTTTTAGAATTTGATGGAATTGTTGGATGGTTAAATTAAGTATTAGATTGATACAATAATATAAGAACCAGAATTTGTTTTTATTAAATATCAAAACAATTCATGGAAATAAAACTTTCAACTTGATTCAAGATAAACGTTGTTTATGCTTAAATATTTCATTTTACTAAAAACTATTTGTCTTGCATGTTGTATTTTTATACTAAGAGTATTTTTTTCAACAAAGTGAAAATGAATATAATAAAATGGATTCAAAATTTTTAACCAGTATTTACAAATATTGTTAGAAGTAACCTTTTGTTTTTGGTCACGTAATTTTGTTATCATGTTAAAAATGTTATGATATATTGATTATTATTAAAATAGGTTTTATGTGGTTTAACTATGATATATGACATAAAATGATTCCAAAACATGTCTAGATGTTATTTTTTGAGTCATTTAGAACCTATCACATATTATATATAAATTTTAGTTTCATTTTATCAACATTAAATTATTATGATACAAATTATAAAGAAATATTTTATGTAATTCGATTAGTGTCATTTACCTCCCTTATAAAATGGTACCTCATATTGACATTTATGTACAAATATTTAGTGCTATGTATTAGCCAATAATTTTTTTTAATACTATCCTAGATTCATTAACTTAACCCTAGATCTTATTTTCTTCCCCTAAGACCATTCTATGAAGGCTTTAGTAACAATCAAGATGAGGACTCAGAGTGAAGAGGTAATCACCATACGATACACATTAAATGTGTATATATTCTTATTCTTCCTCTAAATATTTGTTATCAATAATAACATAATTAATAGAGTATAATCAATAAAATGATATGTTTTTATGATTTTGGGAAAACCATTTTCCACGACATATCTATCAAATGGGAAATTATCGAATCACTAATGTTTACGTGTGGTCTACCACCTCCACAGAGTGATGTGATTCATTTTATATTCACCACTTCACTTTAATGGTTATAATGATAAAATTACTGAATATATATTCTATCTAATATATTAATATTATTTTGAAATATTGAAATATAATTTAAATTTTCCTTACATTGCATAAAACTTTGGATATATTATGTCTATGAACATACAGACTATCATCTCAACGAACTGATGTAATTATTTTTTCATATAAACATTCTATGAATATCTATAAAAGTGTATATATTGATTACATATGATACCTATGAAATTATTGAAATTATGTTGATTAAGTAACCATGAATAATATATAGGTGTCAGTACTTCTGAACCCAAACATGCATGAAAAATGAAACACTTATCACCTTGAACAATTGTATTAATAATGAATTGATAATAAAAGGGTCATAAGATGATAAAAGTAAATAATATATGGTATTATATGTATGAATATTTTCTTTTAAATATTTATAATAAATCTATATTTATTATATAGGAGTATCAAATGAATATGAAGTAGGATAAGACTTGAGGTAAGGGTTTATGTTACAATCTAATTTCATTTTGAGATTAAATGTGCTAAATTTATATTGAGGGAAATTATATTTATCTTAATTATTAAACCCCATTTAATTTAATATTATATGTCTATTAATACAATAAATGATGAATAGTACTATTTTCTTCTCAGATGATGTTAAATTGGCTGAGAAAATATATTTAAGAAAATATGACCTTACTTCCTCTTTGGTCGACAAATGTTTCCTTCGATATCTTGGTTAATTAAAATGTTTTCTAGAATTTTATTTGTTATGATCCATGTATTACATAAAACCATTTCAACTGTATCATAATTTCTCTTAAAAGTGTTAAAAATTGATTTTTTTTCAAAATTTTCTGAACTGTTTATTTATGACTTTTTACTTAAAGATGTGTGACAAGAACCTATTTTTTAAAATTTATGGCACAAAAATATTCTCCTTAATTAATTTATATTCTTTTTCTTTTTTCATAATTATCAGGATTTTATGGTCATATTTAATGAAAATATTTTACTCAATTTTCTGGAAATTTTTATATTTTAATGATTCCAGATGAAATGGATATTTTCTCAATGTTTTCAAAGATATGTACAAATGATCTTTTAATGAAACTTTTCATATATGTCATCATACGTTAATTATTATTATTCTTACATGTGGATGTTATATTATGATATCATACACATTATTTCTCTTGATTTCTTATGATGATGATGACTTTTTATTGATTCTATTAAAAATGTATTTTCCCCATGGGTTAAATATGTTGTGATTAAATCATTATAAAACCTATTTCTCTTCTATGGGATATCCTCAGATGAAATTATGGAATTTTTATAAAATTAATTTATCAAACAAGGGTTATGATATGATGAAATTAAGGATTTTTTATGAAAATAATTTCCCTTACATGGGTTATAATATGGTGAATTGATAAATGTTTTATGTTCTTATGACATGCATATGCGTGGTTGTCATAATATGAAGGTTGGTCCAAGAATTATATTATTCATGACCCATCCCCTAGGGTCCGTTCTATGAACAACACAAGCTCGTCTTCTATAGGGGAGGGGCTGATGACTAGCACTGAGAAGGCATATCCCTGAAAAGTGAAGGCATTACCTTTAAACCTGTACACACACAGCCACAACAGACTATAAAAATAAACACTATGTAATCTATGAAAACCCCGAAGTACCACCACACAGTGTACAAGTGAACTGACAGTAAAAACGGTCCAGAATACAAGCCAAAAATCCCACAAAATACAGACACTATAGTTGAAGACCCAACTACTCAAGACTCTACCTGATGGGTAGGTGTACGATGTGGTCTAAAGCTATGGAAGAGGTATCATGTCCACTCCTACATCAACGAGCTCCACAAATTCCTAGACCACTGACGCATATGTCACTAAGCTCCACCAAGTCTCGGACCACCATGGTCTGCGTCGAAGTGACGATTATCTATACCAGAGACAAAATGTCCGAGCGAAGCATGTGCAGGGGTGAGTATAACAATACCCAGTAGGGACCCTAAGACCCCTAAAGGTCACTCAAAAATCGACAAAAGAAATTCCATAAATCACAATCTCAATGTAATGCACAATGAAATAGATAGCTCACACAAAGTATATCTTAAAGTAATGAAGATAAGATGATTCGTCTTAGAGAAAGATTATCTTATATTGTTGAGAGATTCATCTTTGTCGACCAACGAGGTCGCTCTACTGCTGACCACAAAGGTCACTCTGCTACTAACCATGGAGGTCGCTCTATTGTTGAACACTATGTCCACTCACTATTGACCATTGAGGTCACTCCACTGCTAACCACGAAGGTCACTCTTCATGTCACAACCAGCCACTGAATTCTCACACTAAGCATGTCTGGATTCTGAAGTATCTTATCCTCAAGCCATAAGTCACATCTCAACTATCATGAAGTCTCACTTAGATTATACCCAAAGGACCCCTCGTCACAAGTGTTACAACACCACAGAAGGCTCATCAAACGGATGCTCGGTTTGAGAAATATTAGTGTTTTAGTAAACCTGGGCTGGTTGCGTCTGGCCATGGTCTGACTTCACCAACCCGGCTCGAGGCCCCACTTGCTTTGGCTCGATGCGATTAGCCCAACCTGACCTAGTTCGGCGCTGGGTCGGCTTGGTCCGGCCATGCGTGAGGGTCATGCCCATTAGGCCTTGCTGGACATGGCTCGGTTCGGGCAGTGGTCCAGAACACCAGGAAGCCCGGTGACCTAGTTCTATCAGGCTCGGCCCGCAACTGGTGGGCCGGTTATCTTCATCTGGGGCCACCCCAGCGGCCTAGTTCCCTTTTTATCCTGCCCGGCCCGCATGGTGGGCTCCCCGTTCCTCCTTAGCCGGGCCGCATAGTGTCCCAGCTCGCATGCCTTGGATCGGCCCGAGTGGGCCGGTCTGCTCCAGTCGAGACGACTCCATGGTGTCCGGTTCACCCCCACGCACACGGGCGACTGAAGGCCGGCTTCCCCCTTTGCTCGGTGTGGCCTTCTCGAGAGGGTTACCTCCTCTAATGAGGCGCAAGGCTGGCGCCACCATCCTGCCCCGGTCCGCCCAGCGAACTGGGTTCCCCTAGGACCCGCATCAAAGCCGATGGTCCTGCCACTTTCCACAGCTGAAGGCTGCAACCATTTCTCCTAGGACGCGACCACCCCGGCGCATCCCGCACAGACCTAGACGGTGGCCCACTGGCTTCCATCACCTGGCACCGCCGCGGCAAATCGGCCGCGACTCCCTCACGCCAGACCAACCGCCCCTACAGTCCGAGCTTTTTCCCATTCGGCCAGCCGCGGCCTCAACCCACAGTTTCCAAACAGCCATGGCCCTACCACCTCCTAGATGCAGCCGCCCCGCCACGTCCTCCTACTCATGCGGAAGCCCGCGCTAGCGGCCGCCTTGTCGACGCCACGTCCTCTTGGCCGCGGCTTCTCGTTCGCTGGACACGGCCGCCCTGCCGCGTCCCGGTTCCACTACGCAAACCCCTATGGTAGATCTGCAGCGGGTTCCTTCTTTTTCGTAGCCATTGACACGCCACGAAGCATACAGGTGAAGAACATCAAGAACACCTAACGGAACAATCCCGACCTTTTTCATGTCGGCCAGGGGGGTTTTCTGGTTAGCAGTATTTTGAAAGCACTAGAAACTACTATGGTTTTAATCTCCATATCATCTTGCAATGTAATCCCATCTCGCAAAGGGAACCAATCCATAGGTAAACCAGTTTGTGGTTTTACCGGCGTTCGTCGCACAAGAAAAAGAATGTGTTACTGAATGAATTCATGAAGAATCATAAAGCTCTACCATAATATGAGGATCGTCATTGGAAGGATCCGTCTACGGGGTTTCGTCACCGCTCGTCAACCCCGGATCCGTTCCGATCTCAATGTGTACCCTCTCTGCATTCCAAAACATCGGAGTTTGTCGATCTTCATTGGAGGATTATCCCGGTGTAGGTTCGATAGAGAAATGTTCCACCTCTTCGATCCTCCAATGATGGTATTCCAAATAAAGGAATAACACGTCACAACTTTTCAGTTACGCTTTGACATTACACTGTTACACTTTTTCATTATTGAAACAACGTAATGGTTTTTCTATTTCATAACAGCATTTCAGTTACGATGCAACGGTTTCAAAATAATTTAAAACTAAAATAAAGCAAGATTTTTATTTTATTTAACTATTTCTTTTAAAACCCAAAAACTAACTTTTTAGTTTGACCTATGCCGGTCAATGTTAAGTCTTAAGTGAATCCCAGCATTCTGAACACAACAGTGCTCTTGGATTTCTGATCCGAACGTTGGTTCAAAAGTTAGGAAAACCCCGCTCAAACGTTCCCATTAGTGAATTTAAAAAGAAAAAGTTAAAAATTCAATTGTGATCTCACCGGGCGACGAAATTATGTGTCTTTAAGCTTCCAAGTCTCAAAACAACTTCAAATTACCGCCAAATTTTTTTTACTCAAATTTCTGAATTATTACATTCTCCCCTTCTGAGGGATTTTACTCTTTTGAAAGCCAAAATAACAGCTAAACAAACAAATGTGGGTACTGAGCAAGAATCTGAGCCTCCAACTCCCATGTACTCTCCAAGAGATTCTCCTACTACCAACGAACATGCACCAGAGGAATCAACCACCCATGAAGGACTCGCTCTTGTCGATCCTCTATCTCCACTGGGAACGCCGCAAACGTCGCCCCAACACCAATCTCGAGCTCGCCATAGTTGATGTCATGGTATGGGTCATGCACGTATATCCTCAGCTGGGATATGTGGAAGACATTTTTCACCCTCTCTAGCTAGGGCGGTAGATCCAAGTGATAATCTGCATCACCTACTCTCTACAGTATCAGGAAAGGTCTGATGAACCTCAGTGATAACATGCCTCTCCGGTCAAATCTCCGTATTCCCCATTGAGCGGAGACCTGTAAGAAAACGTGGTCCCCCTCCTGGAACTCCAAAGGTCTCCATCGTCTATCTTCATAAGACTTCTGCTGGCTATGTGCAGTCTTCGTCCATTCTCGGATGATCTGCACCTTCTTTGTTATGGCCTACACCATCTATGGTCCTACTAGTGCTAACTCTCATGGGTTTGTCAAGCACAATGGTGACATGCATGGTATCCCATACAGTTCCTCAAAAGGTTCTATACCGATGGTGGAGTGGTAACTATTGTTGTCCACAAACTCCACTAAGGGTAGGTGGGCCTCCCAATGGTGAGCAAAATCTAGGACACAAGTACGAAGCATATTCTCCAATGTATGTATGGTTCTCTCCATCTGACCATCAGTTTGTGTCTGAAAGGCTCTGCTCAAGCGTAGCAGAGTCCCGAAAGCCTCTTGTAATCCCATCCACAACTGGGATGTGAAGTGTGTGTCATGGCCTAAGACTATCATCAAAGGCACCCCATGAAGTCGCACGATCTCTTGAACATAGAGACATCACAAGCTCTCTAGTGATCCCTACTATCGAATATCGAGGAAGTGAGCCGACTTGGTGAGTTGGTCAACGATCACCCATATGGTATCATGTCCTCTGGACATACATGGAAAGTCTGTCATAAAGTCAATGGATATTTCATCCCACTTCAACTCTGGTATCTCGAGCGGTTGGTTCAAACCAGCCAAGACCTGATGCTCATCCTTTACTTGCTGACAAGTGAGGCATCTCAAAACAAACTCTTCCAGTTCCATCTTCATCCTCGACCACTTGTACTGACGTCAGAGGTCCTGGTACATCACCACCACTCCTGTATGTACCTCCAAAGGAGAGGTATGGAACTCCCTCAACACCTCCTCTTGCATCGCTACTGGTACCACCGTGCATCCTCTAAAAAGGATGGTGTGCTTCCCACCTTTTGAATATCCATAAGGGGTATGCCCTGCAAATATCTAAGCCTGAACGATCTCACAGCTGATATCCCCAAGTTGCACCTCCCTGACTCGCCGTAAGAGTGGAGGGGCAACTACCATCGAATGAAGATACACTTACTTATCTTTATCCACAAAGGATATCTGAAGCAAGGCCAACTAATCTAAGTCATCGTTCAGTAGCTGCGAACTTGATTTCTGGCTGAGATCGTCTTCCACCACATTCCCCTTCCCAGGAGTATAGACTATCTCAAAGTCATAGTCCTGGAGGAACTCTAGACAACACTGTTGTCTCATATTCAGATCTTTCTGAGTGATTATATATCTGAGGCCTTTGTGATCCGAGTAGACGATGAACCGCTCGACCATCAAGTAGTGTCACCACATCTTCAGTGTGAAAACTACTTCTACTAACTCTAGGTCATGAGTCACATAATTCTTCCCATGTGGTCTCAGTTGTCATGATCCATAAGCAATCGTTGCATCTCCTTTCGTTAGAACACAACCTAGCCCGGTTCCTGATGCATCACAGTACACCACATAGCCGATGCCCTCCTCTTGAAACCTCGAGATAGGATCACACATCATGCTCTACCTCATCTACTGAAATCTCTTCTGGAACTTCTCTGTCCACGTGAAGGGTTTTCCCTTTCTTCGTCAAAGCCTTCATGGGTGCTGATACCCTAGAGAATTCGGGTACAAATCTCTGGTAGTACCCAGCCAACCCCAAGAAACTCTATACCTCAGTAACACTCCTGGGTGGCTCTCAAGCAAGCACTGCCTGAATCTTCGCAGGATCCACTGCAAATCCCGCCTCTGATATGGCATGTTCTAAGAAGTGGAAATTCCATATACATAACACACACTTCAATAGCTTCCCATAATGCTGGTTCTCTTGAAGTGTTTCCAATACCATCCTCAAGTGTATAGTGTGCTCCTCCTCAAAAGCTAAATACACTATGATTTCATTGACAAAGGCCACCACAAACTGGTCCATGTATGGCTAGAAGATCTGTTTCATGAGTCCCACGAACAGTGCTAGGGCGTTCGTCATGCCAAATGACATCAATAGGTACTCATAGTGACTGTACCAACATCTGAAGGTCGTCTTCGGGATGTACTCATCTCAACATAACCAAGGGAAATCAAGAACGCATCTAAAAATGCACAAATCCTCAAATAAACCATGGGATATAACTTGTAAACCACCTGCCTTGATTTTGTGGGTGAATGCACTATTAATCGTGCCATTAGATCCCGATTCAACCAACATTTATTGCCTTAACTTAGATCTCTCCCAAAAGATAGGGTTTTAGAGCTTCGGAAGGAAGAAGAGGGGGATATTCAAACCCTAAACTCAAAAGAGAAACAAGGCGGGGATTAGACTTACCTGGAGCTTCGATCTGTAACCAACGACACTCCAAATGGACTTGAATCGAATGAGTTTGATCCTTGGGAGCTTGGGAGGATTTTGATTCATTCCTAGGTTGAAAGGAGAGTGAGGATAGAAAAATCCCAAGTGGGTATGAAAATCTCGAAGTGTCCTTTTTTGAAATTTTTCTCAGCTATACAGAGCCGCACAGTTTTCCAAACCGTGCGCAAACCGTGAACATGCCACAATCCAATGGAAAATAGGCCGAATGGTTCACCTGGGCAGGGCACATGGTTTGATGGACATGCGCCAATTGTACGAGGTGCCTCTATTTCTAGGTGCACAGTTTTCCAGGGAAGGCCACATGGTTTTCCAGGCCGTGCACCAACCGTGTGCCTAGCACTATTTTGACCAGATTCCCTTTTTTCGCACCCCAATCCTCCGGAACACTCCTGAGGATCCACATATTCTCAGGAAACATTATTTTAACCAAAAACCAGGGATTTAAACCAAAACATAAACAAAAATATAACTTTCCAAGAACCGGGATCTTACAGGCTTCATGATGAGAAGTAGAAAATCTGAAATAAGATCAATCTTTGATAAAGAGAATACATATGTATGACAACGAAGACCCTTCTCTCCCATCATTATATGGGGTGTAGTAATATTAATCACATAAGATAAAAGGTCAATATGAATATTTAAAAAGTTCCCAATATTATTTGAATTGAATGAATGAGATGAAAAAGTATCATATAATGATGTCACTAGTGATGCAACTATTCTGATAGTACCTCTCACAGTCACTGGAATCGTTTCTGCTTCCTCTGGAGACTCTACCACTGCTTAAAGAATCATTATTCTAGATTCCGATGGATGGAACCCCATAGATCATGAAGCATATTATTTCACCATAATACTTTTAAGTGCTAATGATCTCATGAAACTACGTGGAGTATAATAAATAAGACATAACTTCTTCATGTGAGTTGAAATTCTACAAGAACCATATATCTTGGGCACCTCAGTACAGACCCATTTTGAGAGCCCAAGCTTTCCACACTAGAAGCAATTCAAAGGGACTCTATTAGGATCTGTATGTCACGACCCGTCCTCGGGCCCGTGTCGTGACTACCCCAAGCCTGCCTTCCATAGGCCAGGGGTTGGCGACTAGCACCAAGGAGTAAATCCCGATAAAAAGGGGAGGCATTGCCTTTATTAAGTAAACAAACACACAGAGTAAGCAAGTAGAAGTAAACACTAAGTAAAACTGGGTACAATAGTAAGTGCGAAAAAGTAAGTGGGCCAGAATACAAATCCAAACTAATAGTAAAGTACAACTGGAAAAGAAGTACATCAACTGAAAAGTAAAGCCGCAACGTTGAGCCGTCCACTGGAAGTCCCACCTAAAGGGTGGGTACAGATAGTCTCCACAACTCTACGGGTCTAGCCATCCGCTCCGTGTACGTCCCACCCTGTGGTCCACCTCCAGGTACGGTCTCACTTCACGAGCCTCAACTGCGATCAGCGATGTCCGTCATCTGCATCCAACACACTGTAGTGCGGGCATTTCCTATGCAGGGGTGAGTATACGCTACTCAGTAGGGACCCTGAGACCCCCGAAGGTCTCCCAGAATCCACAAAGGGTAATCCACAAAGGAAAGATACAATCACGAAGTAACATCCGACATTACTTAGGTATATGCCCATACATATACCTAATTCATCAATTCCAGTTCGGCTCCAACATCTGAGCCCAAGTACAACCCAGTCCACACAGGAAAACATAACCCATTCCATATACGAATTCGCAACCCAATCCACACAGGAAATCAAGTCAATCTTATCGAAGATAAGATTGGAAGTCAAGACTCATCTCACACATGTATACTTCTTCGTAAGACATTAGAGATGATCAGATGTAGCCACTGATTCATCTAAGCCGTTGGACCCACACAGGATCGATAGGTACTAACCCCCGCAATGACCCACACAGGATCTGACCTACACAGGATCAGTATGCACTGGCCCACATAGGACTGCTGAGCACTGAACCACACAGGATCAATAAGCACTGATCCACATAGGATCGCTGAGTGCTGTAGTCATCGCTGTCGAACCCACGGTAGATTTCCGTACAGTCTTCATTGTCATCGCAGTCGTAGCCAGCTCTAGGGTTCTCGCACACAACAAGCTCGTTTCGGGAGGGTCCGCTCCACGAGCCGAGGGTCGGATACATCAAATGACACGATGTTCAGAGTTGATGTATCCCAAAGTTCCATATCCTCAAAAGGAACTCAACGTGACAGACGGCGCGTCAATCGGATGCCCGGTCTGAGAGTTATTGGCTTTTTCATTCCGGGGGCCTGGTTGATTTTTAAGTCAAAACCAACCCGACTTCATTCCAACTGCGTCCAAACCTAGAGAAAAGTAAGCCAAAAGGTCCGTCTCACTAAGAGGAATCTAACAAAGTCGACGGTACATCAATCAGACGTCTGGAGAACAAGTTATATGCGTTTCCGCTACGAGGGCCCGGTTGGTTTCGTGTTTGAACCAACCCGGCCATACCCAAAGTTCTCCGAAACCTTGAGTGTAATATACCGAAACGACTGTCTCAATCCAAGGATCACATCGCATCTGACAGTGCGTCGATCGGAGGTCTGTAGCCCAAGTTATGGTCATTTGAATGGATCTGTCCAAAAATAGGGAGTTCGGGCCCGGTCCGACCCGGCCCGATACCCCCCCCGGGTCGACCCAAACCGGGTCCGAGTCCGGCCCATTCGGCCTGGCCTAGGTGGCCCGGCAGCCTGGCGCGCTCGGGCGGCCCACGTGGCCAGCTCGGCTGGCCGAGCTGAGCGGAATAGGGGGGCGCGCTGCCCCCCTGATTGATAAACCGCAACCCCCATGTGGGGGGCCGCTCCTTCGGCTAGCCGGGGGTTACGACCCCCGGCCTTCATGGTAACCGTCCGGCTTGGCTGGTCGGTGAGTCACCGCGGGAACCACCTTCGGGTCCCGCCCTCCTTGCTCCGGCGGCTGGCGGTTCCGACCGCTGCTCCCCGCACCACCGCGGCCATAGGCCGCGACCTTGTCCGGTCGGCGCGGCGTGACGGTGTCGCGCCCCTCCACCGTGGCCCCGCTCCGGCCGAGGCCTCTTCGATGTTCTCCAGCGCGGCGTGAAGACACCGCGCTTCTTCGCCCATTCTTCATTGTTTCCACGCGGTGCAACGACACCGCACAACCTTTGCTCGTGATGCAACAAGTTTAAACATCAAGGGGGGAGGAGAGTCGACCATGTTCGTGTGGTCTGACCTCCTCCCGTTATTGCGATAATAGATGGCCCAATTTAGAAAACGATGAACGACGACGGAAGTATTTGCGAACAAAAACAATTAATCCCCTACCTCGAGAGTTGTTGAACGAAGGTTCGTCGCGGGGAAGGGACGCCGCAGAAGACGGCGTCGCAAAAGGAGGATCGTCGGCGTCGCGGAGAAGAGAATCATTGGCATCACGGTACACGGCGTCGCGTCATCGATCTCTGAGGATGGCATCTCTCACCAGCTACGGAGAGGGAAGAAGGCGATACGATGAACTCCCCTTTGCGGTGATGAAGTTCTTCATCGAAGGCTCAACATTCTTCGCGTTATTCGATGAGGAAGAATAACTTCAAGACTTAGATCTTTCTTCCCCCAATCCTTTCTCAACAAGCTAACCCAATTAAAATAAGGTCACCCCTTATTTTAATTGTTTATGCCATGCTTTTCAAAATTACAAAATTCAAAAATGAAACCACTTAATTAATTAAACTTATGTTGACAAATTAAATGGAGAGTTAAAAGAGCTAGGGAATATGAAGGGGTGGGGTTCGTGTGGGCCCCACCTCACTAATATCCTAACTAGGAGTTAGGTTATCAGTGGGTCCCACTCCAACTCCCTTTCATAGGATATAACCACTTGGTAAAAAGAAATAAAATTGTAGCTCAATTTTATTTTACTTTTCATCTAATCCACAATTTTTAACAACTCCTCCCGAGAAAACGCAACCCCAATAAAGGTCTTCTTAAGCAATTACTGGCGCTGTGGTTCCATCGGTGTCCTCAGATTTCGATTCCGAGCACCGGTTCAAAAGTTAGAAAATCTGGCTCGTTCGTTCACTGAATGTACCCGAGCTAAACTTTGGAAAATTATTCTGGGCTCACTGGGCCTCGGAATCTGGTGCCATCAGAAACTGCGTTCTTGTAAAATCCCAAAGAAAATTAAGAAAAAATTTCCCTTAAATTTTACGGGTCTTTACATTACTCCCACCTCAGGGATTTACGTCCCCGTAAAGATACATCATAAACTAGGGAAACAAATGTGGGTACTGAGCACGCATCTGATCCTCCTGCTCCCAAGTGCACTCTTGGAGGTTCTCGTGCTTCCATCTGATGCGCACTAGGGGAATCGATCGTCCATGTAGGACCCGCTCATGTCAATCCTCGATCTCCAGCGGGACCTCCGCAAAAGTCGCCCCATCATATGTCCACTTCACCTTGGTCGATGATATGCGTCGGGTCGTGCATGTATCTCCTCAGCTGAGATACGTGAAAGTCGTCGTGCACCCGGTGCAACTGAGGTGGTAGAGCCAGGCGATAAGCCACCTCGCCAATCCTGCTGAGGACCTGGAATGGTCCGACGAATTGTGGAGACAACTTGCCGCCTCAGCCAAATCTCCGTAATCCCCGTCGAGGTGAGTCCCGCAAGAAGACGTGGTCGCCATCCTCGAACTCTAGTGGCCTCCGCCTCCTGTCAGTATAAGACTTCTACCGGCTTTGAGCTGTCCTCATCCACTCCTGGATGACCTGGACCTTCTCCGCCGTGGCCTGGACCATCTCCGGTCCCATAAGTGCTGACTCCCCAGGGTCCGTCCAACACAGCGGTGATCTGCAAGGTCGGCCGTACAACGCCTCGTATGGTGCCATCCCGATGGTGGAGTGGTAGCTATTGTTGTATGTGAACTCTACAAAGGGTAGGTGATCCTCCCAGTTGCGATCAAAGTTGAGGACACATGCACGGAGCATGTCCTCGAGAGTTTGAATGGTTCTCTCTGTCTGACCATCCGTCTGAGGGTGAAAGGCGGTGCTCAGACGTAGCTGCGTCCTGAACGCCTCCTGCAACCCCTTCCAAAGCCGGGAAGTAAAGAGAGCATCTTGATCAGAGACGATAGATGAGGGCACACCATGAAGCCATACAATCTCCTGAACGTAGATGCATCCCAATCTCTCTACTGAGCCCTGCTCTCTGATGGGTAAGAAGTGGGCCGACTTGGTGAGTCGGTCGACAATCACCCAAATGGAGTCGTTACCTCTGGAAGTACGTGGAAGTCCAGTCACGAAATCCATATATATCTCGTCCCACTTTTACTCCGGTACCTCCAAAGGCTGTACCAAGCCTGCTGGTACCTGGTGCTCTACCTTCACCTACTGGCAGGTGAGGCATCGAGAAACGAACTCTACTACAACCTTCTTCATACCTGGCCACTAGTGCTGTCGTTTGAGGTATTAGTACATCTTCTCCACTCCTAGATGTACCACTAAAGGGGAAGTGTGGAACTCCTTCAGTACCTTCTCCAGTAAAGTAGCTGGTACCATGGTACGTCCTCTAAAAAGGATGATGTGCTCTCCTCCCACAGAGAATCCATTAGGGGCCTATCCTGAGGATATCTATGCACGCCGCGTCTCACAGTCATCATCCCTACGATGTGCCTCTCTGATCTGCTGAAGAAATGGAGGAATAACTGTGAGTGACTAAAGAAAGGCTGCTCCATCACTATCCATGAAGGATATCTGCAAAGCGGCTAGCAGCTCTGTCGCCTCCCCAAGTAGCTGAATGCCCTTCCTCCTGCTGAGAGCATCAGCTACTACGTTCCCCTTTCCAGGAGTATATACTATCTCAAAGTCATAGTCCTGGAGGAACTCGATCCATCGCCGCTGTCTCAGGTTCAGGTCCTTCTGCGAAAAGATGTACCTGAGACTCTGGTGGTCAGAATAGACTGTAAAGCGCTCGCCCATCAGATAGTGTCACCACATCTTCAGAGCGAAGACCACTGCTGCTAACTCCAGGTCATGGGTAGCGTAGTTCTTCTCATGCTGCCTCAACTAACGTGATCCATAGGCGATCACTGCCCGCTCCTGCATCAGGACACATCCGAGTCCGGTCCCTGATGCATCGCAATAAACTACGTACCATATTCCCTCCTCCGGTAGCCTCAAGATAGGTGCGCTGGTCAATCTCTGTCTCAGCTCCTGGAAGATCTGCTGACATCTGTCTGACCACACGAAGGGTTTCCCCTTCTTCATCAAAGCTGAAAGTGGTGCCGCAACTCTAGAGAAGTCTAGCACAAATCTCCGGTAGTACCCATCTAGTCCCAAGAAACTCCGCACCTCCGTCACGCTCCTGGGTGGCTCCCATGCCAGCACTGCCTCGATCTTCACAGGATCCACCACAACTCCCGCCTCAGAGATGACGTGTCCCAAGAAGTGGACCTCACATATCTAGAACTGACACTTTGAGAGCTTACCATAAAGCTGGTTCTCTCGGAGTGTGTCTAGTACAACCCACAAGTGGTAGGCGTGCTCCTCCTCAGTCGTCGAGTATATCAATATGTCATCGATGAAGACCACAACAAATCGATCGAGGTAAGGATGAAAGATCCTGTTCATGAGGCCCATAAACACTACTGAAGCATTGGTTATGCCGAATGGAATAACCAAGAACTCATAGTAGTCATACCGACATCTGAAGGTCGTCTTCTGCATGTCCTCGTCCCAAACTCTGAGCTGATGATAGCCTGACCTGAGGTCTATCTTCGAGAACCACCGTGCTCCCTTGAGCTGATAGAAGAGTTCGTCAATACTAGGTAGCGGATACTTGTTCCTCACGGTCACCTAGTTCAGGCGACGGTAATCAACACACAGTCGCAAGCTCCCGTCTTCCTTCTTGGCGAACAAAATCGAGGAAGCCCAGGGTGAAACACTGGGTCGGATGAATCCCTTGCCCTGCAAGTCCTCCAGCTGTACTCGTAGCTCTCGAAGCTCGGCGAGAGCCATTCGATATTCTAGGGTGGATATCGATGTTGTCCCGGGGTATAGGTCAATATAAAAGTCAACCTCTCTGCGAGGAGGTAGTCCTAGAACGTCGTCGGGAAAAACATCCGCATACTGATCCACCATTGCAGGTAAGCTCGGACTCCGCACGTCAATTGCTCGTAGGATGAGGCTAGCAAACTGATGAGTGATGGGCTATCCTCTCCTCTGCGTGAGTCCATCATGCGTTGCAAAGTCTCCCTTCTCACCGGTGAAGGTGAACCTGCTCCAATCGGTGCGAACACATCGCACCTTGCGCCTGATGCAGTCAATTTTAGCATGGACTGTAGATAACCAATCCATGCCCAAGATGATGTTGTAAGGCCGCGGCGCTGCTACAAGAAGATCCCAGCTGAAGCTCTCACCTCCTAGAGTAAGCTCACACTGCCAGCACCAGTGCGTAATCGTCGAGTCTACTCCCGTATGAGTCTCTAGCCGTAAGGATCAAGCCAACGACTCCGTCGGAATCTCTGAGCTCCGAACAAGGGCAGCGACAATGAAAGAATGACTCGCTCCTATGTCTATAAGAACCGCAACAAGGGTGGAGTAGACATAGATAGTACCTCGAATCATCTCGGGTGCGCTGTGGTCGTAGGACTCCACTCCCTGAATCAGTTCCTTCCTCTGCCCGCCAGCTCCCTGTGGTCGGGGTGGACCTCCTGGTGGTGGTGGTGGTAGAGCCTCAAAGTGTCACCCACCACCTACTGCTCGATCATCTCCCTTGCCTCGTCCGCCTACTCCCTGCGGACCGCCACAGTCGACCCTTTTCCTCTGTCTGGGTGGTCCCTCAACCGTCTGTTGCTCCTCCGCACGGCGGGTCGGGCAGTCACGAGCCATGTGGCCTTGCCCGCCGCATGTGTAGCACTGTCTACCTCTCGAAAGACAGGCTCTGCATTGTGTGCCCCAAACCTCTGAGCCAGTGTCCTAAGGTCGTCTGCCTAACGGTTTGGTCTACCTAGACCCATGTGTCATCCGTCGACTGTCAACTGCAGAAGACTCTGCTACATGCCGCCCTGCGGTAGGTCTCGCTGCTGATGTAGGCTCAGCAAGAAAGCTCTCAATGAGAAGGGCTCGCTCTAATACCCCTGACTGCGTCAGAATGCTGAGGGAGATCAGTGATGCCCTGATCTCATGCCTCAATCCATGCTCGAAGGTCTGGGCCTGGAAGAATGGGTCCCGTACCATGTCTGTTGAACAGCGCGAGAGATCGGTAAATCTCTCCGAGTACTGGGCGACCGTCATGCTTCCCTTCCGTAGCTGTAGAAGCTCCTGGATGCGCACCGCACAGATGGTGGATGGGATGAACTCTGAGCGGAAGAGGCTCTCAAAGTCTGTCTAGAGGAGTGATGCCTTGTCGTGCACCTGGAGTATCAAGCTCCACCATCTGCCTGCTGCCGCGTGCAGGAGGCTCGCTGCGAGGATCACCATGAGGTTAGATGGGGTCCCCACTAACCTGAAAACTCGCACAACTGCCTCTAGCCAATCCTCGGCTGCCTGAGGGTCCATCTCCCCACGCAACCTGGGCGGTCTTTGATGTTGAAACTCGTGCAGTGCACTAAGGCGACGTGCACTCTCAGCGACTGGGGCTGGTAGCATCGGTGGCTCAGCGGGTAGTGGTACCGCCGGTGCCTCTGCAGTAATAGGGCCTTGCACGGAGGCCTCGTCGCTCGGTGGGATGTTGTCACGTACAAAACTCAGAACCCTAGATGGCTGCCGTCGTGGGGCCATCTGAAAAGAAACAGGTGCGCCACGGTTAATACAGTATACCTGGTGAGTTGACACAAAGTAATCACAAAGAAAACTTAAAACACACATGAAATCAATGTTTTCGTGCACTAAGTCGGAAATCATAAGTCAGGGTCCTAGTGTACGGATACATCGGCCGCCACACCAACACTGGACTCCCTGGACTGATAACCACACTCAATACTCTTAACACTATTGCTTCACATAGAAAAATATCAGAGTCCTGAGTTATGCGGTAGAACTGAACTCCTCTGATACAAATTTGTCACGACCCGTCCTCGGGCCCGTGTCGTGACTACCCCAAGCCCGCCTTCCATAGGCCAGGGGCTGGCGACTAGCACCAAGGCATAAATCCCAATAAAAAGGGAAGGCATTGCCTTTATTAAGTAAACAAACACACAGAGTAAGCAAGCAGAAGTAAACACTAAGTAAAACTGGGTACAATAGTAAGTACAGAAAAATAAGTGGGCCAGAATACAAACCCAAACTGATAGTAAAGTACAACTGGAAAAGAAGTACAACAACTAAAAAGTAAATCCGCAACGTCGATCCGTCCACTGGAAGTCCCACATGAAGGGTGGGTACAGATAGTCTCCACAGCTCTACGGGTCCAGCCGTCTGCTCCGTGTACGTCCCGCCATGTGGTCCACCTCCACGTACCGTCTCACTTCACGAGTCTCAACTGCGATCAGCACTGTCCGTCATCTGCATCCAACACAATGTACTGTGGGCATTGCCCATGCAGGGGTGAGTATATGCTACTCAGTAGGGACCCCGAGACCCCCGAAGGTCTCCCAGAATCCACAAAGGATAATCCACAAAGGAAAGATACAATCATGAAGTAAGATCCGACATTACTTAGGTATATTCCCATACATATACCTAATTCATCAATTCCAGTTCGGCTCCAACATCTGAGCCCAAGTACAACCTAGTCCACATAGGAAAACATAACCCATTCCACAAAGGAATTCGCAACCCAATCCACATAGGAAATCAAGTCAATCTTATCGAAGATAAGATTTGAAGTCAAGACTCAGCTCACACAGGTATAATTCTTCGTAAGACGTTAGAGATGATTATATGTAGCCACTGATTCATCTAAGCCGTAGGACCCACACAGGATCGATAGGTACTAACCCCCGCAACGACCCACACAGGATCTAACCCACACAGGATCGGTATGCGCTGGCCCACACAGGACCGCTGAGCTCTGACCCACACATGATCGGTAAGCCCTGATTCACACAGGATTGCTGAGTGCTGTAGTCGTCGCTGTCGAACCCACGAAGGATTTCTGTACAGTCTTCATCGTCGTCGCAGTCGCAGCCAGCTCTAGGGTTCCCGCACACAGAAAGCTCGTTTCGGGAGGGTCCACTCCACGAGCCGAGGGGCTGATACATCAACTGACATGAAGTCCGGAGTTTATGTATCCCAAAGTTCCGTATCATCAAAAGGAACTCAACGTGATAGACAGCGCGTCAATCGGACGCCCGGTCTGAGAGTTATTGGCTTTTTCGTTCCAGGGGCCTGGTTGATTTTTAAGTCAAAACCAACCCGACCGCACTCCAAATGCGTCCAAACCTCGAGCGGAGTAAGAAAAAAGGCCTGTCTCACTAAGAGGATTCTAACAAAGTCGAAGGTACGTCAATCGAACGTCCAGATCTCAAGTTATAAGCGTTTCCGCTCCAAGGGCCCGATTGATTTCGTGTTCAAACCAACCCGACTGTACACAAAGTTCTCCGAAACCTTGAGTGTAATATACCAAAATGACCGTCTTGATCCAAGGATTGTATCTCAGCTGAAGGTGCGTCGATCGGAGGTCTGTAGCCCATGTTATGGGCGTTTGAACGTATCTGTCCGAAAATAGGGGGTTCGGGCCCGGTCCGACTCGACCCGATACCCCCCCGGGTCGACCCGAACCGGATTCGGGTCCAGCCCATTAAGGCGCGGCCCGGCGCGGCCCGGCCTGGGCGGCCTGGCGTCCTGGCGCACTCGGGTGGCCCGTGTGGCCAGCTCGGCTGGCCGAGCTGAGCGAAACAGGGGGGGCTGCCCCCATGATTGATGAATCACGACCCCCACATGGGGGGCTCTCCTTCGGCCAGCCGGGGGTTACGACCCCCGACCTTCACGATAACCGGCCAGCTTAGCCGGCTGGTTAGTCACCGTGGGACCCCCCTGCGGGTCCCTCCCTCCTTGCTCCGGCAGCCGGCGGTTCTGGCAGCCGCTCCCCGCACCATCGCGGCCATAGGTTGCGGCCTGGTCCAATCAGCACGGAGCGACGGCGCCGCGCCCCTCTGCCACGGCCCCGCTCCGGCTACGACCTCTTCGAGGTTCTCCAGCGCGGCGCGACGACGCCGCGACTTGTTCGACTTCAACGGCGCGGCACGACGGCGCCGCGCTTCTTCGCCCATTCTTCATTGTTTCTGCACGGTGCAACAGCACCACGCTGCCTTTGATCATGCCACAACAAGTTCAAAAATCTAGGGGGGAGGATAGTCGGCCGTGTTCGTGCGGTCCGATCTCCTCCCGTTATTGCGATAACAGGCGGCCCAAATTAGAAAATGATGAACATCGACGAAAGTATTCACGAACAAAAACAATTAATCCCTTACCTCAAGCATTGTTGAACGAAGGTTCGTCGCGGGGAAGGGACGTCGCGGAAGACGGCGTCACGGAAGGAAGATCTTCGACGTTGCGGAGAAGAGAATCGTCAACATCATGGTACATGACATCGCGTCGTCGATCTCCGATGATGACGTCTCTCACCGGCTTTGGAGAGGGAAGAAGATGGTATGACGAACTCCCCTTTGCGGTGACAGAGTTTTTCGTCGAAGGCTCGGCGTTCTTCGCGTTCTTCGATGAGGAAGAAGAACTTCAAGACTTAGAGCTTTCTTCCCCCAATCCTCTCTCAACAAGCTAACCCAATTAAAATAAGGTCACCCATTATTTTAATTGTTTATTCCATGCTTTTAAAAATTACAAAATTCAAAAACGAAACCACTTAATTAATTAAAATTTGGTTTGCAAATTAAATGGAGAGTTAAGAGAGTTAGGGAATATGAAGGGGTGGGGTTCGTGTGGTCCCCACATCACTAATATCCTACCTAGGAGTTAGGTTATCAGTGGGTCCCACTCCAACTCCCTTTCATAGGATATAACCACTTAGTAAAAAGAAATAAAATTGTAGCTCAATTTTATTTTACTTTTCATCTAATCCGCAATTTTTAACAACTCCTCCCGAGCAAACGCAACACCAGTAAAGGTCTTTTTAAGCAATTATCGGTGCTGTGATTCCATCGATGTCCTTTGATTTCGATTCCGGGCACCAGTTCAAAAGTTAGGAAATCCCACTCGTTCGTTCACTGAATATACCCGAGCTAAACTTCGGAAAATTATTCCGGGCTCACCGGGTCTCGAAATCAGTTGCCGTCAGAAACTGCGTTCTTGTAAAATCCCAAATAAAATTAAGAAAAAATTTCCCTTGAATTTTATGGGTCTTTACACTATAGGAGTTCTATAAGAAGACTAAAATCAATAACCACCACAAGACACATCACAATTTCTCTTCCCTTTAAAATAACTCACAAAACATCCATGGGGAGAAAATGTAAATCTCGCCAACCCTGAATTAATACTAAGATCAATTTCAACCAGCAATGTTATATACAAAACATCACAATAAAAATATAGATTTAATAAGAAATCTTGAGAATGAATACTAAATTGAATTCCTTTATCAATCGTTCGAGTCTTCATCTTCTAATTTTATACTATATCTGGTTCATAATGCACATGCTCGGCGAATCAATTCACGTATTCAATCATGGTCTTATCATCCTGCTTGAGTATGAAAAACATCATAACCATTGAAAAAAACATTGAATCTAGAAATAACTAATCAGTGAAAAGTACCTTCATGTCCTTTGACTATAACTCTTGTGGTTATTCTCCATAACCATCAAGTCCCAATATCTCCTACAAGGTTCCTATAGCTTGATGATGTCACATTTCACATTGATCGCATCACACATCTCCAATAACTCATAAAATGAACAATCCTTCTCAACGAATCCTCCAAGTCTTGAGGATTATTAGATCCATTGAAATTTAGTGGTTTCTAGTGAATGAATTCTTGATCATGATTTAGGAAATCATCTCTCTAGGTTCCCACAACTAGAGCCTGGATAGGAATGGGTGCAGGTGCGTGTCCTAGAAATTAAATAGCAAGCACAATTACCATATCCAAATTCTGGTCCATAGGAGGATTCATTCATTATTGTTCATCCAAAACATCATCTTGAATCCTATTCAAACACCTTCTCAGATTCATGATGCTACACAACATCAGCAAGAAACATTGAAAACATCATAAAATTACTCAGATAAACCACTCAAAAGAGAGTAGAAAATGAAATTAATCTAATGTGATAGAAAGTTAATATTTGGATTTCATCCTATTGAAATCAAAAGTTGGGAAAATTATAGAAAAAATCCTTAATCACATCTTTCAAACCACTCATGGTGACATAAGACTCATTACAATGAGAACTAGAAGGGCACTCACTCACAACTACCTCCTATGTCCTGAAAATATTTTTCATAGAAAAGTGACATCAAGGAACGATGCTTACACTGCAAATTTCATACCACATTTTCATGAACCATCCCGGATACCCCGGTACACTGATAACCAAGATGACACTGACATAGCCAGAAGGTTGTACCCATTCCCATGGGTTGACAACTAGAACCTGGCATCATACTATATAAAAGAGGGAATGATTTCTACCACAAATCAGTGGAAGAAATATATACATATTGGTATGCTGAAAAACTCACAACGGAGATATTACCATAAACCAAAATGTATATTTTCAAAGTACAAAAAAAAAGACAAAGTTAAACATCATGAATGTATCAACACCCCAATCCTAATGGGTCATAAAAATCAACCTCTACTAAGAGCTGCCTTCACTTTACTGAATCCTAGTAGGAGAAAATCTACAAACTTCTGAAGGCAAAGGTAGGGTGTGAGCTGAATTCCTCGAAGGTTCTCACAAAGTATACCATAATAAGATACCATAATAAATAAACCAATTCAGTATTTTAATTTTAATCAAATCTATCCAAGCATTTTAATTTCATATTTAAATCAAAAAATTATTTTCATTTAAAAACATGGAAAATTTTTAAACAATGTCTTAATAAACCTTTTATATAAAAGAGTTTATATATATAAAGTTTACATGATTAAAATATTTTAACAATCAATTTCATATATATATATATATATATCAATTTAATCATAGAAATTTATAGAATAATTGTCAAACTCTATGTGGTATGTTTGTTACTGGTTATGGGATCCTCACCCTATCATATCAATGACAACAAAAAATATCCACTCCCACTTATGGAATTAAAATTATCCACTCCCTATTAAGGTATAATTATAATCATCCAATCCTACTTAAGAGGAAATTGTGGTCATATAATACAACTTATGGGTAAATTACAAGCCGATCATGGTTTATTTAGTGTTTTCATTATCAATATTTTGCTTTGTAATTACCATCCTAGATATATTTTCCCAATCACATACTAACTACCCAGGCTCCCATGATCTTCAATCAATCAATCAATAGTTGGGAATTCATATCACTTAAAATCAAAACATCATTTGTAATTCAATTTCCCAATTTCATATTTAAAAATTCTAAATAGATTTTAAAATAAAATAATGGCCTTTTTATTATTTTTCCCCTTTAAAAATAAAACTAATACATTCAATTTTAATAATAACTTTGAACAATTTTATAAAGTAGATTCACAAATCAATTTACAATTTCCGTTAATTTCTAATGTAGACCCCAAATTCCAATTCCATTGGAATTGGGGGTTTTCCTCAAAATCCATACCAAATCGATTCAAATTCCAATTTTCATCAAATTGGGTTTTCATAATTCAATTGAAATAAATTTAATTTAAATCAATGAAAAAAATGGTTATGATATGTGAAATCTCAACAGAACCACCAACCAATAATCATGGTATCAAAACTCAACACCTACATCAGGAATTGCCAACAACGAATGATGAAAACAAAGATCTAGAAATCCAACCATGATTGAATATTTAAATAAGGAATTTTTAGATCCATAAAACATGTGATGATCTAACAAAACCTATGGAGGAAAGAAAGAGATATTGGAAGATAAGTTATGGGAGAATATTACATAGTGGAGAGGGATAGAACAAGGTTCTTCATGCTTCATTCCACTTAGGAGGGGTCTTTGAGGAGCTAATAATGGTTCTTGAGAGTATCCAATACCAAATACATCATGTTATGTGGATTTGGGGTCATGAAAGATGTTAAAAGAGGGTTCATGATTTTTTTAATTATTTTCTAAAAAAACTACCTCATGCACCATTAGTTGGGCAGAGCCACATAGTTAGAAAAATTGTGTATCCGAACCATGAGCCTATCTACTGGAGTCTACTGTTTCTACATGGTGGGACACTATTTTTCAAACCATGAAAAAACCATGAAAATAATCACTTCCTGGGGTTGTATGGTTTACACATGGTGGGAACATGGTTTGGGAAAACCCTGCACAAACCATGAAAAACCCTATATTTGTTTAAAATAAACTTTCCACCTGAAATTACCTTAGACAAACCCTAACCAATGAATAATAAAAAAAATGAGGGTCCCAGAGTACATGGAATTAGTAACACGATGTTATATATATTATAAAAATTTATAATATGTCAAAAAATGAACATTACCAACCTTTCGAGAATACAATATAATTTTGGGAAAACATTTAAAATAATCTATGCATGGAATAAAATGAGTTGTAAGTGAATCATTAAAATAGTATTTAAAAAAAACTAACATTCCTTAAAAACCATATAGCATCATACTATTTTAACTCACAAACAATAAAATTATATTAGTTATTTACATTAATAATAAATTTATTATAATAGTTATTTTATCAGTAACTATTTTATTTAATTTATTACCTTGTTATGCTTAGTTATTTAAAAATATAATTTTATATTGGATGTTTTGAGGATGTTTTGTTAAAATTCCCAAAATAGCTTCAGTTGCATAACTATAGTCAAATGGATCATGATTACATCATTTATAGAATATTAATCAAGTCATATTTATAATTTTTATAAAATAAATATAATTATATAACATTCCATGAAATGTGTAGATAAAAAAACGAATCACATCGGTTGTGGAGGAGGTAATCCACCCATATGCAGGAACGATGTTGTCATTTTCAAGGGACAAAATGGTAAGAATGTTAAAAATATATTATCATTACATATTGATAATTAGTTATTTAATATTATATATATATATATATACTAAATGCATCAAAATAACCATCCTTGTGATGTGTTGAATATAAATTAACCTTTTCACTTCATGGTGGTGGTAATCCATGCATATACCTGGGAGATGTTTTCATTTCCCCTAAGATAAAAAAGAATATGAAACTTCATTATACCATAATTGTAATAAGAATTTAGTATGTTTAAGATACATTTTATTATCATTTCATCATTCTTAAAGTATATTTGAAGGTGTTATAAGAAGAAACAGACTTGAAATAGGTCAGTTAGGACTTATACCTTCTCCTCGGACAACCTCCTTGGATGAAAAATTAAGCCTTAAAAGGATGGTAATTTAGTGAGACTATGACATCAAGGATGTGGGGGAGTGATATTGGAGAGAGACATGGGAATATATTGGATAATATAGATTCCTAAAATGGTCGGATAAAGAGAGGATATGAGGTTCACATTTATATGTGAGGCGAGGGGAACTCTTGGAATTTCCTAAATTAGCAAATTAATATAAATTAATCTTTATTTCATGTTCCTAAAAATTGATATTTTTATATTATAAGATGTGTACGAGTATAAATCCTCTGATAAAATAGAATTTTGAAATGTTTAGATGATTTTTTCATGAATATATATTAGTTTTAATCCATCTTAATCCATTTGATAATTACCATGAATTCAATGTTTTTACACTATAGGAGTCAAGAAAGATACTGTAAAAGGAAAGGTGGCCCATAAGTGGAAAAAAGTTGATATTATTAACCATATCCCATCCACATGAATGAATATGAGTTTTTGATGAATTTTAAATCTCAAAATAAAATATTATTTAACATTATATACCATTATAGCCATTTTCGAGACCATTCAAATAGGTTGACATTAATGAAAAAAATATAGTAATGGAATTAGAATATAGACTTTTAATACATCACTTTGAGTTTATATTTATCAAAAAAAATAAAAATACACTAATTTACCCAAATTACTTTACTTTTATATTTTTAATATAATTTAAATTATTTTTTAATTAAACAAGAACTGTGTTGAGGTTTCGTAGGTATTTAATGTAATTATTCCATTAGTAAAATATAGAAATAAATTAACATAATAAAAAACATCAATAAACATTTAAATTAGTATTTAGTATGGGACATAAATATATTTTATCCATATCATAAAGAATTATATATATTAAAACCAAGAGAGTGACATTTTGAATTGACCCTTTACTTAAAATATTTTAAATGCTATAATAAATGTAAAGTGGTAAAAAAATTATAACATTTTCAAACACTATATAATTATGGTTGAATGAAACATTTAAATTAATGTATATACTAATATTATGGAGATTTTTGGGCCTTATCCCATTAATTTAATCTCATTTTACCCATTTTACCCTTTCTTGGGTGAAAACGTTTCACTATGGTTACAATTCATAATAACCAAACATAAAAGGTACTTATTTACCAAATTTAAACATCATACTTTCAAATATGGAATAAATTTTTTAAAATTTAATTTATATAAGTAATTGAAATTAATTTAAGATAAAAATACAAAATGTAATGAAAAATAGTTTTTATAAAAAAATCTTTTTTAACCACAAAAATAAACCTGTACAAAAATAAACTATATTATTGATTATTATATAATAAATTATATTATTTCTAATGAGTGGATACTTTAAATACATCAGATAAAATTCAAATAATAATGTTACTTTTCAATGAAATTAAATGAAAATTTTTCAAAAAACGTTTTTTCATTATTCAATAAAAATTTAATCTCTTCAGAAAAATAACAAAATTTCACACAATGATAATTTTTATATGATGATTTAAAAAATTAAGATCAATTTCCTAAATTAAAATTCATATATTTATAAATTAATCATTCATCTAAAACCTTATAATATAAGAAAAATAATTTAATTAAGAATAAAACCATTTCCTTTTTGATTGATAAATTATATAATATTATTATAATGAATTTTACTACATAAAATTAAACCCTGAAAATTTATAAAGAATTAAATTGATCTATTATTACCTAGGTATGATACATTCTTCCCCATTTTTTAAATTGCATATTCAAAATTTTATTCATTACTTGAATAATTTGGAATATTTTTCCTTCATTGAATTTTATGATTCCCTAATTGGTTCTTTAACCATAAGGTTTGTCCACAATACCATAACATGATGAATCACAATATTAATAAACATAATTTCTCTAAGGTCAATAATCTGAATAGGTTGTTCCTCATAAGAATTATTCTCTTCCAACTAAACTAATTTAGGACTCAACACATGAGATAAATCCTATATAGATTTCCTTAATAATGAAACATGAAACACATCATATACCAGGGATATACATGGATTTTAATCCACTCAATAAGTAACTTTTCCATCTTTATCCACAATTTCATATACTCAAATGAACAAAAAATATAGCTTTCATTTTTACCAAATGAATCACACTTTTCCTTCGAGAAACTTTATGAAAAACATGATTTCTTACCTCAAATGAATGATCTTTCCATTGGTAATTATCATAACTCTTATTTATAATATAATCTAAGCACATGTGATTTGAAATCGTATTAAACTTTTTATCCATTTATTCTAATAATTCTTATCCCAACTACCTCATTAAATATACATCACCCCATCAAAATAGAGTGTGATACTGCTTTCAATATAACACCCTAAAAGGTTTCATATATACACTGTAATGGAAACTATTATTATAAGAAGATTCCACTAATGAAATTTGATGATCCCAAACTCCCTATTAATCCATTGAACAAGCTTGAACATGTATTCCAAAAACAGAATCGTTCACTCTGTCTGTCTTTCACTATAAGGATCAAAAGATCTACTGAAATTCATTTTTGTGCTCAATGACTTCTGATATCAATTACAAAAATTATAAGTAACCCTCGTAAAATAGTTAGATACAATGAAAATAGTAATACCATGTTACCTAACTATCTTTAAGGGATATTGTTGATAAATCTAATATAATGTTAGTGTGTCTCAAATGGGAATTAAATATTTAGATTTAGTTAAATGATTAGTAATAACACAAATTGAATTATTACCTAGAGATTTCATTTTCAACCCCCCATGAAATCCATTGATATATTTCACCATTTTAAAAATGAAACTAATTTTTTTAACTATCCATTCTGAAAATTTTCGTTTGGATTTGACCTTTTAACAAGTGAAAAAATTCAATATAAACCTTGTAATATCAGATATCATTCCATCAAACCAATAATAATATTTATATTCATTGTACACATTTATAATTATTCGATGAACAAAAAGTGGATGGATGTGAGCTTCAATAAAAAATACTATTTAAACTGGGAGATAGTTGGAACACACCACCTTTTTCTAATTATCAAAATATCTTCCTTGTAAATGTTAAATTTTGGTAAGTTACCCTTATTTACTAGTTCCATAATTCCATGAAAATCATAGTCCTCCTTCTAAAGATGATTATTTATGTGTGATAGTTTTGACTATAATGACACCTAAAATAAACATGTGGAAGTTCCTATATAAAAAATTTCTACTTAATCATTCATCAAATAATTTATGAATGGATCATGTTCCAAACATATCATTTTTAATTGTGCATTATCTTTTCTACATATATCATTGCCTACATTTTTTTCCCTATATGGTAATGAACCAAACAATCACAATCCTTCATAAGTTTCAACCATCTTCTATACCTCGTGTTTAACTCTTTTCGAGTCAATATATATATATATATATATATCAGACTTTTATTATCAGAATATATTTCAAAAATTACTCTATATAAATTATTTCTTGACATTTTTAATGATAAAACTACAACAACAAGTTCTAAGTCATGGGTAGGATAATTTAGTTCATGAGGTTTCAATTAACAATAAGTATAAGAAATTACTTATTCATTCTGCATCAGAACGCAACCAAGTCTTTTAAATGAAGCACAAATATAGATGAAAAATTCAACATTTCTAGAGGGTAGGGGAAAAATTGGAGCATTTACAAGTATTCTATTCAGTTATTGTAAACAATAATCATGTTCTATCTTCTACATGAATTTTTCTCTTATTTTAGTTAATATAGTTAGAGGGATAGATGATCATATATTTTTTATCGTATCATTAGTTCTATCTTGCTAATCTATAGAAACTAAAAATATCAATATGTTTTTAAAGTATTTTTTGTTATTAATCCTTTTTTGTTTTTGTGGGTTAATAGTTATCCAATATTTATAAATAATGTATCATAGGAATGAAATATGATAAAACAAAAATTCAAATTTAAAACAATTTCCATACAAATATTTTTTAGTAATGACTGTCAAAACAATCATTAGGGATCTTTCAAAATCCATATGACTTTTATAATATGCAATAATATCATCAACAAAAACAATTGGATATTTATTGAAATATTTACGGAAAACAATATTCATAATATCCAGGAATATATTTTGTTCATTAGACAACCCAATCGGAATGACTAGAAACTCATAATTCATATATCTAGTCTGGAATTTCATATTAGGATATCTTCCTCTACTTTCAACCGAACGTACCCAGACCTAAGATTTGTCTTTGAGAAGCACTGTACTCCCTGAAGATAATCAAATAAATCATCGATATGAGTAATGTGATAGTTTTTCTTAATAGTTATGTTATTCAAGGATCTATAATCATTTCAGGTCACCAAGGAACCACCATTATGTTTAATAAAAATATAGTTTTACCTCTAGTGAAGTACATAAATGAATGAATCATTTATCAAGATACTGTTGAGACATCATTTATAATTCCAAAATATTAACATGAACCATTTTATAAGGGGGGTTTTGAAAATGGATTAGAATTAGGGACTTAGTAAATTGTAATCATAGCATCCCAATTACGATCAATATAAGGAAAATCATCATGAAAAACATCGATGTATTCATTTAGAACTGGCACATCTCAAATCTATGAAATTACCTTTTTTTCAACAACATCTTCTATGTAATATTCACATGAATCATTAATCAATTTATAAAATTCATGATATATTATAAAAGTTATTAAATTATTTATTATATCATTCTTAACTCTAAAATTTATCATATCATAATAAACTAAAATCCAAACCATACTGATAATAATATCAAACTCTATTATGGGAAGTTCAACAAGAGTAAGAGGAAACACCATCCCATTGATAAAAATAGGAATATTCTTATAAATCATAGTGTCTCTAATAAATCAACCATTAGTTTTCACCGAAATATATATCTTCTATTCATGGGGTGATATTCCCATTTGACATTAAAATTTATCAAAAATTAAGCATTATAATGATCCATCGTCCATCATATGACAACACATATCTTTTATACACTACAATTCATTAGGTATTTCATAAAGATACACTTAATAGAACCCTCGAATATTTTTTCCCGCACTTGATAGGGTAATTATGTATATAATTTAACAACTAGAAATAGGAATACATATATTGGAACATAAACTCGATAACATGCCCGTAAATTTCTTTTATCTTTTAAAACAACATTGGATAGCCTCGGGATGTCAATAAGAAAGGGGTCAATTATAGATCCTCGTAATGGAATAATAAAAGAATAACATGAAAATATTAATACATGTGAGTTAATAAGAATATCGAGGTAAAATAAGATGAATTAGAATCATAAATATGAATATCCATTAATGGTATTGGATAATAATATAAAATTAAAATTGGAATGTAGAGAAACATCATACATGAATTCATAAGAATAAGTCAAGGATAACCACCATGAAATCATTACATAGTATGATTAGGATAACATATTGTGCACCATTTATAGCATCTAATGAGATATAATGTTACCCAATTTATTTAAGGGCCATATAATTTTGGACCCTCCCGCCACATTTATATCATGTACATGTATATGTATGCTTCTAAGATCTTGAATCATATGCATGGATTTCATCACTTTTAATACCTTGATTAAGGATTTTGGGTTAAATAAATGGAAGTCTCAAATAAATTAGCGATGAGAACATCTATGTAAACACCCTCGAGTGTGAATGGGGATGGGTATTCACTACAAAAAATGTTTTGAATAGAGAAGTGTAGGATAATATTTGCATCATAATGGGGGTATGTAAATATTAATGGAAGGGTTTAATGAAAATGAAAGAGAAATAAAATCATAGGTAAATCATAACTATTGTGAATGGTATGTGAAAAACCTACTACAATATGAATTATTGGAAAAAAAATGCATAACATAAGGAAGGTTTTTGAATAAAGGCACGAATAAGAGGATCCCTTTCCATGTGATGGAACTTATAAATACTTGGGAGGAGCTTAGTAAGAGAATAGAGGAACTTTTTGAGGGTATAGAGAGAAAACGGTAGATTAAAATTTTAACCCAATGTTTTTAATGAAGATGAATGGGAGTTTGGGTGGGTTTTTATAGAAAAAAAGAGGGAAATACTTTATTTTTTTCTAAACAAATGTTTTGGACTCTATGTGATAATATAATAAAAAAAAACCATTCTATGGTTTTTTCCCAGGTTTTCCTCTAAATCAGAGTTGGTTTCATTATTTTACACGGCTAATAACACAAATCCTTAAAATAATACCATTAGTGATGTGGATGTTTCTCATATTTATAAATAATTCATTTTCTAACAATATTATATAACACAGATTTTGGATGAATCATTAAGGGTTTATAAAATTAATCAAAAAACTCAAAATTCATATTTTTTTAATTTAGAGGAATTATTTTGGTTTTGTATATTTATTATAGTATTTATTTCATCACATTTGGGCTATTATGATGTCATAATACATACCATATAACTATACCATATTTAATTTTTATCCAAAAATTTGACTACCATGAACAATTTTGAACTATTCAATAATAGATAATTTCCACATGATGATATAAAAATGAATATATATTTTATAAAAATAATTATCTAAATATGATAGTTAACACTTTTAAATCAAAAATACCAATTTATTGAAATATATAAAAAAATCACAAACAGTTTTATGACCCTTATGAAAATTATATTTGACTTCATAAAATTATATTATCATTTATATTTAATAAATATTATTTAATCGTAAATTTTTATTAAAATATAATTTTTTTTCTGAAATTCATGAATTTATCAAAATGTGTTTCTTGATTGAAATAATATATTTCTATATAATAAAATTTGTGTTTCGTTCTATCAAAATATACTTTTTATCAAAAATATTATTAAATAATTATAAATGAATAATAAAATATAACAATTAATTTATAGAAAAATAAAAATTCATATTGTTAGGGTCTAGATACATTGCCCTTTATTAC
Source organism: Viscum album (assembly GCA_963277665.1). Classification (NCBI taxonomy): domain Eukaryota; kingdom Viridiplantae; phylum Streptophyta; class Magnoliopsida; order Santalales; family Viscaceae; genus Viscum; species Viscum album. The sequence continues at coordinate 108,170,644 of OY728135.1, forward strand.
CCCCGTGAATTCCCTAAGGGTATATTGTGACATGGTGGCATTGTCTTTGAATGGTTCACAAAATATTTTTTAGGTCATGATCTTGATGAGCAAGAAATGTTTCTATGAATGATTTCACTCATGATTTTTTTGTTGAATCCAGCTTAAGGTTGGTCAAGGGAAAATCTCAGTGATGTTATCTCCCATTAAAGATTTGATAAATGGGATTCAAAGGGTATGATCCTACTGGTTTGGTATATATCTTCCTTTTTCTATTTCAATTAGATTTTAATAACCTTATAAATATACTAATCACATGATCACTATATAACATCTATACTATCAATGGTTTTGATGCTTAATGATATTTTAAATTTTATGGGATATAACTTATTACATTCCAAAATAACCCAAGTAGTGCATTGTTTTCTATAATTTCATATCTTAGTAAATAATTTACTCAATTAAAAATGAAATTTTATTTATAAATGATTAGGTCGTTAAAAATTAGGTCATCAAATAATTTAAATAATAATGTAACATATAATTCACCACTTTATTAGATGTCCTAACATCAACCATAGTAGTAGAAAATGATTTTTCCATACCTTTATTATTCCAGTCCTGATAATTTCTACCCAATGTAACTACCATGGGTCATGCATTATCTTAAAGCCTCAACTAAATACAATTAAAACATCTTACTATTAGATGATTATCTTTGACCCCACTATTTTATTGATTATGACTATTTTCATTATAGTCATGAGCCATATGATCAAACTTACCACACTAGTAATACTTTACAGAACCTATCAATCATTCCATGAAATATATTTTACCACACATGGAATATATTGGGGGGGGGGGGGTTACCTCCATAATTCTTAGTTGAGTACTTCTAAATTGGTTACCTTGTTGACTAATTTTTAGTCATTTCAATTCAAGGTACTTAAGTATCAACAAAATCCATTTATAAATTTTATATTAATAAACAACCTTCTCATATATTTTGAATTCTCAAGATGCCAAATATCTTTTTAATCTTCCTTTCATTCAAGAGAATAATCTACTAATTTGTTTATCAATATACCAAATAAAATTCAATGCATACCTAGAAAATCAAGAGAAATATTCTCTATACACACTTACTAAATCCTTCATCCTTTTTCATAAATTCAATGAATTATTTATCCATTATAAGTTGAATAGAATTAGGTAAATATTTCTCTAGGAATAGATTCATAAATGTATCACATTCCATGACATAAATCTATTCTCCCTCTATTATTATAAACTAAATAAAACCATCGATCAACATCACCATCAAAAAGATAAATTGAATGGCTTATATTTTTTCATTTTAAAAATCACAAGACATTTAATATATTTTCAAGATCATTGATACATCCTTTGAAATACAATTGATTTAAGGGTTAACTTAATGTTGTATGGTGTAAAATCATAAAATTGTTAACTATTAACATGTTCTTTTGTTTGAAATTTTGTTGCTCTCTAACATTTATATCAACACCATTTATAGCCTATGTAAATTGATGAATCATTATACAAAACCTCTCAGATATAATTATAACCTTACTAGGATTCTAACATGGATGGAAATTGTCCTATTAATAATTTCTTACATTAGATTCCCTATTTCTTCTTTGTAAACCCATTCTAAATATGCATAAATTAGATTATGTAACATGTTAATCTTCAAATTATATATAATTTCAACAATTTTTTTTTATAATAACTCAATGGTATTATCTTCATTTATTATAACCACAGATGTTATATAAATATTTCTTTTGATACTAACTATAAAGACCCAAAAATAAAAAATTACTTAATAATGTTTTTTTAGATAACAATACCCATTATTACATTTCAAGGATATTTACAGTATAGAGTTATATAGAACTTGATCATAACTCTTACATAACAAAGCCATATATTACAAAGTGGAAACTTTTACCATATATACATTTTCCTCAAAATATGAAACATTTAAAATGAAACACATTTTCTTTTCATAAAAAATATTTATGACTTTCCAGTTATCTTTTTTATATTCCAAATAATTATTTAACCTAGTGAAAAACATTTTAAAACATGTGGTGAGTGAAAACCTATCTGTAAGAGATGTAATAGAATGAAATCTATTAGCCTGGTAAAAAAATATAAAAACCAATAAAATATATAACTTTTCTACATTATTCATTGATCATCTAAAATAAATCAAATCCACTTAAAAAACATAATTCTTTCTCAATGAAAATATTCAAAACCCATGGCATGAAAATAGAAACCCAAGTATGTAATATAGAGCATCATATTCATAACATGTGTTCACATGTGTTCTAGAAAAGTGAATCACATTGAATCTATCGAGTAACCTCCTTGGATAAATTGCACCATCTTTCCATTGATGATAAGGAATATTATCCAATGCATTGGAGATCCATATAGAGCTCACACGTCATATAAGCTATATCGAGATCACCTATAATCAACTATAATATTAAGTATCATATCATGAATAAAACAATTTCCAACATCACCTTTTCATTCTAAATACCATTAAAAAATCATCTGATCCCACAAGCAAATAATATTCCATTTTCTCATAAAAATATAGATAAATACACCTTTTAAAAATATTAATAGTGAAAAATTGAAATGACATTGTGGAAATGATTTTATTTTAAAATTACCATAAAATAATTTAAATGAGACATAAAATAAATAAAAATTCATGAAGGCTATAAATTCCATTCAAGTTTTCTATGTTAAATAAAAACATTTATTTACACTTGGGAATAAAACTCTAAAGTAACTCATATAGAAAATATAAAAAAGTTTCATTTTTAAACAATTTTAAATTATGTAAGATATTAAAAAAAAATTACATTTTGGAACTATTGAGTCATAAATAAAAATTTTCCTAAAACAAATAAATTATTATGGACATTGAATAAAGAGAGTTGATAAAGAAATATTAAAAGGGGTTTTTTAAAATAAATTCCATTATAATAAATTTTTTCAAACATCCTATGTTATTTAACTACTAAATAATAAAATGATATTAGATATTTATTTAATTAATAATTTTTTTTAATATTGAATCCATTTTAATTATCCCTTTTATTTAATTTTTTACCATGATTTATTTTGTTACTTAATCAGTTATATTTACATCGAATGTTTTGAGGATGTTCAGTTCATAATCTAAAAACTAGATTTAGTATGACGAAAATGGTCAAATAAATAATTATTATATCATTTAAAAAATCATATTCAATTTGTTATTATCATTTTTATACATTAAATAATCATATAAAATCATCTATAAAATGTGTACTTTAAACACAAAATACATCACTTTGTTTAGGTGGTATTCCAAACTTACACATGAACAACATTATCATTTTTCAATTGATAGAAATATAAGAAATTTGATATTATATTATAGTTAAAATAATGGGAAATATGTTATGAATATCATATATATAAATTAATTCCTTAATAATATCCATCAGTGGGAGGTGGTGATGAAAAATGAAACATATCACTTCGTAGAGGTGACAATCAACACTTATGTATGCACACTACTTCTATTTACCATAGGCAGGAAAACGAGATTATAATGGTTGGAACAAAATAATAATAACATTTCATTATATGTAAGATACTGATAGTATTTTTTTTATCATGGTTAGATAATATTTCAAGGTGGTATAAGAGGAAATAATCATTAAATTGGTTGGTTATGACTTATACTTTCTCTTTAGATAACCCCTATGGATTACACCATCAGACTTATTGGTATCGTATTTTGGTGACTTCAGGAACTATAAGATGTGGGGTTTGATGTTTTGGAGATACTTGATTATGTATTGACTAAACTATAGTGCTAAAAATCTGTATGGAATATAGGAGAGTAGGATCCCTTCTATAAGTGAGTAGAGGGGAACTCTTGGAATTACCAAAAGAATTAAATTAACATCGATTAATTCTCATGTTATAGTGGATCAAAACTGATATGTTTAGAACCATTGATAAGTATGGGTTGAACTACAATAATGGACTAATTCGAATACCCCCTAAACCCGGTACCTGACCTGATACAGCACATACCCAAAGGGTATTCCTGATCCACATGGGTTGGTGACTAGAAGAAATGAAACAACTCGAGGTTAAAAACAATATCCCATTTCAATTCTAACCACTATGGACTAAAACATAGGAAATAAAAACTACTCCACATAATAGTGTGGGACCCCCCCCCCCTCATATCACCAATTACTACCCATCCTAGCTGATCGAAAACTTAACAGCCTCACTATGACACCTTGCCTTTCCCTACATTGAAAGAAATAACTAGGTATATGCACCATCAAAGTGCTATGAAGTGTGTTATCCAACATGATCATTAGGGTCTCACATGGGTGTTCCATATCAATTCATTGAAAAGTAATCCAAGTTTTCTTGACATAAATTAAAAACAAGGAATGATAATAGTTTATTGGTTTTTATAACCAAAGTAATGAAAATAGTTTAATTTCCCCCTTTCCACTTTAAAGAAATATTATTCAGGTAAATCAGTTTCAATTAATTTCATAACCAAATATCTCAATAGATATATAATTTCAAAAGAAATAATTCATCACATATAATAGAAATACATAGAAGTGCAATAAAATAGTACAATCGAAAAGCAAAAGTAGAGGTAACATCATTCTAGGGGTCACACTAGGTTATGATAGCTAAGAACATAGGAAATAACATATACATCATGCCAGATGACATATGAATCAAGTCTAGATGGAAGAGGAACACTCCAGAATATGAACACCCCAACAGGTCTAATATGTCCCTATAATGGTTTGTTAGGGAAGAGATAAGCCACATGATAAAGTACATTTATAGTGGATGAGACCTGTTACTATACCTTTTACCCACTTACCAAACACTTCCCATGTTCTCTATTTTAGAAAGAAATTCGACAACCCATTTTTCATCAAATCATGCTTTGAAACCCATTTTATTAATCCATTTCACAACTCATTGAAAACCCTTTCCATTTGCCCAAAACTATTTGAAACCCATTATTTATAAGAAATAAATTCCACACAAGAAATGAAATATGTTATATCATCCCATTACATATAAATAATGAAATTTTCAAAACAAAATGAGAAATGTAGTTCTCCAAGATAGGCTGCATATGAAAAAACCTACCTCAATACTCGGGGTCTCACATGCCAACAAAGGATCTACCAACAAGAACAACACAAAAAATATATTTGAGGCCACTGAATCAATCTAGAAATCATATAGCTGCTACAATATACCAAAAGGGTTAGTGGAGAAGAGGAAACAAATTGAACCTTATGAATTCATTCCCATCACACCACAACCAACAAAGGAAACAAACCCTAGAAAATGATCACACGACGAATCCTGAAGAGGAGTAGGAGGAATCATCACCTTGGATCAAATAATCTGATAACAAAACTCCATAGCATGACCATGGTCATTTAAATGAATAAGAAGAGAGTCCTACTCACCCGGAGTGACAAGAATGAACTGAAACAGTGATCACACACTAAATATATCAATCTGAATCAAATAGTGAATCTCAAAATTGCTGGAGAAGCATTCAATGTCTTGAAAAGAAAGTGTTGTGGGAGAATAAAATGAAGCATCATTCAAAAAACTCCCTAAAATTTCTTATCACAATAATTACATGGTGTATAAATCATTTTACATGTCGTGTAGTCAACGTTGATCACATATGTTGGAAAACACATCTTCTGTTAAATTAAAACTGATCTCTTTGCATTAAACATCGTGTAACCATTACATGGTGTGCAACCCTTTCATGGTTTGTAATCATTTCATGAATTATAACTGGATACAAATTAAATTTTGTGTAACCCCTTCACACATTGTGTAATCACCCAGTATAGAGCAGAAATCTCTAGAACCAACTATGGTATCCCTTAATCATTGGGATAACCCCACAAATACTTTAGAAAACATATACCCATAATCTGTTAATTCAAACAAATATACATCCCTAAACATTAGTTTTCTTCCCAAATAAATTCTATCAATCCACATCTATCCTAAGACACACAAAATTAAAGATTATAACAAGTAACGAGAATGTAATTACCTTAATTTCGGTTATGGGAAGTTACAAACTCCTAACTATAAGAATTTTCATCCATGGGAAGTCATGTGGAAGAATAGAAGGATGATAAAGTGGTGAGGCCAATGATACCTCATCAACAACTCATGATCCCATGCCTTCTAAGAATATGATCCATGGACAGATAACACTCTGACCAATGGAAATTACTTCCCATGAAAATCATTCACTTGAGAGTCAATAGTCTTAACTTTAATCTTTACAATGAAAACATCTGGTTGTAACTCAATCTCTTCCCAACTCAGAATGTGAGAGGGATCAAGATGATATTTCCTGAGCTAAAATATGTAAAAAACATCATGAATTCATGTTAACGGAGCAGGAAATTCCAACTGATAAGAAGCATTCCCAATATGCTCAATGACTTCAAACTATCCTACATATCTTGGATCCAACTTTCCCTTTTTTCCATGCTGACGGTGACACAACCAAGGAGAAACTTTCAAGTAAACATTCTCACCTACCAAAAAATCCAAATGATGATGTCATTGATCTACATAAGATTTATTTTAAAACTATGTTGTAACTATATTTTGACATGTATATTTAATCCTTGTAGATGTCTCCTAAACCAAACTCGGTCTCACAAAAAAAACCTCTCCCACCTCTACCAAAAAATTAGTTGACCTAGAAGAGGAACCATAAGAAGCCTCAAGTGGAAGCATTTTGATTAACAACTAATAAATTTTGGTATAATAATACTCAGCCAATCTGATATGGCTATCACAAGATCCACCAAAATCTAAGACACATGCATCAAGGATATCATTATAAATATGAATGACATGCACAGTCTGACCATCAGTATGTGGATGATAAGAAATACTCAATCAGACCTGAGTCCCTGTATCATATTTTATACTTCTACAAGTTATTGAATTAAAACTAGGATCCCTATCTGAAAAAATGCAGAAGGAAACCCATGTAACCTCACCATATACTATACATACATCTTACCAAGATCATTAAATTTTATGGAATCTTTGATTAGAATAAAATGTGCTGACTTTTTCAATCAATAATTCACCACCCAGATAGCATTTAACCCTCAAGGAGTCTGTGGTTATTCAACAATAAAGACCATAGATACCTCATCCCATTTTAAAAATACCACTGGAAGAGGTTTATGCAAACCATAAGGTTTCACATTCTCTGCCTTTATCTATTGACAAGTGTAGCAGTGGGACACATAAATGTCACGATTCATACCCAGCCACCAGAATCACCATATCATATCATAACACATATTTATAGTTCCCAAATGAACATCTAATGAAGATACATAACAATCATATGAAAATGATATCTAAATATATTCTAGGATGAAAAATCAATCCCTAAAAATGGGAATACCATCTAAAGAGGGAGACCAACCTGAACTATTCTCCCTGTCATATATGGTTTTTTAAATTCTACTAAAATGGTCATCCTAGAGCTCATTATGGAGAATATATTGAAGGAGAAATGATTATAATAGATTATTGGAAAAAACTATTACAAAATAATCCTCTTGATCATCCATATGCAACATAGTAGAAAGCCTTATCAGGTTCCAATCATCCTTTGATTCCAAAACTGCTAGCGATGGAACGTTTTTGCTTTGAGAATATGAAATTTCATTCCCCATTTTTTAGGGTGTAAAAGATATCAAATTATAATGTATGAAGGTATTCCCACCACTAAATAAATCTAATATTCCAGTCCCTCTAAGAAAAGATATAGCTTTATCTTTTATAGTCAAAAACCCTATGAGCCTTTCCCCAAAATGATAATGCCACCAACACTTCAGTGCAGGCATAACTGCAACAAGATTTAAATCATGAGTGGGGTAATTATTCTCATGTGTTCATAGATAAAGAGAGTCATAAGATACCACAACATCATCGATCATGATAACACAACCCAAACCAATAGTAGAAGCCTCACAAAAAACCTCATAACCCTTACCTATCTCAGGTAAGATCAAAATAGAAGACGACATCAAAAGTCATTTTAGCTTATCAAATAAAGACTTAAACTTTGAATCCCATGTGAATTTTACCCCTTTCATAGTATAAGAAGTCAATAATGATGAAATATTTGAGAAATTCTTGGAAACAAATCAGTAGTATCCATTAAGACAATTGAAACTCCAAATCTCAAAGACATTCCACGGTCTTTCCCCTGACAAGAAAAATTTTACCTTCTTTGAATCAACTAAAAACCCATGTTTAAAAATCACGTTCCCCAATAATTTTACTTTATGAATCTAGAAGGCATATTTATAATGATTTAAATACAAATGGTAACTCCTAAATATTCCCAAAACCAAACTCAGTTGTTTCTTATGTTCAGAATTGGATATTGAATAAACCAAAATATCATTTCTGAACATGAGAATAAAAGTGTTGAGAAACTGATGGAATATCTAATTCATCAGGTCCATGAAATTATCAGGATGATTTTTTAGAAAAAATGAAATCACAAGATATTCCTAATGGCCATGCCTGCTACTAAATTTTGTCTTCGGTACATCACACTCCTGAACCCTGAGCTGATGATAACCTGACTGACAATTATTATTTAAGAACCTATTTTATCCCTTTAACTGATAAAGAAAAACATCCACATGGGGAAATAGATACATTTTCCTAACTATTACCTAGTTCAATATCCAATAGTTGACACAGATCAGGATTGAACCATATGCCTTCTTGGAAGAGATCACTGTGGATTCCCAATGTGAAACATTATGGAAAACAAAACCATTCTCCGCTAGATCATCCAACTGAATCTTGAGCTCTTTTAGCTCCAATAGTGCCATATGATAATTAGGTATAGATATTGGAAACATTTTTAGGGCTTGGTTAATTTTAAACTCTACCTTCATCTTTCTAGGAACATCAAATAAATCATCTAGAAAAATTTCATAAAATTCAGAACAATGGAGGGATGACCAACAACAGAAGAAACATCATCAGGCTCAACTGCAATATCATACAACCAACTCTAGATCTTTGGACAGGAAAGTCTTGAATGACCAGACCTCGGATCCCAAACTCCATAAAACACTCATGAGATACCATTTTCTACATGAAATGATACACGCTAATGATAATAATAAACCTTGTATCAATGGGAAACATGAAAATTCATCTTGATATGACATCGAATAGGTCCAAATCAAGAACAAAAAAATCTCATACTAACTCTATATCAGCTATGGATAGTACAAAAGAAGGACACTAAAACCCATGATCCTTCCACTTTCTAAGAGGTCTAAATAAATCCATAAAAAAGGACATAAGTTTTGTATCAAGGGTACACATATCAACAAAACATCTAGATCTAAGTGAGTTTGAAACACCAATATGGAACAAAGAAATTTCTACTAAGGATACAATAAATATAGTACCTATCACTGTGGCTAGAGACCTATGGTATTTGAAGCATTTGATTGCGCTGTAGTAGCCATTGTAGCCGAGTATCACTAACCATATTGAGGATTATACATCGCCTAAAAAATCGCTGAAGATGACTATAATTCCAATAGTTGATACACATCTTAGAAAGTTATATATAAGAATATCATTTGTGTCATAAAACTAAATACTAATAACATGTTAGTGGAACACCATTAGTAGTAACTGGAGGTGCTGAAGAGAATTTCTATTGAGAATAACATTTATCGCTCCTGTGATGATCCTGCCACATCCTTTTTTCCCCTAGCGCTCCGCTGAAGGTGCCACTATGTGGAAGTAAAGGGGATTAATATGCAACCTTGAATTCTATCTTCATCCATTCCATAATATCTTTATCAAATATCTCTTCATCGGTTTAAAGCTTTAGCATGAATACCTATTATCTGATATCTGGGTACAAACTCTGCAGTTACTTTTAACCCTTCAGGTGGTATTTCTTCACAAATTTTGGGGGAAAATGAACCAGATCAGAAAACCTATTGGTGTGAGCTAACACCAAACACTCTCCCTCGTAATACTATATGAACTCAAGATACTTCTCCATCATTAGATACTCTAGAAAAAAACATCATGTGGAAGAGTGTATTGAAACCCTTCCTGTCCAAGCCCACATGTTTATCATCTTGTACCATTGAATTCCACCAGTGTTTACTATGACCCTCAAGTCTGAATGCTTCACAATTAAAATTGACATTATTAGATATATTTAGGAAGTCAAAGATCTAATCAATCTTGTCATTCTAGTCCTCCTACTCTTGATTTTTTTTCATACCCTTAATATATGGTGGCCTCTCCTATAAGAAAACCTATGATCGATCCTTTTCTTCAATAGTTCCCAAGTATACATCAACAAACATGTTTAGAACGTGTGGCACATTATAATCATCATCATGAACTCCTTGAAAGATATCATCAATAATGTTCTAATCCATTGGAGGATTACCTTGAGGAGAATTAGTTGTAGCCTCCTGAGGAACTCATAGAGCATGGCTTGGAGGAATACTACTGCACACCGAGACAAAATAAATGATCATATGATAAAAAAATCTTAGTTCAAAATAAAAACCACAATATAAAAAACCAATATTAACATGATGAACTCAAAAATGAATCACACATCACAATATCCAATGATAACTTGAGTCTCATCATGGAATGGGATGTTCAGGCACTCACTACAACATACCTCTAATTTCCCAAAATTCCTATAAATAGTATAAAAAATTTCAAAATACAAGGATTATTGAGGAAATACAAGCTCTAATGGCAAAAAATTACAAACCAACCTGAATACCCTCCTAAACTGGTACCCAGACTGATATCCACATGCCCGAAGGGCATTCCCAATCCCCATGTTCTAGCAACTAAAACCCTGACACCGAACAGCAAACTAAGCCAATGATTTCACCAAACCTAAATATAATATGTGTCACATATATTTATAATATAGAAAAATAGTATAAGATAAATATATTACATAACTTAGAGAAAATAGTGGAAACCAAACAACTCGAGAGTATAAACAAATCCATGTACAAGTCTAACCACAAAGGATTATGAAAATATTAAAGACGAACTACTCTATGTGATAGTGTTGGAAAAACCTTACCATCTTAGCAACAACTACCCATCCCAGCTGATAGAATACTTCACCACCTTACTGTGGTACATTTCTTTTCCCTAAATCTAATAATGTAGCCTGTTCGACACACCCCCATAGAGTTACTTAGGCTGTGAACTAATATTATCGGAAAATTCTCACCCATGTGTTCTATATCAATTTTCTGAACAATAATCTAATCATGCTCAATGTTAATGAAAAATAATAAATGAAAATAATTTAACAGTTTTTATATTAAATGTATAGAAAATAGTTTAATTTCCACTTTTAAAACAATTTTAAAAAATAAATCATGTAAATTAGTTTAAAACCATTTCATAACCAAATATCTCAACATTTATATCCTTTCAAAACAAATCATTCATCACATATCATAGAAAATACATGGATGTACAATGAAATAATATAGTCCAATAGAATAATCATGGGTAATATCATGCCAGGGATCAATCTAGGGAAAGATAGCTAGGACACTCATATGAAAAATAGACAAACATGTATGTATCAAGCCAAAAGACATATGCCTCGAGGCTAGAGGAGAGAGGAACACCCCAAAACATGAACCCCAAATAGGTCTATCATCTCCCCAGAACAAAAGGTCTAGAGAGAAGAGAGAAGCCCCATGAGAAAACCCCCTTACAGTGGAAAACACCTATTACTGTAACATGCACATAGGCACCCATGTCTTCCCATGTGCACTATTTTCCAAACCAGTTTTTCAAACCATTTTTCATCAAATAATCCTCTGAAAACCATTTTTCAATTCTTTATAAACCCATTCCATTTAAACAAAACTATGGGAAAACATATTTTATAAAAACCTAGTTTCGTACACAAAAAATATTTAGATATATCATGTCATTTCATTGAAATTAACAATTTATCAAAACAAGAGCAGTGTGGTTCACCAACACATGATAGAGATGGAACCACCTACGTAAAAACTTGAGGTCACAAATTCCCATGAAGGATCCACCTAAAAGAAGAATGTAACATTGTAAAATGAGGCCCTATAATAAATCTACACATCTTAGAATTGATCCAATATAACAAAAGGGATAAAAAAGAGGAGGAAGAAAAATATACCTCAGTAACACACACCTACTACACCACAACCATCAAATGGAGAAACCTAGAAACAAGATTGTACCATGGATCTTGAAGAGGAACAAGTGTAAAAAAAACAACATATAAAAGAATCAGGTAATGTAATTCCACAATTATACCATGATCAAAGTAATGAAGATGCATGAATTTATACCCACTTAGATAGATGAGAACCAACTGGAACAATGATCACTTATTGAACAGATCAATTTTGATTGAACAGAGACTCCCATAATCAACAAAGAAACTTTCTAGTTTGATAAAAAACGATATGTGGGAGAATGAAATGAAACATCAATCATGCCGTTCCCAGAAATCCCTTCTTGCAACAATCCACAAGGATCTCATATACTGAAAAAACCATGGCATTTTAAATTAAAATAGGTCCTTTAGAATTACACATCGTGTAACCATTACATGGTGTGGATCCCTTTCATGATGTTTACACATTTCATGACTTGTTTCTAGAGACCAATTACACATCGTGTAACCCATTTACACAATGTGTAATCACCCAGCATATAGTAGAAAACTCTAGAACAATCTAGGTAATCCTACAAACTCAGGGATAACCTCACAAAGACTTAATTTTTTTTACTGAGATTCCATTAATTCAATATAACATAAATCCCCAAACATTATGCTATTTTCCCAAAAATTGATATCTATCCCCAACAGTCATTATAGTCACATAACTAAATAATAAAAGATTTAAATAGAAGTTAATTACTTGAATGGGGGAAACAACATGTTAAATATCCTACCATTCATTAAAACATGGGCATGTGTATGGGATTTTTTCAACCTTATCTCTTGCTTTTAACGCCCATTAACCATTTTGATGATTACAACGATATCAATATTTTTTAATATATAAGTGTCATGAAAGTTTGTGTGATGAAAAAGTGACCCATAAGTTGTCCATGGATGATATTATAGACTACATTCCATTAAATTAGCCAAATATAATTGTTTTATTATTTATAAATCATAAAATAAAATAATTTTTGACATAACATATCATTATAGTCATTTTCAAGACCATTCATATAGTTTGATGTAAGTAACATTTAGATTATAATGGAATTAAAATCTAAAATTTTAAACCACCATTAAAATCTAATATATATTTTAATAACTTTTTTAAACTAGAATTAAACCCTATTATATTAGTTTTAATGTTATTAAAATCATTTACTTGATTTTTCTATTATTTAACCATCATTATGTCGACGTTGCATATGAATATAATGTAATTACTTTATGAGTAAAAACATGAAATAAATTACAATGTTAAAAAATATAATCAACTATAAAAGAAACATTTATTATTGGAAATAACTATTTTTTATATCTGTCACAAATTATTATAGATATTAAAATAAAGTGAAATTTTGAATTTATCCTTTACTTCAAATATTGTTATTGTAATAATAAAAGTAAAGTTGAAATAACTTTCCAAATATTTTAACCATGTATGATTATGGTTGAAAAAAATACATATCCAATTAAATAAAAAAATATTTTTGGTAGATTTTTAGGCCTTAACACATGGGTTTAATCTTTTTACCAAATTTTTCCCTACCCAGGTAACATATTTTGACTATCCTAAATATTCATAATAATTGAAACTGAAAGGGACCAATTTAAAAAACTTGATCTCCCTTATTCCAAATATGGAATTCATTTCTCAAGATTCAATTTTACAAAGTTTCAAAAAATTAATTTAAGAAAAAATAATGAAACGTGATGAAAAATAGTTTTTTGAATAAATGTGTTTTTAAGGACAAGAACGAACTTATACCAAAATAAGATATAATGATGATTCATATGTAATTAATTGTATTTTTTATAATTAAAGGAGAATAAATTTATATTAAGGTCAAATTCATGGAATAATGATACTTTTCAATGAAATAAAATGACAGCTTTACCAAAACAAGTATTTTTCACTATTCAATGAAAAATAGTAATTTTCTAAAAAATCACAAAATTTCACCCAATGATAAAATTGATATTATTATTTAAAAAATGAAGTTCATTTTTCCATATTAAATTTAAAAAAATTACAAATTACTATTTTAACAAAAACGTTATAATACAAGAAAAAAATTAATTAAGAATAAAATTTATTCCTTCTTGATTGGATAATTCAATAATATAATTATAATGAATATAATGATGTAAAATCTAACAAATTAATATTTATAAGGAATTAAATTGATCTATTATTTCCTTTTTTGTTTTTATAAATGTCTAGTATATTGTATGAATCACTGAGGAGCATCCTCATCTCTATATAAACAATTTTAATATGGTAAAAGAGTGTTGGTGGATGATTGCTCTATGCTTTCCCAAACCTCTTTAATATCCACTGATCTCTTTCTCCTTCTAGAGTGTATTAAGGTCTCTTACATGATATTGAGAAAAGTTAAATTCCATCTATATTTCTGATGATTTATTTAAAACATAGATACAATATGGAGATGGGATGCCCTTGGGCTTCCCTTGTTTATCTCTATGAATGAAAATGATTATAATAAATTTGTAGAGGAAACATATTTTTTGTAATTTACACAATTATATACAAAATTTCTTTATTTTAGTGACTATTTCATTTATCATACTTTTTCTATCCTTTTAAAAAGTTTTAAATTACTTCAACTTGATCTGATAACTGATATTAGATTCATTAAAAACTCATCAAATAAACCACATGATTATTCCATTGGGGTGAAGAACGAGGTGGGGAAGAGGATCCATAGGCCTTAAGTGTCAAGTTAGTTGAGAGGGATGGAATTAATGGGGTAATTCAAGATTAATGAGGGGAAAATTGCTTAATTGTTTTGAATCAAGGAAGGCACTTTTTTATAAAAACTATGGGACAATAATTTGTGAGGTCCTTGGTCACCTGAAAACTATGTATGGTTAGAATAATAGTGCAAAAACCATGAAATTTACCATTTACATGAAATATATTCTTATAAAATGGATTTTTCATTGTTATCACTACCTATTATATATCCATGCAACTTGTACTACACACTCTAAATCTCAAAATTATATGGAAATTTAATCCAAAAAAGAGAGGTAATAATAGTATCAAAAATAAATAAAATACTAAATTAATGTTATTTGGGGGTGATACATGATTCATAGGAATCAATAAATAAATATTTTCATATTGTGGTTTTATCAAGTGTTTATATAGAGATGTGGAAGAAGTTATATAATTTTGTAAATATTCTTACGAAACCCTAAAAGTATAGAAAACATATGATTGCTCTATAATTCTATAATATATGATATGATTTATGGGAACTTATGTATGGTTTTATTAATATTCATAAATGAATTCAATAATGTAAATATATCATGTTATATAAATGTAAATATCCACTTTGTCATTCTTTTATTTCAGGTTCATATGTATATATGTGTGTATATTTATCACTATGTGAAATGACAATTGACCTCCCAATGTATGAATTTGAGTTATCCCTAAATAATGTTCATCATGGAGTATTATAGGTTATTAAAAAAAATTAAGGTTATTATGATTTTGATTCTTGTATCTGGATATAGAGTATTTTCACAAGGCACAAAACATGTTTTGTGTATTGGGTATCCTATGAATTGTACCACATGAAGTGTCATATAATATGTCTCTGGTAAACTAGGGGAGAATGGTTTATATTGGGAGTCCCAAATACATATTATTGGATTGATACCTATCATCATATACTTCATACATTAATACCATTCTTAAAAATGAATTCATTCTTAGATAATAAAGGGTGGTTAGGTAGGAGTTCAATTATATTGTTATCTAAGATGGTATTTAT
Organism: Viscum album; assembly: GCA_963277665.1. NCBI lineage: Eukaryota > Viridiplantae > Streptophyta > Magnoliopsida > Santalales > Viscaceae > Viscum > Viscum album. The sequence continues at coordinate 108,186,880 of OY728135.1, forward strand.
CCTATCATATGATATTTTCAACATCTAGTTCCTTCATTTAGATAGACAAAGGATGTGTATAGTAATACCATGAGAGTAAATATTACATTGTTATATATAGGGTGAGGGGCATGTGATTTGCTCATCCATAAAGGTGAATGACATGTAATGTATTCATCAACCAAGCCAGTCTATACATGGAGAATCGAGGATATATGGGTAGGATATCTAGGGTTGTAATAAACCATGTCCCGTGTTTATTAAAGGTCTTGAAAAAATGGATCATATGAAAATTCATGTTGGCATATGATTCATTTTGTGGATACATGTATATAGATATTTATGTTTGAGAGACATCATTCTAGATCCCTTCATAGCTTGGGCAACACTAATGCTTTTGTATTTTTATCTATATGATTAAATTTATGTATTCACTAATTTTTATTTGTTTTTAATTATCTAAATTCTTTTTGGTTAACAGATTTTGGTTGAATGAATGGGGAGTGCGTTTTACTCAAATAACTCCTCTAAAATTGTTTTAGTGTTCTTCTAAAAAAAATTTGGATTGTTTTTTTAGGTAGTTACATAGGATGTGGTATATGATTTTGCTTATGATTTCCATCCAAAAAAATTTAGATGATATAATATTGAACATTTGGATATGGTTTCACTGGTTATTATTGAAGATATAATATTAGTTAAAATATCAAAAAGACTATGAGCTTTAGTACAAATGGGAGATTAAAAAATATATTCCCAAAATACTACATTCATGAGATGAACTGAGGGTTTATTATATTATACCATAAGGTATATCATAATTTAATGAAATAATATCTCTTTCATATTTCTGATGTTTTTTGTCATATTGTTTGACTAGTAATATCCTAATAACGTTCATATATAAGTGTTGTGATTTTTTAGGAAACCAAATATTATATGTTAATGATCATATATATATTCCATATAATTTTTCATTAATACCTAGGTTATGTCTGAGGAATTTCATGGGTGCTTAAATAATTTATTCATGATATTAATGAAAAACAACAAAATCCATTTTCAAATTATTAGTAATGCATGATTAAATTCATGGTTATATCAAGAGAATTTATAGGGCTATATAATGAGTCTAAACACATTGTTATTTCTTGCATGAATGAGTTCAATTTATATTTTAGATGCTGCCATACTCATAGCTATATATTATTATACCTTTTCTATCCCAGTAAATTAGTATATTGTATATTGAGGAATATACTACTCTAGAATCATGTGATCCTTTATATCCCATTGATTTACCATACAGGAGGTATTTCATTTTCCTACCTCTTTGAAATCTTATTCAAGAACATTAAATGTAAATTGATTTACTCTATTTACATGATATATTATAAAAACATAGAATAAAAGGGTACCCCTGTATTAAACACACAATATATATACTCTTTTGGAACCATTGAACTAATCTTAATGAATGATGGAAGTGGAAACATTTATAGAAGGAGATTGATGAAGGACCGATATCCCAACGTGGCCCCGAATGGAAAATGGGGGACAATTTTAAGTAATGAAGTATAAGGGTTGTCATTTTAGGTTAAAATTTATATTTAATCCTTATCATAAAAAAAACATGGGTTCAGCTAGGTATATTGTACATGGACACTTAGTACTCAGGGACTTCACCAAAAACATCTATAAACCTCACAAAATACCATCGTGTATCCTGTACCCCAATATCGATCACCCAATGGTATTGTTTCATTAACTCCATCAACAATCCCCCACTTAATTTCTATTATTCATCACTAATCTTTCATAAAATCTATGTTTTGTTAATTTAATTAATGAAATGTTGAAAATAAATGAATTAATATGTAACGCCCCAAACCCAGTTACCCAGAGTCGGTGCATTATTTTAATACATTGGCATGATTACAAGAGATAAAGTCCCGAAGGACCGATCAGTTTAGCAGTCTTGGAAAACTAGATTACATACATGAATATTACATTACACTTCATAACATAAAAAACAACATAAATAATCATTTATGAATGCCATTATTCCCTTGTCTTAACCCTTCATATCAATCACAATACACTTCCTGGAATCCTGGGAAAAATAAAACATAGAAAGGGGTGAGCTCAGATGCTCAGTAAGGATAATAATATAGAGGAAACTTTCATAAATAAACATAAACATTTAAGGCAATGTATAACTAAAAAAAATCCTATTTAAACTTGAACTTCAGCATAATATGGTAAATATATAATGACATAATTCCATTTACTTATTCACATGGATATTCTACTAGTTGAATAATCACATGCAATATCAATATCCACTTTCATAATGATGGAATTCATAATGCCAGACTATCATAACCACGTAGCCAAGGCCCCATGCCAAGACTACAAATAATATTTTATCAAGGCCTCGTGCCAAGACACTAGTTTGTCTCATGAGACCTTCCGATGCATCGAGGAGCTATAGCGGGCTCCACCCGTCACTTACCAAGTCCAATGCATTCCTCATATGAAAAGGTCTAAACAAAACATAAACATTCGTATTAAAACTAGCATACGAAATGTCAACACTTTACCCATAAACCATGAATGGTATAAAAATAACACATCCACAGTCAAACATATCACAAAACCTTCAACACAATATGGAATATTTGTATCATGATAAATCAAATTCAAAACAAGTTTAAAATCCATTAAAGGATTTTGACATTGATGAAAATGATTTGTAAAAATCTTTGATAGAAATACCAATTTTTCATGAAAACATTTAAAAGTCACACAATTTGGAAAATAAGTCATTTAAATACATTTTTGAATCAAAGTGTCCCATACCACTTTGAAACTTTTGAAACGAATTAACATTTTAAAAACATTCATGTCCATATAAATAAATCCATAAAAACCATTTTGAAGACATGGACATTAATGAGAAAGATTTAGAAGAATAAATATTTAAAACATTTGAAATAATATTTCAGTAAAAGGTCCCATAAAATAATCCCTTTGAAAAATCTTTCATAAAACATGCACATGGGTAATAAATATGTCCCCGTAGATATTTACGTAAAAACGACCTCGGATAATAAAGAGATTGTGAAATTAACCCTTACCAATTTGGTATCTTACGAAACATACAACCCATAAAAGAGGTATCATACAATGAATATGTAAATACACATAAATTAAAGTGTATTACATAAAGAATACAATTATGGGCAGTACATACACCACAAAAAAGGTAATAGTGGCAATATGACATGAATCTCATAGGAATAAGGAGTGAGATTAAAACCCCTTACCTTGCACTTTCCTTTAGTCGAGGGTAAATTTAGCCACTTGTATGAACACTATAGTATTTTATTAAATAATACCAGAACCATATTAATATTTATAATATCATACAATATTCATTTATGGATTTATACTACCCATTTAATTATAATTTCCATGTTAAATTAATAATTCGGGTAATAATCGCTTTCTTTATCGTACGTGTTTTAACTTGTTACTCTTGATTGTATCACTCAGATCATGATTTAAATACTTCCAAAATATAAAAAATAATTTATTTATCATATATATTTAGAATATAAAAATTTATAATAGATGTATATATGAAATAAAAAACACCGTTTATGGAGATGGTAGTCCGTACGTACGCATAAATGTTGTTTCCGTTTTCATATAGTATTGAATGGAAGTAAGCAAATAAGATATATGTAAGTACATAAATACTTAAATATATAAATATATATATCTCCAGTAGAATTATTATTTCATATATTACATAATTATTAGTAATATAGTTTTTATAATCGTCGATGAATGGTGAACTTGGAAATGAATCTCATCACGTCGTGGAGACGGTAAGCCGTACGTACGCACGTATGGTGACATGTCATTCAAAGGGTGGATAGAATAATGAATTTGGTTGTACCATAATTATAATAACATCATACTTTATAGAATATACTAGAGTTATTATTTTATAATGGAAACAACAAAGAAAAAGGAAGTGGAAGAAGAAAGGAACTTAAAAGAGGGTGGTGAAATCATTACCTCTTCTTCAGGTTCTTCTTTTTGATTTGATCAAAAGGGCTCCTTAAGTTGAATTTTTGATCAAACTAAGGCCTCTAGGTTGAATTGAGGGAATTTGGGAGGATATTTGGGCATATTTTGGCCGAGCCAAAAGGCTTTAAAGGTGTGAAGAGTTGGTTAGAAGTGGTGTCCTTTTATAAGGGGGAGGAGGGGCACTTTAAGAAAAACTTAAAGTATTATTTTATAACAAATTCATATTCATTTTCTAATGGCTCCAAAGTATATTATTAAAAGACTAAGATGGGTATGGGTCGAAATCCTTTCAACAAATATATTTTAGACAGGTTTGGGTCATTATATTTACCTTATCTTTTAGTTTTAACTTTTGGTTAATTAGTTTGACATTTACCATGTCACTTTATATTTTTATATTATATAGCGAATAAACATACTATATACCTGCAATAGACCCCCAAGTGCTCCATTAATGATACAAATATCATGATACAAGTCCTTTGGCCGAACCTTAGATTTTTAGGAATTTAATATCAATTAATAATATAATATTTGTTTTAAAAACTCTTTTATGTCAATTTTGACACTATTTGGTATTCGATTTTTGTGAAACTCATAACAGCATTATTACTTCGTAAAAAGTTAATTAAATAAAAAATAACATGTCATATTAACCTATAAAATTCTTAAAAGTCTCAAATTATATTTATTTGGGTATTTATAATATCAATTATTTTAATATTTCACTAATACGGTAATTACTTCATCATCATTGTGTCATAAATAAATTAAATTATTTAACATCTAAAAATTATAAATAAAATACCATTATGTAGTAAATATTTTTATATTTCTAATGTATTTTTATAGTCGAAAATATAACATATAGAACCCTATGTAAAGTTTTTTTTTCTAAAAGATATAGGCTTATGTCATTTTTGTATTTATTTTAACTTAATTAATATAAAGTGTTATTATCACTTACAAGTGGATCCATGGGGTCCCAAAATCGACCCAAAGTTGCCCATGGTCGGAAATTTATCAACCAATAGGGTTAAGACACATTTTAGGGTAATTTATTGTTATTATAATATTATTTCTTACCCTTATTTATCGGGTTTACCCTTTAACCATTATAAATAAAATATTTACCGAAGTAATTATTCAAAATGTCTAAAAATAAAAGTTACATATTTACACAATTTGGACATACTCATTCCAAATATGGAGTCAATTTTTCCAAATTCAAAACACAGAAGTGGCAGAAATTAATTTAAAATTAATTCCCGCTGTCAAAACAAAAAACGTGTTTTTAAGAGATAATAACTATCAAAAGATTGACACTTGTTTATGTCCGGTTTAAATGTGAAATTATGTCCAATGACCAAAATTGTATTAAATGGTTAAAATATATTCTAAATATACTTTAAATCCACTCAAATTCATAATTTATCACTATTAATTATTTCGATTAAAAAAGTTGTTTTTAATAAAAATTTAGAAATTTTCACTATTCATCAAAATATAAAAGTTAACCGAAAAGTACCAAAATTTCATCATAGGATAATTTCGATATTTTGAATCAAAAAATGAATTCCATTTTGAAAGATAAAATGTATAAAATTTCAAAAATTGGGAATTACTATTCATAATGGCTATTTTGATTGGTCACGACGTGTTAGAATCTTGAAGTTGTGTACAACACACGCTACTGTATTATTCAAAGAGAAGCGTACCATGGAAGCTTGGGGTGTTACATTCTCCCCTCCTTCAATAAATTGCATCCTCGCAATTTGAAATTGTTCTTCGAAAATAAAAGGTTGAAAATAGAAAATATCTTTGTGGGAAAACCCACATCGTAAATTGGGTTAATAAAATTTAGTCTTCATAAGAGGAAAATAGAAATGAAAGGGTCACCACCAAATTATGATCTCAATTAGGAGAACATTGGTGGAAATTAGAGACATGTAATTGGAGGAAAAACGTAAATATTTATATAGAGTGACTGAGGTCATCAATCAGAAACAATTGTAGAATTGTGGGCCTCAAAGCCACCAATTTATGATGATTTAAAATACCAACAGTTAAACAAAACGTAAGGTATTAGGATAACACATTTTTGGTTTTAAGTTCCCTTACCTAAAGTTTAATAATTAATTTATCCATAAAATAAGAGGAAATATATATATATATATATATATGTATTTATATATACTTGACAAGTATAGTTTCATCCTTCAACTAATTCCTACTACAAACTCATCTTTCACTCTAAAAGATTTAAAATATATATATATATTCTATTTATTCTAATCGTATAAGGTTCCAAAAATAATGAATTTATAATTCACATATCAGACCCTTTAAAAAAACTACATTATTCAATCCAGGACATCACGTGGGATAGTGGTAGGTGATACACCCTTGTCGCCCTTCGTTTGTGAGTTCAAGTCTTGCGGCCTTGCCGGACGCGACAGGTTGCCGCCCATCCTCTGGGTTGTCCATTTTATGGAAATCCAAAAAAAATCTCAAACTAGACTTATCCAAAATACTTTTGCCCAAACTCAGAGTCCAAAATTTATAAGGTAGTTAAAAACAATGAAGATCCTTTTTTTACGTAATATCATGTGAACACCTTCATCATGTATTCTTTTAAAATATGGTAACACCCTGAATTACCATAAAACTTTATTAATTACATTAATTCTCCCTTATTCCTTATTAGATATATTCCTTATATCCAAAAACATTGAATATTCCGACAATGATGAAATAAACAAACCATTAATCAGTGCTAAGGTAATCAAGAATATCTAATATAATTCATCCAAATCAACCATCTCTTATTCCAAAATTACTACCTTAGTATCAAGACCATATTAAGGATTACCTTTCCTTCAACCATGTATTTTCAAAAAATAAAGTTTAACTTGTTGTTGAGTCACTTTTCATAGTACCATAATATCTCAAATCCTCAATGAAATAAACTGTAGTACAATCCTTATTTATCTCCATAATTCATATAACCAGTACATCATTGATACAACACTCAAATGAAATAATTCTTTAATAACAACATAAGAACACTAGTCATTCCTCTTCATCTATGGTAGTATCATAACTTTATTATTATCCAATAGCATCATTTGGTGCTTACTCTGATGATTTGGACATTGGTTTTCCTAGTGTCCTAACTCCTTGCAGATGAAGCATTGTACATTTGAAAACTTTTTCTTACCCTTGAAATCACGTACATGGTATCCTTTTTCTTCACACTTATAAAAAATCCCATTCCCTTCAATCATTTACCAAGGTGATTCATTCCACATTTATCACATATTGGAAAATCCTTCTTTCCCTTATTCCCTTTATCCATATTTCTTTCTACCATCCTTTTCTTCTCTGGATTCCCTTCAAAGACATAGAATTCAGAGAGTTCTTTACTAATCATTTGTTACTATTTATTCATATGATGATAATACGTGGGAGAATTTTTCCTTTATAAATGTTGTCTTAATACCATTAATGATATGACCCTTCTTGCTCTTTGGATCATACATATTACTGGAGTTCTCATTCCTTCTACTGGGCACCATTTCTAAACAATGGTATACACTATGTCAGTTTATGAATCACAATTCATAATTCCAAACATGTAAAATACCTAACATAAATTGAATAGTTTATGGATATAATCCATATTCACAAAAATGTTTTCTTTGAGAAGGTATACACTCATAAAACCTTTATAGTGGTTTGTAAAGAAAATGAGAATTATCCTAAGCATATCCCCCAGGAGTGTCGTAACCAAGAGTGCAGTAAGGCCCATTGTCATGCACCAGTTCCCATTCGAGTCTAGCTCAAAGTGGTGTTTTCAAGTTTTACCCCTAGGTACATCTGTTCCAGAGCCACCTCTACCTGCTCGTATCCAGACAGGGATGTATTGCTCTGAAAACTCACAAAATCTCTACAATACCAAAATTCTAGGAAGTTCTTCTATAATAATCCTCAAAGTCTATCTTAGGGTAATGTGCTCTAATCAGAGTTTATCTAAATCTAGTTTCCAATGTTATTACTAAACTTTCTCTGATACCAACTGTAACGCCCCAACCCCAGTTACCCAGAGTCGGTGCATTATTTTAATACATTGGCATGATTACAAGGAATCATGTCCCGAAGGACCGATCAGTTTAGCAGTCTTAGAAAATATATTACATACATTAATGTTACATTACACTTCATAACATAAAAAAAACATAAATAATCCTTTATGAACGCCATTATTCCCTTGTCTTAACCCTGCAAATCAATCACATTACACTTCTTGGAATCTTGGGAAAAATAAAACATAGAAAGGGGTGAGCTCATATGCTCAGTAAGGATAATAATATAGCGAAAACTTTCATAAATAAACATAAACATTTAAGGCAATGTATAAATGAAACAAAATCCTTTTTAAACTTGAACTTCAGCATAATATGAAAAATATATAATGAAATAATTCCATTTACTTGTTTACATGGATATTATACTAGTGGAATAATCATATGCAATATCAATAACCACTTTCATAATGATGGAATGCATAATGCCAGACTATCATAACTACATAGACAAGGCATCGTGCCAAGACTACAAATAAGATTTTTTCAAGGACTCATGCAAAGACACTGGTTTGTCTCATGAGACCTGCCGAGGCATCGAGGAGCTATAGCGGGCTCCACCCGTCACTTACTAAGTCCAATGCATTCCCCATATGAAAAGGTCTAAACATAACATAAACATTCGTATTAAAACTTGCATACGAAATGTCAATAATTTACCCATAAACCATGAATGCTATAAAAATAACACATCCATAGTCAAACATATCACAAAACCTTCAACACAATATGGAATATTTGTATCATGATAAATCAACTTCAAAACAAGTTTAAAATCCATTAAAAGATTTTGACATTGATGAAAATGATTTGTAAAACTCTTTGAGAGAAATACCACTTTTTCATGAAAAAATTTAAAAGTCACACAATTCGGAAAAGAAGTAATTTAAAGAAATTTTTGAATCAAAGTGTCCCATACCACTTTGAAGATTTTTAAAGGAATTAAAATTTTAAAAACATCCATGTCCATATAAATAAATCCATAAAAACCATTTTAAATACATGGACATTAATGAGAAAGATTTAGAAGAATAAATATTTAAAACATTTGAAATGATGTTTTAGTAAAAATTCCCATGAAATAATCCCTTTGAAAAATATTTCATAAAACATGGAAATGGATAATAAATATTTCCCAGTAGATACTTATGTAAAAACAACCTTGGATAATAAAGAGATTGTGAAATTAACCCTTACCAATTTGGTAACTTACGAAACATACACCCCATGAAAGAGGTATCATACAGTGAATATTTAAATACACATAAATTAAAGTGTATTACATAAATAATACAATTATGGGCAGTACATACACCACACAAAAGGTAATAGTGGCAATATGTCATGAATCTCACGGGAATAAGGAGTGAGATGAAAACCCTTTACCTTGTACTTTCCTTTAGTCGAGGGTACGTTTAGCCTCCTGTATGAAGACTATAGTATATTATTAAATTATACCATAACCATATTAATATTTATGATATCATAAATTATTCATTTATGGATTTATACTACCCATTTAATAATAATTTCCATGTTATATTAATAATTCACGTAATAATTGCTTTGTTTATCGTACGTGTTTTAACTTGTTACTCTTGATTGTATCTATCAGATCATGATTTAAATACTTCCAGAATATAAACCATAATTTATTTATCATATATATTTAGAATATAAAAATTTATAATAGTCGTATATATGAAATGGAAAACACCATTTATGGAGACGGTAGTCCGTACGTACGCATAAACGCTGTTTCTGTTTTCATATAGTATTGAACGAAAGTAACCGAATAAGATATATGTAAGTACATAAATAATTATATATATAAATATATATATCTAAAGTATCATTATTATGTCATATTTTACATAATTATTAGTAATATATTTTTTTGTAATCGTCGATGAATGATGAACTTGGAAATGAATCTCATCGCGTCGTGGAGACGGTAAGCCGTACGTACGCACATATGGTGACATGTAATTCAAAGGGTGGATAGAATAATGAATTTGGTTGTAACATAATTATAATAACATCACAGTATATATAATATACTAGAGTTATTATTTTATAATGGAAAAAACAAAGAAAAAGGAAGTGGAAGAAGAAAGGAACTTGAAAGAGTGTGGTGAAATCATTACATCTTCTTCGGGTTCTTCCTTTTGATTTGATGAAAAGGGCTCATTAGGTTGGATTTATGATCAAAATAAGGCCTCTAGGTTAAATTTAGAGAATTTGGGAGGATATTTGGGCAGAGGTTGGCTGATCCAAAATCCTTTTAAGGTGTGAAAAATTGGTTAGAAGTGGTGTCCTTTTATAAGGGGGGAGGAGGGGCTCTTTAGAAAAAAATTAAAGTATTATTTTATAATAAATTCATATTCGGTTTCTAATGGTTAAAAAGTGGATTATTCAAAGCCTAAGGTGGGTATGGGTAGAAATACTTTCAACAAATAGATTTTAGACAGGTTTGGGTCATTATATTAACCTTATCTTTTTGTTTTAACTCTTGGTTAATTAGTTTGACACTTACCATGTCACTTTGTATTTTCATATTATATAGTTAATAAACTTACTATACACCTCAAAGAAACCCCCAATTGGTCCATTAATGATACACCTATCCGGATACAAGTCCTTTGGCCGATCCTTATTTTTTTAGGAATTTAATATCAATTAATAATATAATATTTGTTTTAAAAACTCTTTTATGTCAATTCTGACACTATTTGGTATTCGGTTTTTGTGAAAATAATAAAAGCATGATTAATTAAAAAAACGTTAATTAACACAATACTAAAATGTCATATTAACCTATAAAATTCTTGTAATTCATTAAAAGTCTAAAATTATATTTATTTGGGTATTTATAATATAAATTATTTTAATATTTCACTAATAAGGTAATTACTGCATCATCATTGTGTCATACATATATTAAATTATTTAATGTCTAAAAATTATAAATAAAATACCATTATGTAGAAAATATTTTTATATTTATAATGAATATTTATAGTTGAAAATATAACATATATAACCCTATGTAAAAATTGTTTTTCTAAAAGATATAGGCTTTTGTCATTTTTGTATTTACTTTAGCTTAATTAATATAAAGTGTCATTATCACTTACAAGTGAATCCATGGGGTCCCAAAATCGACCCAAATATGCCCATGGTCGGACATTTTTCAACCAATAGAATTAAGACACATTTTAGGGTAATTTATTATTATAATATTATTATATTTTACCCTTTTTTACTGGATTTACCCTTTAACAATGGTAAATAAAATATTTACCGAAATAATTATTCAAAATGTCTAAAAATAAAAGTTACCTATTTACAAAATTTGGAAATACTGATTCCAAATATAGAGTCCATTTTTCAAAATTCAAAATACATAAGTGGCAGAAATTAATTTAAAATTAATTCTCGCTGTCAAAACAAAAAGCGTGTTTTTAAAAGATAATAACTATCAAAAGATTGACACTTGTTTATGTCCGGTTTAAATGTGTAATTATGTCCATTGACCAAAATTGTATTAAATGGTAAAAATATATTATAAATATACTTTAAATCCACTAAAATTCATAATTTATCACTATTAATTATTTCGATTAAAAAAGTTGTTTTTAATAAAAACTTAGTAATTTTCATTATTCATCAAAATATAAAAGTTAACCGAAAAGTACCAAAATTTCATCCTAGGATAATTTCGATATTCTGAATCCAAAAATGAAGTCCATTTTGAAAGATAAAATGTATAAAATTTCAAAAATTTGGTATTAATATTCATAACGGCTACTTTGATTGGTCGCGGTGTGTTAGAATATCGAAGTTGCGTGCAACACACGCTACTGTATTATTCAAAGAGAAGCATACCATGGAAGTTTGGGGTGTTACATAATAAAATTAAAATATGATATTTTTTTCATGTGCTATGTATTTTATATATATAATATGTATAGGGGTTTAAATTAATTGAAAAAACACACACACCCAAGAACCTCAGTGGGTCAAGCCTCATACAAACCTATAAGGAATATAAAGAACACTCTATAAATATTTTATTACTTATGATGTCATTAATGAATATTATCCTAAATATCATTACATGTCCTAATTCCCTAGTGTCCTAGAAGACTATCATGTGGCCTGAAAACCCAATGTTGAAGTCTACATCAAGCCATGTCACATGTAGAACACGTCTTCACCCCTACCACCACTAATATTAATTGAACTATGATGCTGGTTTGAATTATATGTCACCTAAAATTATGAATTAATGCATCATACTTCCCAATAACACACCATGGTAGGGCACCTTTACCACTATAGCGACCATGTCAGAAGAGGGTCGGGTGAAAGGTGCAAGAAAAAAATTCCCTCTTTTAAGCCACCTAATAGGAGATGTCATATGTGGAACCCTACTATATCACCAGCCTACCATGTTGCATTATCTAATTAGACCCTCTTCTTGATAGTCATTCACATGGATCCCATATATCCCACATCAGAAATCCATGGGGTGGGTGCTTGGTTTATATGCCCCACCATGTGTATCCCTCTATCAAGGCTTACCACCAGACAGTGATTGCATATCACACTATTGAACCACCTTCTTATTGTGTTGATATAATTTTTTAGTCCCACCATGTCATATGTTATCCATAAATTGTGGTATGAAGCCCTCATGTATTCATGGCCCTATGGCCTGTAGGCCCAAATATATGGCCTGAATGAAAAATTTCATTGAATTATTTTAATAGTATAGTAGTACCATATATATTACTACAAAATTATCTTCAGAGATAAATCCCACCCATAATTAGAATCTAGGTCATTGAAGCTAGATTATAAGGATTATACCACTCAGACACCAACCTAACTAAAATTGTGTTATGCATATATATCATAACAATAGAATAATAAAAAAATCCCACAAAGTTTGAATTTGTTTTCCTTTAATAATAATAATCACAAATTATTATAGGTTATGATGATATTATAATATTATAATGAGTAATGTATCTTTTGTGATACAAATTGGACTAATGGGATAATAAATAGAGACTTGTTATTTCAATTGACAAGACAATGCATACATCATGGAATGTCTAATATTTAATCATTAACAAGAAAAAGGGTTTATGATTTATATAAAAAAATTAATTAAGTTTAAAAAGTTACATCACATGTGAACTTTCATACAGAATAATTTTATTAACCCAAACTTGAGGTTAAACTAATAATATGGTGTCTAGGTATTTTTTTATCGTTTGGTGAGTATTTCATGACTAGGATGTGATTAATCCCATCATATGATAGCGATAACATATTGCACCATGATTATATTAGGCGGAGGATTCTCATCGGATTAATTATTTATGTGACAATTTGTGTGATCAAATACCTTGATGAATGACTTGTGGTGTATTCATTAAATATACATGGTATATTTAGGAGAATTTAGAATGTTTGAGTTGATCTATACTATATTGAAAATATCCACGTGTAATGGTGTACTCAATGTTTTATAAAAAAAGAGTATATTTGTATATATATGATTTATAGTGATATATTTTTTCGTGAACATATTTATATAATTATATGAGCATGTTTAATTAATACCATGCTAGACTCTTTTATTAAATGAGTAGTAATGATGTTTTGGTATAGGGTTCACATTATTTATAATTATGGATTAAGAAATTTATAATTTATCTCAATTCAAAAAAGGCTCAAAGGATCACATTGTACATCCGGAATTTAGGGTTAATTTTTATATTATGTTTTGTTTTAAATTTCATAGTGTTTATATAATAATCCTATATAAAGGAATTTGGATGGATTCACATAGATTTATGAATTTTTCTATAAGGTTTGAGAGGATTTAGTGGAACTGGGATATTATTGAACACATTCACTTTGGAGGTCTTGGAAATGAAACCCACATAAGGATACACTCAAAGGAAGGTGACTCAATGAATGAATTTATATTTTATAAATTTTATAAAATAATATTCAATCATTAGAAATTTATTTGAATAAAACACCATTTTTGTTAAATTTGTCTATTGGTGAAAAGTAATAAAAATAAATAGGTATGACAAAATTGTTTTCTTGGATGAGTAATCTAAAGGAATAGATATTTTATTTTAGATGATGGAAAAACACACATAGTCATACTATCCATTAGGTATGTACAGTTTATTCATATGACCAGATTATATTTCTATAATAATTTTAATTGATGTCACTAAACATATCAATTCATGAACATGTTTTCATAATGGATGAAAACATTAACCTTTTTCTTCCAAAAATATCTTTTTTCACACTCAATATAATTTATTTTAGTTTAACATCTCATCCAAAAAAACTCATCTTCTTCTAATCTTAATCTCTGAAATAATTTTTTACATACATTATATATCAAGAAGAAATTATTAATATATATCCACCAACAAAAATAAAAATCAATCTCATTAAAGGTGAAACAAAATTATAAAATTAATATTGTTATCATTAATAAATTTATAGAATTGGGTTCATCTAATAATAATATTCGTTATCCTTCTTTATTCCCTCTTATTCGGTCTTCTGATCCTTCTTCTTTCTCAAAAAATCATTGTTTCAATTGATACACACCATTATACTCTATTCTCACATTATTATTTATTCTATGTTCTTGAAAAATTGAAATAATATAAGGTATTTTTATACCCCATGATGTTTTTACCACCAAGACATAATATTACCCATCATTGGGAATGTTTAGTTATTAACATCCCTAAACATTACCTCAAATTCAAAAAATCTATAAGGTGATTATCAAAACAATAAAATATTTCAATTCAACTCTCAAATAACACCCAATAAACCATGTCATGTTACCTTGATCAATTAAAATAGTTAAAAAAATTATTTGGAATTTCAAAAATAGTGAAATGTTTAATATACCATGTAGAAATGAAATTCCATTTTCAATACCATGAATTTACACCATGGAATGCTATAAATATATTACCAATATAAAACATTTCATTGAAAACAATGATTTGAAAACATGACATGTTTTCATCCTTATTTCAAACAATGAAAAAATCATAGTATCTCATATATAAAAAATCTGGAATATTAAATTTCAATAATGAAATATTTAAATGATGAAAATTTCTTATAAAATTACATAGAAACTATTTTGTTTGAAAAATAAGAAACTATTTATTTTTCTCTGTATTTAACAATATTCAAATTTCACTACCTAATTCACTTAAAACAAACTCCAAAAAATAATATGAATTATTTCACATATGTATAAGTCATTTAAATTAACATTTCATTATATATTAATTGATTTTAAAGAAAAAATAAAATAAAAGACTATATACTCAAGATTATGTCACTTAATAGAGTACACCATACTTCTACTTAAAAACATATTTAAACACAATCTACATAATATTCAAAAAATTTCAAAATGATGATGTATAATCTCAAAAATATTCTCATTTTTATTTTTTACAAATGAATTTTACATGTTTTGTAAATCAATATCTCAAAAAAATATAATTTTTATAATAAATAGAACCAAGAAATTTAAAAACCATTGATTCTAACTTGAATATCATTACGTTAGCCAATAATAATAATTCAACAATCTTACACCAAAGGAAAATAATGATACCATCATATAATTATCTCAATTATAGAATTGATATTTCAATTAGTAAATTTTTATCTTATAGGTGTGAACACAATGTTAGAAACAAGAATGATTAAAATACATTCTAATAGTTTTCTATAAAGAACAACACACTTTCTCAATCATTATAGAAAAATTGTACCCATATGTTAATATAATATTCTCAATATATTT
This sequence comes from Viscum album, assembly GCA_963277665.1. NCBI lineage: Eukaryota > Viridiplantae > Streptophyta > Magnoliopsida > Santalales > Viscaceae > Viscum > Viscum album. The sequence continues at coordinate 108,202,993 of OY728135.1, forward strand.
ATTTATAACTTCACTGGATGATTTTTAAAGAATTTCCCATTCACTAACATAATAAAAACATCATAATAGTTTAGCTTCACTGGTATACACGCGCAAAACTCGAAGCATCATATATGCACATTGTGCATCTGCAGAATTCATTAAATTCCCTTTAAACATTTCTCCCTAATTAAATTATCTACATTTTTATGGACAAAAATTTATATATATATGATTTATTATCTCCCACATTGAAAACAATAATCCAAAAAATAAGAGATAAGAGGATTAAACCATCCCTCAACTATTTCAAACATGATGATAAACTACTTTCATTAACCCTAATTTTTCAGATGCGTCATTAATAAATTATTTGGTAAACAAATTACCCCATGATACATTACAGAAATAAAATCCAAAATTAAAATACATTTATAATTTCTTTCATAGATAAAAGTGGTCTTAATGTAAAATTTTTTTAATCAAGATTGTCGAATAAGATTTTTTAAAAGCTTTTATACTCAAATTATCATAACATTAATAAAAAAGGAAGCATTATTTCCCTCCATAAAGTATTTTTTTCCTTAAACACATAAAACATGGTATCTTCTTGTGAAATATATCATAATGGAACATAAATAAATTTGGATGAAATAAAAAATTATTTTGAATATATATTATTTCTTTAGTTTCTCATCTCTAAAAATATTGAGATACTACATATTCAACGAATGTGGTCTGAATGATCTCAACCAAAATCCTATTCATTCATTCAAATATCTAGTTTCTTTGTTGGGTATATAGTGATATGTAATCATGTAAAATTACTTACTTCACCAATATAATTTAAATGTCATTCTCATTTAAACTTCCCCATTATATGATATACTCATATTTAAGTATCACAACATTCTTTTTTATCACTCCTTTTGAAACACTTAAACCTATTTAAAATCATAAATAGAACATCAATATTATGGGACATGAATATAATTCACATGATCTTAGTGAAATAATTAATAAATTAAATAAAATACTTATCTCCACATATTGTAATCTACTTCATCATTCTATATATATCAGTGTGAATCAAAGGCAATGGATATGTTTGTTGAATCACCATATTCTTATATGAATATTTCATCATTTTTCCTTCATAGAATTTTATACATGATCAATATTTATAATTCCTAAATATATGATCATATTTAATTAATTTTCAAAAATTAACTTATTCCGGATTCTTTAATCAATGTGACCATGTCTTCAATTTAAAAAAAAACAATCCTCCTTCAAAGTCAAACAATACAACGTATTAATATCTCCTAGTGTAAATAAATTTCCTATTATACATTATTCATTAGTTATTATTTGTAATTATTAAAAAAAATTCTACGTATCCATCATTTCTAAATATCAAATTATTTACAACATAAAATGTTTTAAAAACAAAAAAGTTAAGTTGTATTTCAAATAATCGATAAAACAATTTTTCTTTATTAGAACCTCTTTTGAACCATCATCATTGATCCAACACCATTAATCATGGATGATTAATAATTTCCAACAGTAACATTATATTTTTGACACTTTTAAAATTTCTTTAGGTACTTTTTGTCATCATTCATGTGATATAAATTTTTTTAATCCAAAATCTAATGCATCTCTATTTTTTAAACCTTCATCGAATCTGACACAACACAAGATATACGATTTTTATTTTATTTTATAATAATTAAGATTGTATTAACTCTTCACATTCAATAATGATGTTAATATAGTAAGATACTCTCTCATATAATTACCTGATTGGTTATACAATCCATAATGTTCATCTAATAATAGAAATAGATTCAATACATTCACATCTACAATGATAGCTTGTTTTTGAACTTTTAACCATTGAGTGGGTTATATCCCCCTCAGATAAAACCTTTCATAACAGTAAAAATTACAAAAATATATTACATTATAATAGAAATTTGATATCATATTAATCAAACCATTATATCACAAAAATAATTATAAAATAGGGAAAATATAGTAAAAAAATTATTTATTTATTTTGAAATACACATTGTTTCCACATGTGACTACTATTTTTAACTCTATTATTCAAATATAAATCAAGATATACTCTCAACGTATCACACTATAGTTTAGATATTTTTAAAATAAGATTATTTTCTCCATTTGTAGCACATTTTGACTTCAGTTTATCATTTTTAAATTAACTTAATTTTTATACACTATATTTTATTGTCATTTGATTCAAAATATTAATCATTTATTTATATTAAAAAATGATTTTATATAATTTAAAACCATTCTTATCAATTGAACGTGGCATTTAAGAATCAATGAAATTATCAAAATATGATGAAATTATAATTAAATTATAAATTTCTCAAAACTAGTTATTTTGAATTTAAAAAATTAAGGAGATCTCATTTGGATATTATATGAGCAACATCAAAAGTGTTTTGATAAATGATATTATTAATATTTAAATAAAAATTTATGTATATGATATTTAGATTATTTTTGAAGTTTACAAAATAGAAATTAGATTATAATTTTTTTGATAAAACATATATTAACATATATGATGTTCATTACCAGGTTCCAGGTTGAGTCTATGGCTGGGTGGTCATCACTCCCCTACGAGCATCTGACGGGATCCAGCCACATCGAGCCCTGTCAGACCATCCTCTCTTGCTTGTGGTCTTCCAGGTTTCTCTACTCATGCTCCTCCCTTTGTATTGAGGGCACCAGGTGGTGACTTGAATGGTAGGGCCATCATTGATGATGTTTTAGGGGGTGATAGACCTTAATAGGTCAATGTTGTGCATGGTTTTGTGGCTGACCCTTCCAAAAGAATGTATTCACCAATATTACCATGTTTCCCCATAGTCGATGGAGCCAATGGTAATGTCACCGATGTTGTTGGTTCGCATTGTGAAAATATAGCATTTGTAGGTACTTCTCTCCTGGATACACCTATTGTTACCCATAATCAGTATTTAATCCTTGGTGGGGACAACCATCCAAAAATAAAGCCCAACATTTGAGGGCATGAATTAGAGTTATCCAACATTGGTGTTCCTCGAAGGTCATTGGCAGGAAAGTGGTGGCAGGTAGGCTAGGTTGGATGTGCACTCACTCCATTAGCCACTAATCTAGTCTCATGTATGAGGATTTAGGTCCTAATTCTAGGATGGAGCAGTATGTTTCTGAAGGTATGTATGAGGATTATTTTTTGTTGTAACTTTTTTTTATGCGCAACTTTTCTGCGGTTCTCACTCAACCAACAAGTGATTTATGAAAATTTAAAAAGATTTATGGTGGTGGTATGGAGAATATGAAAGAGTTAATATTGAAATATATAATAATTTTATATATTGATATATATAGGAGCCCTATAAATATTTTTATAATGTATTAAACTTTTTATAATTAGCTTCTATTTATGAATTATTCATAAATTTTAATGTCATGTTAAAATATATGAATTTTTCAATTATTTAAAAGTTAATCACTACATTAATGAATGATATATATTTTTTATATTATAAATGTCTTCAGGAAAAAAATTATATGATAAATATATTTTTGGATAGATCTGTGCCTTCCCATTCTATAAATGACCCCATAATGTATTTAGATTTTCATTTACCTTAACCTCATTTAGTATTTAATGTTATTGGCCTAAACATGGATGATGAATAAGTTCTTTCATATTTGGTGTTAGAAATATAACGAATTGAATTTTATATTGATTAAATTCAAATTAAGAAGATGGAATTTGTTTTAGACTACCTACGTACCTAGAGGGTTATTCCTTAGCCAGGAATGTGAATGGGGTTGGCTCTCTATCACTCCGAGACTAATGATGAGGAGATTATCAGTCTCATATAATTCTAGAAATTTTCATGAATTGTATATACACCTTATGAAAATGATTCATTTTGATATGTATGAATATAATTGACATCTATTTTGGGTGAGTAACACAAATGTGTGGGTTCTATAAAGGGATGCATATCAATATGGTTTAAACATATTATTTTGGTTGATGAAATAAGATTACAAAGTAAAAATTGTAGAAACATTCATACATTAAAGGGAATAACATGATACAAGTTGGTGGGATTAAATCACATTAATATACTAATTGTGAGATTCCCTATATATTCGATATTTTTATGAACTCGATCATACAAATAGATATTTTCAAACTAAGTATGAGTTCCCACATATTTTCTTATATAAGATATGAAATTTATTAGAGAAATTGAATTTTTGTATCATGTATCATAAAGGCCAGCATGAGCGACCATTGGGTATTATTCGTTAGATTATTCTTGTAATTTTCATTAGATTACACTATCTGGGAAACCCTAATTGTTAGGATCTAAAAGTAAAGGAGTTGAGTCTACCCCTTTGATGGATTTGAAAACGATTTATTCACTAAACTTTCTAGGAGTCCGAGTTTTTTAGATTACTAAATAATCATGGTATATTATAAACCAATTTTTTTGTTAATCATGGTGAAATATAAATATTGAATCACTAAATCAATATGATATAAGGTGTCATCAGGTTAGTGGGATCTCACTTAATAAAATTCAATAACCAATGGAAATAAAACATGAACACTTTTGATAAAATATTATATTATAGATAAATAACATTATTATATTCAAAATAACTTTTATTTAATTCCTCTAAACGAGAAAATTAATTTAAAATACTCTTGAGATATGTAACTTGAGAAATTAGTGTGATTTAATAAAATAGTTTTGGAGAACAATTATATGTGTTGGAATGGTTACTTATTGAGTATATAAGTTATCAAACTCATAACCATGTAAACCTACTTACTTATGGATGTTATGTTACTTATTTCAGGATTCAAATTCATTAGATAAAAAATTTCCCAAGGAATTTTACATAAAGATGCTCAATATTCTTTGTTATTCCAAATGATATTCTATATGATTGAGTGTGTTAATTATGTAGTGAAACTAAAGGATTTAATTATATCTTGTTCTATATTAGGGGCTCATAATATTTTCTTTTATGATATTTCTTTACAACATGATTGAATATAATAAAAGTTTATTCATTGTTCTCAAAATGTTGTGGATAGATGAACTGGAAATACGATGACCATATTTTTGTGATATGTAAACAATTTTAGTGGGTAGATGTTCAAAATAGATGATGAAAAGTTGGTTGGAATGGTCAAAGAATTTTTTTAGTTTAATATACAAGGTCACTGAGATCTAGGTTTGTTAATAAGGGTGAATAATAATTCTATATGATGGAATTATCCTAAACACCTGAAGGAGATTAGGAAATACAATTGAATGTTAATATAATGTATATATTTTATTGAAATTAATTTTTCAATTTAGAAATTTATGTGATACATAATATATATTTTACAAGGTTTTTCATATATACAAGAGTTCAAAATCAAGGGAAGAATATATAAAGCATGTAGTTGATATTCATGTGATGAATCAAAGGGTTTATATATCAATATGATTTGAAAATAAATTAACATTTTAAGATACAATTAATATGAGTAATGTATGTGTATCATCATCTTATTCCCCATATAGGATAAGAAAATATATTCTATGAAAAATAGATGTTATGAAAAATATGAGATGACTTAAATAATACACATGGATTATAATTAATCTTATACTCTAATTTTTTTAGAATAAATATATTGATTACAATGTTTATTCATGATAAAATATTTATCTATCTATTTTCTAAAAAATAGTTGATATAGATTCATTCGCTTAAATGTTATATATTAATAAATTTTTCTTCTCAAAAATTATCTAAACACATATAGTATCAAATATGGCATGGGGATAAAATTTTATTTTTAAATTATTACTACTATGAATAAATAAGTGTTATTTTCAAAACCTAAATTAATTATTATATCTTAAAAATATATTTGGAAAATAATATTTTTTCTAAGAGCCTAGTGGGAGTATGTTTTGAACAGAGATAAATTTAATGTTAAAAAAATATTTTTAATACTCTAATATTAATGTTATTTTTCAATTAATATCCTTTATTGTTTAGGTAATAAGTTAACAATAAAACATGTATTGGTTTATATTTAGTTATCATGAATAAGTGAATTTCACTATTTCCCGGTGGATTGAATCTATTAAACATAAAATTGTATTACACTTGTAATCCTAAATGAGTATAGGATATAATGGTAAATTGATATATAAAGAGTTACATTAGTTACTATGACATAGTTAATGTCACTTTATCCTAAAGGATTTTATGATTTATTCATAAAAAATAATGTAAGTATATATATTATTTCAATGAACTATTTTGATTGAAATAATTCCTCGGATTTTCATGATGAAAATAGAAAGAGTTCTATAAGGAACACATAATTTAACATCATAACATTTGATGTTGTGAAGGTAATGAGTTTTGAATATGTTCACAGAGATAAACATTTGGGAATAGAATTCCTAAGTCTCACAATTATTCATACATTCAATCTACTTAGATGTTACTCACTAAAAGATAATAATGGGAGGGTTTTGGTAAATTGGTAACATAGATATGTGATAAAAATTACATATGATATAATGAGAAAACATAACCCAAAAATTTTACAATATGTAAGGATGATCTAGAAATTTATCATATAGGTAGTGATAGATATGAGTTTTTTATGTGTTTTTAAATGTTCTTTAAATAGTTTAAAAGATATAAAATGTATCATAATAGAGAAAACCCCATATTTATCATTTCTTCATGTAGCCTACATTAATGTATATATAGATATACATTTCGTAATTTGTAATGATAATCTACCTCTCAATGTATTACTTTGAGATATCCCTAACAAATGATTTCTTTATATTATTATAGGTAATGATGAAATATTTAGATTAGTATGAGTATGATTAATTTATAATTATTTATAGTATTCTCATGAGGAAAAAATGGGTTTTTGTATTCTTGATGACCCACTAGGTATACCACATTGAGTGTCATACATATGTCTTTGGTATAAAAGGGGTACATTAGTCATATTGGGGTCCCCATTACCGAATGTTAGTAATATACCTTATATGAAAACATCATACTTTGATACACAACATACAAAATTATAAATATATAATTAGATACTCATGGGTTGGTTAGGTATGTTGTTGATCATGTTCTCTGTAGGATCTTATCCAAAATGGGATTTTTTTCCGCTTTTATGATGAGTATATATGGTTACTCATTTAAGAGAGACTATAGAGTGTACATATGTACCTAGAAAGAACATATGATGTGATTATCTATTTTGATGAGTGGAATGTGATGTTCTCATCCATGAATATGATTGACATGTGATGTATTCCTTGTTCGCTTCATTATATATTACATGATTCTAGAACATATGAGTATGATATATGGGATTGACATAATATATGTCTCATGGTCATTAAATGTCATGTACAAAGGGAAAATATGAGAATTTACAATTTCATGAGATGCATACTAAAAGAAACAGGTATACTGATACATGTGTTTGGTAGTGATCACTAAAGATCACTTTATTCCGTGAGTAGTATTGTTTCATTTCTTTATTTTAAACTTTTTATATATTAATGGTTCCCAAGATTCATATTTTTAGTCAATTCTAAAATGCCAAGTGGGTTCACACTTTTAGTTGACTGAATGGGGATAATGTTATTACCCTATATTTTACTAGGATTTTTCCATAAATAAATATTATGTTAATATGAGGATTCACATGAAACACCAAACCCTAATAGGAAAAAATTCAATTTTTTTTAATTAGGATTGACCAATGAATGGTAGTCATTGAAGAAGTGATTACAAATAGAAATAACCAACATATGAAATATAGAGCCCTTTTTATACAGTTTCAAGAAGTGTAACTAATCATCTAAAAATATATATTTTATAAATAAAATTTATTTTATAAAATTGTTATTTTCTTAGTTAGATACATTTTTGTCTATCAATATTTTAACAAGAATACTTAATATAACAAAAAATAAATTTCCTATAAAAATAGTTTTTCACACAATTTTATTAATTTATTTTATTATTAAATTTATAGATTTTAGGATGTTTATTTGAAAAACTAAATTTATTTTTTAAATTATCATTATGATATTAACTAATGATCAATTCATTAAAATATTAGAAAAAGTTTAATCCTTATTTAAATATTAAAAATGTTGTTTTTACAAATTACATGGCTTTTATGGCATTATTGTTATATAAATATAAATGACAAATTAATGAAATATTTTTTAAGAATTTTTTTTTTAATTTTTAATTGGATTTATCATTTTTATAAAAAATTATTTTAAAAATCCATATTTGACATTTTAGAACATAAATTAATTTTATTAAAAAAATATTATTTTAGTACAATATATATTTAGTAAATTAGTGTTACTCTTATCACTATTTTAAAATTTATATTATGAAATTCACATAAAATATTAAATGATTAGGTCTATATTATGTATTATACACCAATATTTTTCATTCATAAATGATAAATTAAATTGGTAAATTCTTGTTTCCGATGAAAAAATGGGTGAAAAGGCTTTAACCAAGAGCGAAAGACTGCAAATAGGTTTAGGAATGAGTGGGGATTGATTTTTGAGTTATTTCATGATTTTATCCCTTTATATCGATATAATTTATCAATTTTTCATCCACAATACTTAATATTTAAAATCCATTATTAAATGGTTTTCAGTCATTAAACAAATATCATCCCTCTTTACTTATAGAAGAGCCTCTTCACTCCTCACATCCCCTCACCCCAAAACCTAGTTAATTCATTTAATGATCTACCCAAAAAACGTTAAAAAATTCCTATACACATTCAACAATTTCTATCCATCTCAAAATACCATCCCTCAATGTCTTAACCCTCTTTACAAAGTAGATTGTCTAAGAACCATGGTTAAAAAATTTTACCACTCCTTTTTCAATTCTACTTTTTTATGTTCACTTCCTTGTCCTCAAATTAAATTACACCATCTTAAAAATATAACATCTATAGATTTAGTATATTTTAATGTTATGTTAATTATGGTTAAATCATTAGCCACCCTTCCCTTTTCCATTAAGAAAAATGAATCTCTCATTCATTTATTGTGTGGACTACTGCCTCCACGATACAACATGTTTCATTTTACTTCATTTCCATAGAAGGATAGAGCACATATGTAATTTAATAAATAATTAAGATATTTTCCTCAAATTTTGGATTCTAAAATGATAAACCATATTACTCATTTTCCCCATTCTATTTAAAATAAAATCATTATCTTTTTATACGTGTGGACTATCGCCTCCATAGAATTGTATATTTTGATTTTTATTTTCATCACTTCCCAAAATTGATGTTAATTAAAATGGTATTAATGAATAAATATTATTTTTATAAAATCAATTATGTTCTTTAGAAACAAATTGGACAATATATCAACAATATGAGCAATAAACTACTAGGGTAAATTAAATAGTCCAAAGGAGAGTTTTAAGAGAAACAGAATGCATTTCTTCATATTATATAATAACTTTTTAAAAGGTAAATTCTTTTTCATGTTCATTAAGAATTATGATATATAACACTAATAATAATAAATATTATCATTATTATTATGTTATAAGGATAAACTACTAAATCAATTCATAATCATTTATTAATTACGTTACATTCTTTTTAGATTGGTTTAACCAACTTCTTGATCAATGATGTTAATTTTTATGAAGGATAGCTTTAAGAATTTAATTGATAGTAATGCATGATATAAATAAGTAATAATTATTTTTTTCTATAATATTAATATAAAAAATTAACACATTATTTAAGAGAACAATTTTTTTCACTGAGAATCATTGATACATGGTCATTGCCAAATGAATCATTTTGAATAATAACCAAATTCCCATATAATGAAAGTATCACATTTTAAATAATTATAAACCATAAATATTATTACCTTTTTTTATATTTAAATAATGTATTTTTGGGTAAGAAGAACAATAATGATATTATGAATCTGGATCAAAATGATCAAGATTACTTAAGATTGATATAAAAAATAGATAACAATGAACTAATATTAATGCAGAGAATAATTATGAATGAATTTAATAAACAGATAAACATATGAAAACATTTATTAAATGGGTGATTAAGATTTTTACTTTTGTTAAGCTAGAGGATATATCACATTTATACTATGAAATAATTGAGGTAATGGGTTCTTTGTTTGAAATATAATTTCAAGAAATATAATTCTTTTTGTGAACAATGACATAGATAATATGGTTTCATTATTTAGTAACTAATATATTTTAAATTATTAATATTGTTTTTAAGATACATATATTTTTTCCTTTTAAATGTCATTTGATTCAAAATATTCGAATGATAACAGCGGTTTTTGATTATGATGTTACTCAAACCATAATTGTTTCATTCCAATAATATTTTTTAAATCAATATTGTTTTTGGAAGATAAGATGTATGAAATTTTTTGTTATTTATAAGACCTATCATCATTTTATTAGGATATTCATTGTGTTTTAGATTATACTTTTATATCTCATTTCCCATTGTCATATATATTACCCATTGTTTTTATTATAAGTGTGACTAAACCTATCTCTTCATTTAGGGCTGGTATCTCCATTTTCCATAAGTCCCAATTCATTGGTTAATTTTTCATATGACCTTATCAATTACTCAATAATTCCTTGACATAATTTTATACTACATTAAGTTACATAAAAATTAAAATTAATTTTTAACATTTTCCATATAGCTCATTTCCATTAAACTCTAAAAAATATCTTCGTAAAATTTTCAATGTGAATGCATATTTCTAAAATATTTGTCATCTTATAGAAAAATTAATTTCAATTATTTCATAGTTTTATAAAATAAATACCTTATTCTCATTTATTTATTAAATATTTCTATCTAAATCAATGTTTTCAAAAATATAATGGATGTTTCTTATTTCCAATGTGATTTTTCCTAGTGGTCCATAAAATGTTTTTCATCCAAAAACATATCATTTGGCATACCTTATTCCTGATCGAGTATATTCTTCAAAATTAACCATATAACATCTTTAATTATATTACATACGTAATTTTCATCACTTTTGAAAGAATAATCCATCACTACCTTTTTCTTGCCAATTTATCCACTACGTATAATACTACTTATTCATGTAATGTTATTCCTTTATGAATGAAATATTTTTTTCATTTGATTGAATGTTGTTCTCCAAGATTACATACATAGATTTATTTGTGGGTATTATTGACTAAATCATATAACCTTTGTATATATGGTGTAAATACTAAATTTTTTATTGACCTAATTAAGTGTAATTTACCTAAAAAGTTACATTATATCATTGGATACCCTTTTTTTCAAGGGTATATAAGTTATGATTATTGATGTAATTACGAATGATTATAATTATTGACTCCATTTGAAAATGATATGACCCCCAATTTATTCCCATAATTATTTTTGATGTTTCTAATGAATCCCATTTTTATTTCAATGATTTCTTTTATGCTATAAAATGTCAATAACTTTCGTTTGAATGTTTTATAAAACTTATTTCATTTACATGGGTTCTTCATGATTTGGTAAGTGAATGGTTTTCTTCAATATGAACTCAAATATATGGATTAATGGTGGGTGGGGTCTAATGTAGACCTATATTTCATCACATAAAGATTTATATCTCATATGATAATGTTTTCTACTATATTTAAGTTTCTCAAAAGGGTGGGCACTGATGGTGGGGCTCATGAATGAAATATTGTTGATACTATTTTTTTCTAATTTTTAAAGATATTTTAGGCCTTTATTTTTATTCTTAGGGTTCTGTTAATCTCTCATGGATCGTATTTATTTTCTCATGTTCCTGCACACATGTCGCTCATGTTTTCGGTTATTCATTGCCTTATACCATGATTTATGTTCTATTTTTAAATATTATTTTTCTTATGTATGTAGATTATGATATATTACTCATCTTAGGTTCACATAGTATATTATATTGTCATCACTTGTGTTTACCATTACTGGGAATCTGACCTCACTGTTTACTTATGTTTGTATGCCAAGAGGGCATCGTTATTTCCCTACAGGTCTATGCAAAACACAAAATTTATAAAAACTAAACTATTATACTTAATTAATTAAAATGAGTATAGAAATAGGTAAAAGTCAATAGATAGAGATGTTGAAATTTTTGTGATTAGGTTTCAAAAGATTAAATTTTATTCATTTGAGAAAATAGGTGAGAAAAGATGGGTTTTTGTTGATTTGTCTAATGATGAATGAAAATGAAGCAGATTTATTTTTTTGTTTGAAAATAGAATTTTCTAGTCTAACATGGTTCTATATTTTTAGGGTTCAGTTTCAATTGTATTTAAGAAAATATGTTTATTATTTAATGATTTCTATTGGATTCAATATGAGGAAGGTCCAATGGTCATGGTAACTCCTCCTCATCATAGTAATACCTTATTTCCCCTGGTTTTGTAATTTAGGTTTTTTAAAATTCATGTTTTTCTCGATACAATATTTAAACCTAATTTACCCTTAATTTTACAATGGTCATCAATCATTTTGGGTTTTCAATTTCAAAATATTAATGATTCTTTTAGATTCAAACTACAATGGTCATGATTAGAGAAAAACAAAGGGATTGGATATTGGTTGATGAAATCTTGCAAACCAAATACATGAATAAAATAAGTTGAAATAAATCAAACGCACCTTCCCCTTTCTATTTACATTAACCTATCATAGGCCGAGTTTACCCTCTCATCCAAGAGATGAGAAAATGATATGGGAAGTGAGAATAAAAATAATTTATAAAGAAAATAGAGATGAACTCAGGGAGGGCTCTACACAACACAACTTATCACACCAAGATTTGGTCATTGGATCATTGAATATCCCAATACAAGTAGGATAGGTATCCTTTATTGGATCCTGATGGGATTTGGTATTAATGAAGATCATAAAATAATAGTCCAAAGGGCCAACTGTGTGGGTCCCATGTCACAAAGTAAGTCAAATTTAGATGATACGCTGAATATGGGCATTTAAAATTCATCTCGACAATTTAAACGATATGTAACATACTAACACAATGTGTAATATTTTAATTTAAAAATATCATGAATTTTGGAATATCTCTTACAAAAACTCATCCTGAAAAAAACTCACATCATGGGAAAGGAATAAATGATGTGCAAATTCCTTGCTCCAGTTTTATATCTCCACTGTATCCTCAAAAATCTAATGACATCATGAAATTTAGGTAAAGTAGATATTGTGTGGTTTTTTAGGAAATAATATCCATATCTGGATACTACAAGTTGATGTTGTATCTGGCATAGATGTACCTAAGGGTAATCTCCCACAAAATGGTATAATGGGTATTAACTGAATTATCACATAATGCATGAATAAGAGGTCTAACTAATAAACTAGATTGACACTACAATGGGATATTCATTGCGTAATCTCATTCACATTACAAGAAATTATGGAGAAAATATTATTTCAGTGTGTAATTACATGATATATGAGAGAACCTAACCATATAAAACCTAGACTTAACCAAGAGTTTATTAGGATGAAATGAAATATGATATAATTTTTTTGACAAGTATGACATATGAAGGTTGAATTTATTTTATATATATATATATATCATAAAATAATTCTCCATTGGGGTAAATTATTCACACTCATGATTAACATCTTTTGGTTTTAGTAATGGTTGATCCCAAATGAAAAATGTTAGCAATACATTCCATTGAAAATATAGTGATTTTCACTATGATAATTCTTATTGGATATGAGATAGGGTGAGAAGTATTATGATTATTCCAAACCAAAAATAATTAATTTTGTTTAAAAATTTAAACATAATAGAGCTTCAAAACAAAGACAATATGATAAAGATACAGACTCGTGGAATTCCGGGTGTTGAATATGATAAAGGAAATGTTGTTAAAATTACTTCATGTAAAAAATGTTGTTATATTAACCAAGCAGATATCCTTAATGGAAATAAGATATTTTTAATTTTTGTAAAAGGAGGATATATAGAAAGTAATTTCCAATAAAAAGTTAAGAGATCATATGACATAGAGAAATGAAAATGATTTCAAACTAATGTACCATTGATAGTTTAATATGATAATTATGGGGACATTTTACACTATCTAATTCAATTACCTAATCCAATGGCTAATAAAGTTTATTGAAACCAATAACATCCAATACAAGTAAATTCTTATGAAATAACAACCATGGAAGTTAGTTCTGAAGGAAATATGGGGTGATGAATAGTAACATCCACTATAGAAAATCTAGTGTTGTATATATATCAACCTACTACATTACACCTATAATATTTTCTAAGGATATCAAATATCTTCCCTAATATCTAGATGTTAAATTAATAATAAAAATATTTAATTCCCAAGTATATAACTCAACTCTAATATATGTTTATATGAATTGCTTTCCCATAAAATCCTATTGTCCTTCCTAAAATCAAATTTAATATATACAACTAATTTATTGTCCCTCTTGAAAATATAAAATTCCAGTATTTTAAAATCACATCTAAAAGGCCACCCATGATAACCACTTCAAATAAGTATATATACAAACACCCTATGAAAAATTAATCCCATTTCAATTCAGTATTATGAAAAATGGTGAAAGGAAATCTAAAAATTAGGTATGTTTCTATTAGGAAAGAAAATATGATTATACCAGTTAAAACTAGGATAGTAAAGATGAAACTTCATCGAAAATTAAAATCTTGAATCATGAATTCCATTATTTATTTAAGAGGGTAATAATAATAATTTCAAGGACACAATTTTTAAAGGGATGAGAATATATGGACCTCAGATTTCACTATGTTTTTTTATAAATAAATATTATGATAATTTTGTGATTAACATAGGAACATCAAACCACAATATATCAAAAGTCAAATTATTAAAATAGATATTGAACAATGAATTCTAGTCATAGAACAAGTGGGTATAAACAGTTAAAATAGACATATGAATGAAATTTCTCATTAATAACTACTTCAACAAGTTTGGCTAACAAGATAATAAAAATATTTTTTATGCTTAATATTTTTTTTATGAAATAGTTATTTTGTAGGTTTTATATATTTATGATTATCAGTAATTTAAAATGAATTTTTAATATACCAAAATAATGATTTCCTATAAAAAACAATTTTTACAATATTTTATGATTTTACATTACTATTAAATTTATCTATTTTACAATTTTACTTTGAAAAAATAAATTAATTCTTTAACTCTACATTAAAATAGTGGAAAAGATTATTTATTTTGGTGTTTCTGAATAGATTAGTTTTTAGGTGAATAGTACAATATATTGTTTTTTCATATAACATTAATTTTATGCAATTATTAGTATATAAGATTAAATTTTAAATAAATAAAAACAATTTTCAACAAAAAATATTTTATATGTGAATTTATTTTACTAAAAATGTTGGTTTTAATTTAAAAACCCATATTTTTCATTTTAGAACCTAAGTTATATTTATCAAAAAAATTGATTTTAATACTTTATATATTAATTATTATAAAATTAATTTTTACCACTTTTTGAAAATTCATATAATAAAATTGAATTCAAATTTATAATAATTATTTCAAAATTATGTAATGAGGACCAATTTATTTTCATGAATAATTGATAAATTACATTTGTAAAAACTAGTTACCTCGGTAAAAATCAAAAGGGTTAAAAATAGTTTAACAAAGAGGGAAAGACCACAAACATATTCAAAAAATATATGGGAATACATTTTTTAAAACATAATCAATCTTATCCCTTCCCCAATCTATTATTTATCTATTCTGTAGCCATTTTCCTTAAAATTGGTTTCACATTATTAAATGTTTTGGTGTATTAGCAATGTTGGCATCCATTTTCACTTATAAAATGGAATTTACACCCATAAGTCCACATCACACCAAAAACTACTTATTTCATCCCAAATTATACCAAAAACACTCCTAAAAATTCATATACACCTTCATGCGTTTCATGTATTCCCAAAATTCCATCCCTTGAAGGCATAACCCAATTTGAAAAGAAGATTAAAAAAATTTACTACTCTGTTCCCATTTCTATTTTTTTGTACATTTATCCTTAATCAAATTATATTTCACTATATTGAAATGAGTAAATTATTATTATTAATATTGTACTTTTATGTAACTACAAATATGTTACAAGCATTAACCAACCTTCCCTTTTCAATTAATAATAACAATAACTGTCATTTGTGTATTGTCTGGACTACCGCATCCACTACACAACATGATTCATTTTCATTCACCACATAAAAAGGATTGAAAAAATTTAGAACATAATAAATAAGTATGATATTTATTACATATATTTTATTCTTAGATGATAAACCACAAAACTCATTTTCCCTATTCTATGGAAAATGAAATCATCATTCATTTGTACGTATGGACCACTGCCTCCATGGAATGATATGTTTCCATTTTCCTTTTCATCTCATACTTACAAGGATTTTCATGAAAAACGTTTTATTGGTTAAATATCATTTTTGGTAAATTATTTATATTCTATAATGTTAAAATGGTTAATATATTAAAATTATGTCTCAAAAACCATGTAAAACTTAACAGTGAAAAAGAGTGTTGTAAGATAAAATAAATTTATTTCTTCATATAATATAATAACTTATTATAAGTTATATTCTACTTATAAATATCTACAATTAATATATATCACACTAATAACCACTAAATAATTTTTTTATTAATCTACTATAATTATTTAACCTATAAATTACTTTATAATCATTCATTTAGTATGGTATATACTTCTTTAGGTTAGTTTGACAATTTACCTGAGCAATGTTATAACTTTATATCATGGATGATTGTGGGAATTTATTTTGTTTTAATATTTGTAATAAATAATTAAATAGTGAGTTTTTTTGTTTTTTAATTGTAATATAAATATTTAATTCAATATTAAATATAACACCCTTTGCTCTATAAGATTCAACGAAACATGATCATCACAAAAATTCATCATTAAGAAACATAACCAAAAACTATAATAGAATATGATTATAACATTATAAATAGTTATAAAACAAAAATTCTAGTACCTTGTATGATCTTTGAATGATGAATTTAAACAACCCTGACATAAAAAAACTAATTAAAAAATATCAAAATTACTCGCACTCAATATAAAAAATATATAACAACAAACTAATATACATGAATAGAATAATTATATGTTAAGATTATAATGGGTTAATAATATGAATAAGGTTTTAAAATGGGTTATTAAGATAGTTAATTTTTTTTAAACAGGTGTACAGACCACAATTATACTAAGTAGAAATTGAGGTAAGGGGTTCTTTTTCTCAAATTTAATTTCCCGATATATAATTTTTAATTTTTAACCATGATATCATTTATATAGTATAATTAATTCATAATACATTTATTTTAAATTATTCAATAGTTTATTAATATCTATCTATTTATCTCTATTAAATGGATTTCTATTGAAAACATATAAAATTTGACATGGTATTTCATTAAAATGTTACTCAAACCGTATGGGTTTAGTTGCAAATAATTTTTTTTAAATCATGATTTATTTTTAAATATAATTAATTGGGTGAATTTTTATTATTTATGAAACCTCTCATCTTTAAATCTGGATGCTCTTCGTGTTTCAAATTTTCATTCTATTTCTCATTTCCCGTTTACTCATATATTATAAAATGTTTTTCTTATAATTGAATCCAACTATTTATATTATTTTCAGTTATGAACCTCTATTTTTACATGTTCTAATTCATTTTATGATTTTTAAAATGTCCTTATATATGTAACAATACTTTATTAATGTAATCATCTAATATATTATCTTCATTAAAAATATTTAATTAATTTTTATATGTTTTTAACATGGGTGTAAAAGATTCTCTTATTATCATTTTTCATGTGAACATGCCTTTATTACACCATTTTCATTTTCTATGAAACATTCTTCTCTTGATCTAATTGTTTTCTAAAATAAAAATATATTTTATTTTATTTATTAAATATTTCAAACTAATCGATGTTGTTAAAAATTTCATAGATGATTCTTTTTTACAATGTGGTTTTTCTTAATTCTCCTCAAAATGGTTTTCATTTAAATCTGTATCCTTCAACATAATTTATTCTTTATCAAGTATATTCTTTAAAATTAACCATCCACCTTATTTATTTATAGGACATCTGAAATGTCCATCTCTTTTAAGGGATTATTCTGTCAGAACCTTTGTCTTTCCTAATCATCAACTATTTATTATCATTACATTTCACGTAATGAAAATCCTTTATGAATAACCCATTTGTGATTCATTTGATTGAAGGGTGTTCACCATGATTCAATACATCAATATATTTTTGGAATTTATTGAATTAATTATATACCCTTTTCCTATATAGTGTAAGTAATATATGCTTTATTATCTTGTTTGAATGTTATTTACCTATAATGTTAAATAATTCCATAGGATTCCCTTTTATTTTCAATGTTCTTATCATTGTATGATTAATTACTAAATAATTAATGATTTAATTTTTTGATTCCTATTGAAAAGGAAATGAAAACTATTTTCATTCCATAGGGGCTTTAGGATGTGTTTAATGAAACCAATTTTCCTTCCTTGGGTTTTTTTTGTCATTTAAGAAGTGATAATTTTCAATTGAATGTTTTTTGAAAACCACAATATTTACATGAGTAATTTGTGATTTGATAAGTCAATGGTCTTTTTTTAGTGTAACTCAAATTTATAAATGAATTATGGGTGGGGTCCTATATCACCCCAATTCATTGGTTACGAATTTATGTCTTTTGAGATATGTACTTAAGAGTAAATTTTAGCTTCTCATAAGCATGGTAATTGATGGCATGGTTAAGAAATGTAATATTCACTATACTAATTTTTTTGTAAATTTCAAAATATGTTTTATAGTTTTATTCTTCTTCTCAATTATATGTTAAATGGTTATGTATCATGTCTATTAACTGATATTTCCCCACTTTTTTGGCTCATGTATTATGTTATTCCAAACCTTGTTATATGATTCGTTATCTATGTTTTATCAGGTTTGAATATTCATATTTATCATTAATATACTCATATACTCATCTTATATTCACTTATGATATTCCATTTTCACCTCTTTTGTTCCTCTTCCTAATCATCTAATCTCGCCTCTTTCCAATTATTTCATTTCCCCTGGTTATAGTGATAGGAAGAGTAAGAAATGTATAATGTATTTATTGATGTGGAAAATTTGTGTGATATGTTGAAAAATCATCATGGAATAATTAGTTATGGGTATAATGGATAATATGTGCAATTGATACAGAGATCATGGGTATTTTTAGTAAATATGTTTCCCCTAATTCTCTATTAATTGAAACCCAAAAGGTATTTAGAAAGTATTATAATAAAATATTTTATTTCTTTCTTATAATTATGAGATGGGTCATATTAGTGTTTCTATAGATAGAGTTTGACTTTGAGTGCTACTCTAAAAGTATCTATAGTTAATCCAAAAGGGATTTTAGTTTGGTAATCACAAGGTATTACATACAGTGTAATACATGGAAATGTTAATGATAGACTTCCAAATTTGTTTTATAATATATCTAAAATCCATTTCAGATATGGCCTCACAAGTTATTATACATGATACAATATAGGTTGGAATGTAACTGAGTATTTTAGGCCTTAGAGAATGTATAATATTGATGAAGATACGTTTCATAAAGCCTTAAATATATATATTATATATTTATTTTACTAATTGGTTTAAAAATTTTATTGATATAAATATTTTGATATATTTTTCAATATTATTTATGTTGGTACTATTGGAAAGAGAGTCGAACAATCCTTCACTTTGGATATTACGAAAATGAAATGTTCCATAAGATGAAATGAATGGGAATTAGGTTTATTTTTTCATATAATAAAAAAATTACTTGGGGAATTATCTCATGCATTATAGACATAATAGTTAATGTATGAATCACTAAGGATAATCCCTTGGTCTATATAAACTATTATCATTAGATGACAGGATGTGGGTGAATTATCACACAATGCTTGGATGAACCTCCTAGATCCTAAATTCCCTCTTTATCATTCTATTTTTCATTAATTACTCTAACTTCACATAGAGGAAGGATATATCCTAAATAAATGATAGATGATTCATTTATAATTCATATACACTATGAAGTGAGGATTTCATTTTGATACCCTTGGTGATATTCATCAAACCATATGATGATGATGAAGATGTTTCCAAAATCACATTGGTGTATGGTGCACATTTATATACAGATGTTCTTCATTTCAATCACCATTTCATTTATGTTGCATGTGAGATCCACATACATCTGTTTAAATAACTTATATTTGATCAAATAAGTGATATTATATTCATTTTAAACATGGAAATAAATCCTTGGGATTTTTCCATGGGGATAATGGGAGATATAGGGGAGAGGATACATAAGATATAGGGGATAAATTATCGGATATGGAGGTCCTTGAGTGTTAAATTCAAGAGGGATGAAAGGGTAATTCCATAATTTTGTTTAATCTAGTAATGTAATATAGTTATCTAAACCATGAGCTAACCAAGAAGGTGGTTTAGGATAACCTAGGTACGATACATGGTTAGGATGGATGTTTAGACTAATAGTGCTCTGGCCATGCAATTCACCAATGACATGAACTATAGTATTGTTGTATGGTTGTTTAATAATTTTTTCTAACCATTCTCAAACCATACAAAATGTACTACACACCCACAATTTAAAAATTTCATGTAAATTTTCCATAGATATAGAGAGAGTGTGTGTGAAACAATAGAGTCTCGAAAATAAATTAAATACTAGAATAAATCGAGTTTTTGGGTGTGACATGATTTATAAATTTCACTCAGTAAAGAGTATAGGGGGGAGGTTTTATCATGTGGTAACATAGAGATCTGGAAAGAGTTATATAATCTTATAATGTCTTTATCAAAACCCCTAAAATGTTTTCAAACATAAGGTTGATCTAAGAGTATATCATATATGTTATTCTAGACCATATCTTCTGTATGGTTTTATTAATATTCTTAAAAGATTTTAAGAATTTAAATATTTATTTTATATAAATTGAAATCTCCACTTTATCAATTTATAAATCTTGGATGCATTTTCTTAAGTGTGTGTGTATATATATCATTAAGTGAAATGATAATTGACCTCTAAAAGAATGAATTTGAGTTATCCTTATTCAATTTTATTAAAAGAATATTAAAGGTTATAAAAAGTGATGTTGTTAAAATGTGTAGTATTCTTGTATTAATAGATATAATATATTCATTAGGAACTAAATGAGATTCATGGACAAGGTGACCCATGTAGTATACCATATGCAGTGTCATATAGAGGTTAAGCAAGATGGTATTTTCCCCTCATTTTATAAGTATGACATATAGTCCGTTGATTGATATCTAATGATGAATTTTATAGTTACCCCTAGATAGTAAATATAATATTTTTATTTATATAGTGAGGGGGTGTTATGTACTCAGCTATTAAAGTGAATTACTTGGGAGGTATTCAATGACAAGGATAATCTATTCATAGGAAATCAAGGATGTATGTATAAGATATATGATTGTTAAGTACATTGGGTCCCACGTTTTCTGAACCACTTCGATAATGTGATCAGATGATAATTCATTATAACATGGGATGTATTTAGTGGAAACAAGTATATATATAAATTTTTTTAATGGGGATCGCGTTAGGTCCCTTTATAGCATGAGTATCACAAATTCTTTTCTGTTTTGTTTCGCTTTGACAACATTTATGAATTTAGGGATTCATATTTGTTTTCAATTCTATAAAGTCTTGTATAGTCAATATTTTTTTTTGTATGAATAAGGGGTGTGTTTGACATAAATAAATCCCCTAAAATTGTTTTATAGTAAAAATAAAACGTGTTTAGTTAGGGGTTTCACAAGGAATAACATATTATTTTATACAAGTTGATGTTTTTTTATTTCATTCAAAATGTTTTTTGGTTAATATACAAAAGGATTTTTTCATATGGTTTCATATGTTATTGTATACATCATAATATTAGGTGACATTTCAAATATTATATGCAACTCTAGTGAAAATAAGATATTGAAATAGATATTACCTAAAGATGACTTAAATGATATGTATTGAGGGAATATCATATGATATGATAGGGTATATCATAAGGACATGATATAATATATCATGATTGTTTCTTATGTAAGTCAAATTGTGTGTCCATATCGTAAGACCTCCCATCTGGTAGTGGTATTGTTCATTATGCAATCAGATGTCATGTTTTTAAAATTAGATACATATTCCACCTAATATTCCATTAATACCAATTCTAAATATGTTTAAATTCATGTTCAATTCAAAAATTCATTCGTTGTATCAATGTATAAAAAAGTTGAACCTATTTAAATATGCACTATAATTCTTGATTTAATGCATGGTTAGATCGAGAACAAACTGAGGGATATATAATAAGGCCAAATCCACTATTATGGGATACTCAAATGATATCCATGCCTCATATAAATACTTTCATTTCATATCACCCACTTCCCCCCTTTTCTATCCAATGATACTCAAATATTACGAGTGGAAGAGAATCATACTTGAGCATCGAGTAATCTTATATAGTCCATGCATACACAATAGATAAGGAATTTCATTTTACTACCACTTTGGGGTCTTATTCAAGCATTAGTAATTAATACAAAGTAGTTGTGATCATAACTATAAAATACACTATACTTAGTTTTTCATTTAATATATAAAAGGTTTTAGTTTCTATAATGGTATATCTTTGGTTTATCAGTTTCTAATAGGTTTTTTATTCTTAGTTTTTGAATTTAATATTCCCATGAATCCCATCAAGTACAACATCAAAGAATAAACATTTACTAAAAAATTAGTAAGAAACCAATTTTACATAGATTTTTCAAACTAAAACAATTTCGTAGTTATTCCAATTTTTACACCAATCCACTTTTATCTTGTCTATTACAAAAATATGAGAGATAAATAATTATACCCATTAAATGAAATTTTTAGCATAAAATGAGATGGTAATATAATAGAATATTACACTCTTTAATTGATTTCTAAAACGTAATCAAGAAGAATTTATGGATTTTTGTTGCTACCCTTTTGAAAAATATAAATCTAGAGAAAGAATTATTACCTTACCTCAATGTCCCAGAATACAAGTTCCTTCAACAATTTGAAAAAATAATTACTAAAGAAGAATATCGATTTTGTGAACTATATGAAATTGAGATGAATGATTTACTCTATATAGATGACATGGTAGAAAAAACATAGAAAAAAAGGAAAACACTATATTAAATACATGAAAGATAGACACTTTAGAAATATTAGTGGTGAATTGAATTATTTTTGAAATTGGGATCACAAAAAGATGTACAGGGATTAAGGAGATAGCTCTCGAAGAGTTCATGAATGAAAAAATAGGGGAAAATTTTATGGGATGAGTTAATTCAAAAGTATACTTTTGAATTTTCTATTCCTTTTTTGAAATCAAAAACTCTTTCTTCAATTCCTAATTACAATCTCTTTTATATCCAAAGTATTTATAGAATGAAATCATATACTATTTTATTATACATTTATTAATACTTTTGATTCATATTTTATCATTATTATTTTTGATAGGAATATTATAATAATTGTACTCATGAGTTTTGCATAAATTATTTGTTCCATATTATCATAATGAGCCTAGATACAATTTATATCGTACACAATAGATACAATTCATATCATACACATTTTTCATTCCTTCATACAGACAATATTTTTGTAATGATATAAATTATACTAAATTCGGAAATGAAAATAATTGGACCCTTATAAGTTTAGTTTTCCATATCAAGAAAACATAATCACAATTAAAGGGAAACCATTAAATCAAAATGATGTCATATATTATATGCTAATAAAAAATATGGTATGCTTTTAGATTTTATAAGACCGTTGGAGTTCTTAGTGTCAAAGTCCCTCTGATATTTCAGGATAATATATGACCATTGGATTCAAATATGAACATTGGTACAAAGGCCTATATATATCAAGTAATTTCAAATATCTCACATTTGATGATTTCAGGTCACCATGTGAGAGCTCTGCCAAATGTCCTATGTGTGAGAATTTTGAATCGTATAAGTTGTGAACATATTATTCCACATACTTGTTACTCTAAAGAGTTTTATATTCTTTGTGTGATGCTGATTGATGCGATTATGATTGAGGGAATCTATGGATAGGAAGAAAATGGTGCCAATATTTTCTAGATTGAGGACTTGTAAGGCTAGGAAGACTGAGGATCCGATCAACATCTTTATTGGGGGCTTGCAGAAATAACATGATAGAGGTCGATCATCCTATTGAGGTCTTACCCCAGTGTGGGTAAGACAGACTTGATTGAAAGAATAAATCAAGGGACCATTATCCTAGGTTATTGGATGCCCTTCCCTTTGGGTTAAAATAATTGTATTCATTTAATTGGTTTAAATTTCAACTACATTGTAATAGGAAGTGAATTGTTTTATATATTTATTTTTTCTATTCTAAATTTCATGATTATTGTATTTATAATTACAATTTATGTGGTTATGATATTTTCAATTACCCAGAATGATTCTATACGCTTTATGATAGAATCATTGTTTGGTTTTACTCTGATAATTGTAACCATTGTGATTATGATACTTACCATGCTTATTGTGAATATAATTAAAAAAGACCTGTGGAATACATATCGTAATCAACCTAATTGTGATATCTTTTGTAACCAAAACCAATTTCTACTCCTATTATTGTCTTAATATATAGTAGGTTTTGTGAATTAAATTAATTTAAATCCGTTTAAACTAAATTCATTTACAGATAAAATAGCAATTTTTAAACCTACAGTTAACCCCCCTGTATTTTTTCATCTTCATATACATTACGATCAATGAATTGATATTTGAACCAAGCCTTTGTTATACTGAAACCTACATTTGGTATCAAAGGGGGATTCCACTAATTTCACTTACTAATTCTTTAATTCAATTTTGTAAGTTAGTTTTATTTATTTTATAAAATTTTTGTTCATTAATATTTGTTACACTACTGTGTTCTGTGGAAAAAGAAAATTTATTAATATTTTAATGATGGAATGCTCAATGTCAGATCAATAGAAAATATAAATCCAATAAGACTGCATATTTTTTATGGTAAATATTATGAATACTAGAGAGGAAGAATTAAGACTATTTTAATCAACAATGGAGTTGGTAACATTGTCATGCTAACTGAAGACTATAAAATTCCTTACAATGAAGATAAAATATTTACCAATAAATGGAATTATGAATGACACCTGAATTATAATGTATGAAATACATTACTTTGGTCAATGAATAGAAATATATATAGCCAGCTTCTATCTTGTAAAGCATCCAACAGTATCTGTAAAAATCTAGTGATTACTCATTTAAGTACTTATAAAGTTTTTGAAATAATAAGTTCCATGATAATATAATATTATTAGGCTTTCGAATTCCATTATGGAGAACCTATTATTAAGGTTTAATAGAGATTAATGAAAATTTTGAATAGTCTATAGGCTATGGGAGAGAAAGGATTTGAGGATGATATCCTTATTGAAAAGATCATATATATTATAAAAAATAAATGGAAATTAAAAATAATTGTACTTGATGAGTCATGATAAGCCACAAATGTAACACTTGATGAGTTGTTTGTAACTCTCATACAATATGAGAAATGATTGAAAAGAGAAGAATAAAAATACAAAAAGAATAATTATGGAGAATATTTCACTTTTACTTCAAATCATACAGAATCTCGCACTCTTGAGATGGTTGTTAAGTCTACTAAGAAAAGGAATGTGGTTGTTCAATCAGACAAAATTGAATTAGAACATTCAGAGAATGGTTTATCTATTATTTTTCGAAGGAAGAGCATGATTTTTGGAAAGAAGTACATTAATTATAGATAAAGAATAATTAACAAGGAAAATAGGGACAAAAAAAATTCTGAAGTTACATGGTATAAATTCAAGAAAGAAGGACACATTAGACCTGATTGTCCAATGATGAAAAAGAAAGACATAAGAGAAATACATTTTAAGAAACATCTGAAAAAGTATTATAAGTGTGTAAGAATGAAATATTTGATGGAAAAGGATTCATTGGGTGCCAGTAGAGGATATTCTTGTGAAAATTCTTCATATATTGAAATATCAAATCAAAAAAATATTGGTCATCATTCTAGAATAACCCTGGAAAATTAATATCTTATGGAAATGGTTTGTACTAGTGAATCCTTGAAAAATATGTATTTGCATACCAATTATCCTGATATTGAAAATTCTATATCAATGGATGAAGAATCATTTTTAGTGGAGGGAAAAAATTAACTTTTATGAATATTTTTCTGGACATTCCAAATTTCTCAAAAATTAGAATTGATAAATTAATAACAAACCTAAAATGGAAAATGCTAAAAT
Organism: Viscum album; assembly: GCA_963277665.1. Lineage (NCBI taxonomy): Eukaryota > Viridiplantae > Streptophyta > Magnoliopsida > Santalales > Viscaceae > Viscum > Viscum album. The sequence continues at coordinate 108,229,839 of OY728135.1, forward strand.
AAAATTTTTAACAATGTTAGTATCATATCATTATAAATAACTTGATTAAAAATATTGGGAAATTTTTTTCATTTATAAAAACCTTGAAGAAGCTAATTCTAAAAATGTTAATCTTTTTGAGGGTTTTGAAAAAGTCATTTCGGAGAAAAAAAATTTAGAGAAAAAACTCAATTCTAAAACTACTGATTATGATGAAAAGAATTTAGTTATCAAAATAAAATCTGATTTTTTATTATTTTTGGAAACTCGTGTCAAACTTAACTTCTGGAAAATATAATTTTGATAAGATGTATCAAAAAAATTCATCGTCTTTAAAATAGTTCTAGAATTGGTTATTCACCTTCTAAACCTATATTCAACATCAACTATTTTATTCCTTAATTTTCCCCCTTTTTAAAAAAGTTTCAAAGTGGTAGACATTGGAATAAAAATTGTTCCATAAATAAAATTCAATCATTGGGGTTCCACAAACACCATTTTTTAAAACAAATATGTATTCCTAATATTTTATTTTTAACATTTCTGGATAAATGAAATTTTGGGTTTTGAAAACATAATTGTTTTGTTTTTAGGAAAACATAGGAAGTACATACAACAAGAATATATGGTACATGGATAGTGTATGTTACCAAAATATGACAAGTAACAAATTCTTCTTTTAAAATGTTGTCAAGATTAAAGGTGAAAAAACAACTTTTGGAAATAATTCTCAAAGAGAAATTATTGGTATAGGTAACACTGTTCTTCTAAGAAATGTTTTGGTTTAAAATGTTTTATTTGTTAGAGGACTTAAGAAAAAACTAATAATCATTTTTTGAATTATGTGATGATGGTTACCTTGTGAATTTTAAAAATGATAAATTTTTATTACCCAATTCCAATGATTAATTCATTCTTTATTCCCATCAGCATAATAATGTCTATACACTCAACATAGAAGAACATAGGATCTAAGAGATAGCTTTACTTAGGGTAATGGAAAATAAATCGTGGTTATAGAATTGAATGCTCAGACACTGTAACCATAGGATCTCTTGAAAATTAATTAGGAAAAAACTTTTTAAGGATCTACTGGACCATAGATTTTATTCTTCAATAGTCGGTGACCCTTGTCAATATTTCAAGAAACATAAGTCATGATTTAAATATAAAGTTAATTCTCAACTACTGATTCTCTACAGTTAGTCCACATATAATTATTAGGTCCAACAAAAAATGGAATCTTTAGAGGAAAGTATTATGTATTTGATTTAGTTGATGATTACATTAGATATACATGGTTTTATTTTCTAGAAAAGAAATATGAAGAATATTGTTATTTTTAGAGCTATTGTAGCCAATGATAAAAAGAAGAAAACCCTTCCATTGAAATATCCATAGTGATCATAGTGGAGAATTTGAATATTTTAGTTTTGAAACATTTTTTAGTAAGAAATATATTATACACAACTTTTTATCCCATAGAACTCCTCAGTAGAATGGTGATATTAAAGGAATAAATTGTATTCATCAAGAGATAACAAGAACAATGTTGAGTGAATAATAAATTGCTAAATAATTTTGGTCTGAAGCTGTGAGTACTTATTGATATACTATAAATCAAGATTTAATTCGGCTATTTATTAACAAAACACCTTAAGAATTATGGGCATCCCAAATACCAAAAGTCTCATTTTTAGAGTATTTGGATTGAATCTTTTCATCGTGAATAAAAAATATAATTTAAATACATTTTAACCCAAATCTGATGAAGGTATATTTTTAGGCTCTTACCCTACCTCTAAGGTATATAGTGTTTTCAAAATAAAATTCTTTTAATATTGAGGAAATAGTACAAGTCAAATTTAATGAAACTGATCCTTTTGTTTTTAAGAAATCCCAACATACATCTTCTGATTTGTTTTCCAAAATTGATTATGAACCATTGAAAGAAGGCTCTTCTAATATGGGAAATACTCACGAAATATTTTCAGATGTATTCACTCCTAAAGAATTTCTACCCTATGTTAATGAATAGGTTTTACAAAACCCAATACAGTTGTTTATAGGAATAATCCAAGTGATAATATCATTGGTGAGGTAACTGAACCCATAAGGACTAGAAGTTATTTGAGAAATGAAATATATCATTTTGATTTCTTTTCTCAATTCAAACAAAAAAGTTATGTTGAGACTTTTGGTGATGATGTTTTGATTAAGGCTATGCAAGATGAACTAAATGAATTCGAAAGGAATAATGTTTGGACCTTGGTTTAAAGACCATATAGACCTCTATAGTTGAAGTAAAATGGGTCTTCATAAACAAATGTGAGGAAAATGGAATCATTTCTAGAAATAAATCGATATTAGTTACTATAGGATATATTCAACAAGAATGAATAGTCTATGATGAAATCTATGCTCCGGTCTCTAGATGTGAATCTATTCGATTTATATTAGCCTTTGCAGCATTCTTTAATTTCAGTTTTTTTCGAATGGATCTGAAGTGTGATTTCTTTAATGGATATGATCAAGAAGAAGGTTTTTTTGAACAATATCTGGGTTATGAGGAAAAAAACATCTTGAATACGTTTTTAAACATTCCAAAGCATTATATGGACTAAAACAAAACCCTAGAGATTGGTATGATAGACTTACATGTTTTTTGTTAGAAATCAATTTTTTTAAGGGAAGTGTTGATCCATCCCTTTTCATAAAGAAATAAAACAAAAAAATTGATTGTTTAAATTTATGTTGATGACATTATATTATGATCAACATAAAAATATTTAAGATATTATTTTACGAATCATACGAAATATGAGTTTGAAAAATAGTATAATGGATGAGTTAACATTTATTCTTGGTTTTTAGATTTCTAAAAACTCATAAGGACTAATAAATATCAACATAATTATATTAATTTTATTCTTAAAAATTGTGGATATAAAAATATTAAAAGTATTAGTTTTCCAATTGGTACCTCATGTATACTTTCTCTTTATGAAATTGGGAAACCTGTTAATCAAAAAACTATTAGAGGTTTAATAAGAATATTTCTATACCTGATATCTAGTCATCTAGACATAATTTTTTCATTATTTTTATGTCCAATTTATAAATAAAATCCAAAATAATCCCATTTAAAAGCTATAAAAAGAATTTTTTTTATTTTAGGGGAACTATTATTTGGGACCTTTTTACTCTTCTGGAAATTATTTTTAATTAAAATGTTCTTACGATGATGAAATTTGTGGTTGTATAATTGGTAAAAAAATACATCAGGAACATTTCATTTATTATATGATTCCTCAATTTCTTGGTCATGTAAGAATCAATACTTAGTAGCACTTTCCATTGCTGAAGCAAAATATGTGGCAGTTGAATATTTTTGTGCTCAAGTGTTGAGGATGCAACACACACTCACTGATTAATCAAGAGTTTTACTAAAACACAAATACTATGTGATAACACTAGATCCACATATTTAATTAAAAACATGCACATAAATCTTGTTAAAAATACATCGATATTAGGTATTACTTTCTTAGAGATCACAGACTAAAATGAGATATCATTTTAAAATTTATCAAAATGAAAGAGGAACTTACTAGTATATTTACTAAACCATGGCCATCTGATAGATTTGAATATATTAAACAGAATCTCAAAATGATCACTGTAAAGTAATCATTCAAATATAGATCTTGTTTAAACCATCTCTTTATATTAAGTTACTCCTTTTTAAGGGGGGGGTACATATTTTTGATATTATTACCTTTATTTCTAAAATTTTATGTACTTAGAAAATCTTTATAATAAAATTTTTCATAATCAGAAAAGTTTCAGACTAAAAAAATCATCATAATCAAATTGTTTGTACTCAAAAAATCATTTTACTCAAATTTTATTCATATTCTAAATTTACATTAAATTTTATATTGATGAACAATATATCAAAACCAAAAGATATCTTCGGGGAATTTGAATAGTACAATCTCTTACCTTACACTTTTATTTTTCAATTAAATTCTATTTGTTGGTATTTAATTTAATTTTAATTATTTATCATAATCATTTTGAATATGATAAATTGTTTCTAAATTCCATTTAAAAAATAATACCTCAAGAGTTCAATTTTCCAAACCATCAGATCTTTTTGATCGAATTTCAGCTATGGAAGATCAACAGTTATTTTTCTTCCCCTATATAAAGGGCACCCCTACCCTATCCCACAATATATTTCTTCTTCATTATGCTGAACCTCTACCGCCATTCTTATAGCTACGTCCAAAAATTTTATTTCTCACAAATTTCATCACACTCATGTTAGAATCATCCGCTTTATTTCCCAACATAATGGCTCCAAAATATTTCTCAGTAATGATGTTTTACATAGAAAGTTTAGTCCGGAAAGAGTATTATGATAAATATTATTCTTCATTGAAAAGAATTATAATGATTCAAGGATGGGAGTCATTTTTTGTAGAAAAAGCAAACACCAGTCTAGATCCAATTATTGGTGATGATGTTCAATAATTTTATTGTTCTGTAATTATTTATGATGATTTAAAAGTAACATTTTCCATGTGCGATAGAGATATTAGTATGTCATCAAAACAATCAGAAAACATCTTAGGTATACCATTAAATGGTTATTCCTTTTCCCCGCTAATAAGATTCCAAAAGAAAAGGGATCCTTGAATATGATTATAGTTGAAAAATACCTTTTTTAAGTTCATGATCCCAATAGAAAGGAACTAATCTATCATCAAACAATCACCTTATAGATCTCTAGATTCAAGGTTTTATAATTATTAGAAAAGGTGATAGAAAACCCTTAAAGGTTTATGATGTTTTTATCCTTCAATATATGATTAATATGTGGAAACTGTAATTTATGGTGTACATCTTCATAACCATCCACAATTTGAAGTCCAGTACTATCAAGTCTCAATTGATTATGTTTCCAGTTATACTGAGTATTTATATTTCTGAATGTTTGATGTTTTGTAAACTCATAGTCAAGTGAGTGTCGAGGCATATAAAATTTCCTTTTACTGGTGACAATATGATAAAAATATTGAAATTTCATCTTGATTCAGAATCAAAGATGTTTATGGTAGATGTTGAATTTGAAGTTCCTAATGAAATTGTTGGAGGAAGTCACAGTGTTCCAAAACAATAAAAACCAATTTATTCTGAGAAAGAAACAAAAGAAAATTTTGATTCTCCTCTAAATCCAAATAATCAAAGGAAAACAACAAACAAGATCACTACAAAATTGTGAAAGGATCATGATAAATAAAAATAAGGAGACCTGTAGTTTGTTCTTAACCTAATATAATCCAATAAAGAAAAAATATTTGTAGAAGAAACTCTCATAGAAGATGATATGAATAAGAAGTTAAAAAATTGAATGAATGATTTTTTTGGAATTGAGAAGTTGTTGAATGGAGTTGAAATGGAATGTTCAGGAATCATTATCAGGGAACTGATTCAAAAATAAACAATTATTCCACCTATCCTTGTTTTGGGAAAAGGAAAACAAATATTTAGTAAAGAATCAACCCCACCGAACGCTTCTAAAGAAAAATTTTTAGAAGAAAAAGAAGATTCTGAAATAAGAGAAATATATTTGTGTCTCAGTGAAGTGGATGATAGAAATGAACATGAAGAAATAAATGGAAAAGAAAGAAAAAAGAAGAAGAAAATCAGGAAGGTGAGCATGCAAAACAAGATGATCTAGAACAAGTGTCTCATTTATACGTGATACCAATACGATCTTCTTAATCAACCATATACAAGATAAAATCACCAGGAGTAGAGTCCTAAAAGTAGGCTACTCATAGAATCCATGCATAAAAAATCATTAATATCTTAAATAAATAAGAAGAGACTTGACTCGATGAAGATCAGAATCAAAATTCGAATGATGATATTTATGGAATTCATTCTAGAGAATGTCATATTTATGAGCAAGATACTGATTCAGAAAATACTATCTCATTGAAAAGAGATTATTGTATTGATCAATCCCTGAAGAGAAATGAGATTAAAATTCCGTATTTCCCAAGAAATGAAGGGAAGTTTGATTTTGTTGTGGATAACCAAAACAAAAGATCCGACTCAATAAAACTTATAAGTCAATGACTGATCAGGCGTGAGGATAACTTCAATGTGTTTGAAAAAAGTACTAAAGCACACAAAATGACCAATAACAAAGTAGATACATGGTCTCATAAGTCTGATTCATGTATCAAAATACATAAATATTCAATTGAATATATAATAAGGAATGTGAATGAAGTGAAAATTTCATTAAACAAATCGGCTAGTGATACTACTCAAGAAATTAAAGATTTCAAAAGACCATATGATTTCCTATATGAAGAATTCAAAGTGATTGATAAGAAGTTGAATGTCATTCAATCATAAGTTTCAAACATAATGTTTTACAAGGATGATATATTATATTTAAAACATCAAATTTATTTGATGAATCGAATGTTTTAGGTGCATGATAAGAAGACTAATGATTAGGAATTTATGATTCATTCTATGGAAGAGAACGTATAGTATTAGTAAGAATATATTCACACACAGGACCAATTATTTTCATAACAGTAAGAAATGATTCACTCTTAAAATAAATTTCACGAAATGCTAAAGGATGATAGAAAGGAATTCAATAAGATGAAGACATTTGCCTTAGACCTCATGAAGGAGGATAAGTAGAAGGATAAGAAATAAATTTTTGAATTCTTGTTCTATTTCTTATGAAACTTCATTGAAAGTTTTTGACATAAATATTCAATCTGACTGAATGTTTTCCAACTCTTTTGGATGAATGTTCTTTCATTATTTTAGATGATCAAATTCTTTATTGGTTTTATAATTTTTTCCCTAACCATTTTTTAGGTATTAAAAGACCTTCTCTATTCCTTTTTAAAAATCAAAAAATGTGAAAATGATTTATATAAGTGGATAATAATATATACAGGGGAGAAATTTTTATAAAAAGTGATTTTTTTTTGTAAATGGGGGTGAATTTTTATTAAAGAAGTAAATTATGATCCATAATGAGTTTTTTACCCTAAGTGGGAGTTAGTCATATTCATCCTTGTATTACGAAGTGTTTTTAAACTCATAGGGATATACGTGCAATTATTTACTTTTGAATATGATAGTTCTTTAATATTCCATTTTTTGCTTATGTTTTACCAAGTAATTTTTTATTTTAGACCTGTGTTTTGTGCATTCCACTAAGGGGGAGATTATTAAGTCAAAAGTCTTCTTTTCAATTTTCTATACATTTTCTTTTGAAAATCATAACTCTTTCCTAAATTACTAATTACTAACTCCTTTATATCCAATGTGCTTTAAGAATGAAATCTTATTCTATTTTATTATACTTTTATTGAGACTTTAGATTCATATTTTATTATTACAATTTTTCATATGAATACGATAATAATCATACACTTGAGTTTTACAAATATGATTCATTCCATGAATATCATAATGAGAATGGATACGATTTATATCATACACATTTTTATGATTCATATCATAAACAATATAGAGTAATTTGTATTGAAAATATTTTGAAAATGATATAAATCATACTGAATCCTACAACAAAAATCATCAGACCCTTTAAATATAGATTTCTGTATTTAGACAACACAATCATAATGAATGGGAAACATTAAAATCGAAATGATATCATTTATTATATTTTAATCTAAATAATATCATTCTGTTAGTTTTTATATAACCATTAGAGTGTTAGGTGTCCAACATTATCTAATAATCATGAGAAAATCTGACTGTTGGAGTCAGATATGATTATTGGGATGAAGGCCTATAAATTCCAAGTCATTTGAAAGAGATCACACTTGATGAATTAGAGATTCCGTGTGAGATATCTTCCAGATATTCAATGTGTGAAAACTCTAAAGTGTACTAGTTGTGAATATAATGTTCCACATACATGTAACACTAAATTTTTTTCTTTTCATTATGTGATTCCAATCATTGTGATTACAATTGAGGGATTCTGTGGATAGGAAAATAGTGGTGACGATATTTTGAGGATTGAGGGATTCTAAGGCTGAAAAGAGAAGGTGTCAATAACCTTCTTGATTGAGGTGTTTTGGGGATATTAAGGTAGAGTTTGATCATTGTATTGAGGGCTTACCCTGGTGTGGGTATGACAGACACTATTTATTGTATAAATCAAAGGACACTTATCCTAGGTTATTGGATACCCGTCTCTTTGAGATAAAAGAATTGTATTAATTTGCTTGTTTTAAATTTCTTCAGTGTTGTAATAGAAGGTTAATTGTTTTATATATTCATTTATTAAATTTTATATTCTGTGATTATGAACTTTTTAATTACAATTTTTTATTATTATAATCTTTTTAATTACTCAGTAAGATTCAATACGCTTTATGATAGAATTTTTGTTTTGTTTTACAATGATTATCATAACCATTGTGAATAAAATACATACAATTATTACTGTGAATACCATTAAATAAGACCTCTGGAATACATATTGTCGTCAACAATATTATGATAAATTTTTTAACCAGACCCATGGGACAGTCCTATTGATTTTTTAATTCATAATAGGTTTTGTGAATTGAATTAGTTTAAATCCATTTAAAATAAATTCATTTAGGGATAAAAAACAAATGTTTTTAAACCTAAAATTCACCCACCCCTCTTGTATTTTTTCATCTAAATATACATTACGATCCAATAGGATGAAGTTTATGGTTAGTGACTTATTGTTAAAATTAAAATTTTTACCTTATCTTAAAAACCCCATCTTTTTTATACAAGGTCCCTCTTATATGTACACTGATTACCCAATTATTACACCAATAATAACTATATACCACTCTAAATACCATAAAGTATCGAGTATCCCACCCTCGAGTACTTGATGCTACTCCTGCACTGATTCCCAATATTATTCCTTCTAAATTCAAATTATTCATCTCTAATCCTTCACAAACTCCATCATTTTTCAGTTTAATTGACTAAATGTTTGAAATTAAAGGAATTACTAACATGGAAAGATTAAATTCCTTACATGTTTGACACAAATTTTATTTATTATTGGTATAGTGGATTAAAAGAAACCCATCAATGCACAAACTAAGGAAAGGGACTAGGTTAAGCCTCATCCCTCCCCTATAAACAATAGAAATCACCGACCATACCTATTTTATATCATATTATTCTCTACACTCCTATTTACCTGAATTCCATTACATGGACTAAAGGCCCAGTGGCTTGAATGCCTATAATGTGTCCCAAATTCCCAATGGATCAACCTGCATTATGTTATGACACTGGTCAAACTCCTTCTCCCCCATTGACAATAGTCATCAAGATATATCATCAATTTGAATTCAATATCACCTCTACTAAGAATATATATATCATACTACCATATGGATTAACATGGAAGGGAACGCCACAAACTATAACAATCGTCTGGGCAGATGGATGGATGATAGGTTTCGGCACACCCATCCTTCATTCAAGCCACACACTTGGAAATTGCTTTTGTGGAACCCCTCTATATCACCTCCCTATTATGATTCATCATTTAATAATTCACATTGGTTGGTATTCACTAGTAGAGTAGCCATCCATCCCATACCAGAAATCCATAAGGAAGGGTGGCTAGTTAATAAGGGTCAGTACACATATCCCACATTGGAGGATTCCCACCCAATGACGGTTGGTTTTCATAATGTTGGATCACATTCCTATTTTGTAGATTAATTTATATGGATTTACCATGTCATCAACAGTATAGAAATTTTTTCCTAAAGGTTATAGGGCCTAAAGGTTTTATGGACTATAGGCCTAAATATATGACCTAAAATCCAAATTCATATCAATAGTTCACTACTATAGTACCACTAAAGTACCAATTCTAGTACCACTATACTAACATTATAAATACCCACACACCAAGATTTGAACATAGGTCTTTGATGCAGCATAAGAAATTGTTTACCACTTTTGCACCACCCCTCCTTTACATCTAGGATTCATATTTTATATAAGAGTATAGTAATATAATCCCCTCCAAGTACGACATCTATTTTAATTTATCAATAATTATCCTAGATTCTTGTAGTTTAGGATGATATTATATGATTTTAATGATGAATGTAAGTTGTTTGATACAAAGTATACTCATGGGAAATAATTTGGTAATTTTAATCATGATTGAATCCTTGAAGTAAATCCCATGGATTTTCATATGTATTATCACTGATAAGCATAGGGGTGTATGATTTATGTAAATAAAAATGACTGGAGGTTAAAATGTTACCTCACATATGAAATTTAATACATTAATTTTTTTGTAACTAAACCATAAGTTTAAACTAATCAATAGGGGATGATGTATTGTTTGATAATGTGTTGCGTATTTAATAACTATCAATGGATTCTTCCACTCATGTTATAGTCATATTATATGAGACATTGAATATATTAGGATTAGGATTTTCATGGTCTTACTTGGTTCAGTGACATATAATGTGATCAACTACCTAAATAAATGTCAGGTCCTGCGTTCTTCCAATATACATGGTCTATTTTGTATAATCCCTATTGTTAGATTTTATCTATACTAGATTGAAAATTTCCATGTCTAGTGGATGAATTTTTCATTTAGGGAAATGGATTATTTTGGTTTATATATGATTTATAGTGATATTTTTTAAAAACATAGTCAAATGAAGATATGGGTGTGTTTAATAAATATCATGGAAGATTTCTTTATGTCATGAGTAGCAATGTTTTTTTTCTATGGGCAACACTTTATTTCTTACTATGGGTTATGAAATTTATTATTTCTTTCAACATTACAAAGGCTCGTAGGATCATATAGTAAGTCATAAAAAGGGTATTAATTTTACTATTATGTTTTTGTCTAGAATTTGAGAGGGTTGATATTATAATCATATCTAAATGAATTTGTTTTGATTCATAAATATTTGGTAGGTTTTTTTCAATTTCGAGTGGATTTAGTGTAAGTAGAATATTATGGAATATATGCACTAAATAGGTCTCAGATAAAGACACTCATATAATGATTCACTAAGAGAGGGGTGAATCAATGATTGAACTTATCTTTTATTTCCTTAATAACTTTTATTCAAACTTCCTTAATTGATTTTAATAACAAACCAATGTTATTAACATTATTGAGTGGAGAGTAGAATGAAAAATAAATAGGTAACACAAATTCATTAACATGGATTAATGATCAAAATGAATGGTATATCCTTAAAATTATTCAAAAATCCTCATTATCATGCTATCAAATTGGAAAGGGTAGTGAATGTGTGTGTGTACAATATATTCCCATAATAACTACATATTAAGTTTCTAAGCATATCATGTCATGAACAATTATATATATATAAGATAAAAACATGGATCATCATCTTCCAAATATTTTACTTCTCACTAATCCTATATTATTTTAGTTAGTCTTAACATCCTAACACATCACATCCTATATTTATCTTGAACTCTAAAATAAATTTATATAGAATTTATATATCAAGAAATAATTGGGAATATATATACACTTACCAAAGTGAAATTATATCTCTTAAAAGTAGAATCCTAATCATCAAATTAATTATTTCATCCTTCATGAATATATATAATGATATAAATCCTTCAATAATCTTATTTACACATCTCTATTCCCTATTTTTTTGTCTTATAATCTTTATTTGATCTAAAAATAAATTATATTCAATTGAAAACACTTTTATAAACCATTCCTTTTGAAATCACTATTCTAAATTCCTGAAAATTTGAAAAATAAATATAATTGATTAATAAACCATGATTTTTTTTTACTTCCAAAATAAAAAGTCACTAATAAATTCTAATTGATATTTCTTAAATTATATGATAACTAAAAAAAACTCAAAATAAAATGAATGGGTATATTAATAAACACTATTTCCCTTCATCTCTAAAATCAAACAAAATAAACAATGTCATGTCACCATTATCATGTGATCCAACCAAAAATCATTATTTAAGATGGAATAAACAATTAAATGTTCATTAAACCATGTTGAAATTAAATTAAAATTCCAAAACCATTCATTCTCATAGTGAAAACATAGTTATTTATAATCAATATAAAACATTACATTGCAAACAATTATGTGTAAACACAATATGTTTTCTTAATTTTATCAAATAATGAGAACTTCATCAACTCTTATCCAACATAAACATGTTTTATTTAATTAAATCAATTAATCATTGAAAATATGAATATTTTTGTATAAAAAACATAAAAAACATTGTGCATAGAGAAAAAGACACTATTTATTATCATAATCACAGAAGACTCAAATTTTACAACATTAATCACTTTAAATCGACTCCATCCAATCATATAAATTCTTTACAATGTATAATATTACATTACACTACCTTTTTATAAAATTTTATTTGATCTTTAAAAAAAATATAGTATTAAAAGTCGGTTAACATAATATAAGGTTACTTACTTGAATAAACTAAACACCTCCTTCCAAACATGTTGAAACATGACCTGCACTGTCATCAAATTTTTTTAACATGACGATACTTGATTTGAAAATTTTCACCATTTATATTATTTATATGAAATGAATTAAACATGTCTAATAATTCAATGTATATTCAACTTATACTTTCTCAAATAAATAATACCAAAAAATATATATAAAATTATGCTAATTGGAATAATATAATAGTAATAATTGATACAAAATCACCGCACTTGTACCTTATCAAAATAGTCAGTCTGTCATAAAATTTTCTTATTCATAGAAATCATACATAAATTTTTCAATAATAATCCTACTGATGTGAAAATAGATTTAGGAAAAAAATTGATTAAAATATATTCTAATAATTTTCGAAAAAAAATAAATCACTTTTTGACTCACTATACCAAACATTGTACCAAAATGTTCAATAATTTTCACAAAATGATTAATTAAAACTACAATGAATATTTTTTGGAAAAAATTACTTTTCTTCTTACTAAAAACATAAAAATAGTTCATCTTCACCAATACACACATGATAAACCCACATATGTTCACATGCACATTATGCACATGCTAAATTCCAAGCCTTCCCTTTAAACTTCTACCACAAAACACATTATCCACATTTTAGGGAAAAATATTTCACTCGATATATTTTATTATATCCCCCATGAACAATAGTAATCTCTAAAATACGAGAGAATATGATGGAACTATACTTCAACCATGTTAAATATGATGTTGAAGTCTAATCACTAACCTTAATTTTTCAAATTTATTAATAGTAATAGATTTAGTAAAAACAATTATCGTATAATCATTATAGGAATAAAATCTATCATTCGAAATTTCATTATATACATGTTCATTAATAATGTGATTCTTAATTTCAACATTCATTTATAGATAATGTTAAACCATATTTCTAAAAAAATTACACTCTAAGTATTGAGTGACACTCGAGACTCTACTGTTAAAGGTAAATATAATATCATGAACTATTAAAAAATGTACCCTTTAATGATCCATTATTGAATAAATTATTAAAAAAAAATATTTTAGAAATTAATATTTTCCCTAATAATTTTATTTTTGAATTCATCATATTGAAATTAGCTTAGTATGAATTATTGAGTTTTTTTGAAAATTTTGGTCATTGGTTAGAAATTAAAGTTTTCATGTATCTAGTTATTTTTATTAATTTACCTTTATATAAGAATGAACTAGAAGATTAGAGACACTTTTATGTAATAAAATATTTTTTTTATGAAAAATATATATATATTTCAAAATATTGTTTGAAATTAGAAAACCCATGAAAAACATTTTTAAAACTTATTAATATGGTACTTTAATATAAAAAATATTTTCTATCATTTCTTTAAATCAATTACTTTTATGAGAGACTCAATGTTTTCTATCTTTGAAAGCCTCATATACTTTATTTTAGTTATAATTATTCAATTTATGTCTTTAAAATTGGTTTCCAAAATAATTTGACATTATATGTAAATCTAAATATTGAAATGTTATTTCGCTAAAAATAAATTTTATTAGATTTAGTGTATTTAGTTTAAAATTGAAAATTCACAAATTTATCAATATGATTTGAAAAAATAATTTTTAGATCTAAAATTTTAATCATAATATTAAGTAAAATGGTCGATTTTAATGTTTTTTATTAAAATAAAATACTATGATTTGAAATTAATTCACATGGTAAAAGTAATAGGGGTAAATTTTGTTTCACCTTGTGAAAATGTCCTATAAAATTTGAGAAACTTGACTAAAAATGAATGTTATATATTTAGATCAAAATATAATTGTGTGTACTATAAGTTTTCAGATTTTTTATTGATCTACCATTGAATAGAGTGATGGAATTATTGAATAATGTGATGGTGTTCCCAAGAGTACCCTTCCCTTTACATAAAAAGGGGAACATCTTCACCACATCAAGATATGCATACCATTAAAATATATTATGGAAACACTGCCATTATTATATGAATATAACTCTCTCCCATGAACATAATTCCTTGGCCACTTCTAGTAATCCTTATCCCATAATATTTGAGGATTCTTCCAATGAAAACTCAAGTCCCCGACTAGAGTATTATAAAGAACATATATTTATTCTTAATTATCATATTTAAAATTTACTTTAGACACATTAATATAATCATATTATTATCATTTATATACAGTAATATTAATATAATAGGGCTATTATCATTTATTATTCATATAGCACATCCATTAAGAAAAACAAAATTATTGTATGTGCATTGTGTGGACTACAACTTCCATAATGTAATGTGAATTTTTCATCATCACCATACAAGGTGTTGTATAAGGATGGTATTAAAGGATAATTTTTTTATGATATAATTAATGTTCTGGTCTAACAAATTTTAGATCAAATGAATGATATGATCAATATACATCCATCCTTAGTTTAATCGTTTAAAATAATAGCTCTAAAGGATAAAAATGATGGGAATGAAGCCCATTTTTATTATAAAATAAAATATATCATTTATTTTGGTGAAATAGGGCACAATTACATATCCGAAAAGATAAATCCCAGGTGGACCATTCACATTTCTTGGTGCCCTAGTGCAGCATCATGCCTGCTCTATCCTGCTTGTGTCAGCAAGCCTGCATCATGCCTACATCATGATCTGCCTCATTAATCCCCCAAAGGAAATTCCATTATTCCATCCCTGTAATTTTGGATGTAGGATTATTATATATTACCACTTACGCACAACCCCAACTACTCTAAGATGACAATCTTCAATTCAAAAATAATAAGGTTTTCATATCCATTAATTGTTCTTAAAATTCCTTATAATTATGATGCATCACATAAAGAAAAAAAAATTAATGAATTAATCTTCTGGTATAATGATATTATAACAAAACAATCTCTCAATCATTCATTAAATAATGTTTTGTTAAGGTTTGGATTGGTTTAACTACTTAATTAAACAATACATTGAATTTATACCATGAATGGCTATGAGAACAAAATTACAAGTATAATATGATATAAATGTGGAAAAAAATATTTGTTTCTGGTTCTCGAGATATTATAAAAATATATAATTATTCAATTAAGGAAGCACCCAAAATTTATAAAGTATCACCAAAACATGTTTATCATCTATTTTATAATTAAAAATAAAGAATAAAACCCTAAAGAAAGGGATTTGAAACATCATAATTTTTTATAATTCATCCCATACAGTATGATTGATTACCTAGTGATGAAAACCTTTGGGAGAATAAAAAATATGAATTCCATTATTATTAAACTAGTAGAAACGTTCAAAACTACAAACACGTGATGTTTAAAATTATGAGAATTCATATATAGAATGACAATTTATGAAGATAATGAATTCATATAGATTTTATTATGGTTCTAAATTTCGTTATAATGGTATATAAATATATGATATAGGAAGTTGAAGTGTTTCCAATGAATTTTGGAAAATTGGTAAGGGTTTTCCATCACAAATGCTTCTCCTTGAGAAATAATTTGTATTAAGCACCTAATTTCTTTTATGTGAGGCATGTATTACCTATCTAAAATTTAATAACATGAAACTTATTTATTCATGGGTTTTTATGATCATGATTAGATAATATCCTCCAATAGTTATTATTGGATTTATTCCCTACCCATTAGTTTGATTTTAAATCTCATCATTTATTCCTTGGTACTCATGTTCTAATCACCACCTGTTTTATTTTATGTGGTAAAAAAATTTACATGGAATGATTTATCCATCTTACTCATGAAATTTAAGGGGTTTATAATTCTTTATATTTATCCCACTCCCTTATTCTATTGATTTAAGAGTTTCATTTTCCATGGTGTAAAAATAATCCTTTGTTTAATTAATGTTAATGTTTGAGTAATTTACTAGCAAATACATACATATATGGATTCTAGAAATTTTATGTGGAGATGGAATAGATGATCCTAGGGGTAATCACCCTAAAAAATGGTTGATTGAGTATTGAATCAATCATCACCCTGATGAATGATGAGTTGACTAAGACTTCACACCTAGTGAGGAACTCCTGTGGGATATTCTTTATAATAGTCATACACTCATAATAATCCATGATAAATGATTTTTTTACCACTTCCATTGAATCCTAGAAATGTAATCTATTGAATCCAATTAATATCTTCCATGGATATACTAGAACATTTTATTTACCATCGCCACTTTATTTCATTGATAATGGTAATTCTTGTTACATTTATGATACAAAGTGGAATCCAAGTTGAATAAGGGATGAAATTTTGGAAATCAACATTTTGTTATTAAATGGGGATGTATTTTATGTCTATAATTCCCAACATACTAATATTCGTGTGTTATTCAACAAAAGGTTCCTTGGGGATTGGTATGAAAGGTTTTGATTACAATTATTGTGAATGCATGGGACATAAACAATTGATGGGTTAAGAATTGAATTATATAGCCCATTAATGCATCGATAAGTATCTTGAGATAAAACAGGTTTGGTATTGGTGTATGAATCTTCTGATAATAGGAATATTTCTTGACTTTGGTCATGATGATAAGTAAAGTGTCTTAGAATAAGGCATTTATAGTTAGTTTTTTTATATCCAAAATATTTTATTACATTAGTATGAAATCAATATTTATTGTGATGTGTGTTTTCATTTATTATTTTTGATATATAATTCCTGTATTTTTAGATGATTTTGGCTTGATTTTTGTTATTTATTCTTACTATATCAGTTATTAAATCTTTATTTCATGTCAGCTTCTATTATATATTACCGCTTACCGAGCATCTGAGCACACCCTTATTTGTTTTCCTTTCCCCATAAACCCTATAGGAGGTCTATTTTTAATTGGTAGGGGTATGTTATAATTCATAATAATGTTCTTGAAATGTTTTCATGTTGTATATTATGTTTTCAAGTGTAATATATGTATGTATCTGGTCTCTGAAGACAAATAAACTGATCATTCCTTCAGGAATACTTGTACTTTTTACTAATTATGTAATATAACTAACAGATCAGGGTTTCTAAATTATTGAATGTTATTTTTTGTATCAATGGAATTTAATTAGAAACTATAGGGATTATATTTATATGAATCAATTATTATAACACAACTGTTATGAAAACCCCATAATATTTCGAGGGAACTCTCTAAAAAAATAGTACGAACTTTGTTTTACAATTCAATGATATGAAAATATTTCTTCTATGAAATTTAAAAAGGAAGGTGATTAACATGATGAATGGGAATTGTTACAACACCCATAGTAAATATAGGGATTTCCCCCTAAGGAGGTCATTGAGGCTATAATTGAGGCTAATAAAATCAAAACCATATCAGTATTGTTTTTCTAGGTTATGAGAAATGATTTTTTCCTTTATAAGGTGACCTATATATCCAAAGTATGGTGTAACAATGATATAGAGCTCCATGGAAAATATCCTATAGCATTTAACAGAACTACTATTCCCTTGGTAGCTGAAAAATGGATCAAGTCCCTTTAAAAGATCATTCTTGAGTTGAGTAGTAGTGAAAATGGAAAATTCATCATGGTGGTATATTGTATTTGAGTATATGTGGAAAAATGGGCATCATTAATGAAAAACACAACAGTGTAAGATATAGAGATATCTCTATATGAAGAAGGTTCCATAATAATAGAGTATGTACCCAAGGAATAAAATTACATTGATTTTTTTCATAACAATCACATGATCACTGACTAGAGTGTGATGTTAAGTTCTCTATTAAACTCATTATTAATACAATACCCATATGAAAAATCCTTATATGATGCAACTAGTGGAGTTTGTTGAGTTAAATAAATAAATTTAGTATTTTCATGATAAAGGATTTATACACCTTAGGGTTCTACATTTGAGATTCCCCACATTATTCATGAAATAGAAGAATGGTTCCATGATATTTTTCATCAATTATAGGGATATAATAAAGAATAATTTTCATTTTCTAGGAATTTATGACCTAGGTGACTAATATAAAGGATACAAATATTTTTCAAAGAATGATATTCAATATGTTTATCATCAAATAATGGTGGAGAAATATGATATACTTAAGAGGGAATTCTAAATAGGTTATGGACATTACGATTATATGGTAATTTCATTTCGATTCACTAGTGAACCTTCTTCCCTTATAGATCTGATAAATAGAGTATTCAAAGAGTATACTAATAACATTATGGTGGTATTAATTTATGATATATTGATATAATCAAATACCTATAATCATCATGATAGTAATCATAACATAACTCAGTAGACCATAAGAAAAAAAAAGAATTATATGGAAAGTATAGTAAAGGTGAATTTTAGCTCAATGAAGACTCTATTATTGTTTATATTGTATCCATCAATGGAATATCCATTGACCTATCAAAAAAAGTTAGTAAAATAATTTCTTACACTGTTGAACATAGTCGAGATCTAAATTTTTATAGGATAATTTGGTTACTATAGGAATATTGTTCAGTATTTTTCTCAGTTGGACAACACATAATCAATGTTAACATGTAAAAGGATTAAGGTTGCATGGTTAAGGTAATGTGAGGCTATTTCTGAAGAAATAAAGTGAAGACTAATTAATTAACTAGTATTAACTTTCTCATCAGGTAAGGAAGGATTTTCAATTTATAGTGATTCATTAAATAAAGGACTTGGTTGTGTATATATATAGATTGAAAGGGTGATTTCCTCTACATCTGTGAAATTAAAAATCCATGTACTCAACTATTCAACTCATGTTCATGTCAAGGATGTTGTAATATATTTTTTGAAAATATGGGGAAAATACCCATATGGTGAAATATTTGAGATATATGAAAAAAATAATAGTTTGAAATATATATTCTCTTATTAATAGCTCAAAATGAGGAAAATAAGATGGTTTAACCTACTCAAAGACTATGGTTACATGATACACAACCACCTTGAAATGGAATACAAAGTGGTGAATTAATTAAGTAGGAGTAACCATGGAGTTCTGACCATGTTGAGGATTGACAAGGTTCCCATATATAGGGATCTAGTAAATATGGAGAGGGTAAATTTTAGGCTTGGGGAACCATCATTTGTTTTCCAAGAAATTGATAAATCATGCTTACTATATAAGATAGACATTTCCCAATAGGATAATAAGAACATATTATAGAAGATAAAAGTAGTGAGTGGTGGAAACCTTTATTGTATTCATCTACAAAGATAGAGTTTTCTTGTTTGGGAAGAGGTTATGTGTTCTATCCACAAAATAATTTAGGAGAGGACTACTATATGTAGCACATTGCTAACATTTCCCTACACAGGCTAGTAGTAAAAATATGTATAGGTATTTAAAAGAAAATATCTTGTGGGATGGTATGAAGTAGAAAATTGTAGATCATGATTCTATATTCATAGTATTCTAGTAGGTAAAGGATTAAAGACAACATTATAATGGAGTCATGAATCCTTTTAATTTACCTATATAGAAATGATAAAATGTTATAATGGACTTCTTCACCAGACTCCCAAATTGTAAAAGGAAGAATAATGATATTTGGGTCATTGAGGATCATCTTAAAAATTCCTCTAATTTATTTAAGATAAGATAAGATTAAACATGTGTGTATCTTTCATAGATTTATATAAGTGAAATAATAATGCTTCATGGGGCACATATATCCATTGTATATAACCATAACCCTTTATTCATAAAAAAATCGAGAAAATTCATAAAAGGGATCTTAATACTGAGGTACATTTAAGCACCACCTATCATCCTAAGACTTATAGATAGTCTAAATGAACTGTCCAGACTTTGTAAGACATAATGAGATCATGTTATCTTGAAATACAAGTTATGTGAGATTAGTATGTACCTTGATTTGAATTTTTATACAGTAATATATTAAATTTGAGAATCTTTATGCCACCATAAGAAGCATTGTATGGGAAGATGATTCATACTCCATCTTGTTCAGAAGAGGTTAGAGAAAGATGATTGATTAGCCCATATCTTATTCAAGAGATTACTGTTAATGTTTGGACCATTCGGGGTCACATTAAAGAATCCCAAAGAATAAAAAAGAGATATACTGATAATTAAGGGAATTAATTAGACTTACAAGTCAGGGATCATGTATTATTGATGGTTTCACTATAAAAGAAAGTTGTAATTTTTTTAGAATGGAAAGTCTAGCCCTAGGTACATTGGGCCTTTTGTAATATTAAAAAGAATTTAGGATGTATCTTACCAATTGGATATTCATCCCAACCTTTATAAAGTACATGATGTATCCCATGTTTTACTACTGGGGAAATACAAGTCAGATCTAATGCAAGTGGTCACATATAAGGGAATATATTTTTGGGCTTTCTTTTCTTATAATGAGGATCCATTCCAAATTATTATCAATATAGATCAAATCTTTCAGAATTAAAAAAACTTTTGGTGAAATACCTTCGAAGAAATCACAAACTAGAAGAGACAACTTAAGAGAATACCGAATTTATAAGGAAGATGCATCCATAACTTTACAATATATGATATATAACAAATTTTTTAATTTGAAATTTTCTATGTGGGGAGAATGTAATATCCACAAATCTATTATAGGTGGTAAATATCATATCATGAACTATTACAACAATCCACATTTAAAGAAACTTTATTAAATACTTTATTTAAAATGGAAATTTTATAATTTTAGATTTACCAAACTAATTCCATTTTTCAATTCATAATATTGAAATTATATTAGTAATAGTTTTTTACCTTCTTCAAAAAATGTCAGTTTTAGTAGAAAATTACTGTTTTCACGAAAAATGTAACTTGTATGACGTTACTATTATTATGTAATGAATTGGATGTTTATAAACCCTTTTATTTAATAGAATGTGGACATTAAGTATAAAATTAAACATTTTACAATACTATTTGAATATAAAAAGCCCATGGAAAACATTATTTTAACTAATTGAAATGTATCTTTAATATAAAAATATTTTTAAACATTTTTGTTGAATCAAGTATTTAAAGGGGAATTTTGGTGTTATCTTACCTTCATAGACTCATATACTTAATTTATTTTCTAATAAATCAATTTAGTTATTTTTAATCAATATCCCAAGTAATTTTAATATAAATATATATCTAAATATTAAACAGGTAATTACTCTAAAAATGGTTTTTATATGATTAAGAATATTAATTTTAAAATTAATACTACCGACCATTATAAATTTAATTTGATAAAATTATTTTCAAATATTAAATTATAAGCATAAAATTAGGTATAATTTTCAATATTAATATTTTTCATTAATATTAATTACTTGGACTATAAATTAATTACCTTGGTAAAAGAAAATAGGGTAAATTGTTGTTTAACATAGTGTAAAAGTCTAATTTTTTTTGAAAAACGTGCCTATGATTGAATAGTTGATATTTTGATGAACCAATAAATTTTTTACCCACTCTTTTAACCATTTTTAAACCAATTTCCCTTAAATAGTTCAATGGAATTATTTAAAACTCTAATGGTATTCCAAAAACTACCCATCCCTTCACTTATAGAAGGGGAACATCTTCACCACATCATACCTACCTCCCATTCAAATATTTCTTCAAAATAACCCATTATTCTATCCTTATTACCCTATCCAAATTAAATATTACTATGTTCAGTCATATCTATCATAATCTCTTCAAATTAAAGGATACTTCCAAAGAAAAATCAATTCCCCGACGTGAGTATTGTCAACTATTTGGATTTCTTATTAATTATCTTATATCATATTTATTATAACCAAAATAATATAATGAAATCATTATAGTTTATATTCCTAAAATATTTTTATCGTGATGTTCTTATAATTTTTATTTATGTACCCCATCATTTAATGAAAAAATGGTTCTTCATGCATTGTGAGAATTTTTACCTCTATGACATAACATGTTTTTTTCCTTCAAAACCTTAAAAGGTTAAAAATAAGGATAATGTTAGAAGATAAATATTATTTTTATAATATTATAATGTTTTTTGTGACATATTTGATAACATATTTATGATATGGCCAAAAACAATCATCATTACTTTAATCTTTTAAAATCAACATACTTAGAGGATAATATTTTATTCAAATTGGGTAATTTTTTCATGTCCAATAATTATTAATATAATTACATATATTTATGATTTTTCACACTATTTAACACTAAATAAAATATTTATTCCCATATAATAGTGATATTACAAGAAAACCACCTCTTAATCATTCATTAAATCGAGTTATGTTCATGTTTGGCTCAGTTTAACCACTTACTTAAACAATACATTGAATTTATATAATTAACGACTAAGAGAACATATTTATAGGAATAATATGATATATATGCATAAATCAGGACTTCATTTGGTTGTGGAGATATTATATAAATGTCTAATTCATCGATTAAGGAAACAACCTCCATTCACCAAAAAACACCAAAAACATTCTTATTATCAATTCCATCTTCAAAGAAAACAGAAAAGAAATTTAAAAGGACTTGAAAAATAATAATTTATTATAATTATTCCTTAATAGTTAACCTAATGACCTATTATTGATTAGATTTGGAATAAGAAAGAATAATAACATTGCTATTATGAAACTAGTTCAAATGTTCAAATCTATAAACAACATATATCGAAATTCAGGAGAATTAATAGAAAGAATGAAAATTTATGAAGAGTATGAATGAATATTGATCTGACTAATGTTCTAAAATATGTGATAATGATATCTATGTTAATTATATAGGTGTTTAAATAGAACATGAGGATGTCAGTACAAGTGGTAAGGGGATTTCCTTTTCAAATTCATCTCCTTGAGAAATAATTTGTATTATGCACCTAATTTACTTTTTGTAGTGAATATACTAGAAACTTTTAGATTTTATATCATGAAATTTCTTTATTCATTTAATTTAAAGATCCATTTTAAGCCCTATCATCCATGAGGCACTGATTTAATATCTACTCAACCCATAAGATGGGTTTTTCTATTACAATTTTCATTCTTTGGGGCTCATTTTGTAATCACTACATATTTTTTTTGAGAAGTGAAATTTTTTTCATTTAAGACATATTTTCATAATACTCTTAAAATTTAACGGATTTAAAATACTAAATTGTAATCCCTCTCCCATACACTTTTTATTGATGAGTTAAATATTCCATGGTGGGAAACCCATTAGCAGACATCGTTGTGCACTCATACTCTTTGTGGTGCACTAGACGATGATAGTCATAGCTCTGCCTCCCCTATCTCCATTGGAGATTTTGGAAGCTTCCCATCAACCTTCCACAAATACTCATCCACCTACCTTTCTTTCAATATCTAACTGGGACATTCTTCTAACTATCCTAGATATCATGATTATTCCAAAGGTTCTAGATTTTTATAATGGCTTTTCAATAAGATCACTTTAGATTTTGGAGTTCACATATGCTTTGAGTCTTTGAAACCAAGTATTTCTAGATTGATTTTGAAATCACTAACCCTCAGTTTATTCTTCTGATATCTACATCTTCAGATCTTGGGGTCTTTAAGATTGACTAATAGTGGGACTACTAGACTAACGACACATGATGATTTGATTTTCTTCAGAGGATGGATTGATTCATTCCTAGTCCAATCCTCTGAGAACATACGATTATTTAACCTTATACTTATTTTAATGGTCATATTGTATTCTATATGAATCATGATGCTCCTACAATTGCACTATGGGTAGGATTTATAGACCTTCTGCTCCCTTTTCAAAAATCATCTATTATACATATAATTGGGAACCTGGTTGGATGATTTTTTTTCTTCAACAACAGGACATATTCTATTTTCACCTGATATACTAATGTATATAAGTCGAAGATGATTTTTAAAGACCACTAATGGAGTGGATTTGGATCGCAACTGGGGAAGAATTCTGATTCAAACAAGAGGTGGTATTTGAATCATAGACTAATTATTTCTCATCCTGTAAACATCTTGGTCACCTATTCTGCTCATGTCATCATATTCATATGGATTATAATTTAGTACTTTATTGATTCACCATATTTTCACTAAGGTTGATGTAATTGGGTTCCATATCTTTGGGCCAAATGAGTAACAATGATGCAACATGTGATGTTCCCATTCAAAAAGATTCGAGATCATCACAATCTAATCCGAAGGTGGTGGAAATCTTCCATCAGTTGAGATTTGATTTGGATTATCATAAACCATAATTCTATGATCTTATAAGTTCAATTTAAGGGAGGGGGTGTGTTCCACTAATCCTCTATAACCAAATATCAATATTAAATGAGCGTATTCTAATCCAAAAGCTTTTTGACTTTGAAATTGTACCTCACATGGGCCATTGGCTTCCAGGGGACATGAGAATCAAATTCATGTATCTCTAGATATTTTGGGGGGTTTGGTGAATGCAATGGCTAGTACATGTCCCATAATAACCTTGTCATATATTAATCTTTGTAATTTTTTTGAAGTTCTTCTATCTAAAGGCCTTAGTCGGGATCATGGAGATCTAGTAAGGAAAAGTATCTTTAACAATTTTTGATTCTTCTTAGAGGAATAGTTAGGGATAGATATATGGCCAAATATTATCTGAATGTTCAAATGGATGAAATGGTAGTGGTTTTCATTGTCCAAGGAGTTAGAAGCAGAACATGGAAATAGGGATCTAATGAGTTTCATGATTAGGAAGAGGTAGAAATCCAAATGGAGTAATGATTAATCTTACTTACCAATACAAATAGAGAAAAGGCTGTCCAAAAACCTTAGATATAAGGTGATTGAGTGGTATACCTATAAGAATGATCATGATCATAAGATGATCTTGAACATGTTGAGAGTAAGTTAAATGGATGAAGGTAGTGATTTTAATGAAAAAGATCTTGATCAGGTGTGTGGCATGATTGAAGATTAGTCTTAAATAAATAGAGTCTCAATGATTATAAGGGATTCTCTAATAGTTCTCCAGGGGACATTGTGTATGAGGGATGTAAATGAACTTACACCATTGGAACTTATGGATAACATACAGTGGGCAGAAAATGTGGAGGTAAAGGAACATTATTGAAAACTTCTCATCAGTTTTGATGAATAAATGATGTAGGAGGCCTTGATTATTTATTATTCTCAATATTATGAAGAATGGGTGGAAGAGATATTAATTAAAGTCGACGCCAATAAGAAGAAGAGTGATTAGATTAGCAAGAAATATATAATTTTTACAAGAGGATTCAATAAAATGTAGATAACCTTGGAGAAGTTCATACAAACTTGAGGAAATATGGAATAATATTTTAAAGACATTATAAAAGGTGAACCAGAAAAAAAATGTAATAGATCTTTACTAAAAATTATGAAGGGATATTTCTTCTAATTGTTTAATGTTTTGAATCAATAATTTTGTAATCTATTATTTTGTCTGATGTTTTTCTGTTTAGAACTCATGAGGTTTCACAATTCTTCCAAAAAAGTGACTATAAAATAAAAATAAAATTTCATTCATGGGGGAAACATGAACCTATGTTTTGGTAAAGTAAAATATTTGTGTCATTTACTTGGAAATACATCCTCATAAAGATAAATGAAATTGTATCTGACTGTGTGACCAATAAACCTTGTGGTAATCACATTGAAAATAATTTTTGAGAAAGGACTCAATTATTAGTGTTACTAAGACTACACACTTGTTGAGACACTATATGGGGATATACTTTAGAATATTCATACTATATTAATTGATGATTTCATGGATTTTTTCTTCCATTTCCTATGTTTTCCAACAATAAGATCTATTGAATCTAATTACTAACTTACAGGGATCACCTAGAACATTTTATATACTCTCACCAACATATATATTTCATAAGGGATATTTATGTCACATTGATGATTCCTCATAGATTCAAAGTTGATTAATGTATATTCTCTTAGACATACAAATTATTTTATTGAATGGAGAAGTATTAGAAGTTTGTATTTCCAAATATATAGACATCCATGTTTTATTTTATAATCGGTTACATGATGAATTATATGAAACGAATTGATGAAACTTATGGTGAATTCATTGAAATTAAACAAGCAGTGGGTGGGGCTCAAAATTATATTACCACTTCATGGATCGACATATATCTTGAGACAAAATAGGTAGGTTTTTTATATATGTATCATCCATTAAAAGAATAATATCTTGAATATGGTCTCAATGAAAAGTAATTATTTTTTGGAAAAGGCATTGAAATCATGTTCTTAATGTCATACATTATGCATTCCATGGGTATGAGATTAATAATTATTTTATCCATGTTATAATTAATTTTCAATTATATTGAATTCCCTTATTTCAGTTGATTATGGCTTCATTTTGTTCATTTATTATTTTCATATCACTTATTCTAGGTTTATGTAATATAATACTTTACAATATATTACCCCTTACTAAACATCTGAGGACACCCTTATTTTCTCCCTCCCCTAGGAAACCTAGTGTAGGTATATGTGTAATTTTATTAGACCTGATTTAAGGGATAATAATATTCTTGAAATGTGTTCATGTCATTTCTCATGTTGTCATTTTTAATGAATATATGTATCTTGTATTCTATGACCACTAAACTAATAGATCCTTTGATAAATCATATACTTTATAATAATTATGCAATATAACTACAGGTTCTAGTTTTTTGGTGTCCTGGATGTTACATGTCACAACCTACTAAAAGAGGAAACATCATTTTTACCTTGAGGTATTATTACTATATCCTCAACCACATGAAATTTTGGTTATTATTATAAAATATTTCATTGGGGGACATATATAGATTATGATAAAATAAACTATGTTTTTGAATTTAGATCATTTTTCAAATTTCTTACCTAAAACAATAATGAAATTCTTTGTATTAATCCAACATAGTCTGAGTGATATCTACAAACCTCTTATTCTTTCATTAAACAAAACCATTTTATTATGTGGTGTGTGGTCAAATTTACTAATTTAAAATTTTATTCTTATTATATATAATTATAAAAATAGGTTTTTATACTCATCCCTATTCTATGATATTAACTTTTTTAGGAATAACAAAATTGTTTTTTAACACACCTTCAGAAACTCTTAATCTTATTTAGAATATCATATAGAAGTCCAATCATATGTTAACTAAAAAATACACATGATTCGAGTGAAATAAATAATAAATGATATACATTAGTTACATATATGTATTGAATTCTTCTTCATTAATCCACATATATTAGAGTGAATCGAAACCCAGTGATATGTTTTTTGAATCTCCACTTTTTTATATAAATAATTAATCATAATCATTTCATTTATTGTGATTCAAGATCAAAATTTTTCTCTCCTTAATCCAAAAAAATATTGAATAAATTATTTTTCAATTGGACATATTAATGTTTCTTTAGCTAATGAGTCTATGTATCTGTCATATAAATTCACTCTATTCCTTCAAACTCAAATAGTATAAGTTTTCAACATCTCTCACTTGGAATAAGCTTCCACTAGTTTATTATTACTTATTCATTATATGATAATCTTTCCCATACATTACAAAACACTAATCATTACTAAATATCACATCATTTACTTTGTCTTGTGTTAGATTAAAGTAATGTAGTTGTATTTAAAAAAATCAACAATAAAAGTGTTAATTGAAATGAGACAATTGTTTCCAATCTTCATCGAGCCAACACCTTTAATCATGAGATATTTATCATTTCCAAATGTAACAGAACCATTTTTCCAATTTTAAAACTTCTTCAAGTACATTATATATCCTTTCATGTGATATAAAAAGATTTTTTTTCCAAAGTATAAGGTTTTCTTAAAAAAATTTAACCATCAGTGAAATTTATACAATAAAAACCATCATATTTTTTTTAAAAAATATCATATTCATTCATTGCATTCAACTATGTCAGTAAGACAAATAGTCTTCCATATAACAACCTATTTGTATATACCTTCCATAATGTCCTTATAATCCGTAATATGATTCAATAATTTCAATTCTATAATTACATATTTATTCAAAAAATTTCTTCACCGAGTTAGTTGTCTACCCCTCAACTCCTAAAAAATTTAACATTCAAAATTACAATATGCATTCCCTTGGAATTGAAATTTATTACTATATGACTCAAACCACTATTTATTTTAAATATCCATAAAATAAAAAATATTCTTCTTGATAATTCTATTGGTTTATTTTTAAATATTTTTTGTTTCCCTAATTCAACTTACAATTATTGTTTATTTATTAAAAATAATGTTTTTTGCCTACTCTTTCATACTATTTTTATTTGATTAAATAATTTTTTATTCCATTTATTAAATAAAAACCATTATATAATATAAATATATCACACTAAAGTTTATATATTTTTATGAAAATTTTATTTTAACCATTTGAAGAAGATTTTGACTTGAGGGTAACATTTTTTAAATTGACCAGATTTTTTACATTTAATTTTAATGTAATATTATTAAAATTAATTATCATTAATTGATCCTAAAACATATATTTAAATCATTAAAACCTATTTTTATCCATATAATGATGTCTTTTTATCAATTAAATCATCAAAAAAATTTAATTCTTTACAATTCATAGAACTTTAAACTACTACTAAAAACATTGAATGATAAATGTGAATTTGTTCAAATCATATTCAGACTCTAAAAAATTTTGATATATAACTACAAGTGTACTTTCTTTTTAATTTTTTATATTCTAATTATCAACAATCCTTTTATTATTCTACATAAGCAACACAATCAAATATTCAAATTCCTTTAATTTCATTAACTCTATTTTAGCATTAAGATTCTAAAACTCATTGGATATTTATCATACCTTCTGTAACATCTTATTCAATTTTTTCATTTTAAAAATATTCAATATAAAATCATTTAATTGAAATATTAATGTGAATTATTTATTTATCTCTCTTTTTAATCATTTCAACTTTTATCTTCAAAACTATAGAACTTTTATTCATTCATTTTTGCAATCAGAAACTTCTCTTCATGTTCACTATTCTTAAACCATCTTAACTTCCATTTTTATAAATAAATTCATTATAATCCATGATATTAAATTTATTTTTCACAATAGTTGAGGAGGTTATCTCATTCCCTTT
This sequence comes from Viscum album, assembly GCA_963277665.1. Classification (NCBI taxonomy): domain Eukaryota; kingdom Viridiplantae; phylum Streptophyta; class Magnoliopsida; order Santalales; family Viscaceae; genus Viscum; species Viscum album. The sequence continues at coordinate 108,259,722 of OY728135.1, forward strand.
GAACAGAACCTTCAAATTATGGAATTTCAAAGATTTTCACTTGGTAAACCTTCATGATGATTCACTATCGTCATCACTTTAATATTATTTATCCTAAATACAATTATTGAAAATATTACCATATTCTTATAATTCTATAAAATATTTATATTTGGTAAGATGTTGAATTTCCAAAAGAATTTTTGTACTATTTTAACTAAGGAGTAAATATTGATTTTAGTCTCATAAATGACAGTAAAATTTTGACATATCATTTGAGAAAAAATAATATCCTTTACCCTAGGGTAAATGTTTAGCATGGATACATGGAGTATAAAATATCTAAATTTAATTTTGACTGGTTATTTATTATGTAAAAGGGAATGCATTCAATTTTATGAGTTTGGAATAAATTTATTACTTTTCTGTGGGAGATACTTCTGGAACAATATTTGAACACCCCATCGATATAGAACATGTAATTTAGCTTTATATGTATGTTTTGAGTTATTTTGTAGACCATGAATCATCATGTGATTATTAAAATTCATTAATTACCACATGATATGTTTATTTATTTCCTCTAAGATCACATCTCATATTGGAATTACATTAATTGTGGGATACTTAATTCTTGGTTATTAATTTTATAGAAACCTTAAATAATATTTTCCTACAAAACCTACTTGAACCCATTATTTGAGATTTTTACTTAAATGGAGTGTTTAGCCTCAAAACTCAATTTTTTTGGGATGCAATTTTAGGAGGATGGATCTAATGAATAATAGAATAAGTAGTGGTGTTCCCCTTCCTGTCAAAGATGTTATAATTTCTTCATAATTTTATATGTGCCTCTAATAATAAAATTTTGGATTCAATAAAATTATTTTTTTCAATGGTTCTTCAATAAAGGATTTGTATTAAATTTATATAAAAATGTTTCATCAAATAGTTTTCATTGGAATGAATAAAAATCATTCAATAATGATTTGGTAAACTAAACTTTATTCCCACCACAAGACTCAATTTCCTTCTTTAACAAATATGACCCAATAGAGAATGATCGATGGTCAGAGTAGCATCTATCTATTCATATTTGAGCTATAAATAATAGAAAATAAATAGTGTAATGAGGGGATATTGTTAGGGATGAATTAATTCATGTGTGATGGATTAATATATGGGGTTCTATAAAATGTTCCAAGGAATTTTAGTAGTGTATATATTATAAAATATTAGATTTCGAGTTATTGAATTATGATCTACATTTTGTTAACTTCCTACCAAAATGGTAAAATGGTAATTTAGCTTAGAAAAATAATCTATGAAAAAAATCTATAATTTCCTTTATATCAATATATGGTGTTTACTTTAGCGTTAATGGTTGTAGAAAATTGGAAAAAAAATATTTGCAACACATTTAATATCAAAGTAACTACTTATAATTAAAAGGTGGAAAACATGACTTCTAATTTTTAAATAAAATGATTAATTACCATGTTAGAATATCCTAAAAAATTGGGTATACCATTGATCCCCAAACATGGTTTCTTTCTTGAATATATGTTTTTTCTGTGATTCAAATCACATTGATTTTCCAGTCCCAACCTAGAAAATTTTTTGGTATTTTTTATAAATTGATGATTTCTTCTCTCCTCACCTCATTCCTCTATAAGGATCGAAGGGAGGAGATTAAATAAATATGGTAGGAAGAGTATCTATCACTGTAGGATTACCCTTATAATATTATTAATATTATTTATAAATTCAAAATCATTAAATGTGAATTATAAATATTATGTTTCAATTTTGAAAATTTATTGATTTTATTAATAAGAATCTTAAAATGCATTATAATATTTTTTATATTTATTTCTCCATTCCATATATATATTCATAAACATCCAACATTCTTCCTTGTAACACTTCTAAGACAGAGACATGACCTGCATGTCTTGTAATGACCTATGAATAGATAATATATTTTTTTAATTAAATAGTAGCTTGGTCAATATGAAAAAATGAACAAAAATGAGTTCATATATATTAGATTAACATTATAAAATTGTAATATAAAAAGAATAAAATCTATTATAAATAATAATATATAATTCAAATAACTGTTTTTAGATTTAGTGGATAAATAATTATTAAAAATGATTATCCTTTCCAAAATATTCCATTAAGGATTTTAAAATTTAAAAATAAATTTTTTAATGAATATTATGATTATGAATAATATAAAATTTTTTAAATTAGAAATTCATACAGAGTACTGTCCAGAACACTTCATGTTCAAAAAAATCCATTTTTCAATAAAATATGTTTTCTTTATTTAAGTATTTTCATTTAATATCCAAATTTAAAAATCATAGAATTTGAATTTTAAAAAAATAACATAAATTTTATATTTCATATATTAATATTATATTATTGTTAGTTGTCAATATTTTTCTAAAATAATGGATTTTTAGGTGAATTGTGAAAACTATAGTTTTTTCTAAAATCATAGTGATTGTAACTTTATCAAAAAGTAAGTATGACATAAAAACATATAATATATTTTTCATGATAAAAAATTTATATAATTAGTAAAAATATATATTTTTTACTACCAAACCATATTTATAAAACCATTTTTTAAAATTTTATGAAGATAAGTAATATTTACCATTAAATGAAACAGTTTTCGTTCCTTTCATTTAACTAATTATTATTTTGGTAAAATTCAGTTTTTGATTTCTATAAAATCCACTGAACTTTTATATTTTTTATATTAAACAAATTTATATTATGAAAATAAAACACATTTATTATTTTATCATACATATAAATTGTAAGATTAAAAATATACTTTTTCTAAAAATGGGTTCTAATGCATTACATGAGCTAACATTAAAATTAATTTTTATTTCCCATATAAATATAATTTCATAAAATTGATATCATATTTGTAATAAGTGGGTCCAAATAATTTAATTATGATGAATTTATTATTATAAATTAAATGTAATTTACTTAGGTATAAATTGAGTTAACACTGTAAAATGAAAAAGGTAAAAGTAACAATTCTAAGAGTAAAGGACATGAAAACATCTATAAAACATGTGTGAAAATGAAATTTTGAGTTATTATATTACTTGAATAAAACCTAGATCCATTATTATGCAATTTAGAAACTTATTACTATTTGAATCATGTTCTCTCATTATTTTAATCTATAATATTTATGAAAAGTTCATTCTCACCACTTATAAAAGGGTCCTCTCACCACACCATAAGGACCACCACAAAAAATTAGTTTTCCTCATAAAAATTAGCCCTTCATTGTTACCAAATAATATTATCCCATTTTAGTGATCTATTATACACGTGATATTAACCTAATTCCCTTATTTTCAATGAGTCCTCCAAGGGAAAGTTGAAGTCCTCAACATGAGTAGTATGTCTTATCTTAACTTCATCTCTTTTCTTTCTTAATTTCAAAAATACCATTTTCATATTTTAATATAATATAATTTGTATTGATTTTAAAATTAATTTTATTATTCTAAGGGAATAGTTATTATCCACTTATCCCCTATTCTATTAATAAAGACAAAGAATACATTCACGCGTTGTCCAAACTACCACCTCTATGAAGTGGTGACTTCCGTTTTTCGCCACTTCCACTCTTTACTAGTCATATGTATGAAATTAAAGAATAAATCTTTCATATATAATATATTTTTAATTATTAACAAGAAAAATTTGATCCACCTTCTTCTCTCTTCTCCATTAAGAAATAAAATTTTTAACCACCCCTTGAGTAGACTACCACCTCCACAAAGTAACATATTTAATTTTTCATATATTTTATTAGTTATTTATTAGAAAAACTTAAAATATGATTAAACACAATATACATATCCGAATAATAACATTAATCTTTTGAAATGTTGATATTATTCTATAATAACATACTTTTATAATCATAATCATCAATTACTTATGGTGGGTTCATGTTTGGGTTTGTCTAACAAACTACATGAATTAGGTCATAAGATAATATCATGGATGACTATGAAGATATAATTACTGATAAAATATGATATAAATAAGTATATAATCATTTTATTTTGGTTCTAAAATGGTAAAATTAATATTAAAATTATTCATTAATATATCAATGTTTTTTTTAAAATCATTGAAACACATTCATCAAAAATATTAACTTTATGTATCATAATAAAAAATCCCATAAAATGGAAATATAAAATTTTAAAAAAATTAAAAAAATCAATTATAGTATTCTATTATTTAAAAATGATGAATTTTTTTCTAATAATGATGAACAATGTCGTTATTAATAAATTATTTCAAAATAATCATGTTTACACACGCCCAATATTAAAAATAGATAATAATTAATTAATATACTTATATATAATAATTATAAAAGAATATTATAAAATTTAATAAATTTTAAAAAGGTCATTAAATAAGTGATTTATATAATTATATTTTATTATATTATATTCAAGTGATTAAGTTGAATAAAATACTTATGGTATGGGGTTATTTTTCTCAAATTTAATTTCATTAGACATGTTTGATATTTCACATAATTATTTATTTTATATTAGGTATCCAATAACCTATTTAATTTACATATAATGAATATCCCATATGTTATAAAATTTAAATTCCCATTTCATGGAAACCCGCTAATGTTTTTTATTCTTATTTTACTATTTTCATATAGGGTTTTCCATCAATATCTATTTCAAATTATGATTTTTTAAAGATTATCCATATTGTGAAATTTTATTTAATTTATTTTTAAAACCCCCTCAATAGTTCTATTTTACTCTATAATTTTGGGGGTTTTATATTCTTTATTGCTATTTTATTTTCCACATTATCTCAATATATAATAGTTGTAAGGAAAATGACTCAGACTCTTATTTTCAGTTGGGATCCCCTCTTTTTCCATGTCAATAATCATTGGATTGTTTTGAGAATGTATTTTCCTATGAAATGATAATTTATTAAGGTCATATTCTACTAGTATTAATTTTATTATAATGTTTTAGTGAAATTTTAACAATTTCTACAAGGGTTTTTTTCATCAAAGTGATGTGAACACATCTTTCCACCTACATTTTCATTTTATATGTAAATTTTCATCTATATAAGGAGAGTTTTTAAAAGAAATTATTATTCTCCCAGCATTATAAGATATTTATTTGAAAATGATTTTAAAATAACAAGGATCCAAAATTGTGTTTTTTAACCTTAGTCATTTTCCAATTACATAGCTTGTGCTTTATTATGGACATTATTCAAATGTTACCACCAACCTTATTAATCTAGAATGATTATGTAATGTTAATTTATACCTATGAAATGATGTATCACACCATTTTTCTTGCCAAATAATCTACTATGAATAGAATTAAATAGTTTTCAAATGTATTTCCTCTGTGAGTACCTTATTTTAGTTAATTTTATTGAATGGTTGTCACCTAGTTACCCATACACTGATTTATTAAGTAAGTATTGACTAAAACATTTACAATATATCTATGTAGTGTAATAAAAATTTGGTAATGTATTTTCTGTGTATTTACCTAGAGAATTACTTAATTTCATTGGATACAAATTTATTTTCTATGGGAATATTATATCATGACTATTAAATAAATTTTGATATCAATAATTCTAAATCATTATGATATTTTATTTGATACCAATTAGAAATTTAATGAAGTATATTTTCTTTTTGTGGGTTGTTTATGATGAATTGTTGATTTATTAAATAACAAAGATTTAAGTATGATGATGGTTGGGGTCCTATTTCTATGACTAATAAATTAGTGTATATTAGTATCTCCTGAGATAGTCAGGCTTGGAAATTATGAGCGTGTTCACATAGGCATGGGAATAATGAGTTTGACAACATTTTTAGTGAGGGAATAAATGAGTTTTGTTCACATAGGCATGGGAATAATGGGTTTTCTCATAATATTTTCATATGCTTATGGTTTTCCCAAAACTCCAAGTTTTTTTAAGGTTATACCACACTTCTATATTACATTTCCTTTTAGTATATGTTAAATTCCTTATTTAGGACCATTTACTACAATATTACGCACATTTCTATTTTTCCATGCCATATTACATGATTTATGATCATTGGTTTTTTGGGTATAACATTATTATTTATCCCAATAATACCCATATGCTCATGTTATGCTAACTTCTAACCATTGATCATTATCACCTTTTTCCCTTACAGAGCATCTGAGCTCACCCCCTTTCTAATATTTCCATTTCCAGAGGTCTTTAAGAAAATTAATTTGTATGGCGTGTCTAAAATATTATCTTGTATAATGAATTTGTGATATTTTTTGAACACTTTCTATTGTTTAATCAGTTTCTTATATATTGGTAAAACGTTCCACAAGTTGAAATGACATGATCTTTTTTAGTTAATAGTTTGATAAATTAATACAAAACTCTAATCATAAAATACCATGGAAATGTATTATATTGAAATTATTTCATTAAAGTCATGTAATTTAGTTGGTCACATCCATGGGGCATCATACATGGTATCAATGCTTTTATGTAAAGTATTTTTTTTACCATCGGATATGGGAGTGTGGGTCCAGAACACTATAGAAGGTATAAAAGAAAGGTTTAGATATCTTTAGAAGTTACAATATTATATGAGGATAATTTAAAGGTGTATACATTAATTTTAATAATAATTTAAATGTATAGATAACTATTGAGGTTATTTTATGTAATATTTAATATTTTAGGGATTGTGATAAGCGAAAATTTATGAAACTTCTAGTTATAACATTAAGGGATAATTCTATGTATATGATAACATATTAAATCCATGGTAAAGTTTATATTTTGTAGTTCTAAGAGCAATTAATTCTATATCATGATTTTTGTAAAGTAGATGTGGTTGTGGTATAGATAAACCTAAGTTATTCACCCAGAAAATTCTAGTTGAGTGCTTAATTGGTCATTGATTTGGTTCTTGATGAGTGGGCCAAAGACTGAATTCTTGGCTTGACAGTCCTGGGGGATATTCATTGGATAATCACATTCTCTTTACAATCTATTATGAAAGATTTATTTTCTAATTAACTTATGGAATTAGGTTAAAAAATATAAAAGAACCAAAATTAAATAAGCCATTATTTATCTGAGGGTTAATTGGGTTGAAATTAATGTTAATGTAACAATTTAAAAAATTAAGACTTTTGGGGGTAGAATTTGTTGTGTAATTATATTATAATAAATCTCATATAATGTTAATTTTTCAAAACTCATGTTAATTCCTTTTTTATATAGTATGGATTGAATCTTGATGGAAGCAAGTTAACAATGTATTCCTTGTAAAATATAATGAATTTCTCAATGAGAAGCCTAAAAGGATAAGATCTAAATCAAGAATCATTATTATTCATCCAAACCAGCTATCAAAAATCATGATTAAAAACATGAACATATTTGAATACCCATTAAAACCATATAAGAGAAGGATGGAATCTAATGGAATTCCACATTATGAAGATGGTCAAGATATACCATTAGTGATCCTCTATGTCACAAATATAGTAGGAATCACAGAGAAAAATTGAAATGGGATATGTTTTATGTGTGGAAAAAGAGTGTAAAGGTATAAGGAATCAGGATTAAACATTACATAATAATGAGTCTTAGTTAAGATATTACATTCTTTCACATTAAGGTTATTTTCAAGATTAGAGTTTTAGAGAATTATTCTATAACTAAAACATAAAAAATAATAAAATACAAAGTGGAAACATCAAATAAGTATCCATTTTTTCCACCATATAAAACATATAAAAAATAATAATGTTATCTTATATAAAAACTATTAATTAAATTTAACATGACCTCTTCTATTCCCTTACACGTCATTAAATCCTATAATGGAAATTTAAAAAGATCGGATGATTATAAAAATCATAATAAGGTATATAGAAATAAGAAAACTTTATGCCCATTGATAAAAATTAAAACTCAAGAAAACACTTTCACGAAAAGATAACATGTTACCCAAAGATGGAAATATAATTATTTAATTAATATCATATATTTGTCCTTTTGAAAATAAATTATTTCCCTAAAAATGCATTAGCAAACATGGAACAATCATGTGGGTACCTTGGGATAGCATCACATTGACCACATATAGAACCCTTTTACAGCCCTTACATTTTGGAATAATAATACATCCACCATCTAGTATAATTATCTGGAGAATATAATCATTACCCAATGCATTAGAGATCTATCAAGGTACACCCATTATTTAACTTATATCAGGCTCACCCGGTGCAATCTGGGTGCACCCATCATTTATAATTTCCAAGAACCACAACATGAAATAAAGAATTTAATCATTTTAAAAACTCTCTTAAACTCATATGAAAATAACATTCAGATATTAAAATACCATTTTCATTCAGAAAATCCATTTTCAATACAAAATACACCTTTCTTTTGTAAACCCACTTTTAATAAAAAAATACTCAATAAACAGAATGATGGTTTTTCATTTATGAAAACATGAAATATTTACAAGGAATCGAAAAAACAGTGGCTATGGTGGTGAAAAAGTCATTGTCATCACGTATGTTAAGAATTGAACATTGTATTTTTCATTTGACAAAATGTTCCATGTAAAACACGTAAAAAGATTCTTTTTTGAAAAAATTTTAGTGAAGTTCAAAATAGAAATAAAATTTACATTATAATTCTTTTATATCCATATAAATAAATTTGTAATGTAATATAAATAATATTGAATGGAAAGGATTAAGTTGTTAAACCTTCAAAGCATCCCTCACCACTTTAAACATTTAAATCATAATCCCAATGAAAGTATAAAATTTAAAAAGAAATAAATAATATGATAATAGATAAAATATGGATATTGATTGTAAAAGGGAATGTATATACACTTTATAAAAGAATAAAGGCATCCATAAACAAGAAATGTCTCTTTTAAAGGAGAATGAGAAGCAATCCCTTATCTTGAATTCGACATTTTACCTGTGCCTTTTCTTCCTAAAAAATAAACATATGCTCATTATTTAATTTTCTCAGAACCTTTTTCTTGTTTTTCATTACTTTTATTTCACTTTTTAAAATTTTGTAAATGATTACATAAAAAATTTAGTTTACATTGGGTGTTTTGACCATATTCAGTTTATGTGTCAAAAAAAATTGGTAGGTAAACTATTGTCAATGGGTTCATTATATAATCATCTCCAGAATAAAAATCATTAAATATTTATTATATTTATATTAAATTTATACTTTTAAAAATATGATTCATGATGGATATGAAAAATGAAGAAATGTTACAATCATAGAGACGGTAGGTTGTACGTACGCATGAATAATGTTCTCATTTTTCAATGAACGTTATGGAAAGAAGGAAAGTAACATTTATCTTTCAATAATGATAATTATATAATAAATACTATTTTATTTTATCATATATTATTATATATATAATTTTTTTTATGTAAAAGTAATCACATCTCCTCGAGTAGGTGGTAGTCATTACATCCACGAACGACGTTATCACTTTTTTAGTGTGTGGAATGGTGTTAATAAAAATTATATATTGTATTTACAAAAAAGAAATTAATTAATGAATATAATATGGATTTTATTTATGTTGGATATGTTTAATTAAACCCATCCATAATACATTCCATGTAGTGTGTTAATGTATAACATCGCTTTGAGAAGGCTTTACTCCACATGTCTACAAACAACGTTATCATATTTACAAAAAATGGAAAGAATGAATGTATGTGTATATATCAAATCCATAAGTATGAATACATCATAAAAACATATATATATATATATATATCATATATATATATTATTTCCATCATAATTCCCAGCCATGAGAGGTGGTAAAGGAAAAATGAACGACATCGTTACGTGTGGCGGTAGTTCATTGTACACAAATGGTAATTTTGTTACCCATTTGATAGAAGTCTGTGCAGGTGTAGTTCAAACCCCTAAAAATATATATTAGTATATTTAGTAAATTTATATTAATATAAAAGCATTTAATAATAAGAAAATAAGGGAGTAGAGAAGGAAACAAATTTAAAATGCATGTTGATAAAAGTTACATCTTCTTCGGGTAACTCATTTCTGTTTGGAATCGAAGGACATATTTTTTGGATTTATGCCCATTTTTAGTCCTATAGTGGGGGGGGGGGAGTTTATTTTGGGAGCTTTTTTGGGCAGGTTTTATATGATCCAAATTGGATTGAAATCTGTTATGAAATGGGAAGTGTGAGTGCCTTTTTATATTGGGGGAGGAGTGACATTCTTGTAAATTTTGGAAAAGGGACTTCTAATGAATTTTTATCATATAAAGTGGATCCAATAATGGTGAAAATTATATAAACGAGATTATAGGGTTTAAATATGAACATAAAATTGCCTTCTTACATGTTTCTAGGACATTGCGGCTCTTAAGATTATGTTTTAGTCCCTTGTTAAGATAATTTCTCTCTTAATCGCTGTAATTTATAATAAATACATTCACAACTAATTTTTTGGAAAGAAATAAGTTGAAAATATTATAAATTATAATTTATTTTATTTAAAAAAATGGGATCCATTTTTCCAAAATCAAATCACAGAAATGGCAGAAATTAAATTAAATTATATCTCATAGAATGGATGACAAAGCGGGATTTTAAAGTAAAAATGTTCATATATTTGCTAAGTTTTATTATCTAAAATTAATGTAATATTTATTCCAATAAAATAAATTGGTTTAAATGATATAAAAATGATCTCATTATAATTTAAATTTTTTTAACATAATTTAACTCTATAAAAAATTAAATGAAAAAATAGTTTTGAACTAAAATATAGTATTATTCACTATTCATCAAAATATGAAAGTTCTTATAAAATTACTAAAATTTCACCCAATGATAATTTTGATATTTATATTTCAAAAATTGATTCAATTTTGACATGTAAAATTATAAATTTTATAAAAAAAATTAGATTTAAAATAGATGCACCATTAAAAGGCGGTAAAATAGATTTTTTTGCAAAATACCTTTTTGAGCATTAAACTCAATTTATCCTTATTTTACTCTTATAAAATTTATTTTATGAATGTAAAAATATTTTATAAACATATGTAGATGTAATATATTTATTTATATTTAAACCCTTTAATATAAATACTAAGCGATAACTACCACATAAAATAGAAATATTAATAATATATTATTGTTTGGTATAACTCACACTTGTGAACGATGGGAGATTTCTGGGGAACTTATTGTTGCATGTTCGGAATTCTATTTGACATAGAATAAATTTTAATGTCAAATTAGTTTTTAATTCATAAATATTAAGAAATATAGAAAAGACTTATTCTATAATTACTTAGTATGTTACAATAGGGAAACTAAATATCGAGGAAAAGTTACTATCTTAGAAGACATGGTGAATAGAAACAATGTTCATCCTCAGGTACCATTGATTTTTCAATGTATTAAATGAGGTAAATATGGAATTATCAAATTTAGTGGCCTAATTCAAGGGATAAAATTTATTATTGGAATCGAAAACATTTATGATAAGGGAAATCCTGAACAGCCACAATAGTGGATGTGGATTCTGAAAATGAAATAAAATGAGAAACACTGATCACCCACTCAATAACTGTGAGTGTTGTATTAGTATCTTACACTACAGACTCCTCTATACCTATAATTTTTAATAGAACATAAAATCACCACCCCAATGGAAAAAGTTTTATTTATTAATAATAACTTCTAGTTGTATTATTATTGTGTCCAATATATATAAATCCCCTCTAATAGATGTTCCTATGTATGTTATCCCAAAAAAAATAATGGTATCCTCCCTTTAGTAAACTTTTATGTGATATTGGGCATGGATTTGTTCTCTTGAAATAAATTTCGTCATAATTTCCATTATTAGAAAATTACATCTAAAAATTTATGAATGACCTCTTTTTAGTACAATTCTTAATATAAACTTTCTTTAAAAAATAACACCCATTATATTGGGGTATTTAATACAAATGGTTAAAGAAAAATATAACATAAGTTATAATCATACTATGCGGAAAATTATTAATTCATTAATAATACCAAGGATAGTAAGGATGAAAACTCATTAAAAATAAAATCTAGAGTAATTTCTATCTTATGGAAGCCCTTAACTATTCCACTAGTAATAAATAATTATAATTTTGTGGATGTAATAAATTTAGGAGGGGAGAATTAAACAAATCAATAATACACTACGTATTTTCTGAAAATAACTATTTTATTTCTCTACATCCGACACTGATATAAAATGATTCAAAACATATTACATATAAATTATTAAAGTAAATTATAAAACTAATAAAACACCAAGTAAATAAAAACATTGTAATCAATTAAAATTTCATACATTTAGAGGATAAATAACCTGTATGATGAATAATGATTGTTCATTACTAAATAAATTTCTCATTTTTTATAAATTAAATAAACTACTTTTAAATGAATATTATGAATATAGAAAATATTGTATTCCTTAAAATAGAAATTATTTTAAAATAATATCATAAATTCTTAATGGTCAAAAGGACATTTTTCCACAACAGTGTTCTTTCATTATATATTTTTTCATTGAATTGGTAAATTTATAATTTTTGTGTTTTTAATATAAAAATATTAACTATAATTTTATATTCCACAAATAAATATTACCCTAAGTTTATTTTTTTATATTTATCTAAAATTCGTAATTTTATGTTAATTATGAAAAATAAAATTTATACACAAATCCTTGAAATTATAAATATATCAAGTGGTTAGTGTAACATAAAAACAAATAAAATATTTTTCATGATAAAATATGTATCTAATTAGTGATTGTATACATTTTAAAATACTATAATGAATTTATAAAATTGTTTTTTAACATTTTATGAACATAAGTAATATTTCCAAATAAAAGAAACTCTTTTTGATATTTTCATTTCATAAAATATAATTTTGGATAAATTAGGTTTTTCATTTATATTAGTGAAAATTAAATATTATATGTTTTTATAATAAAATATTTTATATAATGAAAATCAATGATTTTTATGATTTTATCATATATAAAAATGTTTATCTTAAAAAAACATTTTCTAAAAATGGGTTTTTATTCTTCACATCCACTAATGATAAAATTTACTTTTATTACACATATTAAATTTATTCTATTAAATGGAATGAACATTTTGAACCAGTGGTTCAAATTTATTTAAAAATTCCCATTTTATTTTTATTCATGAATACTAAATTACATTGGTAAAAAATTAGTAAACATTTGTAAAAATAAAAATTAGAAAAGTAAAAATTCTAAGATTAAAGGACCTAAAAAACATAATTAAATCATGACTTAAAATAAATTTTTTATTTATTATCTACCTCATAGAATCTACTACCGAATAATTTTTTATTTGGGAGTCTTATTGACATTTTAAACATGCCCTATCATTATATTAAGATGAAATATTTTTAAAATTTCCATTATCACCACTTATTAAAGTCACCTCTCAACAACCATTCAAGGACACCATAAAAAATTGAATTCCTCTTAAAAATAAACGATTTTTTCATCCCCGAAAATCATATCCCTTTTCCTTAAGCCTTTGGTTAAATTAGTTTATCCTAATTCCTCTATTTATATGGAGTCCTCCAAGGTAAATCTCATGTCCTCAACATGAATACACTTTCTTTCGCTAACTCTTTTTTTACCTTAAATAATATTATTTTCTCAAGATAAAATAATTAAATAAATATTTTTTCCATATAGTTATTAGTCTTAGGTAATAATTATAAACCATCTTTTCCCTTTTGTGTGTTGTGTAGACTACAACCTTCACGAAGCGACATCTTCTGTTTTTTACCACCACCCCTCTTTACTGGTTAGAAGCATGAAGTTTAAGAATAAATTTAAAATTTATAATATTATTATCATAATTATGATTAAAATTAAAATAAACAATTTTTTCCTCCCATTCATTAATAAATGACAATGTTAACATTTCATTGTGTGGAATACCACCTATACGATGTAATGTATTTGGTTTTTCTCCTAGTTTCATTTCTATTATTTAAACTCAATTGAAATATGATTCACCACTATAAAAGTATCCATATAAAATCAATATTATTTTTTAATAAAAATATTATTTCAAAAATAAGCACTTTTATAATCATAATCAGTCAATAATTATGTTATGTTCATATTTTGGTTGGTGTAACAACCTATTTAAACAATTATATAAAATAATATCATGGATGAAGATAAAAATTAATCACTAATATATAAATAGTTATATAATAATTTAAGTTTGGTTATGGAATGGTAAAATTAATGTTAAACTCATTAATTAAGATACAAATAGTTTTTCATTATAAATCACTGAAACTTGTTAATTGCTGATTTTATCTATAAAGATTATAACCAAAACTATCGTAGAAATAAAATATAAAATTAGAAAAATTATAAAATAAGTATTATATTACCTTTAAACATTTTTTATGATTAACATTTGATTAATAATGAATAAAAACAATTCTATTACAAAACTAGTTCAAAATGATCTATATTACTCAGACACAATATTAAAAATAGATAATAACTAAATAGAATAAATTTAAATAACAATTATAAATGAATATTATAAATTGTTATATATTTCAAAAAGGTTATTAAATAATTAATAAATATAGTTATTATTGTTATACTTGATATTTAAGTGCTTTATTGGAAGTCATGATATAGGGTAAGGGGTTCTTTGTCTCAAATTTCATTTCGTGGGACATCTTTGATATTTGTACACCACTATTTATTTTATATAGTATATTCACTGATGTATTTAATTTATTTATAATTTATATATTAAATTTCAATATATTTTTCTATCCATTTCATGAAAACCCTCATATGATCTTTTGATTCTAATGTTATTATTTCTTTATAGGTTTCTTCTTCGATATCAATTTTAAATTATGATTTTTTACACATGATATATATAAATAATTTTTATAATCTTTATTTATAAAACCCACATAATTTTATTATCCTCTTATATTTTTGGTTTAATATATTTTCTCACTCTTTCATTCTCCCATTTGGATCATTATTTACCCCTTGTACAGAAACTGACTCTACATCTTAATTTCTATTAGGAAAATCTCATTTTTTTCCTCTATTTTCATTGGATGATTTTGAGAATTTCATTATATAGAACCCAATAATTTATTAAGGTCACATTATACTAATTTAAATATAATTAAAAGGTTTTAATGAAATCTAAAAAAATTAAGGGTTATGTTCATCAATGTGTGAAAAGAATATCTTTTTAATATCATCTATTTGAATACATCTTTCCAACACCTTCATAATTTTACATCAAACTTTATCTCTATATTTACATTATTTATCAGTGAAATTGTTTTTCGACTAGTTTTATAAAATATTTCTTTGAAAATCATTTTAAATGATCATAGATAACTCTTATTTCCAATGTGATCTTTATAAAACTCTAATAATGTTTTTTTCATCTAAGAAGTTTTTCTTTGAGATAACTTATGCTTGATCGAGTTCATTATTCAAATTGTACAATCGAGCTTCATTATATATATAGATTATGTAATGTTCTTTTATATCAAATTAATGATCCATAATTTTATCTTGCCTAATCATCTATTGGGCATAGGAATAACATTTCTTATAATGTCTTTCCCTTATTAGTACCTTATTTTAATTCCATTTATTGGAGGGAGTTGACCCAATAACCCATAAATAAATTGATTTGGGGAAGTGTTTAATAAACCATATTGCAATTATATATACAGTTTATGTAACATGTGTAATTATATTTGAAGTGTATGCATATAGATACCAACTTAATGTCATTCGATAGTCATTTATTTCAATGGGTTTATTATATTAGTAATGTTGTTGAAATTATTATATCATTTTATCTAATTCTTGAGTTCTTTTTATGTGATACCAATTGTAAATGTTATGAAATCCATTTTCATTTAGTGGGTTATTTATGATGAATTATTGATTTGATATGGAACACATATGCAAGGATAATAAGAAGTGGGGACTTATATCACCCTCTAATGTATTGGTTGAAGTTGGAATATTATGAGATATTCAGAAATGGACATAATGAGTTTATTTACATAGTCATGAGCATAAGGTTTTTTCACTCATTTTGAGGCATGGAAATAATGATTTTGATCAAATTGGTAGGGGAATAATGATTTTTGTCACAATATTTTATTATGCATATGGTTCTGTAATATATCTACCATTTATACATGTTATACCAAAATTCAATGTTTATTTTATTTTTAGGCTATATTACATTCCATATTTGTGCCTATTTTTATGATATTTCTCACTTTTTTGTTATTCCATGACATATTTAATGATTTATGATCTATTATTTTTGGGGTATAACATTATAATATTTCTTGATTATACCCATATAATAATATTATTCAAACTTATAATGCTTGATCATTATCAATTATGATTTATTTTACTAAGAATCTTAGCTTGCCCTTTTTTTATATTTCCATTTCAGTAGGTTATAAAGAAAAGTAATATGTATGATGTTCTATGAAGAGTATCATTTATTGTGAATTTTTATGAGCTATTGTACACTTGTTATTATTTAATAGGATTATTATATATTGGGAAGTTTATCCATCAATTAAAATAGGCATGAGTTCTGTTAGTAAATGTTTTCACATAATTATGTAAAACTCTAAACATAAAATAACATGAGAATGAATTATAATGAAATATTTTCTGGAAAGTTATGTATCTATGATGGTCATTTCTATGGAGACTCATATTTGTTATCAAATCCTGTTTGTAAATTATGTGCTTTTGCTACCAGATCTTGGAGTACAGGTCTAAGGTCATATATGTTAGGTGAGTAGAGACAGTGTGGTATGATAATGATGGTGAGCGATGTTCATCGAGTGTTGGTGTTTATGTGTAGGAGTAATGGTAGTGGGGATTTATGATTAGTTTTTTGTTCCATCTTCTGGAGTTATCATGGCTATAAATAGTCATCTTAGGGTAACATGACTCAACAGAAGGGGAATGGATGTTGAGTGCATCCTCAGATTGTCAGTTATATATATCATTGGGAGACCAAAAGGGGAATAGACGTTGAGTGATTTCTCAGAGTGTCTATTATATATTACTGCAACACCACAGGGGGGATTGAGGGTGAGTGCTTCCTCAGATTGACTTTTGTATTATTGGTATGTTATAGAAAAAAGGAGGAATTGATGATGAGATATTCCAAGGAGGTCAGATATGTTTGAACAATGATTGAATGATTTGATTATGATGTGCCTTCTAAGAGAAATCACAAGATTGGATTCAGTCATTCTTGTTGGTCTTATGAGATGTTTCTAATACTTTTATTGTATTATGGATACAGAGCATAGGCTATATCCTGGGGTAACATGACTCAACAGAAGAATATTAAATGTTAAATGGATGTAATTGTAAGTTGTAGGATGGTTTTATTTTGTGTACTCCTAGTTCACTGCTTCATTATTATTTATTACCTTATATATATATATATATTCACTGACAGTTAGGCATAGATCTATTGTTGGTTGCCTATTGGGGTTCGTCTCACACCCTGTTGGAGTCGTTATTTTGGACCCGAATAGATTATATAGTCGTAGATATAGATAGGGCCTTGTTCTCTTCTTCATCAGGTACTTGATTGCTATTGGAGATCGAGATCATAGGACCAAGTTGAGGCTTGTGATGATGTTGGAGTTTACATTCTTTTAATTTTTATTGAATCATATATTATTTCCAGTATTGTGACTTGTTTGGATTTTTCCCAAGATATATATGACATGAATCATTATATATATGCTCTAGTAGTTTAATTTATTATTATTAAGAGGTTTAATTCTATTGAATGGTAATTGCTGCTTCCACTTATGATTATTATTTATATTCTATTATGTATACTCATCCAATGGGGGCATAGTTTCCCCATTATTAGACTCGGGCCCATGCTGCTAGTCAAAAGCCTCTGGCATTTGGGAAAATGTGCTAGAGGTCATGTGACCAATTTGATGTAGGGAACCAGTTGAGTGGCACACGGATCCAGGACATTACACTCGAGAACCTGAATGGCTACTCAGTCTGGCTGTCCGTCTGGGGGGGAAATGTTGTGCTCAAGCGTAACTGAGTCCCACACACCTCTTGAAATCCCTTCCACAACCAGGATGTAAAATATGAATCATGTTCTAAACCAATCATCAATAGAAATCCATGAATCTGAACAATCTACTGCACATATTGGAATCTCATTCTCTCTACTAAACCCAACTTTTGGATATGTAGGAAGTGGGCTAACATGGTGTCTCGGTCAACTATCACCCAGATGGAATCATGTCCCCTGGACATGCATGGTAAATCCATCACAAAGTCAATTGATATCCCATCCCACTTCCACTCTAGCATCTCAAGAGGCTGGGTCAAGCCCACTATAAACAGTTACTCAGCCTTCACTTGCTAACAAGTGTGGAACAAGAAACGAACTCTACCACTACTTTATACATCCCCATCCACCAAAACTGACATTGTAGGTCCTGGTGTATCTTTATCACACCTCAATGTACCACCAAAGGGGATCCGTAGAACTCCCTTAGAACCTCCTCCCACAAGTCCACTGGCACAACTGTGCACCCTATAAGAATATAATGTTGGGCTCCACACCTATCGAATACCCATTAGGGGCTTGCCCTGTGGACAAAAAATCATGTCGAGTCTCATATTTGATATCCCCAAGTTGTGCATTCCTGATTCGTTGTATTATTAGAGAGGTGAAAACCATCAACTGAAGGTAAGTTATTCCATCTCTATCCATAAAGTATATCTTCAATGAGGCCAACTGCTCTGACACCTCGTTCAGAAACTGCAAGCTGGATCTCTTGCAGAGAGCATCATCCACCACATTCCCCTTCCCAAGAGTATAAACTATCGTGAAGTCATAGTCTTGGAGTAACTCTATCCATTTCATCTATCTCATATTCAAATCCTTATGAGATAAGATATACTTGAGTCTCTTGTGTTCGGAGTATATAATAAATAACTCTCCCATCAGGCAGTGTCGCTACATCATCAATGTAAAGACTACCGCTGTAAACACAATATCATGGGTCTCCCAGTTCTACTCATGTTGTCTCAATTGGAACAACTGTAGGAAATCACTAATTGCCCATGCATCAGGACACAACCAAGCCTAGTTCCTGACACATCACATAACACTACATACCTGATTCCCTCGTATGGTAATCTCAAGATTTGAGCGCTCATCAGCCTCTCCCTCGTCTCTTAAAAGAAATGTTTTTACTTCTTAATCCACATGAGGGGATGCTACTTCCATGTCAAAGCTATTTAAGGTGTTTCTAATTTGGAGAATTTAGATACAAACCTTCAATAGTACCCAACCAAAACCAAGAAACTCCACTCCTCGGTAAAACTCTTGGGTGGCTCCCAAGCGGGTGCCACCTAAATCATTGTCGGATCCACTGGAACTCCAGCCTCGGAAATGACTCATCCCAGAAATTGGACCTCCCAAATTTAGAACTAAAAATTTAAGATATTTACATAAATTTGGTTCTCTTGTATTGTGTCTAAGTCCATCCTCAAGTGTATCTCATGCTCCTCCTCAGATGCCGAGTACACCAGGATTTCATCAATGAAGACCACTATGAACCGGTCTATATAAGGCTAGAAGAACCTATTCATGAGTCATATGATCATTGTAGGGGAATTGATCACACCAAACAGCATAACCAAGTACTCACTGTGGCCATATAGACATCTGAGGGCTGTCTTCGGTACATCCTCATCTCGTAAAAGAATCTGGTTATAACTGGACCTGAAGTCAATCTTGACAAACCACCTTTATCCCTTCCACTGATCGAAGAGTTCATCGATCCTCATTAGTGGATACTTGTTCTTTATGGTCACTTGATTCAGGCACTATAAGTCCAAACCTAACCTCAAGCTCTCATCTAACTTCTTGGAAAACAAAACTGGGGCCACCCATGGTCAAACATTGGGTCTCAAGAATCCCTTCCTCTACAATTCCTCTAGCTCTATCATCAACTCATTATGCTCTGCGGGAGCCATCCGATATACATGTGTAGATATCAGTGTCGTCTGATGGTATAGATCAATGTATAGGTAAAACTCTCTATGGGAAGGTAATTCTAGGATATCCTCAGGAAAGACATCCTCATAAACTATCACCACTATAGGGATATTAGGACTCCTCTCATCCACTTTACCAAGGTTGAGACTATCCGACTATTGAGTGATCAGTTTCACCCTCCTATGATTAAGTCCATTCTATGCTGCATGCATTTGCTTTCATCCATCAAAGGAAAAACTAGTCCCATCACAGTGGACACACCACACTCTATGCCTAAAATAGTCAATATGAGCATGAACTGTGGATAACCATTCCATGCCAGGAATTATCGTAAGGCCTCACCGTCGGTACCAGGAGATCCCAAAAGAAACTCTCCCCTCCAAGAGTAATCTCACACTATCAGCACCAATGTGTGATCATATAATCCCATTATATAAAAGTCTTTAATCATAAGGGACAAGTAAAGGGATCTACTGGAATCTCTGAACCCCAAACTAGGTCTGTCGTAAGGAAGGAGTGGCTAGAACTATTTTCTATCAAAACTGAAGCTAGGGTGGAAAAGTCACATAATGTACCTCTCATAATATTTGGTGGACCGGGGTCATAAGCCTCCATCGCCTATAGTTATACTTTCCCATGTTAACTATCTCTACAAGCCAAGGGTGGAGAACCTGAGGGTGGTGGTGGTAAACTTCAAACCTCCACCCACCACCTACTAATCTAACTGCTACTCTGTCACATCTTCTACCTTGCGGACCACCCTGGTCATGAAACCTCCTTTTTCTTGATGGTACCTTGAACTTATGATGATCATCAGTATGGAGAGTTGGTAAATCTATATATAGGTTTCCCCGACCACCACATGAGTAACACAACCAATCCTTCAGCTAACTCGCTCTACATTAGGAGCCCCACATTGTTGATCCCATTTCATGGGGTCATCGTCTAGAGTTTTTGACCTCCTTGGGTCCCTGCCTCTGATGTCGGTTTCCCACCGCTATAGACTCAGCTGTATGGTGCCTGCTGGTAGCTCCCAGTGCTGGTTCCTACTCTTCCATAAAGCTCTCCACGAGCATTAATCACTCTAGTACCACATCCAAAGTAGGGATGTTAAGAGATTTCATGGATTTGCTGATCTCCCGGTGCATCCCCTACTCAAAGGTCTGAGCCCAGGAGAATGGGTCATGTTCCCTATCCATGGAGTAGTGAGAAAGATTAGTAAACCTCACCGAGTACTCTACCATAGTCTGACTACCCTACTGTAGATACAAGGGCTCTGTATATGCCCCTGAGCATTGAATAGGTGGAATGACCTCTTCCATGAAAAGATTATCACTGTCTGTCCAAGTGAGGGTAATCTCATCATGTGTCTGGATCACTAAGCACCAACATCTCCCCGCAAATCTATAAGGAAGGCTCAGGGAAAGGAAATCCATATGGTCAGAAGGCATCCTCACAAGGAGTAAGATGTGTGAAACTTCCTCCCGTCAATCCTTAGTTGTATGGGGGTCTAGATAACCCCGAAAACTAGGGGTCACTACCTTTGGAACTCATGTAATGCGCTCAGTCGGCGTTCATCCTTAACTAGTAGTTCCTGAAGTAGCTACTGCTCGACGGGTGGTAATACTACTGGAAAAACACATGGAGGTGATAACTTAGGTACAAGACCCTATACTAATGCCTCATCACAAGGAGGATCATCCTCATGACTACGTAACAGAATCCATGATGACTTTCTACATAGACGAATCCTCAAATATATCATGATGAACCATGTTCAATAGAGTGTACCTGGTGAACTGACTCAAGAAGGACATGAGAACAAACCCAAATCCTATATGATGCATGTACCATTAGTTTTCCTACAACCAATATTTTCATGTGCTAAGTTGAAAATAAGAACTCAGAATCCTGGTGTGTGGATACATCGACTACCACAAGAACACAAGATTCCATGGTCTGAATGTTGATCTCAAATCACCCAACATTGTTGCCAGAAAAAAAACCCCACAGACTCTCGGTCTATAAGTAAAGAAGACCCACTATGATACCACTCTATCATGAAACTTACAAGAGGGGCCCATGTTGGTACTATTCGAAGCTCGCTTCCGATAGACCAGGAGCACAAGTTGACTTTCTGTCACTCTAAGAACCACCTAGACCTAGTCCACCTAGAACTCCATCATAGCATTGATCATCTGAAAAAAACAAAACATGTGTGGAAAATTCTTATGTTGGGGTGTGTAAAACCATACTCAATACGACACCCCAAAACCACAAAAGAATACCACAGAGAAATACACAAATTAATCCACAAAGAAATACACAAAGTATACCACAATGAAATACATGACGTACAGTCAACTCACATAAGTATAAGAGTATATACTAAAATGCAAGATTACTAGACATAGTCCATAGAACACATGGAATGTCGATAACACATGGAGTGTCATTAACACACGGAGTGTCAATAGAACAGAGAGTGTCGATAGTACACATAATGTTGATAATAACTGGAGTGTTGATAACACATGGAGTGTTGATAATGCAAGCATCCCACAACTGAAAAATCCACTAATACATGTAGTCACCAAGTCAGATCCATCCATAGGATTCCAGTCATAATGCACATGTATTGGTAGAATATACTTCTAAAACCAATTTTTCATACTCAAAATTACCAAAAAGCTCACTTAGAGGATCCTAAAAGGAATGTATTATATCGAGGGTCCCAATACCACAAATCGCCTAAAAAATGGACACACAGTGTAAAAGATACTGTTTTTTTGTAAAAAACCCAACTGGGGTCCACCTTGTTTCCGATATGACTAGCCGGACCCGACCCGACCCGTCGACCGACCATACGCGGTCCAGCCGACCCAACCCAGCCCAGTCCAGTCTAGTAAATCCAACCCGACCCATCTCAATCCAGTCCAGTTTGGCCCAAACTACCATGCCCTACTGGACCGGTTGGCCCTAGGGCACTGGGCCATTGGAGAGCCCCAGCCACCTATGTCTGACCCACTACATGTGGGCCTGTTTTCTCTCTCAGACGCGGCCTTCCCTGGCTATGCTCACTTATCCACGCGGTCCACCCTGGCCTCGTGGTGTTCCCCATGTCTCTTGGTAAACACATCACTGTGCCTCATTTCACGTGGCCTTCCCTCCACCTCTGCCTGGTCCTACGGCCTCGCTTCCACTGCGGGCACCTCTGACGCGGCTCCCAGCATCATCCCAGCTCACTGTCGTGACCTCCTGTCACGACCCCCGATCACTAACCATGGCATCTACCACAACGGGCTCCCACACTGTTCCTCATGGACCATGGCCTCACGCCCCACCACATGTCTGCCTTACGCTCTGCCTGGCTCAGCCCCCACCGGGCCACTACTAGAGATACCACCTTCCGCACTACCGGTGGCCCACTATTCACCGTGCACTCTTTCTGAACTGGGCTAGAACCACTACTCTAGGTGCAACCATGCTCCACTGCCTTGCTCTGTCATAACCTAAAACCTCGTTTGTTTTGTGTCATGAGTTCACCGTCGCACCTCTGCAATGTCATTCAGGTGTCAGATGCCCAGTCTCGAGTCATTGTGCCACGGATCGAAGGTGCAATGATCCCCCTATAAAATTTCATGAAGAACGAGGAATTCAAGAATGAATGGGGGAAAAACCTAAATGTACAAGAATTCTCAAAGAATAGATCTTGGCCTTGTTCATGTCATCCTCGATCCATTATATTTATAAGGTTTAACAAAGATCAAAAATATATAATCACAAAGTTATATATGCCAATTAATAACCGCAACAACTATCCATCCCACAAGAGCAATAAAACTGTGGATCAACCTATTCATGGGTTTGTCTACATTCGTTGTTTGAATCTATGAGGAGAATATGGTATCAAAAAGGGATCAACATCCTACCTCATGGTTGGGTCGGTATTTGACAAAGAATCGAGGTTCATGTTTTAAATACCCGTAAAAGTCAAGGAAATTTTTTTATTAATTTTCTTTGGGATTTTTCATGAACGCAGTTTCTGACGGTACTTGATTCCGAGGCCCGGTGTGCCCAGAATTCCTATCCGAAGTTTAGCTCGAGTACGTTCAGTGAACAAACGAGTGGGAATTTCTAACTTTTGAACCGGTGCTCGGAATCGAATTCTGAGGGCACCGATGGAACTGCATCACCGGTAATTGCATAGGAATGCCATTTCCGGAGTTGCGTTTACCCGAGAGAAGTTGTTAATTTATGTAGAAGGTAAAATGAAAATTATGCAACAATTTTTATTTTTACTTTAAGTGGATTAAGATTTGGGTGGAAGTTGGGGAAAACCACCCAACTTCCATTTGTAGGTTATGAAGGTGGTGGGGCCCACAGAAACCCTACCCCTTCACCTTCCCAAACCTTCCATAACCCTTCATAAGTTATGACAACTTTTGTAATTTAATTTTGTGGTTTAATTCAAACTTTTGAATTTCAAACCTTATGTTGTGTTAATAAAATAAGTAAGTGTCTTATTTTTTTTTTTGGAGTCTTGTTGCCTTGAGAGATTTGGGAGAAAAAGATAAGGGAGTCTTGAGTTTCTTCATCCTCTTCGAAGAAGAACTCGAATAACGCGAAGAACGCGAAGAACGCCGGATTCCTCGGAGGTCGACGTCTCCTTCCACGACGTCTCCTTCCGCGACATCTCTTCTCGCGACGGATATTCTGCGACGAATCCTCGTTCGACGAACCTCCGTTCAAGCTATGCTCAAGTTAGGGGTTATTTTATTTATTTTGTTCGTGATTACTACTTTGTCGTTCTTCGTGGAATATGACCAATTGCTATTGATTAACAAGAGGGGGACGGACCGCACAAACACGACCGACCCTCCTCCATTATCCATGTTGGTTTCTATTGTGGATTGAAACGGGAATGGCGCGGTGTCGTCGCACTGCGCGGAATCATGCGGCAAGGAATGCGTAGCGCCGTCGTGCCGCGCCGTGAAATCGAACAAGGACGCGACACCGTCGTGCCGCGTCGGAGAAACCTGAAGGAACCGCGACCAGAGCGGGGCCACGGCGGAAGGGCGCGGCGCCGTCACGCCGTGCCGGACGAACCAAGGCCGCGGTCGGTTCCGAGCCGCGGCGGAGCAGGGTGACCGACGGCCGGTTCCGGGTCGCCGGTGTCGGAGTAGGGAGGGGACCGGCCATCGCCAGTCCGTGGTGGCAGAAACCGGCCGGCCAAGCGGGCTGGCCGGACAAAGGAAGGCTGGGGGTTACGAACCCCCGGTGTCCATCTCAACGACCCCCCCTTAATTGGGGGCCGCGGTTACAAAACCAGGGGGCAGGCGCCCCCCCCCCCCCCCCCCCCCCAGCTCAACAGATCGGCTGTTTGGCCGAGCATCTGGCCAGCGCGCCCAGGCCGGGCCGGTCCGCGCCCAAGCGGGCCGGACCCGGTTCGGGTCGACCCTGGGGGTATCGGGCCGGGTCGGACCAGGCCCGAACCCCTTAATACCGAATCTTTTCTGGTCGGACACCCATAACTTGTGTTACGGGCCTCCGATCTACGCACCGCCAGTTGCGATGCGATCCTTGGATCGAGACGGTAGTTTCGGTATATTGCACTTGAGGTTTCGAAATAATTTGGGTTCGGCCGAGTTGGTTCGTACACAAAACCAACCGGGCCCTCGGAGCGGAAACACTCATAACTTGAGCTCCAGACGTCCAATTGATGTGCCATCGACTTTGTTGGATTCCTCTTAGTGAGACAGATCTTTTGGCTTACTCCGCTCGAGGTTTGGATGCAGGTGGAGTACAGTTGGGTTGGTTTTGACTTAAAAACCAACCGGGCCCCTCGGACAATAAATCCAATCACTCTCGGACCGGGCGTCCGATTGACCCGCCGTCTGTGACGTTGAGTTACTGTTGAAGATACATAACTTTTGGATACATCAACTCTGGACTATGTGTCAGTTGATGTATCAACCTCTCGTCTCGTGGAGCGGACCCTCTCGAACGAGCTTGTTGTGTGCGGAAACCCAAGAGATGGCTGCGACTACGACGATGACTGTACAGAGATCCTCCGTGGATTCGACGGCGACAACTACAGCACTCAGCGATCCTACATGGATCGGTGCTACAGATCCTTTTTGGGTCCAATCCTGTGTGGGTCAGTGCTCAGCGGTCCTGTGTGGGCCAGTGCCTACAGATCCTATGTGGGTCTGATCCTGTGTGGGTCTTTGCGGGGGTTAGTTACCTATCGATCCTTTGTGGGTCAGATCCTTTGTGGGTCATTGCGGGGGTTAGTACCTATCGATCCTTTGTGGGTCCGACGGCTTAGATGAATCAGCGACAATATCTGATCATCTCTATCGTCATACGAAGAAGTATACCTGTGTGAGCTGAATCCTGTTTTTCTTTCCTATGTGGATTGTGTTGTGCTATCTTTTGTGGATTTACGTTTTTCTTTCCTGTGTGGCCTGGGTTGTACTTGGGCTCGGATGTTGGAACCGAACGAGAATTGATGACATAGGTATATGTATGGGAATATACCTAAGAAGTTTCGGATGTTACTTCGTGATTGCATCTTTCCTTTGTGGATTTTGGGAGACCTTCGGGGGTCTCGGGGTCCCTACTGAGTAGCTTATACTCACCCCTGCACGGGCTATTCCTGCACTACGTTGTGTTGGTGCAGACGATGGACAACATTGATCGTGGTTGAGGCTTGCAGAGTAGGACTTTACCTGGAGGTGGACCACTGGGCGGGACGTACTCGGAGTGGTCGGCTGGACCCGAGGAGCAGAGGAGGCTATCTGTACCCACCCTTCAGGTGGGATTTCTAGTGGACAACTCAACGTTGCATCTTTACTTTTCAGTTTCTATTTTCCTTTTCCAGTTGTACTTTACTTTCAGTTTGGGTTTGTATACTGGCCCACTTACTTCTCCGCACTTACTGTTGTACCCAGCTTTTACTTAGTGTTTACTTCTACTGCTTTCTTGCTCTATGGAGTTCGGTTGCTTTACAAAGGCAATGCCTTCCCTTTTTATCGGGATTTATGCCTTGGTGCTAGTCGCCAGCCCCTGGCCTATGGAAGTCGGGCTTGGGGTAGTCACGACATGGGCCCCGAGGACGGTTCATGACAAATTGGTATCAGAGGAGTTCAGTTATACCAAAGAACTTTGGACTCTGATCTTTTTCTATGTGAAGCAATAGTGTTACGCGTATTGAGTGTGGTTATCAGTCCAGGGAGTCCAGTGTTGGTGCGGCGGCTGACGTATTCGTACACCAGGACCCTGACTTATGATTTCCGACTTAATGCACGAAAACATTGATTGCATGTGTGTTTCAAGTTTTCTTTGTGATTACTTGTGTCAGCTCACCAGGTATACTGTTCTGACCGTGGCACACCTGTTTCCTTTTCAGGATTCCCCCATGATGGCAGCCTTCTAGGGTTCCGAGAGTTGATCATGACGACAGCCCACCGAGCGACGAGGCCTCGGTGCAGGGCCCTTTGACAGCAGAGGCAACATCGGTACCTCTACCCACCGAGCCACCGATGCTTCCAGCCCCAGCGGCTGACGATGCATGTCGCCTTAGTGCACTGCATGAGTTCCAGCGCCACCAACCACCCAGGTTCCATGGGGAGACGGACCCCCAGGTATCCGAGGACTGTCTGGAAGGTAGTGGTACGAGTTTTCTGGTTAGTGAGGACACCAGCAGACCTCATGGTGATCCTCGCAGCGAGCCTACTGCACACGGCAGTGGGCCGATGGTGGAGTTTGATGCTCCAGGTGCACGATGAGGCATCGCTTCCCTGGATGGACATTGAGAGCCTCTTCTGCTCGGAGTTCATCCCAGCCCCCCTTCATGCGGTGCGCATCCAGGAGCTTCTTCAGCTGTGGCAGGGCAGCTTGACGGTCGCCCAGTACTCGGTGAGATTTACCGATCTCTCGCGCTACTCGACAGACATGGTACGGGAACCATTCTTCCAGGCCCGGACCTTTGAGCAGGGATTGAGGCACGAGATCAGGGTAGCGCTGATCTACCTCAGGATTCCGACTCAGGAAGGAGTACTGGAGAGAGCCCTTTTGATCGAGAGCTTTCTTTCTGAGCCTTCATCAGCGCCGAGACCCACCGCAGGGCGGCATGTAGCAGAGTCTTCTGTAGCAGGCAGTCGACGGATGACTCATGGGTCCAGGCAGACCAGAGCCTCAGGCAGAAAACCTTAGGACACTGGCTCAGCAGTGCGGGGACACAGCGCGGAGCCGGTCTTTCGAGAGGCAGGCAGTGCTACAAATGCAGCGGGCAGGGCCACATGGCTCGTGACTGCCCGACCCGCCATGCCGAGGAGCAATAGATGGTTGAGGGACCACCCAGGAAGAGGCAGAGGGTCGACCGTGGCGGTCCGCAGGGAGAAGGCGGACGAGGCAGAGGAGCTGGCCGAGCAGTAGGTGGTGGGCGACGCTTTGAGGCTCTACCACCACCACCACCAGGAGGTCCACCCCGGCCATAGGGATCTGGCGGGCAGAGACAGGAACAGCTCCAGGCAGTGGAGGCCTACGACCATGGTGCGCCCGAGATGATTCGAGGTACTATCTGTGTCTATTCCAACCTTTCTGCAGTACTTATAGACAGAGGAGCGAGTCATTCTTTCATAGTCGCTGCCCTTGTTCGGAGCTTGGAGATTCCGGCAGAGCTGTTGGCTCGATCCTTACGGCTAGAGACTCTTACGGGAGCAGACTCGACGATTACGCACTGGTGCCGGTAGTGTGAGATTACTCTAGGAGGCGAGAGCTTCGGCTGGGATCTTCTTGTAGTGGCGTCGAGTCCTTACAACGTCATCGTGGGCATGGATTCGTTGTCTACAGTCCATGCACAGATTGACTGTATTAGGCGCAAGGTGCGATGTGTACGCACTGACGGGAGCAGGTTCACCTTCACCGACGAGAAGGGAGCCTTTGCAGCACATGATGGACTCTCGCAGAGGAGAGGACATCCCATCACTCATCAGTTGGCTATCCTCATCCTAGGAGCAGTTGATGTGCGGAGTCCTAGTTTTCCTGCAGTGGTGGATCAGTATGCGGACGTCTTTCCTGACGACGTTCCAGGACTACCTCCTCGCAGAGAGGTAGACTTTGTTATCGACCTGTACCCTGGGATAACCCTGATATCGACTCCAGTATATCGGATGGCCCCCACTGAGCTTCGAGAGCTACGGGTACAGTTGGAGGACTTGTAGGGAAAGGGGTTCATCTGACCCAGTGTTTCACCCTGGGCTTCCCCGATTTTGTTCGCCAAGAAGGCGGACAAAAGCTTGCGACTTTGTGTCGACTATCGTCACCCGAACCAAGTGATAGTGAGGAACAAGTATCCGCTACCGAGGATTGATGACCTATTCAATCAGCTCAAGGGAGCATGATGGTTCTCAAAGATAGACCTCAGGTCATGCTATCATCAGCTCAGAGTTTGGGACGAGGACGTGCAGAAGACGGCCTTCAGGTGTCGGTATGACCACTATGAGTTCTTGGTTATGCCATTCGGCGTAACCAATGCTCCAGTAGTGTTCATAGCCCTCATGAACCGGATATTTCAGCCATACCTCGATCAATTTGTCGTGGTCTTCATCGACGACATTTTGATTTACTCGACCACTGATGAGGAGTACGCCTACCACTTGCGGGTTGTGCTAGACACACTCTGAGAGCACCAGCTTTATGGTAAGCTCTCGAAGTGCCAGTTCTAGATACGTGAGGTCCACTTCTTGGGGCATGTCATATCTGAGGTGGGAGTTGCAGTGGATACTATGAAGATCAAGGATGTGCTAGCTTGGGAGCCACCCAGGAGCGTGACAGAGGTGCAGAGTTTCCTGGGACTAGCTGGTTACTATCAGAGATTTGTGCCAGACTTCTCCAGAGTTGCGGCACCACTCGCAGCTTTGACGAATAAGGGGAAACCCTTTGTGTGGTCAGACAGATATCAGTAGAGCTTCCAGAAGCTGAGACAGAGATTGACCAGCGCACATATCTTGAGGTTTCTTGAGGATGGAGTAGGGTACGTAGTCTACTGCAATGCATCAGGGATTGGACTCGGATGTGTCCTGATGGAGGAGAAGGTAGTGATCACCTATGGATCACGTCAGTTGAGGCCGCATGAGAAGAACTACGCTACCCATGACCTGTAGTTAGCAGTAGTGGTCTTCACTCTGAAGACATGGCGACACTACCTAACGGGCGAGCGCTTTACAGTCTGTTCTGACCATCAGAGTCTCAGGTACATCTTATCTCAGAAGGACCTGAACCTGAGATAGCAACAATGGCTCGAGTTCCTCCAGGACTATGACTTTGAGATAGTCTATACTCCTAGGAAGGGGAACATAGTAGCCGATGCTCTCAGCAGGAGGACGGGCATTCAGCTACTTGAGGAGGCGAAAGAGCAGGTAGCCTCTTTGCAGATATCCTTCGTGGATAGAGATGGAGCAGCCTTCCTCCAGTCTCTCACAGTCACCCCTCCACTACTGCAGCGGGTCAGAGAGGCACAACGTGGGGACGTTGACTGTGAGACACGGCGTGTGCAGATATCCTCAAGACAGGCACCTGATGGTTTCTCCTTTGGAGCAGAGCACGACGTCCTTTTCAGAGGACATACCTTGGTACCAGTTGCTTTACGGGAGGAGGTGCTGAGAGAGTTTCACACTTCTCCTTTGGCGGTGCATCTTGGAGTGGCGAAGATGTACCAGGATCTCAGACGACAGCACTGGTGGCCAGGCATGACGAAGGCTGTGGCAGAGTTCGTTTCTCGATGCCTCACCTGCCAGTAGGTGAAGGCAGAGCACCAGGTACTAGCAGGCTTGGTACAGCCCTTGGAGGTCCCGGATTGGAAGTGGGATGGGATATCTATGGACTTCGTGACTGGACTTCCACGCACTTCCAGAGGTCACGACTCCATTTGGGTGATTGTCGACCGACTCACTAAGTCGGCTCACTTCTTACCCATCAGGGAGCAGAGCTCAGCGGAGAGCTAGGGATGTCTCTACGTTCAGGAGATTGTACAGCTTCACGATGTGCCATCTTCTATCGTCTCCGATCGAGATGCTCGCTTTACTTTCCAGCTTTGGAAGGGGCTGCAGGAGGCGTTCGGGACGCAGCTACGTCTGAGCACCGCCTTTCACCCTCAGAAGGATGGTCAGACAGAGAGGACCATTCATACTCTCGAGGACATGCTCCACGCATGTGTCCTCGACTTTGGTCGTAACTGGGAGGATCACCTACCCTTGGTGGAGTTCGCGTACAACAACAGTTACCACTCCACCATCGGGATGGCACTGTACGAGGCGTTGTACGGCCGACCTTGCAGATCTCCTTTGTGCTGGACAGACCCTGGGGAGTCAGCACTTATGGGACCGGAGATGGTCCAGGCCACGAAAGAGAAGGTCCAGGTCATCCAGGAGTGGATGAGGACAGCTCAGAGCCGGCAGAAGTCTTATGCTGACAGGAGGTGGAGGCCACTAGAGTTCGAGGATGGCGACCACGTCTTCTTGCGTGTCACACCTCGACGTGGATTACGAAGATTTGGCCGAGGCGACAAGTTATCTCCACACTTCATCGGACCATTCCAGGTGCTCAGCAGGATTAACGAGGTGGCTTATCACCTGGCTCTACCACCTCAGTTGCACCGGGTGCACGACGCCTTCCACGTATCTCAGCTGAGGAGATACGTGCACCACCCGACGCATATCATTGACCATAGGGAGCTATACGTCGATGATTGGGCGACTTTTACGGATGTCCCAGTGGAGATCGAGGATCAACAGGAGCGGGTCATACGTGGACGGTCGATTCCTCTAGTGCGCATCAGATGGCAGCATGAGAATCTCTTGGAGAGCACTTGGGAGCGGGAGGCTCAGATGCATGCTCAGTACCCACATTTGTTTCTCTAGTTTTCGATGTATCTTTACGAGGATGTAAAGCTCTGAGGTGGTAGTAATGTAAAGACCCGTAAAATTTAAGGAAAATTTTTTCTTAATTGTTTTTGGGATTTTACATGAACGCAGTTTCTGACGAAACTTGATTCTGAGGCCCGGTGTGCCTGGAATTCCTATCTGAAGTTTGGCTCGGGTACGTTCAGTGAACGAACGAGCAGGAAATTCTAACTTTTGAACCAGTGCTCGGAATCGAATTCTGAGGGCACCAATGGAACCGTAGTGCCGGTAATTTCTTAGGAATGCCATTTCCGGAGTTGCGTTTACACGAGATAAGTTGTTAATTTATGTAGAAGGTAAAATAAAAATTATGCAACAATTTTTATTTTTACTTTAAGTGGATTAAGCTTTGGGTGGAAGTTGGGGAAAACCACCCAACATCCATTTGTAGGTTATGAAGGTGGTGGGGCCCACATGAACCACACCCCTTCACCTTCCCTAACCTTCCATAACCCTTCATAAATTATGACAACTTGTGTAATTTAATTTTG
The DNA here is from genome assembly GCA_963277665.1 of Viscum album. Taxonomy (NCBI): domain Eukaryota; kingdom Viridiplantae; phylum Streptophyta; class Magnoliopsida; order Santalales; family Viscaceae; genus Viscum; species Viscum album. Next base: position 108,292,499 of record OY728135.1, read on the forward strand.
TGGTTTAATTCAATCTTTTGAATTTCAAACCTTATATTGTGTTAATAAAATAAGTAAGTGTCTTATTTTATTTTTGTTGGAGTCTTTTTGCCTTGAGATCTTTGGGAGAAAAATCTAAGGGAGTCTTGAGTTTCTTCATCCTCTTCAACGAAGAACACGAAGAACGCGAAGAACTCCAGATTCCTCGGAGGTCGACGTCTCCTTCCTCGACGTCTCCTTCCGCGACGTCTCTTCCCGCGACGGATATTCCGCGACGAATCCTCGTTCGACGAACCTCCGTTCAAGCTATGCTCAAGGTAGGGGTTATTTTATTTATTTTGTTCGTGATTACTACTTTGACGTTATTCGTGGAATATGACCAATTGTTATCGATTAACGAGAAGGGGCCAGACCGCAATAGTTTAGCGTCTTTGGAAACTCGGAATAATAATCTTCTAATCACGGTGAAATATCTTCAACATCTCACATAAAGATATTTCCCTTTTGTTTTCTTACCGAAAACCTTTCTTTATATCCTGGGAAAAAGAAAACATAAAAAGGGTGATCTCAAATGCATAGTAAGGGTAAACATAGAGAACATAAAACAATACATAAACATTTGAATGCAAAAACGTGAACATAAAATCTAAACATCAAAATCTTGAGCAAAAAAATAATTAATGGAAGAAAGTAAGGCATATATCATAAAGGAACATCAATCATGATAAAATTTCATGGGAATAAAACATGTAATTGTGGAAAACCATTAAACACATGATATGATTTCCATAGTAGCCAAGGCATTTCTGCCAAGACCATCTTAGTGGACAAAGTCCCTTACTGAATCGAGTTCACTCCTCGTTCCAGTCATGTATCACTTAACCAGATTAACTTTCCCTTCCAACCATGTTTATCTAATGAGATATAAATATTTACCCAATGCATTGTAGGGAGATACAGGTCTTTCCCATCTCATAATGAAATCATTCTTACTTGTGCCACAAATTAAACATAAATCATTCATTATAACCCAAAGAATAAAATGGGTTTCATAAACAACATATCATCATAATGTAATCCATATAAAACAAATGGATATAATTTCATCATAAGAAGAATCAAAACATGTAAATAATAGAGACATTATACTTGAAACATATTCATACTAAATAATGTCATCTTAGATGGAAAATAGTTTTGATAAAACACTTGAAATTAATTCTTGAGGAAAATATCCTTTATTTTCCAAAATCATTTTCTTTTCAAAAAATCCCTATCAATTTTAAAAGAAAAGGATTTTTTTGAAAATAATCATGAAATCTTGTGGAGTAAGCTTCATGAAAATAAGGCTTTATGTAACCATAAAAATCTATTTATGCTGTATAAGTTAAAAAAACATTCTTCTCGTGCTTTTGCTCGAAAAGCCAAAAAGTACCTCGTATGGTAAACAAAAGAAATATTCCTTTCAAAACATGTGGTAAAAGTAAAAAATGGGTAAAAAAGACATTAAAATACATAAAAACACTTTTAGAAAACATGGACATGGATGATAACAATAACCCCAGTAAATACTTACGAATAAACAATCTTGGATAAAAACGAGATAGGAAATGTTATCCCTTACCTTAGGTCTGATATGCTTCATACCTATCTTCTGTATAAAGATTTAATTCATTTCATTGAATTATTACAGAATCATATTCATCGTTATGATATCATATATGGTTTAATTAGGACTTTATATTACCCGTTCTTTTGTAAATTTGTTGTTAAAGCAGCGTTTTGGGTAAAATCGTTTTATTTACCGTACAAGTTTGGACTTATTGTTCTTGATATTATTATTACTTATATCATGATTTAATTACATCTGGAATTTAAATCATGATTTATATATCATATATATTCAGTATATATATATAATAGATAGATAAATGAAATGAAATACACCGTTAATGGAGACGGTAGGTCGTACGTACGCATGATCGCTGTTTTCCTTTCCTTATTGACTTGAATGAAAGTAAGTAGATGACACATATATATATACATAAATCCAGTAGCTTTATCATGTCATATATTTCATTATTATTCATTATATATACTTTATAATCATTCTTGAGGGGTTAACATGAAGAATGAATCTCATCACATCATGGAGACGGTAATCCGTACGTACACACGAGCGATGATATCGTTCCCATAATTATTGAATTGAATTGGAGTGGATGATATAATATATCAGAATCAGTATGATGTTATAATAATTATATATATTTATTCTTTACACCATTATACCCATCCAACTAAGGTGGCGTTGGAAAAAGAGATTACACCACGACGTGGAGACGGTATTTCGTACGTACGCACGCATGGTGATTTCGTTTTACGTAGGATGGATAAAAGGTGAAATGGGTTTGTTTCATAATTATAATGACATATCCGTATATTAGTGATACTATCGTTATAACTTTATAATGAAACAACTAAATAAGAAGAAGTTGAAAAAGAATGACACTTGAAAGAATCAGTAGAAGAGATTACCTCTTCTTCGACGCACCTCTTTTATGCTTCCCCTTAAGGCACTAGAGTTGGTCTTTCGAGGAGACCAGAACCTCTATAATGTTTATAGGGCAGTGGATAAAGGAAATGGGCAGGGGTTTTTCGATCATGAAATCTCAAACTTGTGTAAAGAGAAGAGGGAGGAGGTGCCCTTTTATAAGGGAGGAGAGGGGACCTTAGAAAAAACTTAGAATATTATTTTATAATAAAGTAATATTTGGTTTATAATAGCTCAAAATTGATTTATTACGAAGATAAAGTGGGGATGAGGCGAAATCCTTTCAACCAATAGGTTTGAGACAAGTTTAGGTTACTATTGTAACCTTATCATTTAAATTTAACTCTAAGATAAATAATTTAACTTTTACCGCATCTTCTTGTTTTCTTACACTATATGATCAATAAACATACTATAACAATACAAATGAACCCCATGTGCTTAATTATTAATATATATAACCTTATCTAAGCCATTTTTCCGAACCCTAGATTTTTAGGAACAGAATATCAATTAATAATATAATATTTTTTTAAAAACTATTTTATGTTAATTTTGACACTATTTGGTAATTGATTTTTGTGAAACTCATAACAGCATGATTAGTTCAAAAAAAGTTAATTAAACCAATACTGACATGTCATATTAACCTAAAAAATTATTTTAATTTATAAAAAGTCTCAAATTACATTTATTTTTGTACTTATAAAATCAATTATGTTAATATTTCATTAATAAGGTAATTACTGCATCATCATTGTGTCATAAATAAATTAAATTCTATAATGTCTAAAAATTATAAATAAAATACCATTATTTAGGAAACATTTTTATCTTTCAAATTAATATTTATAGTCTAATTTATCTTATGTATAACCCTATTTGAAAAATGTTTTAGTTATTAAACATTGAATTTAACTCTATTAACTCTTATTTGAATTAAATAATAATAAATGCCCAAATCTAATCCAAGTAGACCTAAATGATAATATTATATTCCTAAGGATGTTTTTTGTCGAATTATACTTATCCAATATAATTAAGACATGTGTTAGGGTAATAATAATATCATTTTCACCCTTAATTACCCTATTTATTTTTAACCGTGGTAAATAAAAGTAAAAAGTTACTATTCACCAAAAATTATATTTATCTTATTGAACCACATTTTACTCCTTGATATTAACCATGTCTCTCAGATTTTCTAAATTCCAATCACATAACCGGTAAAATTAAGTTTTATGTAAATTTTCAAATTCCCCTAGGAGCTGGGTAAAATACGGTGAAAAGTTCAATAAAATTTTTATATATCTAAAATTATTTTAAAATTACTCCAATGAATTACATTGAACTTATATAGGTATTATGTATCAATTTTGACCTAAAATAAATTTAAATTAAATAAATAATTATTTAAATAAAAAGTCTGTTTTAAAATAGTAACCCAGTGTTTTCACTATTCATCAAAAATTGAAAGTTTTCAGAAAAATACCAAAAATTCACCCTAGGATAATTTCAATATTCCGAATCTAAAAATGAAGTCCATTTTGAAAGATAAAATTTATAAAATTTTAAAAAGTGGGTATTACTATTCATAATGGCTAGTTCATAATAATATAATAATAATATCTCGTTTAGTAAAAATCGGTATTGCGTACTACACACGCTATCGAAGAAGGTTTTGATTGCGTGTAATGCAAGCCAAGTCAGGGATGCGTATAGTGAAAGCTATGTTTGGTGTTGCGTATAACATAATCAAAACTTATTTCATTTATACATTAAACAAAATCTATACTTAATGTTGCGTAGAATAATTTACACAAAATGAACTTCAAATTGTGTGTAACATGAGCCAAGAGTAGTATTGCGTATACTGCAAGCTAATACGGTGTTGCGTATAGTACAAGCTAGTTTTGGTGTAGCGTACAACACAAGACATCAATGTAATTAAAAATAATAATTCTCATAAAATCTTGGGTTGTTACATTCTACCCACCTTAAAATGAATTTCGCCCTCGATATTCTTCGGGGTTATAAATGGTTTACTACTTGAAGGTTTCTTTCATAGAAAACCACATCGTAAAAAGGAATACTAAAACTTAATTTTAAAAAGTGAAGTATGAAACATAACAATTACCCAAATTAACTCATCACTTGGTTTCCACATAGGAGAAAATAGGTGAAAATATGGATATGGAAGAGAAATATAACCATCAAGTTCTGATGGAGAGTGGTAGAGGACATGGCTATGAAAAATCCAAAAATCACAAAGTCATAAATTTGTGATGATCTAAGGTACCATCTGATTCATTAGATATAAGAGCTCTAGGACAATATTTTTGGTTTTCAATATCATTTCCCTAAAGTTGAAAATTTTCAATTAGAAGAAATACTTACTTGATTTTGGTATATTCTCACTATTGTATGTGCCCTGAAAATTTTCCACCTCATATCTTAAAGAAATGAAGTTGAGTTTGTCTTCTGTGAAGTGTTAGCAGATCATGTGATAGAATGATATGTCATTCCATCTATCTCAAACATAAGGTTAGCAAAAGTTATATACAAAAGTCCTTCTATGGTGAGATTAATCGTATATGGTTCCTAAAATGGACTTGTACTTCATTTATCATACCGCTTAATAAAATAAAACTAGTTTCTACTAACTTGAGACTTCCTGTAGGCCAGTGGTAGGCCATAAAGGCCTACCACACTTCAGTTGTGGGTTTGATTCCCACATCCTTATCCGACATGATGGGTTGTCGCCCGTCCTGCAGGTTACCCATTTTTCTAAAACTACATTATTATAAAATTTCTGCAATAATATTGAAAAAATTTCTAGGCTTAAACAATACTATCTGATTTCTAACTTAATCCATTACAATATTTTGGCATATCCAAAATACTTCTGTCCAGTCTCATAGTATAAAGAAAACAATTACAAGAAATGTCCTCAACCAAGCATGTGGATACCATCATTTATCCCCCATATATCATAAAATATATCTTTTTGGTCACATTCCAAACATGTTAATACCTTAATCTAGTATTCTCTTGAAAAATAAGTACCCATTGAACCTTAGTGAAAAACGAAATGCTGTCAAAAGTTAACTCTTTCCACATAACAAAATCCCAAAATTTCTATATACTCAAACCATGATATCACTTAGTCCTTATATCAATAACGAGATCATGAATACTGTCAAACATATTATTTTATCCTTATCCATTCATTATGCGTATATCATCTACTTTACAAAATATTTGAATCACTTTTCATGGTTACTGATACCATAAAATTATTGAAAACCACAATAGTCTAATACAAAAATATTCCAATATACCATAAAAGTTCCTCAACAACATTATTCTTGAAGACCATTACATAAACACTTCAATCCATCCTCTTCAATGATTGTCATGGAATAAGTCCTTCCTTGATTTAGAAGTGACCTCTTTGGTCAGGGCATTGAGTTGGGTAATGCCCATGTTCTCCACAGATAAGACATTGAACTCCATAACAGTCTGTCACTCTATGACCCTTCTCTCCACACAGATAACATCTTCCCCTCCATTTGATGAATTCATCAAGGTTCTTCTTCCCTTCTTTAGAAATCTCAATCTTCCTTTCTCTATTCTCCTCACCATGCGAACATGCAAAAAATTCCATCTTCCTCTTATTTGATGACTTAGGAATACCACCAAAGTTCACCTTGTTAATCATATATCATGATGACTGATTCGGAATAATCACAATATATTTCTCTCTAGGAATTAAAGGATTTTGTTGATCACAGTCACCAATTTGTCCATTGGAATCAACATTAATTTAATTCCTTCTCGTTTCCTCCATTGACTAAAACTAGAAACCATAGTGTAAGAAACATTTAAAATAATGAGGAACCACATAATCATCAAAAGTCACTTATGGGATGTCTAAATTATCACACATTATTTAATCCATGATACCTTAGGTTCACCCTAGGTTATTCATGATCGTCAACATAACTCTTGGACTGTAACCTATAGTTATACTAAACCTTAGGGACATCCCTAGACATACCTTAGAAATATCTCTAGGGATCTCACTAACTTTTTCGCTTCCTAGTTTCCAAAGGTTGACCAAAAATTTCCTCTAATACCAACTGTAGAGACCCAAATCTTGGCATACATGGACATTACATTACTTTTGCGGAATACTTAATACATAACAATAACCAACACTCGAGGACTGTATTAGTTTAGTGTCTTTGGAAACTCGGAATAATAATCTTCTAATCACGGTGAAAGATCTTCAACATCTCCCATAAAGATATTCCCATTTTGTTTTCATACCTAAAACCTTTCTTTATATCCTGGGGAAAAGAAAACATAAAAATTCTGAGCTCAAATTCTCAGTAAGGGTAAACATAGAGAACATAAAACAATCCATAAACATTTGAATGCAAAAACTTGAACATAAAATCTAAACATCAAAATCTTGAGCAAAGACATAATTCTTGGAAGTACATAAGGAATATATCATAAAGGAACATCAATCATGATAAAATTTCATGGGAATAAAACAAGTAATTGTGGAAAACCATTAAGCACATGATATGATTTCTATAGTAGCTAAGGCATTGCTGCCAAGACCATCTTAGTGGACAAAGTCCCTTACTGAATCGAGTTCACTTCTCGTTCCAGTCCTGTATCACTAAACCAGATTAACTTTCCATACCAGCCATGTCTATCTCATGAGATATAAATCTTTACCCAATGCATTGGAGGGAGATATTGGTCACGCCCATCTCATAATGAAATCATTCTTAATTGTGCCATCAATTAAACATAAATCATTCATCATAACCTAGAGAATAAAATGGGTTTCATAAATAACATCCCATCATAATGTAATCCATATAAAACAAATGGATATCATTTCATCATAAGAAGAGTCTAACCATGTAAATAATAGATACAATATACTTGAAACATATTCATTCTAAATAATGTCTTCTTAGATGGAAAATAGTTTTGATAAAACACTTGAAATGAATTCTTGAGGAAAATATCCTTTCTTTTTGAAAATCATTTTCTTTTCACAAAATGCCATTAAATTTTAAAATAAAATGATTTTTTTTGAAAATAATCATGAAATATTGAGGAGTAAGATTCTTGAAAATAAGGCTTTATGAAACTGTAAAAATCCGTTTATGCCGTATAAGTTAAAAAAACATTCTTCTCGTACTTTTGCTGGAAAAGACAAAAAGTACCTCGTATGGTAAAAAAAAGAAATTTTACTTTCATAACTTGTGTTAAAAGCCAAAAATGGGTAAAAAGGACTTTAAAAATACATAAAAACACTTTTAGAAAACATGGACATGGATGATAACAATAACCTCAGTAAATACTTACAAATAAACAATCTCGGATAAAAACGAGATTGAAAAAGTTATCCCTTACCTTAGGTCTGATATGCTTCATACGTATCTGAACCTCCTGTATGATGATTTGAATAATGTTATTGAATTATTACAGAATCATATTCATTGTTATGATATCATATATGGTTCAATTATGACTTTATATTACCCGTTCTTTTGAAAATTCCTTATTAAAGCAACGTTTTGGGTAAAATCGTTTTATATATCGTACGTGTTTGGGCTTTTTGTTATTGATTTTATTATTACTTATATCATGATTTAATTACTTCTAGAATGTAAATCATGATTTATATATCAAATATATTCATTATATATTTATATATAATAGATAGATAAATGAAATGAAATACACCGTTCATGGAGACGGTAGGCCGTACGTACGCATGAACTCTATTTTCCTTTCCTTATTGACTTGAATGAAAGTAATTAGATGATACACATATATATATACATAAATCCAGTAGCATTATCATGTCATATATTTCATTATTATTCTTTATATATACTTTATAATCATTCTCGTGTGGTTAACATGGAGAATGAATCTCATCGCGTCATGGAGACGGTAATCCGTACGTACGCACGAGCGATGATATCGTTCCCATAATTATTGAATTGATTTGGATTGGATGAAATAATATCTCAGAATCAGTATGATGTTATAATAACTATATATAGTTATTTTTTACACCATTATACCCATCCAAGTAAGGTGCCATTGGAAAAACAGATTACACCACGGCGTGGAGACGGTATTCCATACGTACGCACGTACGGTGATTTCGTTTTTTGTAGGATGGAAAAAAGGTGAAATGGGGTTGTTTCATAATTATAATAACATATAATTATATTAGTGATACTGATGTTATTACTTTATAATGAAACCACTAAATAAGAAGAAGTTTAAGAAGAAAGAAACTAGAAAGAATCGGTAGAAGAGATTAACTCTTCTTCGACGCACCTCTTTTAAGCTTCACCTTAAGGGACTAGTGTTGGTATTTTGAGGAGACCAGAACCTCTATAATTTTTATAGTAATGTTTATAAGGGAAATGGTCAGGGGTTGGCCGAGCATGAAATCTCAAGATTGTTTAAAGAGAAGAGGGAGGAGTTTCCCTTTTATAAGGGAGGAGAGGGGCACCTTAGGAAAAACATAAAATATTATTTTATAATAAAGTCTTATTCAATTTATAATATCTCAAAATTGATTTATTTATAAGATAAAGTGGGGATTGGTAGAAATCCTTTCAACCAATAGGTTTTAGATAAGTTTAGGTTACTATTTTAACCTTATCATTTAGATTTAACTCTAAGATAAATAATTTAACTTTTACCGCGTCTTCTTGTTTTCTTACACTATATGGTTAATAAAATTACTATAACAAGACAAAATAACCCCAAGTGGTCCATTATTAATATATATAACCATTATCTAAGTCATTTGGATGAACCTTATTTTTTTAGGAATAAAAGAACAATTAATAATATAATATTTGTTTTAAAAACTATTTTATGTTAATTTTGTCACTATTTGGTAATTAATTTTTGTGAAAATCATAACAGCATGATTAGTTCTAACAAAGTTAATTAAATGAATAATAACATGTCATATTAACCTATAAAAGTATTTTAATTTATAAAAAGTCTCAAATTACATTTATTTGGGTATATATATCATCAATTATGTTAATATTTCATTAATAAGGTAATTACTGCAACACCAATGTGTCATAAATAAATTAAATTATTTAATGTCTAAAAATTATAAATAAAATATCATTATTTAGGAAATATTTGTATATTTATAATGAATATTTATAGTCTAATTTATCTTATGTATAACCCTATATGAAACATGTTTTAGTTATTAAACTTTTATTTTAACTCTTTTAACTCTTCTTTGAATTAAATACTAATAAATGTTCAAATCTAATCCATGTGGACCTAAATGATAATATGTTATTCATAAGGTTGTTTTTGGTCAAATTATACTTATCTAATAGAATTAGGACATGTGTTAGGGTAATAATAATATCATTTTTCCCCTTAATTACCCTATTTACTTTTAACCATGGTAAATGAAAGTAAAAAGTTACTATTCACCAAAAATTATTTTTATCTTATTGAACCACATTTTACTCTTTTATATTAACCGTTTCTCTCAGATTTTCGAAATTCCACTCATAGAATCAGTAAAATTATGTTTTATGTAAATTTTCAATTTCTACTACGAGGTGGGCAAAAGACGGTGAAAAGTTCAATAAATTATATATATATATAATTATTATAAAATGACTCCAATTAATTACATTGAACTTATATAGGTATTATATATCAATTTTGATCTAAAATAAATTTAAATAAAATAAATAATTGTTTAAATAAAAAGTCTGTTTTTAAATAGTAACCTAGTGCTTTCACTATTCATCAAAAATTGAAAGTTTTCATAAAAATACAAACAATTCACCCTAGGATAATTTTGATATTCCGAATCCAAAAATGAATTCCATTTTGAAAGATAAAATTTATAAAATTTTAAAAATTGGGTATTACTATTCATAACGGCTAGTTCATTATAATATTATAATAATATCTCGTTTAGTGAAACTCGGTATTGCGTACTACACACGCTATCGAAGAAGGTCTTGATTGCGTGTAATACATGCCAAGTCAGGGCTGAGTGTAGTGAAATCTCTGTTTGGTGTTGCATATAATATAATCAAAACTTAGTTCATTTATACATTAAATAAAATATATACTTAATGTTGTGTAGAATAATTTCCACAAAATGAACTTGAAATTTTGTGTAACATGAGCCAAGAATAGTGTGGCATATACTGCAAGCTAATACAGTGTTGCGTATAGTAAAAGATAGTTTTGGTGTAGTGTACAACACAAGACATCAATGAAATTAAAAAGAATAATTCTCATAAAATATTATGTTGTTACATTTTACCCCCCTTAAAATGATTTTTTCCCTCGAAATTCGTTGGGGTTATAAATGGTTTACTACTTGAAAGTTTCTTTCATAGAAACCCACATCGTAAAAAGGAATAATGAAACTTAATTTTAAAAAGTGAAGTATGAAACATAACGGTTACTCAAATTAACTGGTCACTGGGTTTCCACATAGGAGAACATAGGTGAAAATATGGATATGGAAGAGAAATCGAACCATCAAGTTCTGATGGAGAGTGGTAGAGGGCATGACTATGAAAAATCCAACAATCACAAAGCCATATATTTGGGATGATCTAAGGTACCATCTTATTCATCAGATATAAGAGCACCAGGACAACATTTTTGGTTTTCAATATCATTTCCCTAACGTTGAAAATTTTGAATTAGAAGAAATACATACTTGATTTTGGTACATTCTCACTATTTTTTGTGCCTTGAACAATCTCCACTTCATCTCCTAAAGAAATGAAGTTGAATTTGTCTTTTGTGAAGTGTTAGAAGATCATGCGATAGAACGATAGGTAATTCCATCTGTCTCAAACATAAGGTTAGAAAAAGTTATATACATAAGTCCGTCTATGGTGAGATTAATCATATATGGTTCCTAAAATGGACTTATACATCATCTATCGTACCGCTTAATAAAATAAAACTAGTTTCTACTAAACATGGACTTTTTGTAGGCCAGTGGTAGGCGATAAAAGCCTGTCACACTTTAGTTGTGGGTTCGATTCCCACAGCCTTGTCCAACGCGACGGGTTGTCGCCCGTCCTGCAGGTTATCCCTTTTTATAAAACTACATTATTATAACATTCCTGCAATAATATCGAAAAATTTTCTAGCCTTAAATAATACTATCTGATGTCTAACATAATCCATCCCAATCTTTAGTCGTATCCAAAATACTTTTGTCCAGTCTCATAGTATAAAGAAAACAATTTCTAGAACTGTCCTCAACCAAGCATGTGAATACCATCATTTATCCCCCGTATATCATAAAGTATATGTTATTGGTCACATTCCAAACTTGTGAATACCTTAATCATGCATTCTCTTGAAAAATGAATACTCATTAAACCTTAGTGAAAACAGAAATGCCGTCAAAAGTTAACTCTTTCGACATAACAAAATCCCAAAATCTCTATATACTCAAACCATTATATCACTTAGTCATTATATCAATCATGATCTCATGAATACTATCAAACATATTATTTTCTCCTTATCCATTCATTATGAGCTTATCATATGCTTTTCAAAATATTTGAATCACTTTTCATGGTTACCGGTACCATAAAATTATTGAAAACCACAATAGACTAATAAAAAAATATTCCCATATACCAAAAAAGTACCTCAACAACATTATTCTTGAATACCAATAAATAAACACTTCAATCCATCCTCTTCAATGATTATCATGGAATAAGTCCTTCCTTGATTTATAAGTAACCTCTTAGGTCAGGGCATTGAGTTGGGTAATTCCCATGTTCTCCACAGATAAGACATTGAAATCCATAATAGTCTATCACTCTATGACAAATCTCTCTACACATATCACATATTCCCCTCCATTTGATGTATTCATCCAGGTTCTTCTTCCCTTCTTTAGAAATCTCAATCTTACTTTCCCTATGCTCCTCACCATGCGAACATACATAAAATTCCATCTTCCTATTATTTTATGACTTAGGAATACCACCAAAGTTCACCTTGTTAATGATATATCATGATGACTGATTCAGCATAATCACAATATCTTTATCTCTAGGAATTACACTTTTTTTGTTGATCACAGTAACCAATTTTTCCATCAGAATCAATGTTAACTAAATTCCTTCTCTTTTCCTCAATTGACTGAAACCAAAAACCATAGTGTAAGAAACATTTAAAATAACAAGGAACCACATAATAATTAAAAGTCACTTATGGGATGTCTAACTTATCACACATTCTTTAATCCATGATACCTTAGTTTCACCCAAGGTTATTCATGATCGTCAACATAACTCTTGGACTGTAACCTATAATTATACTAAACCTTAGGGATATCCCTACACATACCTTAGAAATATCTCTAGGGATCTCACTAAATTCTTCGTATCCTAGTTTCCAAATGTTGACTAAACCTTTCCTCTGATACCAACTGTAGAGACCCAAATCTTGGCGTACATGGACATTACATTCCTTTTTCGGAATACTTAATACATAACAAGAACCAACACTCAAGGACCGTAATAGTTTAGCGTCTTTTGAAACTCGAAATAATAATCTTCTAATCATGGTGAAAGGTCTTCAACATCTCCCATAAAGATATTCCCCTTTTTTTTCTTACCTAAAACCTTTATTTATATCCTGGGGAAAAGAAAACATAAAAAGGGTGAGATCAAATTCTCAGTAAGGGTAAACATATAGAACATAAAACAATGCATAAATATTAGAATGAAAAAACATGAACATAAAATCTAAACATCAAAATCTTGAGCAAAGAAATAATTCTTGGAAGAATGTAAGGAATATATCATAAAAGAACATCAATAATGATAAAATTTCATGGGAATAAAACATGTAATTGTGGAAAACCATTAAGAACCTGATATGATTCCATAGTATCCAAGGCATTGCTTCCAAGACCATCTTAGTGGACAAAGTCCCTTATTGAATCGAGTTCACTCCGCGTTTCAGTCCTGTATCACTGAACCAGATTAACTTGCCGTTCCATCCATGTCTATCTCATGAGATATAAATTTTTACCCAATGAATTATATGGAGATATAGTTACGAACCATCTCATATTGAAATCATTCTTACTTTTGCCACAAATTAATCATAAATCATTCATCATAACCCAAACAATAAAATGGGTAACATAAAAAAGATCCCATAATAATGTAATACATATAAAAAAATGGATATCATTTAATCATAAGAAGAATCAAACCATGTAAATAATAGAGATATTATAATTGAAACATATTCATACTAAATAATGTCATCTTAGATAGAAAATAGTTTTGATAAAACACTTGAAATGAATTCTTGAGGAAAATAACCTTTCCTTTTCAAAATCATTTTCTTTTCAATAATGCCATTCTATTTTAAAAGAAAAGGATTTTTTTGAAAATAATCATGAAATCTTGTGTATTAATCTTCATGAAAATATTGCTTTATGAAACTGTAAAAATCTGTTTATGCCGTATAAGTTAAAAAAACATTCTTCTCGTACTTTTGCTGGAAAAGTCAAAAAGTACCTTGTATGGTAAACAAAGGACATATCCCATTCATAACATGTGTTAAAAGTAAAAAATGGGTAAAAAGGAATTTAAAAATACAAAAAAAAACTTTTGGAAAAAATTGACATGGATGATAACAATAACCCCAGTAAATACTTACGAATAAACAATCTCGGATAAAAACGAGATTGGAAACGTTATCCCTTACCTTAGGTCTGATATACTTTGTATGTATCTGAACCTCTTGTATAAAGATTTAAGTAATGTCATTGACTTATTAAAAAATCATATTCATTGTTATGATTCATATATGGTTCAATTATGACTTTATATTACCCATTCTTTTGTAAATTCTTTGTTAAAACATCGTTTTGGGTAAAATAGTTTTATTTATCGTACGTGTTTGGACTTGTTTTATTGATATTATTATTACTTATATAAGGATTTAATTAATTCCAGAATTTAAATAATGATTTATATATCTTATATATTCAGTATATATATATATGTAATAGACAGATAAATGAAATGAAATACATCGTTCATGGAGACGATAGGTCATACGTACACATGGACGATGTTTTTTTTTCCTTATTGACTTGAATGAAAGTAAGTAGATGACACATATATATATATATACATAAATACAGTAGCTTTATCATGTCATATATTTCATTATTATTCATTATATATACTTTATAATCATTTTTGAGTGGTTAACATGGAGAATGAATCTCATCGCATCGTGGAGACAGTAATCTGTACGTACGCATGAGTGATGATATCATTCCCATAATTATTTAATTGAATTGGAGTGGATTATATAATATATCAGAATCAGTATAATGTTATAATAACTATATATAGTTATTATTTACACCATTATAGCCATCCAAGTAAGGTGGCCTTGGAAAAACAGATTACACCATGGTGTGGAGACGGTATTCCGTATGTATGCACACGCAGTGATTTCATTTTCCATAGGATGGATAAAAGGTGTAATGGGGTTGTTTCATAATTATAATAACATATCAATATATTATTGATACTGATGTTATTACGTTATAATGAAACAACTATAGAATAAGAAGTTGAAGAAGAAATAAACATGAAAGAATCGGTAGAAGAGATTACCTCTTCTTCGACGCACCTCCTTTAAGCTTCCCCTTAAGGCACTAGAGTTGGTCTTTTGAGGATCCCAGAACGTCTATAATTTTTATCGGGAAGTTTATAAGGGAAATGGGCAGGGGTTGGCCGAGCTTGAAATCTCAAACTTGTGTAAAGAAAAGAGGGAGGAGGTTCCCTTTTATAAGGGAGGAGAGGGGCACCTTAGAAAAAACATAAAATATTATTTTATAATAAAGTCATATTCGGTTTATAATAGCTCCAAATTGATTTATTTATAAGATAAAGTGGTGTTGGGTCGAAATCCTTTCAACCAATAGGTTTTATACATGTTTAGGTTACTATTTTAACCTTATCATTTATATTTAACTCTAAGATAAATAATTTAACTTTTACCACGTCTTCTTTTTTTCTTACACTATATGGTTAATAAACTTACAATAACAAGCCAAACTAACCCCCATTGGTTCATTATTAATATATATAACCTTATCTAATTCATGTGGCCGATCCTTAGATTTTTAGGAATAGAATAACAATTAATAATATAATATTTGTTTTAAAAACTATTTTATATTAATTTTCACACTATTTGGTAATTGATTTTTTTTGAAAATCATAACACCATGATTAGTACGAAAAAGTCAATTGAATCAATACTAACATGTCATATTAACCTAAGAAAGTATTGGAATATATAAAAAGTATCAAATTACATTTATTTGGGTATTTATAACATCAATTATGTTAGTATTTTATTAATAAGGCAATTACTTCATCATCATTATGTCATAAATAAATTGAAATATTTAAAGTCTAAAAATTATAAATAAAATACCATTATTTAAGAAATATTTTTATATTTCTAATTAATATTTATAGTTGAATTTTTCTTTTGTATATTCTTATATGAAAAATGTTTTAGTTATTAAACATTGATTTTAACTCTTTTAACTCTTCTTTGAATTAAATAATAATAAATGTCCAAATCTAATTCAAGTGGAACTAAATGGTAATATTATATTCCTACAGTTTTTTTGGTCAAATTATACTTATCCTATAAAATTAGGACATGTGTTAGGGTAATAATAATATCATTTTTACCCTTAATTACCCTATTTACTTTTAACCGTGGTAAATAAAAGTAAAAAGTTATTATTCACCAAAAATTATTTTTATCTTATTGAACCATATTTTACTCCTTGATATTGACTGTGTCTCTTGGATTTTCGAAATTCTACTAACAGAAGCAGTAAAATTAAGTTTTACGTAAATTTTTAAATTCTCCTAGGAGGTAGGTAAAAGACGGTGAAAAGTTCAATAAATTTTTTATATATCTAAAATTATTATAAAATGACTCCAATTAATTAAATTGAACTTATATAGGTATTATGAATCAATTTTTACCTAAAATAAATTTAAATAAAATAAATAATTATTTAAATAAAAAGTCTGTTTTTAAATAGTAACCTAGTGTTTTCACTATTCATCAAAAATTGAATGTTTTCAGAAAAATTCAAAAAACTCACCCTAGTCTAATTTTGATATTCAGAATCCAAAAATGAAATCCATTTGGAAAGATAAAATTTATAAGATTTTAAAAAGTGGGTATTAATATTCATAACGGCTAGTTCATAATAATATTATAATAATCTCTCGTTTAGTGAAACTCAGTATTGTGTACTACAAACACTGTCGAAGAAGGTCTTAATTGTGTGTAATGCAAGCCATGTCAGGGTTGCGTGTAGTGAAAGCTCTATTTGGTGTTGCGTATAACATAATCAAAACTTATTTCATTTATACATTAAACAAAATCTATACTTAATGTCGCGTAGAATAATTTCCACAAAATGAACTTGAAGTTTTGTGTAACACGAGCTAAGAATAGTGTTGCGCATACAGCAAGCTAATACGATGTTCCATATAGTACAAGATAGTTTTGGTGTAGCGTAAAACACAATACATCAATGAAATTAAAAAGAATAATGCTCATAAAATCGTGGGTTATTACATTCTACCCCCCTTAAAATGAATTTATCCCTCAAAATTCGTCGGGGTTATAAATGGTTTACTACTTGAAAGTTTCTTTCATAGAAACCCACATCGTAAAAAGGAATACTAAAACATAATTTTAAAAAGTGAAGTATGAAACACAATGGTTACCCAAATTAACTCATCATTGGGTTTCCACATAGGAGAACATAGATGAAAATGTGGATATAGAAGAGAAATCAAACCATCATGTTCTGATGGAGGGTGGTAGAGGACATGGCTATGAAAAAGTCAACAATCATAAAGCCATAAATTTTTGATGATCTAAGGTACCATATGATTTATCAGATATAAGAGCACTAGGACAACATTTTTGGTTTTCAATATCATTTCCCTAAAGTTGAAAATTTTGAATTTGAAGAAATACTTACTTGATTTTGGTACATTCTCACTATTTTTTGTCCCTTGAACAAATTCCACTTCATCTCTTAAAGAAATGAAGTTGAATTTGTCTTCCGTGAAGTTTTATCAGATCATACGATAGAATGATAGATCATTCCATCTGTCTCAAACATAAGGTTAACAAAATTTATTTACATAAGTCCGTCTATGGTGAGATTAATCATATATGATTCCTAAAATGGACTTTACTTCATCTATCATACTGGTTAATAAAATAAAACTAGTTTCTACTAACCAGGAACTTCTTGTAGGCCAGTGGTAGGCAATAAAGGCCTATCACACTTCGGTTGTGGGTTCGATTCCCACAGCCTTGTTCGACGCGACGGGTTTTCACCCATCCTGCAGGTTATCCCTTTTTCTAAAACTACATTATTATAACATTCCTGCAATAATATCAAAAAAAAGTTCTATCCTTAAACAATACTATCTGATGTATAAATTAATCCATTAAAATCATTAGACTTATCCAAAATAATTCTATCCAGTCTCATAGTATAAAGAAAATGATTACTAGAAATGTCCTCAATGAAGCATGTGAATACCACCATTTATCCCCCATATATCATAAAATATATCTTGTTGGTCACATTCCAAACACGTGAATACCTTAATCATGTATACTCTTGAAAAATGAATACCCATAGAACCTTAGTGAAAACAGAAATGCTATCAAAAGTTAACTCTTTCCACATACCAAAATCCCAAAATTTCTATATACTCAAACCATGATATCATTTAGTCCTTATATCAATCATGAGCTCATGAATACTATCAAACATATTATTTTCTCCTTATCCATTCATTATGCGCATATAATCTGCTTTCCAAAAATATTTGAATCACTTTTCATGGTTACCGGTACCATAAAATTATTGAAAACCACAATAGACTAATACAAAAATATTCTGATATTCCATAAAAGTACCTCAACAACATTATTCTTGAATACCAATACATAAACACTTCAATCCATCCTCTTCAATGATTGTCATGGAATAAGTCCTTCCTTGATTTAGAATTAATCTCTTAGGTCAGGGCATTGAGTTGGGTAATGCCCATGTTCTCCACAGATAAGAAATTGAACTCCATAATAGTCTATCACTCGATGACCCTTCTCTCCACACAGGTAATATCTTCCCCTCCATTTGACGTATTCATCAAGGTTCTTCTTCCCTTATTTAGAAATCTTAATATTCCTTTCTCTCTGCTCCTCACCATGAGAACATGCATAAAATTCCATCTACCTCTTATTTGATGACTTAGGAATACCACCAAAGTTCACCTTGTTAATAATATATCATGATGACTGATTCAGCATAATCACAATATCTTTCTGTCTAGGCATTACATGATTTTTTTATCACATTCACCAATTTCTCAACCAGAATCAATGTTAACATAATTCCTTCTCGTTTCCTCCATTGACTAAACTAGAAACCATAGTGTGAGAAACGTTTAAAATAACGGGGAACCACATAATCCATAAACGTAACTTATGAGATGTCTAACTTATCACACATTCTTTAATTCATGATACCTTAGGTTCACCCTAGGTTATTCATGATCGTCAACATAACTCTTGGACTATAACCTATAGTTATAATAAACCTTAGGGACATCCCTAGACATACCTTAGAAATATCTCTAGGGAAGTCACTAAAGTTTTTGCATCCTAGTTTCCAAAGTTTGACTAATACTTTCCTTTGATACCAACTGTAGAGACCCAAATCTTGTCATACTTGGACATTACATTACCTTTTCAGAATACATAATACATAACAATAACAAACACTCAAGGACCGTAATCGTTTAGCGTCTTTGGAATCTCAGAATAATAATATTCTAATCACGGTGAAAGATCTTAAACATATCCCATAAAGACATTCCCCTTTTGTTTTCTTACCTAAAACCTTTCTTTATATCCTGGGGAAAATAAAACATAAAAAGGGTGAGCTCAAATGCTCAGTAAGGGTAAACATAGAGAACATAAAACAATCCATAAACATTTGAATGCAAAAACTTGAACATAAAATCCAAACATCAAAATCTTGAGCAAAGGCATAATTCTTGGAAGTACGTAAGGCATATATCATAAAAGAACATAAATCATGATAAAATTTCATGGGAATAAAATAGGTAATTATGGAAAACCATTAACCACATGATATGATTTCCATAGTAGCAAAGGCATTGCTTCCAAGACCATCTTAGTGGACAAAGTCCCTTACTAAATCGAGTTCACTCCTCGTTCCAGTACTGTATCACTGAACCAGATTAACTTTTTGTTCCATCCATGTATATATAATGAGATATAAATCTTTATCCAATGCATTGTAGGGAGATATAGGTCCCCCCATCTCATAATGAAATCATTCTTACTTATTCCACAAGTTAAACATAAATCATTTATTATAACCCAAAGAATAAAGTGGGTTTCATAAACAACATCCCATCATAATTTAATCCATATAAAACAAATGGATATCATTTAATCATAACAAGAATCAAACCATGTAAATAATAGAGAAATTATACTTTAAACACATTCATACTAAATAATGTCATCTTAGATGGAAAATAGTTTTGATAAAAAGTTGAAATTAATTCTTGAGGAAAATATCCTTTCTTTTTCAAAATCATTTTCTTTTCACAAAATGCCATTCAATTTTAAAAGAAAATGATTTTTTTTGAAAATAATAGTGAAATACTATGGAGTAATCTTCATGAAAATAAGGCTTTATGAAACTGTAAAAATCCATTTATTCCGTATAAGTTAAAAAATAAATTCTTCTCGTACATTTGCTGGAAAAGTCAAAAAGTACCTCGTATGGTAAACAAAAGAAATATTTCTTTCATAACATGTGGTAAAAGTAAAAAATGTGTAAAAAGGGCATTAAACATACATAAAAACACTTTTATAAAACATGTACATGGATGATAACAATAACCCCAGTAAATACTTACGAATAAACAATATCGGATAAAAACGAGATTGGAAAAGTTACCCCTTACCTTAGGTCTGATATGCTTCGTACGTATACGAACCTACTGTATAATGATTTAAATAATTCCATTTACTTATTACAGAATCATATTCGTTGTTATGATATTATATATGATTCAACTATGACTTTATATTACCCGTTCTTTTGTAAATTCCTTGTTAAAGCAGCGTTTTGGGTAAAATCGTTTTATTTATCGTACGTGTTTGGACTTGTTATTCTTGATATTATTATTACTTATATCATGATTTATTTACTTCCAAAATTTAAATAATGATTTATATATCATATATATTCAGTATATATATATAATAGATAAATAAATGAAATGAAATACACCATTAATGGAGACGGTAGGCCATACGTACGAATGAACGTTGTTTTCCTTTCCTTATTGACTTGAATGAAAGTAAGTAGATGAAATATATATATATATATATATATATTCACATAAATCTGTTAGCTTTATGATGTCATATATTTCATTATTATTCATTATATATACTTTATAATCATTCTTTAGTGGTTAACATGGAGAATGAGTCTCATCGCGTCGTGGAGACGGTAATCCGTACGTACGCATGAGCGATGATATCGTTCCCATAATTATTGAATTCAATTGGAGTGGATGATATAATATCTCAGAATCTGTATGATGTTATAATAACTATATATAGTTATTATTTACCCCATTATACCCATCCAAGTAAGGTGGCATTGGAAAAACAGATTACACCATGGTGTGGAGACGGTATTCCGTACGTATGCACGCACAATGATTTCATTTTCTTTAGGATGGATAAAAGGTGAAATGGGGTTGATTCATAATTATAATAACATATCAGTATATTATTGATACTTATGTTATTACTTTATAATGAAAAAACTAAAGAGGAATAAGTTGAAGAAGAATGAAACTTGAAAGAATCGATAGAAGATATTACCTCTTCTTCGACGCACCTCTTTTAAGCTTCCTATTAAGGCACTAGAGTTGGTCTTTTGAGGATACGAGAACCTCTATAATGTTTGTAGGGAAGTTTAGAAGGGAAATGTTCAGGGTTTGGCAAATTTTTAAAGCTCAAACTTGTGTAAAGAGAAGAGGGAGGAGGTGCCCTTTTATAAGGGAGGAGAGGGGCACCTTAGGAAAAACTTAAAATATTATTTCATAATAAAGTCATATTCGGGTTATAATAGATCCAAATTGATTTATTTCTAGGTTAAAGTGGGGATGGGTCTAAATCCTCTCAACCAATAGGTTTTAGACAAGTTTAGGTTACGATTTTAACCTTATCATTTAGATTTAACTCTAAGATAAATAATTTAACTTTTACATCGTCTTCTTGTTTTCTTACACTATATGGTTAATAAACTTACTATAACAAGTCAAACGATCCCCAAGTGGTTATTTATTAATATATATAACCTTATCTAAGTCACTTGGCCAAACCGTATATTTTTAGGAATAGAATTACAATTAATAATATAATATTTTTTTTAAAAACTATTTTATGTTAATTTTGACACTATTTGGTAATTGATTTTTTTGAAAATAATAACAGAATTATTAGTTAGAAAAAAGTTAATTAAATCAATAATAACATGTCATATTAACCTAAATAATTATCTGAATTTATAAAAATTCTCAAATTACATTTATTTGGTTATTTATAACATCAATTATGTTAATATTTTATTAAAAAGGTAATTACTGCATCATCATTGTGTCACAAATACATTAAAATATTTAATAAGTAAAAATTATAAATAAACTACCATTATTTAGGAAATATTTTTGTATTTATAATGAATATTTATAGTCGAATTTATCTTATGTATAACCCTATATTAAAGATGTTTTAGTTATTAAACTTTGTTTTTAATACTTTTAACTCTTTTTGAATTAAATAAGAATAAATGTCCAAATCTAATACAAGTGGACCTAAATGATAATATTATATTAATAATGTTGTTTTTGGTCGAATTATACTTATCCAATAGAATTAGGACATGTGTTATGGTAATAATAATATCATTTTTAACCTTAATTACCCTATTTACTTTTAACCGTGGTAAATAAAAGTAAAAAGTTACTATTCACCACTAATTATTTTTATCTTATTGAACCACATTTTACTCCTTGATATTAACCGTGTCTCTCAGAATTTTCTAAATTCCACTAACAGAAGCGGTAAAAATAAGTTTTATGTAAATTTTCAAATTCTCCTTGGAGGTAGGTAAAAGAAGGAGAAAAGTTCAATAAAATTTTTATATATCTAAAATTATTATAAAATGACTCCAATTAATTACATTGAACTTATATAGGTATTATGTATCAATTTTTACCTAAAATAAATTTAAATAAAATAAATAATTTTTTAAATAAAAAGTATGTTTTTAAATAGTAACCCAGTGTTTTCACTATTCATCAAAAATATAATGTTTTCAGAAAAATTCCAAAAATTCACCCTAGGCTAATTTCGATATTTTGAATCCAAAAATGAAGTAAATTTTGAAAGATAAAATTTATAAAATTTTAAAAAGTGGGTATTACTATTCATAACGGATATTTCATAACAATATTATAATAATCTCTCGTTTAGTGAAACTCGGTATTGCGTACTACACACAATATCGAAGAAGGTCTTGATTGCGTGTAATGCAAGACATGTCAGGGTTGCGTGTAGTGAAAGCTCTGTTTGGTGTTGTGTATAACATAATCAAAACTTATATCATTTATACATTAAACAAAATCTATACTTAATGTTGCGTAGAATAATTTCCACAAAATGAACTTGAAATTTTGTATAACACGAGCCAAGAATAGTGTTGCGCATATAGCAAGCTAATACGGTGTTCCGTATAGTACAAGATAGTTTTGGTGTAGCGTAAAACACAATACATCAATGAAATTAAAAATAATAATGCTCATCAAATCTTGGGTTGTTACATTCTACCCCCCTTAAAATGAATTTCTCCCTCGAAATTCGTCGGGGTTATAAATGGTTTACTACTTGAAAGTTTATTTCATAGAAACCCACATCATAAAAAGTAATACTAAAACATAATTTTAAAAAGAGAAGCATGAAACATAACGGTTACCCAAATTAACTCATCACTGGGTTTCCACATAGGATAATATAGGTGAAAATATGGATATGGAAGAGAAATCAAACCATCAAGTTCTGATGGAGAGTGGTAGAGGACATGGCTATGAAAAATCCAACAATCACAAAGCCATAAATTTGTGATGATCTAAGGTACCATATGATTTATCAGATATAAGAGCACCAGGACAACATTTATGGTTTTCAATATCATTTCCCTAAAGTTGAAAATTTCGAATTAAAAGAAATACTTACTTGATTTTGGTACATTCTCACTATTGTTTGTGCCTTGAACAAATTCCACTTCATCTCTTAAAGAAATGAAGTTGAATTTGTCTTCCATGAAGTGTTAGCAATTCATGCGATAGAATGATAGGTCATTCCATCTGTCTCAAACATAAGGTTAGCAAAAGTTATATACATAAGTCCGTCTATGGTGAGATTAATCATATATGGTTCTTAAAATGGATTTTACTTCATCTATCATACCGCTTAATAAAATAAAACTAGTTTCTACTAAATAGTGACTTCCTGTAGGCCAGTGGTAGGCGATAAAGGCCTGTCACACTTCAGTTGTGGGTTCGATTCCCACAGCCTTGTCCGACGGGACGGGTTTTCACCCGTCCTGCAGGTTATCCCTTTTTCTAAAACTACATTATTATAACATTCATGCAATAATATCAAAAAAAGTTCTAGCCTTAAACAACACTATCTGATGTATGACTTAATCCATTCCAATCATTAGGCTTATCCAAAATACTTCTGTCTAGTCTCATAGTATAAAGAAAATGATTACTAGAAATGTCCTCAACCAAGCATGTGAATACCATCATTTATCCCCCATATATCATAAAATATATATTGTTGGTCACATTCCAAACATGTGAATACCTTAATCATGTATTCTCTTGAAAAATAAATACCCATTGAACCTTAGTGAAAACAGAAATGTTGTCAAAAGTTAACTCTTTCCACATACCAAAATCCCAAAATTTCTATATACTCAAACCATGATATCACTTAGTCCTTATATCAATCATGAGCTCATGAATACTATAAAACATATTATTTTCTCCATATCCATTCATTATGCGCATATCATCTGCTTTCCAAAATATTTGAATCACTTTTCATGGTTACTGGTACCATAAAATTATTGAAAACCACAATAGACTAATACAAATATATTCCGATATTCCATAAAAGTACCTCAACAACATTATTCCTGAATACCAATACATAAACACTTCAATCCATACTCTTCAATGATTGTCATGGAATAAGTCCTTCCTTGATTTAGAATTAACCTCTTAGGTCAGGGCATTGAGTTGGGTACTGCCCATGTTCTCTACAGATAAGAAATTGAACTCCATAACAGTCTGTCACTCTATGACCCTTCTCTCCACACAGATAACATCTTCCCCTCCATTTGACGAATTCATCAAGGTTCTTCTTCCCTTCTATAGAAATCTCAATCTTCCTTTCTCTATGCTCCTCACCATGCGAACATGGGTAAAATTCCATCTTCCTCTTATTTGATGACTTAGGAATACCACCAAAGTTCACCTTGTTAATAATATATCGTGATGACTGATTCGGCATAATCACAATATCTTTCTGTCTAGTCATTACACGAATATTTGTATCACAGTCACCAATTTGTCGACCAGAATCAACGTTAACTAAATTCATTCTCGTTTCCTCTATTGACTAAACTAGAAACCATAGTGTTAGAAACATTTAAAATAACGGGGAACCACATAATCCTTAAAAGTCACTTATGGGATGTCTAACTTATCACACATTCTTTAATCCATGATACCTTAGGTTCACCCTAGGTTATTCATGATCTTCAACATAACTCTTGGACTATAACCTATAGTTATAATAAACCTTAAGGACATCCCTAGACATACCTTAGAAATATCTATAGGGATGTCACTAATGTTTTTCCATCCTAGTTTCCAAAGGTTGACTAATCCTTTCCTCTGATACCAACTGTAGAGACCCAAATCTTGGCGTAATTGGACATTACATTACTTTTTCGGAATACATAATACATAAAAATAACAAACACTCAAGGACTGTAATCATTTAAAGTCTTTGGAAACTCGGAATAATAATCTTCTAATCATGGTGAAATATCTTCAACATCTCCCATAAAGATATTTCCCTTTTGTTTTCTTACCTAAAACCTTTCTTTATATCCTGGGGAAAAGAAAACATAAAAAGGGTGATCTCAAATTCTCAGTAATGGTAAACAAAGAGAACATAAAACAATCCATAAACATTTGAATGCAAAAACTTGAACATAAAATCTAAACATCAAAATCTTGAGCAAAGACATAATTCTTGGAAGTACGTAAGGCATATATCATAAAGGAACATAAATCATGATAAAATTTCATGGGAATAAAATATGTAATTATGGAAAACTATTAAGCACATGATATGATTTCCATAGTAGCAAAGGCATTGCTTCCAAGACCATCTTAGTGGACAAATTCCCTTACTAAATCGAGTTCACTCCTCGTTCCAGTCCTATATCACTGAACCAGATTAAATTTTTGTTCCATACATGTCTATATAATGAGATATAAATCTTTACCCAATGCATTGGAGGGAGATATAGGTCCCAACCATCTCATAATGAAATCATTCTTACTTGTGCCACAAATTTAACATAAATCATTTATCATAACCCAAAGAATAAAGTGGGTTTCATAACCAACATCCCATCATAATGTAATCCATATAAAACAAATGGACATCATTTCATCATAAAATGAATCAAACCATGTAAATTATATAGACATTATAATTCAAACATATTCATACTAAATAATTTCATCTTAGATGGAAAATAGTTTGGATAAAACACTTGAAATGAATGCTTGAGGAAAATATCCTTTCATTTTCAAAATCATTTTCTTTTCACAAAATGCAATTCAATTTTAAAAGAAAATGTTTTTTTTGAAAATAATAGTGAAATATTATGGAGTAAGCTTCAATAAAATAAGGCTTTATGAAACTGTAAAAATCCGTTTATTCCGTATAAGTTAAAAAATATATTCTTCTCGTACATTTCCTGGAAAAGTCAAAAAGTACCTCATATGGTAAAAAAAGAAATATTCCTTTCATAACATGTGGTAAAAGTAAAAAATGTGTAAAAAGGACATTAAACATACATAAAAACACTTTTATAGAACATGTACATGGATGATAATAATAACCCCAGTAAATACTTACGAATAAACAATATCGGATAAAAACGAGATTGGAAAAGTTGTCCCTTACCTTAGGTCTGATATGATTTGTACGTATCCGAACCTCCTGTATAATGATTTAAATAATGTCATTGACTTATTAAAGAATCATATTCATTGTTATGATATCATATATGATTCAATTATGACTTTATATTACCAGTTCTTTTGTAAATTCCTTGTTAAAGCAGCGTTTGGGTAAAATCGTTTTATTTATCGTATGTGTTTGGACTTGTTGTTCTTGATATTATTATTACTTATATCATGATTTAATTACTTCCAGAATGTAAATCATTATTTATATATCATATATATTCAGTATATATATATATATAGAATAGATAGATAAATGAAATCAAATACACTGTTCATGGAGACGGTAGGCCGTACGTACGAATGAACGCTGTTTTCCTTATAGACTTGAATGAAAGTTAGTAGATGATATATATATATATATATACATAAATCCGTTAGCTTTATAATGTCATATATTTCATTATTATTCATTATATATACTTTATAATCATTCTTGAGTTGTTAACATGGAGAATGAGTCTCATCGCGTCGTGGAGATGGTAATCCGTACGTACGCACGCGCGATGATATCGTTCACATAATTATTGAATTGAATTGGAGTGGATGATATAATATCTCAGAATTATTATTATGGTATAATAACTATATATAGTTATTATTTACACCATTATACCCATCCAAGTAAGGTGGCATCGGAAAAACAGATTACACCATGGTGTGGAGACGATATTCTGTACGTATGCACGCACAATGATTTCATTTTTTGTAGGATCGATAAAAAGTGAAATGAGGTTGTTTCATAATTATAATAACATATAAGTATATTATTGATACTGATGTTATTACTTTATAATGAAAAAACTAAAGAAGAATAAGTTTAAGAAGAAAGAAACTTGAAAGAATCGGTAGAAGATATTACCTCTTCTTCGACGCACCTCTTTTAAGATTCTTCTTAAGGCACTAGAGTTGGTATTTTGAGGAGACCAGAACCTCTATAATGTTTATAGGGAAGTTGAGAAGGGAAATGGGCAGGGTTTGGCCGAGCTTGAATGCTCAAACTTGTGTAAAGAGAAGAGGGAGGAGGTGCCCTTTTATAAGGGAGGAGAGGGGTACCTTAGGAAAAACTAAAAATATAATTTTATAATAAAGTCATATTCGGTTTATAATAGATCCAAATTGATTTATTTCTAAGTTAAAGTGGTGATGGGTCTAAATCCTCTCAACCAATAGGTTTTAGACATGTTTAGGTTACTATTTTAAACTTATCATTTATATTTAACTCTAAGATAAATAATTTAACCTTTACAGCATCTTCTTGTTTTCTTACACTATATGGTTAATAATCTTACTATAACAAGTCAAAAGAACCCCAAATGGTTATTTATTAATATATAAAACCTTATATAAGTCATTTAGTAGAACCTTACATTTTTAGGAATAGAATAACAATTAATAATATAATATTTGTTTTAAAAACTATTTTATGTTAATTTTGACACTATTTGGTAATTGATTTTTTTTTGAAAATCATAACAGAATGATTAGTTAGAACAAAGTTAATTAAATCAATACTAACATGTCATATTAACCTAGAAAATTATTGGAATTTATAAAAAGTCTCAAATTACATTAATTTGTGTATTTATAACATCAATTATGTTAATATTTCATTAATAAGGTAATTATGGCATCATCATTTTGTCATAAATAAATTAAATTATTTAATGAATAAAAATTATAAATAAACTACCATTATTTAGGAAATCATTTTATCTTTCTAATAAATATTTATAGTCAAATTTATCTTATGTATAACCCTATATTAAAGATGTTTTTGTTATTAAACATTGATTTTAACACTTTTAACTCTTCTTTGAATTAAATAATAATAAATGTAAAAATCTAATCCAAGTGAACCTAAATGATAATATTATATTCCTAAGGTTGTTTTTGGTCGAATTATACTTACCAAATAGAATTAGTACATGTGTTAGTGTAATGATAATATCATTTTTACCCTTAATTACCCTATTTACTTTTAACTGCGGTAAATAAAAGTAAAACGTTACTATTCACAAAAAATTATTTTTATCTTATCGAACCACATTTTACTCCTAAATATTAACCGTTTCCCTCAGATTTTAGAAATTCCCCTCATAGAAGCGGTAAAATTATGTTTTATGTAAATTTTCAAATTCTCCTAGGAGGTGGGTAAAAGATGGTGAAAAGTTCAATAAACTTTTTATATATCTAAAATTACTATAAAATGACTCCAATGAATTACATTAAACTTATATAGGTATTATTTATAAATTTTGACCTAAAATAATTTTAAATAAAATAAATAATTATTTAAATAAAAAGTCTATTTTTGAATAGTAACCCAGTCTTTTCACTATTCATCAAAAATTGAAAGTTTTCAGAAAAATACCAAAAATTCACCCTAGGCTAGTTTCGATATTCCAAATCCAAAAATGAAGTCCATTTTGAAAGCGAAAATTTATAAAATTTTAAAATTTGGGTATTACTATTCATAACTGCTAGTTCATAATAATATTATAATAATATCTCATTTAGTGAAACTCAATATTACGTACTACACATGCTATCGAAAAAGGTCTTGATTGCGTGTAATGCAAGACAAGTCAGGGCTGCGTGTAGTGAAAGATCTGTTTGGTGTTGCGTATAATATAATCAAAACTTATTTAATTTATACATTAAACAAATTCTATACTTAATGTTACGTAGAATAATTTCCACAAAATGAACTTGAAATTGTGTGTAACACGAGCCAAGAATAGTGTTGTGTATATTGCAAGTTAATACAGTGTTGCGTAAAGTACAAGCTAGTTTTGGTGTAGCGTACAACACAAGACATCAATGAAATTAAAAAGAATAATTCTCATAAAATCATGGGTTATTACAATTTCAGGTAATTAAATAATGATATTTAAAGAATATATGTTGATGACCCAATTATCGAAACTACCTGATTAGATACCAAGATGAAGAGATTATATTAAACACTACATGTTTGAATGGGGGTTTTTTTATTACGACATTAACTTCTTTATCTTTGGGGTCCTTGATGTGTTATTAGACATTAATCTTGGACTTTATGAATGGAAAAAAACGCCACTGAGAAAGAGGCCAAGAGAGTTACACAGTTGGTGTGTCCAAAATATCAGTCAAATTATATTGAAAGTTTGTATTATAATTATTATTATTCTCATGACCATGTAATAATAAATAATTAGGGTATGTTGGTTGGATAAATTTGATCACTAGTTATTTTCGTTTAAAATATATCTGAGTGTATAATATTAAATAAGTTTTTATTCACCCATTAGGGAATATAATATTTATTTATTTATTGAATGAATAATATAATGATGTTTATTTATTTAAATAAATATTTGTTACTTGAGTTTTGATAAATTCAAAGTAATATTAATGAACCAAGTTAAGGTTCTACTGAAAATTATAGATTTTATTTAATATCATGTAATTAGGTATTGATTTATGTATTTAACAAATGGGATTGAAATATTCATGAGTTCGAGATTACCTTGAAAAAAATAATTGTATTATTATTATTAGATACGGTGTTTATATAGAATAAATAAAAAAACTAAGGGAATTTGTGAAATAAATTTTTTTTCTAACCCTAATTATATAACTCAACTTATATCATTTATGGGTTATGAACATTTTGGTGCGTAGAATATTTTATCAAGTGATTTTTATCAAGACAGAAGAGAATTATCTCAAGAATGCTCTCTAGAGTGAGAGTTGTTCCTATTTCTCCCACTCAAGAATGAGAGAAATGGTGATGCAATTATTATTCATTAATGGAAATCATGTTCTAATAAATGGTGAATGACAAAAAAAATATTTGGTTTCTCTAACCCTACACAAATATTTCTAGGGGAAATGTTCCAAGGATAATATGCAATTCATTGAAACTGCTAGTGGAATTCTTCTTTGGATACTTTATTAGAATGAAGATATAAAAAAACATCCATGTAATTGATCATAAATGATGGAAAATTTATCAATATGAAGAAATTATTAATATAAATTTATTATATAGTATTTTGGGAAGGATTATATTTATGTATATTCTAAGGTTGTGTTCATCCGGTTCTTTGAATATATATTTTGAATCTGAGTAAAAATATTATTGGTCATGGTACCAACAACTTCTATTTCATTGTGGAACCTTCTAGTGGTATCAGATCTGTCACATATTAATTTATAATTATTTATTATTTTTTCTAAATTACTCATTTAATTTTTATGTTTTCATTTATACTATTTTATTATTTAAACCAAAAGTGTAGATAATATAATTTTTTCAGTCTCTTATGACTAAGAATATATAATAAATAGATAAATAAATTTTGAATATCTCATTCTATAGAATTAATATGTTGACTAATAGAAATGATTACATAGAATTTAATAGAAAAGTGCATATTGCGTACTCATAGTCGACCACACCAGGATGAGACACGTTAATCATGTCACATCATATGGGGGTTGGTATGTGGAATCATTACTCATTGTATACTGACTAACAATTTTCATGTGGAATCATTTGGTGTACATGGAATGTTGATGAAGTACACATCACATAACCTAAATCCATTTGTTTCCACATAAATTAGGGAAGTCGTGTGTTCAAATTACATGACATGTAATTTATACATATCATGTATTAATAGTAAGACAAGAGATAGGTATTACTTGCAGTACATGGGGGTAGTGGGTTAAAAATTCCATGAATGACAAAATATTTCTCATGAGATAAACACCAAATCCTTATTGATGTAGTAATAGTGGAAAATAATGAGTAATATATCAGGTAACTAGTTGTGCATGCAGTTTGTTTTGGTTTAAAACATGTATGGAACAAACTGAGATGTCCTGTGATTCAACAAAATGAGATAATTAATTAATTAAATAAAAACTGAACTACATGGGATGTAACTAGTTGTATACATATTTGGATGGTGTTTTTCATTTGAATTATACAAAGGGTGATTTCATCTTGTTATTTATGATACTAAATGTATAATAAATTATTTTATATGATATTGTTTTTATAAATGATTTGAATGATTGTCATATGTATCATTTTACTACTAAGAATCGCCATTGGTACACACTTTTTATATTCAAAGCATGTCATGAAGTCATACACACCACACAGAAGATACATATTTACTCATGGAACAACACATCGGGTTTACATTGACATGTTGTATGCATATGTGTTATTCAAGTACATTTTACAAGATAGGGACTATAAAATGAATTAGGTTCACACCATTTCATGTTTTGATACACACCGTGTAATAGTTAAATTCCAAAAATGGGTTTATGCAGAAGTTTAATGGTGTATACCATGTCACCTATAGAATACACTATGCACATAATTAATTTTAAATTGAAATTTACATATATAGTTTATTTAAAATTATAGTGGATGAGAATCCCACGAACTATTTGGATTATCAATTATGATAAATGATAGAATTAATTAATAAGATAATTAAATTAATAATTACATAAATTTATGTTCATAAATAGTGAATTGTAATAAATTCTATCTAGTTTAAATTCACAGTCATTTCATTTCTATATGATCATGATCATTATGAACCTAAGTACGCTATTGGTATTTATTTAAATATATTTACTATACTATAAGATGTGCCTCTTGAAGGGCATGTGTCTCTTCCATATCCATTCAACCTTATGTGCCCGCTCCTCCAGAGTCCTTTCAAACCATCATATCCATATTATAATCCATTCATTCCTCTTTCCCTCACTGTGATACCCTTCACACCATTTTCCATTTCAATCGATGTTAACCTCTATGCACCGAATCTCGAGATCCCATATCCTCTTCCACACTGATCAAACTCTCATCTTGTCTCACTATTTTCAGGACATGATCCCTTTTGAATTCCTGCTATGGTTTTAGAAACTTCATCGACTAGTGGTTCACCTGTAGATTTCACTATTTTCAGATGTCCTATAATGTTCTTCATCTATGTTTGTCCACTTTCAATCATTGACCTCTTATTATTTCCACTATTAGCATCTCTATAATTTATTTTCCTTTGGTTGATTTCAGAATTCCCATTCCATAGTATTGGGTAAATCTATTTCTAACTATAATCCATTTTCATTTGTCTATTTTCATATTCAATACATTTTCATCACACAAACCCTATTATGCAGTATTTCTCTGATGCTTCATAATTTTAAAACTCCCATTCATTACACCCATCAACTTCAAAGTAATCAATTTCAAATCTTTTGTATTTGAAAACCCTAACATAGGATTTTAATGTAGAAAAATCACAGCTTCATATTGAGTTCTTTGTCAATCCCCATGTTTTATTTTATTATATGGTCTTATGTTCCTTCTTGAATTTAGAGTTGTATAGTCCAAAGATTAATTTATAAATTTATTTTATGGCTACCATCTTTTTCTCAAAATTATGACATAGTACATCTCAAATATCAATCTCTATAACTATTAATAGTTGAATTTATTTTTAAATACATCATTAGTTTTTGGTTTTGCTCTCATTGAATTATTGATGTTTTCTAAAATATAAATCTTTTTTCATTAAATATTTCACCAAACACAAGTACATTTCTCATTTAAATACATTTCTTTTTAATTATTACAATTTATTCAAAATCCTTTTTTTTTCTTAATTCCCTTTTCTGTTATCTTTTTAACAATATTATTACTTATCATAAACCATATGAAAAATTTCACTATACTCCCTATCCTATTATCACATTGATGTTTCACTTATCACTGAACTATAAAAATTATCCATACAAGCAAGATGAGAGGAGATTATTGATGTCACAAAGAAAGTCATCCACTTAACAAGGTTTGTGAACATTTTTCAAATAATATAGCTGTTATATATATATCATGTTATATATTATATTACAATTTAAACTTCATATTTAAAATCACCAACATCCACTATTATATTACTTTATTTTGTTAGATCATCCTTACCAACAACTATATAATTGGATATAGTTTGATATACTAAGGATTATATAATGTTTTAATGGAACTATTTTATGTGAACTCCCTATATTCTGGTATGTTTTTTTTTATTTTTATTCCATTTTTTGTATTTCTTTTTTCCTAATACATTATATTTTTAGAAGTATGAATATCATAATTCTTATAATATACAATACCACAAACGATGCCAAAAGTGATTTCAATTACCATCAAGTTTTTAAGAAGTGAGATCATAATTGAAATTAACAAGGTCAGGAAAGAAAATTGTTGGACATATAGGTGTGTTCATTGTTATCAATATTATACTTCACGCACACATAGAAAAACACACATAGAAATATATATATATATATATATATCAATATATATATATATATATTATTTCCATAATTAAATGACTGGAATATATATCATATCAATTTATTTTCATTCAAATAATGAAGTAACATGCATTATTTGAATGGATATGGTGTTATGTAGTAATATCATCTTGCATAGTCCAAATATCTGTTAATAATTTACTATATTGTTTCATGGAATCTTCATTGTTTTTCAAAAGTTTATATTTTTTTTTGTCGAATATGTCACTTAACAATTACCTACATGATTATGATATTACTGTTTTACATAATAAACAACATTGAAATATGCACACCATAAGTTATGATCAAAGTCTGTATATTGTATTGAGAAAAGTGAGTAAGGTGATGTTATATAATGTTTAACCAAATTATATGTATTTCATTTAGGTCATAATTCTTTCCCAAATATATTCATAAATTAATTAATTACTTATATTTTTTGTATTTCATTCATATTAATTAAATAATTGACCCTATTTTAGGTTCATCAAATAGTTGTCCCTCTTTTAGGATCATTTAAATTTTATATTACCTTTCTTATAATGTTTTTTATCACAATTTTCACTTTAATGTTATCAGCATTTTTCATTGGTTAATCATGCATGGAACATACAAGGAATCATCAATGGCCACATTTGAAACTGGGATGTGATCTAAATATTAGAGTTATATTAAAAAAATAGGATTTATCATAGCTTCTATATTTTACCTTATTTTTTCACTAAAAATATTGTTTTGTACAGTGGAAATGAATTTTTGAAGAAAATCACACCTGCATGGAAATACAATTTCTGTAATAATTATTATATGATTTTGAGTAGCATCTTTACAATATTTAATTGTATTTCTAGCAACTCAATATCATTTATTCTGATATGAATTCATTAATTAATGTTAAACTCGCTTATGTTTCTATAATAATCAATAATTATTGGCATTACTATAAATATAACTGTTAATTCCTCTACTATTTAATCAGTTTTCAATGAAACATGTGTCCTGTGCATTCTGATTTTAATTAATTTTAACTAATCTTTCATAGTTTATTAATAATACAAATATATTTTAATACGGATGTTATATAATTATATAGTCAAAATTAATATCAAAATGATTCAATTTATTTCATACAAAATTCCACAGTGTTTTAAAATTATTACTTGCCTCAATATTTTATATGACCATTTTTGGGACAAATAAATGTAGGAAATTATGTATAATAATATAATAGTGCATATCGATAAATATATTCATAGGTTCATCTAAAATTGGCATCCTTTTTAATATTATCCCAAAATTTTGTTTGTGATTTACATTAAATTTCATATAATATAGCGAAATATATTCTTATTACCACCTTTCAAACTAATATAATTGGAAAAACTCTATCTATTTCATTTCAAATACTAGTATCTTCTAAAAAATTCTTATTTCATATCTTTTTGAAAAACACGTATGATTTGTTTTGTATTTTATCAATCTTTTTTTAACTTTAATTTTCAATTTATATATGATGTATGTTACGAACTAAATACATTATTCACTATGCTATATAGTAGTACATAATATTATGATGTATATTATATTCTTTATACCGATTAATTTTTTGATGAATGTTAGAACCCTTAAATACATAACTTTTTGATGCCCTAATTTTCAGTCTTTTATTTACACTCATCTTTCTATATCATTGGTAATTTCCTCTTATACACAATACAGATTCTAATATTTCATTTAATAACGAACCCTGTATTTTTTGGTTGTCCTACTAATGTATGTTCGCGTCCATCAATAAACTAGGTATTGTCCATAAATTTTAAAATAAATATCTACAATGTGTTTTTTAATATCACATGCCAGTAATTATTTTATATAATTTTAGTTTTATATTAATTTCAAAAAACCTACATTCTCTATTTTACCTGTTAAATTTTATGAATTTTCTATGTTTTGCTCAAATTGCTGATGCCACTTATTTTGAATTTGTAATCTTTATTCTACATGTTTTATCACATCACTCTACAAGGATTGGAAATTTTGTTTCTATATGTATTGTTGTGAATAATAGATCTGAATGAATTTCTGCTATGAAAATAGTATCTCACCCTCTATATTTGGTGTACCATTGTTGGATGTTAGTTCTCCTTCCATGTTGGCAGTTTCCATAATGACTGTTGGTTTTTGATACCTTAAGATTAGTTCTCAAAAACTGTTGAAATATTATTTCAAACTCAATATACTAGAAAATGATCCATGACATATCTATAATATAAGAACCAATATAAAAAAAACTCCTCTAGGAAATGAAATATATTAGTGAAGATGGTATTCCTTTTATTACTATCAATTTATCTTAATTTCCTATCTAATTGTTCATTTTGTCACCTATTTGCCATTTCATCTTGAATGCCTCCATTATAGGATGTCAATTTTTTATGTGTTCATTGTCTATCATCCAACATATCCATCAACACTCCATGTATAACATTCCTTGACATACATCGGTTTATATTAATCTATATCCATCCTTCAATTATAAATTTATACTCTATAATCCTTTTTCACAAATACTTTCTCCCTCTATTGCTTCTCCCTTTCACTGAATTCTTTGTAGTTTCAATCATTGGGAATATCAATACCTATATTAGGTTTCACACTCCTTATTTTTATTTCTTCTCCCAATCCTTCCCTTAAAATGGTTTTCTATTAATAGATTTCCCTTTCACCCATTTTTTCATACTAAACATATTTTTATTATGTTATAATATGTGTTTTGTTAGACCATCAACTGCATTAATTTATAGAATTTTTATTTTTTATATTTTCTCTTACACTAACAACTACTTTATTGGGATCCCAATTTACTATCATTGCATAATGAGATTTCTTGAATATATACACTTTCCCAGTAAATGGGGATAATTTAAACTATGTATTCCATAGAATCAGTGGTAATGCAGATATTTTTATACTCTTGTACTATAATTTTTATATTTATTTATTTTTATAAGTTCTCTATTTTTATAAGTATGATACTTTCAAATCATGTAAATATTAACATATATTTTTTGATAACTACTATATTTTAATTAAAATGTTTTTTATTTTTATTATTTCAAAATAAAATATATTTCTAGAAAATTTATATTCTATTATATTGATTTTATTCTTATTTAATGAAAATTCTTACCTTAAATGATCTGGAATGGAGAAGATATAATGAAAATACATACCTATAATAAAATTTATACATTATATAAGTTATCATATTCATTGTAAATTTAGATTCAGTAATAAATTTTTATTATATATTT
Organism: Viscum album; assembly: GCA_963277665.1. Taxonomy (NCBI): domain Eukaryota; kingdom Viridiplantae; phylum Streptophyta; class Magnoliopsida; order Santalales; family Viscaceae; genus Viscum; species Viscum album. The sequence goes on from OY728135.1 coordinate 108,330,382, forward strand.
TCCATTCTAGATCAATTAAGGTATACATTTATATTATGGCCAAGGAGACCATTTATTCCTACAATTTTGTGGAAACCAGATCTCAATCTTTACTTTGTTTGAGGTGTTAACAGGATAGGTAGAAATCAAAGGCAATCAATATCTTTTTCCATCCTCAATATTCTCATCCTCTACTTTTGAACTGCATTTCTGAGTATGTGTGCAACGCCTTGGGTGTCAAATTTCCAAGGTACCATTGATACATATTTCATAATTACTATAGAAGAAACCTTATACTTTGTTCTATGGTCATTTAATAATCCTCTTTAATTTGAATCTATATTAATTCAGTTTAATACTCACTCCTCTATACTTATCAAGTACATAAAATTACTTTTGTATGTTCAAACTTCTAGGTTTTTCTTCTGCATTACCCTTGAATTGCAAAGAACTCGATTGTTTTCAAATTCATCATTTTTTTCCAATTTATTTTTTAATGTAGTGATAAACTTTGTTAGACAATTTATTGACTCTGATATGTGATCTTATATGTATATTGTATAGTATTCTTACTAAGCATATGAATTTTTATATGTATTGATTATATTGGATTCTATGTATATATTATGTTTCCAATAATACATATGTATTGAATTTATCATCTCTCCTATGTATAGATTATTTATTTTCAGAAAGTCAATTCAAACTAGTTAGAAAATGAAAACATTGCATGTCTGGTTTTAGACGGAATGGGTTGATTGCAGTTATGATAATTTGGTTTTGTTATAGTTTATTTGTATCTTCATTGTTTAATCAAATATTTTATCATTAATATTTTATGTTAAAAATATTTTTTTATAGCGGTTTATATTTTTTTCATTGTTATATGAACATGTTTATATTTTTTAACAAAATGATTGATTCTATATAATTATAAAGGTTAATTATTTTATTATTTCTTAATATTATTTGTTCATATTTTTTTATACAATTTCAAATTTGATAAAAAATTAGTTGATTCCACTTAAATATATAGGTTCATATTTTTTCTTTATTGTGTAAAAATAATTGTATATTAACAATAATTTTGACCTTGGTTCATATTTGTTCATATATTCCTATACATATGTATATTTGTTAACAAAATAAATGATTCAATGTAAATATACAAATATAAATATTGATAATATTGAATTTATTACACACTTAACTGCTAAATATACTCTTATGGTTGATATATAATGAATATTAATATTTTGATATAGCCACTATATTCTACCCCTTAGGTTTGGACATAATGTGAACTTCTATTTTGATTTTCATAATGTTTTGAATGAATACAAGACCAATGTGGTTTATCCCCAAGAAATATTTATCCCAAAAAAACATCTAAATTTATTCATTGAATTTATTTGGGCCTTTTAATCACTCATAAATTTAATTATAATAATTTATAGATACATTGAATTGAAAAAAAATATTGAAATATTTTAACTCCTCATGTTTAAACCATTGGTTTCAAATGAACCATTAATGTCATTTATCCATTTATATTAAAGTTTTGTCATTATCAATATGTTTTAATTAGTTTCAAGCATTAGATGTTGTGATATTTTATCGCCATGGATAAGTAATTGTTCTGAAAGTCAAGATCTCATGGATGAAAGGATGATAGATAAGAGTAATAGTGGGGAGATTATATTTTGTAACTACTACAATAATAATACCATTAATGAACATAATTGTGAAATTAAAGCATCAAGTTATTCTGTCATTTCACCTATTATATGATCATATTCTGAATTAAAGATTCTTAAAATTTGGTGGGCACCATATCTCAACCTTCACATTGTTCGACCATCACATTGTTTGAATGGAGTGATTCTTGTGTCACTGGTAATCTGGTTTGAATGATCCCTATTATGTCAAAAATATATTTATACAATATATACTGCATGAAATTATAGAATACATTCCTTATAATTTAATTTTAGTTTTCCTCCCATGCCTATTTTATATTAAAAAATTCCATATATTATTATGCATATAGTATGAATAAATTGTTTGAAATTGTATACACATACATGCATAGTTTATACACACATTGATTTAATTTATATACACTTGTACACATAAATGCATATCTATAGTTATATAGAATTCATCAAGCTATTGGTGTCACCACCGGCCATCGTACCATTTCCATGTGTTAGGAAAAACCCAATTAGTTCATTTCTTCTAAATATGGAGCCTTCCATCACTTGCCTATAAACCTGAGAATCTCATTTTTTATTCCGATATGGATTTGGATACAAAGGTGAGAAAAAAAAAAGAAAAAAATGGTATCCCTAAAACATTAGAAGTGGGATGTGGACATCTTTCTCAAATATAGGAGGAGAAAGGTTTGGATTGATCCTAATGAGATCAATGAGATCTCTATAGACCATTCTCCTATGTTATCCTTTACTTTTCACCATATTTTATCTTTATCAATTTATCTATTATATACTAACTTTTATTATACTTATTTATTTTAATTTATTTTATCATTTAAACTGTAATAATTGATAAGTTCAAAAGTGAAAATTGTCACTTCTTATGATTTCTATTTTAAATAAAGTTCATGCTACAATTCTATAGGGTGAAACATTATTCATTTTCTGTAAAAAAATTATATAACTTCCTTATCCATGTTATAGTTCTTTTTTTAATAACATAAATTTTTAATTTCTCTATTTTGACACATAATTTTCTGATGATATTTCAAACTTAATGTTGATTTGATCCCAATTAATGTGTGTGTATTTAATTATATTTTTCATGGATGATCATCTCGTAGCTTCCTAATGATTTTACCTAACCATTTTTTCATGAATACATCTAATGTAATTGTTCTAAAAAGTCATGATAAGGCATTGGTACATGAAATTTGTATTCATGTAGCTTCCATTGCTTCCAATTGTCTCCATTAATAACCAAAAATTGGTCATCCTAGTTCTCTCTATTTAACAACCTTTTTATTTTATTTTAAAATTTATTTTAGGTTTCTATTATTTAGTTTGATTTCTCTTTGATGAATTTATATGTTTATATTTGAATGACATGATACAACTGGGACTTGTTGATATTAATCTGGGATATTTTATGAATTCAAATGTTTCATTAATTTATTCCCTATTGTTTATAGTTGTTGATGTGTTTGGTAGTTTATGTGATAATTCCATTTTCATTTCCAGGCTAGAACATACTGAATCTCTTCATGGTTGATTTTTTCACCATGAAAACAACAAAGATTCATATTTTTTCTCGTGTACATCGAATGTAGGAGGACAAGATAAAGGGATGACACTATGGATTCAGTATTTTACCATAGTGTTGACATATCCTTATAGAACTACTAACATATGATAAATTTTTTTAAATAGAAGCTTTTTTCCCTTTTTGATATAACACTTCAAATAAGCAATACTTATACAATGTTTATCATTAGTTGTTATTGTTTTGAGCAGTTATTTATTAGTGTTACCAAATGGATCCTTAAAATATAGGTAAGGGAAATGATACCCAGGAGGTAAGGTTTCCAAAAAAAGTAATTCTCCATCCACATGTGAAGCACATTCTTATTCTTTCATTTTATAATTTTTTATTCATGTTTTTTAGAATTATTTAAATCTAGGGATGACACTTTTGTTCATAAAAACATGGATCCTTAGATTTTAGGTACCTCTTCTCTCAAAATTTCTTTGCATCACCTGTTCTATGATAACTATTACTATAATTTAACTCTTATCCAATTTAAGTATTATATTACATGAATGGAATACCTATTTTACATAATTTATATTTATTTATTTAGTTTTAACTTTATTAATTTGATATTTCTATAAGACACTTTCATGAATTTTGTATTTGTCATATGAAATATATGTAAAATCTGCATAATATAGGCCCTTCCATCTCCTACTTGAAATCCCTGAACACTCTTTCATTATCCCCATTTGTTTTATCTGTGATACTGATATATGAATGTAGCAGTGGTGCCCTTGAATTTTTATAAGTGGCTTGCTTCCAGCGTTCCAAAATGAAGGGGGGAATGTTTGGCTTGATACTAATGAGAATGATGAAATCTCCTTGGCCAATTATCATATGTTATCCTTTGATTTTTACAATAATATATATTTAACAAATTTTTATTATATTTTCACATTAATTATGGTCATATATTTTAATTTCTATTATCACCGACACAGTAATCATTGATAAGTAAAAAAGTGAAAATTATCACTTCTTATGATTTCTATTTGAAATGAAGTTCATCATAGAAATTCTACAGGGTGAAACATTACTCTTTTTCTATAAATAAATTTTATCTTAACATCCTTTGCTACATTAGAGATCATTTTTGTTGATAAAATTAAACCATTTTATCATTTTCCTATTTTTTATGATAATTTTCTAATTAGATTTGAAATTTCATGCCGATTTTTAACTAGATGATGTGTGTGGATTTCATTACATTTTTCTTATATGATCAAATCCTACCTTCCCATTGAATTTTCATTAACCAATTTTTCATTGAAACTTTTGAAGTAATAATATTAGAGTAACATGTTAAGGAATTGGAACATGCAATTTTGAATCGTGTATCTTCCATTGATGGTACTTGTCTCCATTAATAACTGAAAATTAATCTAGTTTTTATATGTTTAGCTACCATTTTCTTTTATTTTAAAATTTCATGTAGGTTTCTATTTTTTAAATTGATTGCTCTTTTTTGTGTTTATACATTGATCTTTGAATGGAACGATACAACTTGGAAATATTGATATTAATATACATTGTTTTATGAATTAATATGTTTTATTAATTTGTTTTCTAGCTATTTGTAGTTATTGATGTGTATAGTAGCTTGCATGAAATTTATCTTTTTGTTGCTCAGACAGAACATACAGAATCTCATCAAGGATGGTATTGTCATCTAGAAGACAATAAAGATTTATAGTCTTTATCAAACACATCAAATGGAGGAGAATTAAAATTTAACACACTCTAGATATGGTATTTTCCTTTAGTGCCGATAGAAACTTATAGCACTCATCAAATACGATAATTTTTTTTGAAATGGTATCTTTTTTTCACTTTTTGAAATAACAATTCCAATAAGCATACTTATTAAAATGTTAGTATAAGCGATCATTGTTATGATTAGTTATTAATAAGTGTAATCAAATGGAGCCTTAAAATAGTGGCAATATAAAGGGTAATTGGGAAGGAAGGTTTCCAACAAAGGTAATTATCCTTCCACATTTCAAGCACATTTTTATGCTTTCATTGTCTAATTTTTTATTCATGTTTTTTAGAATTAGTTGAATCTGAGGCTGACACTATTGTTAAAAAAATCCTGGATCTTTTACATTAGGTACATTTTATCTCTAAATTAATTTGCATCACCTGATCTATGATAAATATTCCTATAATTTACCTCTTCAACTTGTTTAAGATTAGATTACTTGAATGGAAACATTTGTTGACATATTCATAATTTACATAAATTATTATTTTTTAATTAATTTTTTAAATATATAAATTTTATATTTCTATAAGTTTCTTTCATACATTTATTATTGGATATATTACATAAATTTAATATATATATATATATATATATCTGTGTGTGTGTATGATTTAAAATTTGAACTCTATTCATATATTTTGATGATATTATTTATCATATACATAATTCCTTTAATTTATCAAATAAAAATGTTCCTAATTAATAGTATTGTTTATTTATTCTTCAAATATTGTTATTTTATCGTAAACTTAAAATACAAGAAATTTATAAATGATTTACCATCCTTAACTATTTTATACATTCATTCCATTTTTTCTATTGTATAATTAATCTATGGTGTTCATTTTTTTTATCCAAATGATTTTTTCCTTTTGTAGAACATGAGTTACAAAAATTTATCAACGTTTAGGATTAAAATCAAAATTTCCATTATATTATTTATATGTGGAAATCTAGGAGTTGAGTGTTCAGTTTTATTTTTATGTCAAGATGATGACAATGAAACAATAACTAAAGATACACTATATTGGTGATAAGAAACATTGATTCACATCTATCTATAATACATTTATTCATAGGTTTTTTACACCATAAAAATGTTGTACAGTGGTATACCTTAGTTATGCATTGACTTAAGTGATAAGGTGTGTTGATGGAAACATATGAATTATGTCTATTATTGGTTTTATACAGTAATGTTTGTTTATTTTACTTATTCTTCTATAGATTATGTCATCCCCAAACTTAGTGTTTCAGTTTATTGATTTATATTAAACCAGTGGGTCATGATGATAAATTTTCCTTTTAAAATTTAATGGCATTACTCTATTTGAAATAACATATGTAACTAATAAATATAAATTAATATAAATTTTATTCCTCTATCCAAACAAGTATACATTTTATGTTTTAAAAAATTCTATAATATTATGTCTTCTTGGTCATAATTATGTACAAATTATGCATAGTTCTGGTTTGATTTTATTAATTTATTATAAGAGTTTATTATGGTTTTTTTATTTTGGGGCATTGAACAGAGTTTTACATTTGTACTTTATGCATCACACCAAGTAATATTTCATGGAATGTTAGTATACAGAGATCGATGTCATAGGAAAGATTAAAATTGAGTTGATTATTGTAATGGTTCATAAACAGGAGACACATGGTGCAATTATACATTTTAATTATGTATTTGACGTATACATTAAGGATGATATATATATATATATATATATATATATTATACCATTAATTCAAATTTTTTTAGTTCCATATGCATAGTTAAAATATTTAAGTTTCATTGGTAATAATAAAACAACTCTAAAAAATCTATCTACCTTTTCAAGTTTATCAATATTTATATTTCAATATCGACTATTACTTTTATATCATTCTAATCCTATATTCACCACTTTTTCAACAATATATTCATACATTATATACTGTATGAATTTATAGTATTCATTCTTTATACATGTAGTATAATATTCCATCCATGTCTCTTCTACATTAACAATTTGCATATAGTATTATGCATATAGTATGCATACATTTTTTTAAATATATGTATAATTTATGCATACATTTTTTTGGAATGTATGCATACTTTATGAATACATTTGTTTTAATTTACTTGCACTTATCCACATAAATCATTATCTATAGTTATATAGAATGATTTCATCCTCATGTGTTTCCACCATCCTTCACTTCATTTCGATGTGTCATAAGAAATCCATTCAATTCATTTCTTCTTTGTAACTACCTGAACTATTTTAAATAAAATTGTTATTTCATCATTTCTATTCTTTGCATAATAAAATATATGTTTATTGATACAAATTTGATAAATTGATTTTATAAGTAAAAATGGTAGAGATTTATCTTACATAGAGAGTTATTATGAAACAACACCTTATTATTTTAGTTATAACCTTCCCATTAAACTTAAATTTCCCACTTATGTTTTTTGATTTTCATAAAAATAGTTCTCTACAGTTCTGACCAATAAGTTATTTGGATTCTAATGAAACCAACTTGTTTTCTTAATGAATAGAAACATACCCTTATGAATAGTAATATGAATAGAAATATGACCATTATAAATAGTAAATCATATTATTAATTTATTTTCATAAGTTTATAATGTAATAGGATGTTGACTAATTTTTCCAAGGTGTAAAAAAATGAGTTTTAGATTATAAATTGTAATTTTTGAATAAATTATGATTTTATTTAAAAATTAAATTAATAATATTTATAAAAATATTTTCAAAAAATGGAGTTCATTTTTTAATTCTACATGTTGAAAAATAGTTAGGGTTGATTTTTGGGATTTTTCTGAAATAGTTGAATTTTCAGTGAATAGTAAAAATACAGTTTTGAGTTTTCAATGTGTTTAATGACATCATAATTGCATCATAATGATGCAATGAGTAGGATAAGATTCTTGTAGACTCTTAAGTATTGAAATATTATATTAGTTGTCCCATGTGGCTTAACCCAAGGGAAAATACCGTGGGTAAGCCAATAGTTTTGCCAATACCACTGAGTTGTCCCAACTCGTTGGGATCACACTTTCAAGTAAAGGTTTCCTTCCTCCCTCATTTCATCCAAGTTTTGTTATATTGTTCTTCATTTTATTATCAATTTTTGAATGATGGGGTATGATTTTTCATCACCCCCATACTTCCCTTATTATGTATAAATAATGAGATACCCATTTCTCTCATTAATCTTTCCCATGTACACCCGTTAGCATTCTGAATTTTCGTAAGGGAATCTTTCACCTTCCTCTTTTTCAAGTACTCTATTTTAAGTCATCTCATTGAAGTTCCATTATCTTATGTTGGGTTTTGTAATTATACATCTCTATTACTATCCTTTTTTTATTCAAATTTTTACATATCCCTTTTTCTTTAATTAATACATTTTCTGAATTTTTAAGTGACGTCGTTAGGCTGTCGATTTTTCATTAAAGAAATCTCATTTTTATAATTCCTTTTCATGTTTCCATTTCATGTGGTATGAATTAAAATTCCATACCATGATATATATTTACATTTAATTCTATTCATCTACTATACTATGATTTTTTAATGTGAGGGTGACACTTTCCCCCCTCTTTTTAAAGTTTTCTAAAATAATGTTTTATACTCGTTATGCTGCCAGAATTGCACTGTGATTTTCCTTTCCAAATCAATTCTGCAGTGAATACTGTATCCATTTCATATCAAGGTTGTTCACTTTTATGCACATATAAATTTTTATAGTGGATTTATATTAATGTATTCTACACTCTTTGATTGTGGAATGAATTATGATAATGAATGAATCCATGTCTTATGATCTATGTGGTACACTTAAGCATGAGAAAGAAATGAAATTGATAGGTGCGACCAGAATTATATAGCACTCCAATGAATTGGGTAATAATTAGTATCATGATTTATCATGTTGAGAAATTGGTTTACCTGATTCCTTTATGGGACGTTGTCCACCAATAATTCTTGGTGGTTTAGCCTTGACATATGATGCAATGTTTTAAGTTGTTGCTAGATTTCCATGTTATGATTATCATGCTATATCATGACTTATTATTCATGATCCATTATTCCTCATTTATATGCATTTCCTAACATGTATTATTATCTTCATGTCATTCCATGTTTACTCCCTTACTGGGCGTTATATCTCACCCCTTTCTTATGTTTTTTCCCAGGATATCCCATGCAGTTTTAAGCTCGAGTGTGTTAAAGAAGTTTTTAAAAAAGATGTTATAGTTTATATTGAAATTTGTTATGAAATGTACCTAATTCCTAAAGAAACTAGACTTCTTGATCTTATGTGTTGTATTAAGCATTGTTTTATGTAAAACAATCATGTATTAATTTAATAAATTAATAAGTTTTCTATATCTGGTATCAAAGAAAAGTTTGGTTATTTTGGGATTAGGATTTGAAAACCCTAGTGAAACCCTTAGGGAAAATACTAAGTATAAGAATTCATTCCTAAAATTTGGTAAGTATAGAGCAAGTGGTATATTGATAAAATACATCCCTGTCTGGATACGATCATGTAGAGGTGGCTCTAGCACATATGTATCTAGGGGTAAAAACTGAAAACACCACTTTGAGCTAAAATCGAACGAGAACTGGTGCACGACAACGGGCCTTGCTACACTCTTGGTTTGACACTGCCAGGGGATATTCTTTGGTAAATTTATAATCTCATTACGAACCATTATTAAGGTAAATGAAATTCCCACAAGAATATATGTTAGAAAATATATCGTGGATGACATCGATTGATTCCAAAAAACTCATAAGATATAGAGATACATGTAATTTATATGTTATCCCACTATTTTCATTAGATTCGGCACTATGTGTTTAGATTTTTAAGACACTCATCCCTAATTTTCATTGTATTCTATCAAATAGCCAGTAATATGTGGAATCGTGTTAACAACCAATACAACGAGTAGTGTAATGACTTCACTAACGAGATTCCCAATCCGATGGGAGCAAGAATCACAAACATTTTCATGATAATCTCTCAGTTAACTCAATTTCATAATAGAAACCTAGATCAATAGGAACACCCAACACCCCCTAATAAAGAACAAGTCATAATCGAGAGATTCATGAGACAAAGGATTCTTACATTCAATGGATCATCTAATCCCTCAATCGTTGAACAATGGATCAAATCCACTGAAAAGAACATCTCCATCCTCTAATGCACCGAACAAGAGAAGTTTCTTCTGGCTGTTTATCATATGGATGGTGAAGCTGATCAATGGTGTACATTGATCAAAAATATGAATCCAAAGGAAGAGATCGAGGAAATGGGAAGGAGGGATTTCCAGAAAATGTTTTTCGATAAATATTTTCCCTACACCCACCGACTTCAAATGGAAAGGGACTTTCGTTCCCTCAAGAAAAAATATGAAGAATCCATTAGAGAATATGAGGAAAACATCACAAGGATTTCATGATACGCCTTCAGCTTTGTCCTTACCCCTAAATACAATGTTGACCGCTTCTTTGGTGGGCTAAAACCTAGGCTACGGAAATCTATGGCGACCCGTGACTTTGATAGCTATTAATATATTGTCTGATGTTCCCTAAAAGTTTTAATGAAGATCATTGAAGGTTTGGGGTATCAAGAGGATAAGAAGTGTAAAGCGGAGACCAATTTAGGCAGTCTTATGGAAAATTATAATGGTGCCAAGAACTTTTAGCATTCCACTTGAAGTAATGCTCTAGTCGACCCTCAATGTATTGTTCATTGCTATAACTACAAGGAACCAGGTCACTTTGTGAACCATTTCACAAAGCCAAGGGTTTTTCGAGACAACCCACATCCTCCAAGATATCAAGGGGGATCTTTTTTCCATCACTATCGCTAAAGTGAATCTTGACAACGATGTGGTTATAGGTACACTTGTTATTCGTTCAAGAGTAGCAAATGTACTTTTTGATTCTTGTTCTGCGCATTCTTTCATATCACAAAAGTTTAGTAGAACTATTCAATTGCCACCAAAATTCTTGGATGTGGAGTTATCAGTGGTAATGGAAAATGGGGAAATTATTGCATCCCAAGTATGAAACTCCTCCCATGTCACAATTTTTGGGATGAACTTTCTGGAAAATCTTCTTAAAATATTGTTGGTGGAATTTGATGCAATTTTGGGAATGGATTGGCTTTCCCTATACAAAACCAACATAAATTTCTGAGAGAGTTAAATGAATCCTTGTATCACAAATCATCCACTGATTCTGTACAATTACAAAGAGATAGATGAATCTACTTTGGCACCATCATCTCAAGCATGGACATTATTACCCTTTGAGTAATGAAATATAGATAAATTGATTGGGTCGAAGGAAATTATCATCCTTGAAGACATGACTATTTTGTGGGAATACAATGATGTGTTTCTTGAGGAGCTACCCGGTCTTCCTCCCAGTTGAGAGGTTGGATTTTTAATCGAGCTTTTGCCTGGGGCGTTTCCATTGACCAAAACTCCATGTAGAATGGATGTTGTTAAACATGAAGATATAAAGAAAAAACTACAGGAGGATCTAGATAAAGGTTTTAAACACCCAAGTTCTTCACCTTGGGGTGCGCCAGTCCTCTTCGCCAGAAATAAGGATGGGTCGATGCGCCTTTGTATCGATTATCGTGAGCTCAACAAGATCACGATAAATAACAGGTATCCTCTACCGTGGATTGATAACCTATTTAATCAGCTATGTGGAGCACAAAACTTTTCCATGGTGGATCTGCAGTTAGTATATTACCAAGTTAGGGTTAAGAAGGAGGATTTCCCCAAGACTGATTTTTGTACTAGGTACGGGCACTAGGAATTCATAGTAATGCCTTTCAGACTCACGAATGCTCCAACAATCTTCATGGACATAATGAATAGAGTCTTAAAGGATTATCTTGATAAATTTTTTAGAGTCTTTATAGATGATATTATAATATACTCTAAAAGTAAGAAGGAGCATGAGGATCATTTGAGTATTATGGTATTGTCCTTGCGAAAGTAAAATATTTATGCCAAGTACAAAAAATGTGAGTTTTGGTTGAATAATGTCTCTCTCTTGGGGCATATCATCACATGCAATGGGATATATATAGACCCATCGAAGACTGAGGAAATTTAATGATGTCCAAGGCCAACATCTGTGATAGATATCTGTTGTTTCCTTGGATTAGCTGGGTATTATCGTCGATTTGTGAGAAATTTCTCACGATTGTGAAACCCTATAACCAAGCTAACTCAGAAGGGAGTAAAGTTTTCATAGAGTTATGAATGAGAGTTGAAAAAGAGGTTTATAATTGCGCCCTTTCTCACATTACCCACAAGTGGAGATATTTCCACGGTATTAAGTGATTCTTCGATGAAGGGACTGGGTTTTGTTTTGATTAAAAATGACAAAGTCATTTCCTATGCATCAAGGTAGTTGAATGTTCATGAACAGAACTATCTGACACATGATCTAGAGTTGGTTGTAGTGATTTTCTCTTTGAAAATTTGGTGACATTATATCTTTGTGGATAAGTGTGAAATTTATACAGATCACAAAAGCCTCTAGTATATATTCACACAGAAAAAGTTGAATATGCGCCAACGAAGATGGTTAGAACAGATCAAAGACTATGACTGCTCAATTAACTACCATCCTGGGAATGAAAATAAAGTGGAAGAGGCTTTAATTAGAAAGGATCTAGAAACACTATTATTGATGAGAATTGAGAAGTATCTAATCTTCTTATAATTGAAGTGGATGGACATGGGAATCATAAATAAAGGAACATCATTAATCAATTCACAAATGATTTCTTAATTGTATCTTCTAGAGAGTTTAAATGTTGCTCAAAAAGATGATATGGAGATTCAAGAGAAAGTGGAAACTATATGAAAAGGAAAATCCTTGGAGTTAAATTCCAATGAAGAAGGTGTTGAAAGATATGGTTCATGACTTTGTGTACCATCAAATCCTTCATTAAAGAAGGAGATTTGGATGATTCACATAGGTCAACCTTCCCTATCCATCCTGGAAGGACAATGATGTATCGTGATCTTCAATAACACAATTTGTGGGATAATATGAAGAATGAGATCATAGAATATACATCAAGATGTCTTATATGTCACCATGTAAAGGCAGAAAGGCAACAAACTAAGGGGATGATGAAACCATTACCCATGCCTACATAGAAATGGGAAAACATCACCATAGACATTGTCACAGAGAATCCTAAGACATCTAGAGGAAACAATTCTCTCCGGGTTTTGGTAGATCATCTTACAAAGACTAAACACTTTATTTAAATAAAGGAAGAATTTTCATTGGATATATTTGCAAGGATATAAATCAAAGAAGTGGCCAGGATGCATGGTGTACCACTATCGATTGTATCCGATCGAGATCCAAGATACACCAATATGTTCTAGAAAAGTCTCCAGTGTGATCGGAATACTGAGTTGAACTTTAGAACGACCTATCACCCCCAAACTGATGGCTAATCTGAGAAAACTATCCAAATTCTTGAGGATATGTTGAGGGCTTGCTCAATGAACTTCAAAGGTGGACAAGACCAATATCTTCCTTAGGAAGAGTTCTCCTACAACCACAGTTTCCATTCGAGCATCCAAATGGCTCCCTATGAAGCCCTTTATGGGAAGAGGTGCAGAAAAACTGTACGCTGGGATGAAGTTGGGGAATGAAAACTACTAGGTCCTAAAATGTTCAATGAAATGGTGTAAAAGGTCAACACCATTCAGTAGCACATCAAGGCTGCTCAGAGTCGATAGAAGAGTTATGATGACAATCATCGATGAGACCTAGAGTTTGGTGTTGGAGACATCGTATTCCTCCACATATCTCCATGGAAGAAAGTGATGAGATTTGGGAAGAATATAAATCTTAGTCCAAGATACATCGGTCCCTTTAAGATCCTTGATCGCATCGGAGCAGTGGCCTATCTACTAGCACTCACACCTAACCTATCTCAGGTACGTAGTGTATTCCATGTATCCCTCTTGAGAAAGTACATACCAGACCCCTCACATATACTCAATCCAGAGGTGGTACCATTGAATAATGATCTTTCTTAAGAGGAACAACTAGTTAAAATCTTACATCATAGAGATGAGGTTCTATGAAATAAGATAATGCACCTGATCAAAGTGTTGTAGAGAAACCCCAAGTATGAAGAAGCAACATGGGAACCCGAGGAGGTGATGAAACAGAGTAACCCCATATTTTCTAATGAGGTAAATGAAAATTTTAAGGGAAAAAGTTCTAAAGTGGGGAAGAAAGTAATGACCCGAACTATTATAAATAAAACTTTTGTTTCATCATTTCTGTTCTTTGCTTAATAAAATGTATGTTTATTAAGACAAATTTGATAAATTGATTTTAGAAGTAAAAAATGTTATAGATTTCTATTACATAGAGATTTAGTATGAAAAAACCCCTTATTATTTTAGTTGTAACCTTTCCATTAAACATAAATTTTCCACTACTATGTTTTGATTTTCAAAAAACTGTTCTCTACGGTTGTGACTAGAAAATTATTTAGAGTCTGATGGAGCAAACATGTTTTCTTGATGAATAGTAATATACATTTATGAATGGTAATATGAATAGTAATATGACCCTTACAAATAGTAAATCATATTATTATTCTATTTTCATAAGGATATAAGTTAATGGTATGTTGACTAATTTTTTCAAGGCGATAAAAATGAGTTATAGATTTTAAATTTTAAATTTTGAATAAATTATGATTTTATTTAAAAATTAAATTAATAATATTTAGAAAATTATTTTCGAAAAATTGAGTTCATTTTTGAATTATACACATTGAAAAATGGTTAGGGTGAATTTTTTGGATTTTTCTAAAATAGTTGAATTTTTAGTGAATAGTAAAAATACAGTTTTGAGTTTTCAGTTTGTTTAATGACATCATAACTACATCATAATGATGTAATGGGTAGGATAAGAAACTTTTAGACTATTAAGGATTAATATATTATGTGAACCGTCCCATTTGACCTAAACCTTGGGAAAATACCATGGGAAATCCAACGATTTTTCCAATACCACTAATGAGGTGTCCTTTGAAAATAATAAAATATTTCCTCAATTTTCCTATATAAACCCACTCAAGACCCCACTTATATTAGCTAAAACTCTTTTAATCACATCCAAAATCTTCCCTCATCTCTATAGAGTCCTCCCAGGGTTCCCCCAAGCTCCCAAGAAGCCTCTCCCAATCCATTGGGATCACACATTCAAGTAAAGGATTCCTTCCTCTCTCATTTTATCCATATTTTTTATATTGTTCTTTAATTTATTTTAAATTTATTAATGATGGTGTATGATTAGAAAACTCACCCATACTTACATTATAATTTATAAATAATTACATACCCCTTTATTTCATTAATACCTCCCATGTACACCCGTTACCATGCCGAACTTTTCTAAGGGAATCTTTCACTTTCCTCTTTTTCAAGTACTCTCTTTTAGGTCATTTCTTTAAAGTTACATTCACTTATGTTGGGGGTTGTAATTATAAATCCATATTACCATACGTTTTATGTTCAAATGGTGAGAGACACTTTTTTCCTCATCAATGCATTTTATGAATTTTTATGTGACGTTGTTATGTTGCCGATTTTTCATAAAAGAAATATCATTTTTATCATTTCTTTTCAAGTTTCCTTTTCATGTACTATGCATTAAAATTCCATAATATGATATATATTTCCATTTTATTTTGTACCTATAATTTATTATGAGTTATTAATGTGTGGGTTACCCATTTCCCTTCTATTTTTAATGTTTTCTAAAATCATGTTTTCTACCCGTTTTGCTGCTGAAATTGCACCACAATTTTCCTTTCCAAATCAATTGTGCATTGAATACCATATCCATTTCCTATAAAGGGTGTTCAATTTTATGAACATATAAATTTTAATTGGGTAATTAAATGAATTTATTCTACACTCCTTGATTTTGGAATAAATTATGATAATGAATGAATCCATGTCTTATGATCTTTGTGGCACACTTAAACGTGAGAAAGAAATGAAAGTGACGGGTGCGCCTGGAATTATATTATGCTCCAATGAAATGGGTAATGTTTAGTATCATGATAAATCATGTTGGGATAGTTTTTTACCTAATTCAATTATGGTACATTGTTCACCAAGAAGTCTTGGTGGTTTTTCCTTGACCAATGATATAGTGTTTTATGTTGTTGCCACATTTCCATGTTATGATTATCATGATATATCATGGATTATTATTCATGTTACATTAATACCCATTGATATTACTTGCCTAACATGTATTATTATCTTCAATTTATTCATTTTTTACTCCCTTACTGGGCTATATAGCTCACACCTTTCTTATGTTTTCCCTAGGATATCCCATGATGTTTTAAGCTCGAGTGTGTTAAAGAAGTTTTCAATATAGATGTTGTATTTGATGTTTAAAGATGTAATGAAATGTAACTAATTCCAAATGAAACTAGACTTATTGATCTTATGGTTTGTATTAAGTGTTTTTTATGAAAAATAATCATGTATTAATGTAATAAAAGAATAGGGTAGCTACATTCTTCGAATTTCCTCAAAATATATTAACAAGTGACCCCGATTCCATAGATCATCACCAAAAAGGATCATAAAGATAAATTAAATAAACATCAATGTACGATGAAATAAAACTGAATGGACTAACCAAAAGTTAATTAATATTTTCAACTATTTTTTTAATTTTATTTTATTTTATGAATCAAATATTATTTACTCTTAGGTTTCCATCTCTCCATATGTTGAATATTCCAAAATGTTTTAATAACTCCAAATTATGAATGTGTGTATAAAAATATGTAATTGAATGATCATTTAATGTAAATTCATGGGTTGGTTACAATTTAATTAATTAATACATGTATTTTTGTGGTAAATTTGTTATCAAATTAAAATGATGATATGCATGTCATCCATTTTTCCATATTATATACAAGAATCCATGTTCATGGTTTACTTTATTTAACCCCAAACCCATGGTTCCCTTAACCTATGGGTGGGTAGTGTATATGTTATGGATGGAGATTCTAGGTGAGAGGATGTGGTTTTAAACCAAGATTAGGTGAATCAAACCCAGGTGATACATAGTTTAATGGTAGATTGTTTAATCTCAAGCTAATCCTTACTCAAGGAGTTAATTTATAATGATAATGTTTGGTTTACCATCTTCTTCATATACCATCCAATAGTTAAAATCTTAGTAAAATGACATATGTTTATTTTATATTGTCTAATGTATGGTTATTTTTTTACTTACATCATTCAATGTTTATTTGATAGTAAAACATAGTCATATAATGTAATTAAATAACAAGAATGATAAGATAAAATAAAATATATGGATTATACATAAATTAAATTATCATACATGGTTAATTTATTATATAAACCCCACATAATATTAATAGGTATAAAAATAAATAACCTAAAGAATATTTATGAATAATCTAAAAAATTCACACCAAAAAATATTATGTCAGAAGATCCTTCCATAACTTTAGTTGAAAGGAAACCATAGTTCAGTGTACTTGTCTAGCCCAAATCATGGTTCCTTTAATTATTGAGGAGTTTGAACTAATTATTTTTGTCCACATAAAAAAATATAGCCTAATGTTTATTTCCTAGGAAATACTTGGTGTGACATGAAAGAAATTATTGATAAATTTGATCCTATTATTTTAGGATTGGGAATTCTACATCATGGATCATCGAACTATGAATTAATACAAATGGAAAGACCAGCAACCTAAATAACTTTTATTAATCTATCTAACCTATATCAAGAATATGAGAAGTGAAATATTTATCATTTCCACTAGAATATCCATGTGATAGAATATTCTAAAACTAATAGTGAGAGTAATTAGTGTTTGATAAAATAGTGGAACACTACAAAAATAAAATATATTGGGTTAAAAAATTTCTAATAAAGATAACATACTAAAATTTATTGTTATTTTTTATAGAAATTTTTAAGAAATTCAACCACAACATTGTAGCTAGGATTCATATTGGATTAACAAAATCTCCGGACTAGTGTGAACCTCCAGGAGTGGTATTTGTTACATCACATCATGTTACACCAAGAGTGGATTTTTTCAGGATGGATCCCCTAATTCTCAATAATCCTTTGATGGATTCCACTATAGAGGATCTTATTATATTATCGAAACATGTGTATGATGCATTGGATATCCAATGACTCATACTATCATTCATAACCAGTGATCTCCGTAAGCTTCGTGAAGATAAGGATGCATACACCATAGTGTCCCATTTCAATGGTCTTTATCAGGAGAAGGCCATAAAGAGGGGTATAATATCATCGAAGCAATTTCTATGTGAAATCGTAGATAATGTTCACCAGCTAGACCTCATATAGTTATGACGATTATTTTTCTTGTGTTTCTATGAAGTATGGGTTAAAATCATCCCATATAACATTTTAGGAATGTCAAGATCATCGCTCTTCCCTAGTTAATCTTTGTTTTATTAGGAATTTTAATATAAAAAATATTAAGAAAATTTTATCTTTTCTCCTAACTTTTATTCTATAGGATGATGAGGATATAAGGTATGAAGAAACTTAATTCATTATAGTGTATAAGAGGATGGTAAAATATAAAATCCTTAGACTAACACTGAGTTTAAGGTATAATTTCACATCCCAACCAATAGGTGGAGGATCAAGGGGTAGAATAATTAGAAATATATAGTGTTTTTTTCTTATGGATTGATGGGATATTGGAAGAATAACCACAACTAAATGAAGAAGAAGGGAATGATTCATATGCATTTTTCATCGAATGTAACCAATCAATTTCTATAAATTTGGTATTAAATATTTGTTCTGATACTAAAATTTTAATAAAAATACAGTAACCATATATATTTATGAAGGTTTCTAGAGGTGAGGTGGATTTTCAAGCTATGAATGAAGTAAGACTGGCTGTACTGGATATTCAAGAGTATAATATTACTTTTTTGATGGGTTTAATTCAAGTGTTGAATAATTTTTATTTTGTACCTATTGTATCCAGAAAAAATTATATTCATCTATAGTTTATATATTGATGGATATATTTTCAATACTGGAATTAAAATCTTCTAATTTTATAAAGATACCCTGTTTTATGAAATGAAGAACCTTAGTAATGGCTTGTATATACTAAATTATGAAAAAAGAAGTATTGGAAATCGATAACGAATCAATTTCACATGAATCATATTCCAACCGTTTGTTTAATCTCTAGATTGGTTATGTAAGTGAGAATGAATTGAAAAATCTATATCAAGAATGTCATTTAGATTATTTAAAAATAAATCCATAGGATATATATTAATCTTGTTTATAAGGAAAATTATTAATGTTCCATTCACTAAAAATAGTGAAAGGACCACATATCATCTTGAATTTGTTCATATAAAAGTGTGTAGAACATTTTCAATTGAAACTATGGGTGAATAAAATTATTTCATAACATTTAATAATGGATTTATTAGATATTAATATTCAAACTTAATGAGGGGCTAGTCTGATTCATTTGATAAATTTATGGAATACAAGAAGTAATTTGAGATTCATATTGGTAAGAAGATAAATAAGCTTCACATAGACATGGAAAATAATATCATAAGAAAAATTTCATAAATTATCTTAGGAAGTTTTGTATTCAATATCCATTCACTCTTCCTTATACACCACAGTGGAACACTTCCATTTAAAGGAGGACTCACACATGTCTTTACATGGTGAGGTCAATGATGATCTAGGAAGGTCATCCAATATCATTTTAGGGATGTCTATTTCAAACTATATCATTCACACTAAATTTATCACCAACTAAAGAAGAAAATTCATTTCCATTCATGTTTTTGAGTGGAAGGAAACAAGTTTTATAATATAAATGTGTATGAGGGTGTAGATAATTTGTTATGGTTATATCTGGAAATAAACTCTCACCCAAAGGAACTAATTTTATTTTTATAATATATCCCATGATCATATGGGGATATTATCTATATAAACACTCAGATAAATGGTATTACTGTAATGAAAATCAATATTCATTAACAGGGAGAATATCTATAAATGAGATAGTGGGAGAAAGATAAACTTTGATGTTGTTTGGGCTCAAGATACCAAAGAGTTAGCATGGTAAACAATTCCACAATTCCCCATAGAAAAATATACTCTAAAATCACAATTACAATGAATGTAAACTAGGGATGTAATATATCTTTGGATATGTGGTCTTTTAGTCATCATGTAAGGTGGATCATTATTAGTCATAAATGATGAACCAATGTCGTATAAAGAAGATATAATCATCTCGAAAGTTTTATTCTAGAAAGAGTAATGAATTATGAAATGAATTCTATGTAACATAACCAACTCTTGGTTCTAATATATCCCCCATTGATTGTGAATAAATGTGGGTGAACATTGGTATTTAAGAACAAACTAGAAATGGATAAAAAAGTTATTGCCTATAAAGAATAACTCATTACAGAAGGGTTTAAGAAAAATTAAGGCATAGAAAATGTTGAAACCATATAATAAATTACTATTCTAAAATCCATCATAATTGTATTTTCTAGTGCATTATACAAGGATTATGTAATCTGGGAAATGGATAATGAAACAAAATTCCATAATGGGAACCTTATGAGAGATTTCAATATAAATCAAATAAAATTTTATGTTGATATAAGTGATTCTAATATGGTTTTAAAGATGTAAATATCCATTTATAGGTTAAATAAATAATCCTAATCATGTAATGTTAGTTTCCATGAAGCTATAGGACAATTTTTTCATGAAGAAATATTGTGACCTTTATTCATATAATAGACTTAGTGGGAATATAGTCATTTTCCTAGTAATATATTTTTAAAAAATATTAATGATGGGAAATAAGATATCAATGTTGTAGTTAGTTAAAACATGATTGAAAAAAATATTCTCCATGAAAGATATAGTTGAAGAATCCTACATTTTAGGGATAAAGTTTCATCGTGGTAGATCTATAATGATTCTTAACTAAAGTTACGGTGAGTTCATTGACAAGGTACTAAAGAGATTCAATATAGAAAAATACATGAACATATTGATTTTTGATTCATTTAGAATAAATCTCATCAATAAAATATTCCATCAAACACAAGAGGATATAGAGTGGTTGAGAAATATTCCTTATGCATTAGTGGTATAATCAGTCATGTATGTTACTTTTTGTTCTAGTCTTGATGTTTCAGATACCTTAGAAATGGTATAAAAACATCAAATATACCAACCTGATTTGTTTTGGAATTCTATAAACACCATCCAAATGTTTCTAAGGAATATAATGGATTTGTTCAAATTTTATTGAGGAGATGACAGACTATCCATTATAGGATATAAATATACATGATTCTAGACAAAATAGGATGATATGAAATTATATTTGGGATCTGTATTCTTCCTTAATTAAGAAGATATCAGATTTAGTAGTTCAAATTAACAAGTAGTAAGTTATCTAATAGTATGTAATATGTAGATTTTATCTTCAAATATATGTATAGAATCTGGGAGACCCAATGGATTAATGTAAACACCTAACAGAAGTGTATGAATTAGGTTTTTCCAATTTCTTTTAATAGAAACAAAATATTTTGTTTAATCAATTCAAAATCGTTTGGTTTTTAACCTATTTTTCTAGTTAAAGAATATAAATAATTTTTTTATTTTACCTATCATACACCTATATAAAATGAATATAAATAATTAAAGAAGAACATGAGTTTTTTCTGGGTTTGGTCACACTGTGGTATTATTAATTGTTACAAATGGTTATTTTCAACTTCCACAGATTTCCTACTACGAATATTTAATCAATATAAGTGTTTTATGGTTTTTTATCCTTACCCACTATCATTATATTTTATAGGTGAGGGTTAATTATATTAGACATAAAAACTAATGTTTCATCCCACAACATCTCTTTAAACTAGCATCATAGTAGTTGGACATATGAAGCACCTTCCTTATTCATGAAGAAGATCAAAAATACTATTTAGGGAATTCTTTACACCCACAAACTGATATTATTAATCACTAAAAAACATAAGATACATTCAAATATTCCAAACATAGCCCAGGAAATACTTTATATATTTCTTATATACATAACAAATCTTCTTTGGAAACTAATTTATGGGAACTCTCATCCCATGCATCTAAATAATATAGAAATAAAAAATGGTTATCAGTGATTAAAGAACTAAATAGAAACTTTTTAGTGGTGGAAACCAGTAAATCACTAGTCTATTCATTCTCACTCATATAGATCTATGAAAGTCTTCTTTTAGTAATTATTTTCTTATTTTTCATATTTCTTAAATAAAATTGTTTTACTTAGTTAGTGGTCATATCATATATTTTAATTTAATTCTATTATTTAAAAATATAGATATTTTTGACTCCTCAATACAGGTTCAGTATCACCTCATTTATTTTTCAAGAGATATTTGGTTCTCTCAATTTTGTTATTCTCTTATTCTTTAGGTTCTTATTTTTATCAGTAAACTCCCTGATATATTTTCTCTGTTATAGTGTCTCATCATATTTTATTTCTATTTTATGTCAATCTTGATCATAGGATGTATAGGAAAATTCTTACAATTTTGTGGTGTCACACCCCTACTTGATATATTCATTTAATTTATTTTTTCAATGGTTTTAGATATTTCTGGATGAGGTTCGGGTTGAGCCCCAGTTTTAATTTTTTATTTTTGGATGTTTTGTGTGCATTTATGGACTATTCATGGTGTGGGCGCACAATTTGGGAAAATGTGTGGCTATACCCAGGTAACTATGTAGCTTGTTTTGTGGTCCCGTAGTAAGGTGCATGGATTTTTCGAAGTCTGAAAAACCATATAGAAACTTTGTGTGTCTTTCTATCCATTTTTACAGTGAGGGGAACACGGTTGGTGCACAGTTTGGTAAACAGTGCTACCAAACAAGGTGATCAGTCCAAATTATTGAAATCTTAAAATCCCTAAACTACACTCCCCTCTTTTTACCCTTCCTCAAACCACCCTCCGTCATGGTTGTTTTTAGGGCATGAGGGGGTCCCATGACCCATCTCCATTTTCTTATCCTTCATTTTTGGTGCACTTCCATCAAATATAAGATGAATTTTTAAGGTTTTTTGGACATTTCCATAATTTTTTTATTTTCCTATCATGATTTCATGGTTATCCTTTGGTGGGTTCTTCTTTGGATGAACCTGATATTCTAAGGATGACATTTTTGGTTGTTTTTTTGGATCTTGGGTGAGATGATTTTCTATTGCGCTTATTTCTTCCTGTCCTTGATGATTCATCACATCTGTATATCGTTGAGGTTGGTGTTCCTAATATTTTCCATTCCAACTCATTCCATTGATGATTTTGGATTTTCAAATAATATAAAAATGTGTTTAACTTTCTTTTTGTGTGTTTTTATGGCTTATTGTTGTGTTTTTTTGTTGGAAATAATTAGTGACAGTGGTTTTAAAGGGGTATTTCTAAGCAAGTTATATAATTATGTCCATAAGGTGTTTGATAAAAAGTATATTAGATTAATAAACTGAAATTGAGAACTTGTGGTGATATTTAGCCATGGTTGTATTTTATGGCGTGGTCTTAATTACATTCAGGGTATGTTGGGTGATTTGGGAGCCTCTTTATAGCTTGTTGAATTATGGTAAAATTATTAAAAAAGGGTCTTTCGGTTCTTCAATTCTTATTGGTAATTTTGGGATTGTGTGTGACTTGCATGTTGGTTTATAATAAAGTGGTGTTTCTTAAATATGGTTTTTTGGATGACTTCATGGACACTAACAGTGTGCCATTGGATGATGGCACATCCATGGGTGAACAGGGAGCACACATGGATGGTCCTACAAATGACATTGACACTTAAGAGTGAACCCCCCCTCTTTTCTTAAAATGTACCATTGGTTTCTAAATGTTGTTTTGGTTTACATTGTGATTTTTAAAGTAGTTTCAAATGTATTATACAAATCTTGGCCTATTTGTAAATTGAGACACATATTGTCGAATTATCAGCATATATTCCCGTTTGGTACATTTCATAAGGTTGCATGATTCACTCTAGTTTGGAAATGGTTTTTTAAATGTTTTTAAATTTGGAAATCTTCAAGTCATATTTGGAATTAAAAACATGAAAGTGTCTTCCCATATTGTTTTGGAAATGGTTTGGAGTTCTCATGTAATATATTGTGATTGATAATATCGAAGGACTGATTGGTACTTTATAATTTTTTTAAATGAATTGTGGTTTTGAAATTATAAATGCCCAGATAGAATTTTAGTTGTTATTGTGAAATGGATTGAACTATATTTTGATGTAATGGCCCAGTTGTCACTTGTGACTAGTTTGTTATGTGATGGGAACTTCTATAGAGAATTTTCATTTAGGGGTTTTCGCATCGGTGGTGTCAGAGATTGGGGTAGGAACTTTCATTGGTGGCAGGTAAGGTGAGTCATGCATGTGAGGGCCTCCTACTTACACAAGGTTCTATTACTATGGGTTTCATGGGTGTAATATGGATGGTCAAGTGATGGTTTCTTGTTGACCTAGATTAGA
The DNA here is from genome assembly GCA_963277665.1 of Viscum album. Lineage (NCBI taxonomy): Eukaryota > Viridiplantae > Streptophyta > Magnoliopsida > Santalales > Viscaceae > Viscum > Viscum album. The sequence goes on from OY728135.1 coordinate 108,355,204, forward strand.
CTAGTTGGCACCTCCAAGAATTTAATGGGCTAGGTGGGATATTATACAGTATTAGGAAAATTATGGTGGCCAGTTGGTTATTGACTATTGAGATGCACCATACGCCTACATGTGAGTCTAATTCGAGTCCGATAAGGGATGCTTCTAGGGATATTTAGAAAAAAACCATGATTATCTATCTATATGTTCTGTTTGTTTTTATGCTACAGGTTGGATATCAACCTTTATAGTTTCTTATTTCTTGTTTTGGTTCCATACATTTTCATCACATACATATTGATCATTTTGTTTGGATATGGTAGTTGGGTATTTTTTTTAAAGAAAAAGGTTTGTGGAAAGTGAAACTATTTTTGAAAGGGGAAGCTGCGTGTATTGTTTTATAATGGGAACTTGTGGAAATCTGTGTTTGGTTTCATAAAATTTTATAAATGATATTTTCTATTATATTTTAAACTAGTGTCAGTAGATAGTTATTGGGAAAGGAAACATATCGATTTTCTGGTTTTTACCTATTGACCTGTGAGGCCAACACCCTACTTGTACAATTCGGTGTTGGTAGACCCAAGCTATTTTGCATGTTTAGGTTTTTGGTTTGTGTGATTTCATCTAGAGTAGGTTTGTCTTGTGGTTGGTGGTGACCAGGAGTTCAGTTGGAGATCTGTTGGTGAGGTCCTATTTTAGTTTGGTATTCAATTCTATTTTGTCTTTTAGTTATTGTATCTCGATTGGTTTGTATATTTTTTTTCATATTCAGTTACTCTTTGATCTTCCTCTTGTTCAATTTATTCATTTTGATCCTAGTTATTTACTGAGAAAAATCATTCCCATAGTGATTACATTGATGCCAGATAATAGTTTCCAACCCTTGTGGATTGGGAACTCCCTTTGGGCCATGTCTTAGATGGGGTAGGATGTCGTGTTGGATGGCATCACAGCTTGGTTCATGTTAGGTGGGGAAAATTTTTTATAAATTGAAAAAACATAGAATATGTATTCAAGAAAACAAAAGTATGCACTATCCAATCACCCATGGTCTCCACATGTTATTTTTAAATATCCACACATGGGGGTGTTCCACCTCATTCATCTAGTTTATCTAATCCATTATCTCAAGGTTTATTAAAAAAATACAATTTTTTATTTCTCTCAATTTCATTATTGGCTGAAATAGTCTCCTCTTTTCTTACAATGTACATGAGGACTAATCATTCTCCAAATATATTATATATAAATCCATAGTAAATAATTTTGTTTATGGTATCATTAATCTATCAACGAAATTGAATATAATATGGAGAATCTTCATTGATGTCTTTTTATCCTCAAACTATATCATCACACATACATATCCTATGAAAAATTATATAGCTAATGATATTTCTAAAAAATGGATTCCTACTCATATGTTGATATGGTTCAACAACATTCCTCTTGATCTTTTATATATTTTAAAAAATGATTATTTTAAAAAATCATTGTTCAAACTTTTTGAATCTTTTTTTTATTCATTAAATGTTACTTTTTAAATTGGGAAAGTTATCACCCTACGGAGAACTATATAGAGAAATTACCCATTATAGATTAGATACTTCATCATTTCAATTTGAGTATATCTCAAAATTACATTACACACTCATCTTTAGTGGTTAATTTCAACAAGATACTCTTCACACCCAATATTCAACCTCATGATTGAATAAAAAATAAGATCACAATGATTTAATCCATGAATTGATAGTACAAGAATCAATGCATGTATTTTTTTGTTTTTATATTTAATGAAATATGAAAGTCATGTAATTCATTCTTTGGTAAATTCCAAACATTAAATCTCATATTAGTCCCATGTGTGTCAATAAAAAATATCAATATCTCACTCATTTAGGTCGGTATAAATTGATTTTGTAACGATTTAAAATATAATGAAAAAACAATGTTTTTAATCAACAATATCTTCATTATTCATGAAAAATAATTTAATCTTCATTCACATTTATCTTCCTTCAACATTATTAAATAACAGATCCTCATAATTTTCTATTATTAATCAGAAACCCATTTAGGTATTTATTTTTTTAGATCATCAATTAATGGTTTATGAATCATCCCATTTCAATTTCTATTTAAAATATTCAATTATGAAAAAAAACTAATATTTTTCATTGATATGAACTCAAACTTCTCCAATTAATAAAATCATATGCTCAGTTTTTTGATGGTGTCTTGGTATCCATAATACTTTTAACTCATATATAATTTCAATAAAGTTATACACTAGATTAATGTATTATGGTCATGTATCAAATTCTTATTCCCTACTCATAATTTTATTCTCAAATTCAAAATTCATACAAACATTATGATTTTTTTAATTCTATGCTATATGCTTATATAAATGCCTTATATAGCTCATCGAAGTCTTAAGATCATTGATTCTCATAATCATTGAAGTCTTAGAATATTCTTAAAGACATAAAATTTCTTCAAAGTCATAAGTATTCAACAAAGTCCTATGATATTATTCAAAAATCATACTGGATATCTCAAAGTCATACACCATCAATAAAATTCATAAATACTGCCTCAAAAGTCATACAAAATATTTTGCATCCATTTCTATGGTTGTAGCTCAAAAAATTATTTAATTTTTGAAATTCCTCCAATACTTATTCAAATTACATATAGAATTATATATCATTTTTCTAATAGTATTATCTCCATGATTCAAGTAGCCAATATGTTATGTACTCTAAGAAAGGTTTCTCCATAAACTCATCTAGCTTCTCTTCCTCACTTTGATCATATATAAATTTTTTAGATATAGTTTTAAAATATGTCCTATGTAAAATTCAGAATATATTATCTATATCACCTTCTTTTAAATACTCCATTCATTTTAACAGTTTTAGATAGTTCATTCAACTTTGGCATCATTTTTTTTAAGACATTAGTACCAAATCAATAAATTTCACTTCTTATTATTTTCTTACAAAGCAGTCACTATTCTACCTTTCATTTCTAAAATAAGAATGATTCCTATTTTCATATTAATTTAATCCTATAACTCTCTTCATTATTTATAATTACAAATTGAATTTTCATTACATTGAAAAATAATTGACAAAAAATACAATGTTAGCATAATCCATATTAAGGGAATGTCAATATCCCCCCCCCCCCTTGGATTTTTTATAATTCAAAATTTCCTTCAATATTCAATGTGTCTTATCCCACGCTAATTGAAAATAAATATACAGGAGGAAAAAAAATTCTACCAGTTATTTACATTAAGTTGATGGGATTCTAAATATTATTCTCATCAAACACATTTATTCCCCAATATTATTTCACATTCCATGATCTCCATTAATTAATGATAGAAGGACAATACAAAATTTTTCTTAGAAGAGAGGCATTGGATAATAAACTCTAAATATTAGTATATGTAGCATTAGAACCCAATTCACTAATATGTAAATAAACTTGGTTGGCCACATGGACTTAAGTGAACCTCCCCAAACACCAGAGGATTATGACTAGAAATGATGGTCGAGGGTGTATCAGTGGGGATACTATGTCCTATGGTCATAGTGTATCACTGCGGTATTGAATAATGATAAACACTAGAAGAAACAATAAATAACCATCCACGGAATAATAAATCATCTAAATAATATAAACTGGATTGAATAGAATCAATATCAAATTCCAAATGATGGGCATGTCATGTGTTATAAAAAAGGGGGAATGTGGGTAAAGGAATACACATAATCCAATACAAATAATCCAAAATCCAAAAAAAACAATCTTCACTAACATAAGAAAGATAATCTATGTCCTTTTCTCTGTTACCTTATCCTAATTATGCAATTAAGTATTCACACTGGAACACATACCTTTGTCCTAACTTATATTCATAAGATCTGTTCAGGTACCAACCAGTAGCCCGAATAGGGTGTGAGTTATAATTATTAGGACACCACCAATAGTCTCTTATAATTCAGTTGGTTCATATAAAATGAGAAATGTGTAGGTATATAAAAAGTAATATAGTAATGGTATAACAAGTAAAGTGGTAATATTAATGATAGATATAAAAAAGTCCATGAATAGAGTATGTAATTATGAGTAGGAAATATATGATTAATATCAGTACATAAAAGTAAATTGCATGAACTACTCTCCTGGAATACACTATATATGTAAAAATTATCAAACCATCATCTTCTAGGTCCCAAGAATGTAGACCATGGTCACCACCTTTATTCCAAGAAACATAGAATAGTATCATATTTACATGGGCTAGGAACAGAGGGCCAAAGGACAAGGAATCATAATATCCAAAGATATATGTGTATATGGAGGTAATATGTATTGTTTACCTTTTCCTTATGGTTTTTTATTTTATTAAATTATCTTCTACATTTAATGTTCTAGACCTTCCAGGTGTTTCTCATAAAATTAATCAATGTACTAAATTAATTTTTTGATCCATAATGTGATTCACACATAGCACCTTATCTTTTTTGGAGGTTTTCAACCTTATCCCAAACCAACTCCATGGTGGGTTCATACATCTACCATACAGGGAGGGGCGCTTGAGGCCTATGGGACAGCAGGCTTGGGGAATCATTTCATTTTATCTCTTGTCAAGAAAATATAGCGGGATAACCCTTTATAGGAAAATAATTAGTTATTTATTATGATAAAAATTCTATCTATATAGATTATTAAATGTGATACAAACTTTCAATACATTATCAAGGGGTTGTTTGAATAGATTTATAATAATATTCAAGAATATTGACTCACTTATATCCATGGATCAAAATCTTTCATGTGATAGTTATTTTCTTCCCTTGTTTGGTTAGATAATCACACCCCATTAATAAACATAATAAACATAAGTCAAAAAATGTTTGAGGAATTAAAATAAAATCTTATCCTTCACTTTCATCAAATCTATCCAAAATTCCAAATTCTTATAAGAATATGAATTTTGGGAAGATCAGAAATCATTGGTTTCTTCCCCTTAGTCGATTTCTTCCATTATTCACCATGGTTGTTTCCCATTATGTATGATATTGTTTTAGATTTAGGATGAAAATTTTAAGATGAATTCCAAATGATATCAACCATGACGGAAAATCAATCATTCTAGATCTAAATTCATTTCCATATTACAAGATTCATAGACAACACATTGTTGGAATTAGAAGGATCATCTTCATCACTTCAATCATAGACAAAAGGTTGAGAAAGATTTCTCAACATATAGAATTATTTATTTGATGGTCTAAAGTTTCTATAACTCTTCATTCTTACTTCATATTTCATTTTTATCAATTTACATATTTTGGAAGCATGGATCTTTCTTTCTTTTTATCATTATTTAGAATATCCATTTTAACTATAGAAACAAGAGTAGCCTCATTTATTTCAGTTTTCATGACCTTCTTTTGATTTTCCAACTAGTAATGTTATATGATAAGGTACATCGTAGGATCTTTCTTATATGTCTTCTATAGCGCGGTCTCCTTTTTTGTAACACTTTCTTGATACTATTATAAATTGGTTCTTTATCATTGTTCTTCATCATTTATTCTTGTTCAAAAATAAATGCCATGTACTTTTAAAAAAATGTTCTATCTTGTTTCACCTTATATAAACATTTTGATTAAATTTTACCTTTCATTTATTGTACATATTCTGAACTTCTTCAAAAAGAGTTCCAACCTCTAATACTTTCCAAATATATCATTATTGGATGGATTCTATTTTGTTACCTATTACCCTTTAAATTTGACATTGATGGCCATTTATTTAGTGGTTTGTGATGTGGCCTCTTTAGACTGAATTCAAGAATCTTCTCCCTATTTGTTTCGAACACTAATCTTATTTCCTCGCTAGCTTCTTGGTAGAAGCCTATTCCTCGACTGTAATCAGTTATTTATCTCCCATGTTAGAAGTCATGTTTTCTTTTATATACCTCTTCAAATAGTGTGGCCTTTTATTTAAATTTTAATGAGGGTTGTATTTAGTTAGTACATTCCAAAACAACTTATAGTAGTGGGCATTCATGTTTTAGAAACCACATAAGCTACTCATCCATTAAAATCTATTTTTCAAAACCAAATTCTTTTATTTCATTGATGTGTATTTCTTTTCAACTACTTTGGCCTTAAAATCACTTTTCCCCACCTTTCAGTAAGTATTATAGAACTTGTATCAATTGATATTTTTCCATAATTCAATTTCAGTATACCCAAGCATCCAAAAACTCAAATACCTATAAATTAACTTTTTTTTATGGTGCATGAAATCTATCGAGATTTAAATGATTGTAATTTTTTATTGGAATACCAGCTTTTTGTTACTTTTTGGGAACAACACTTCATTGGATTTCTTAATTATACACGTGGATTTTTGTGTATTTTCTTTAATTTTTATACTTCTATATTTGTAAATTTTTGGATTTGAAATTTTCACATGAAACTGAAACAGATTTAATAAAATTATATTCATATGAGTTATGGGATAGCTTTTTCCATGATCATGTCATTGAAGCACATCTGGAGGATCTTAATATCTACAAGACACCATTATGAGTCATATTATCTATAGGGATCATCTCTAAATATTATGTGGTATCACTATTATTTCTCAGTAAATTGTGAAGATCTAGATTCGGTGTTCTAAATATGGTTCAGCTTAACATAAAATTGAAGACATATCATATCAAGAATGTATTTTTGGTCAATTAGTTATTTTACCACTTTCTCAAAATCTTTCCCTAAATTCATAAACCAAACCCCATGTTTTTTATTTCGCTCTTGAAAATAAAAATATGACTCATTTATGATCATTTTCTTTACTTCGAACAAATCATATTGTACATTCACAAAGAATTGATAAATCAATTCCAATGCATGGATAACTTCATTAAAAACATTTATAATAACTTTATTTTAATATATAACTCTTTAATTAAATATTATAAAATAAAATACTTTAATTTTATAGTAAGATAGATTCTTCGTTGACATTCTCTTTCTTTGCGAAATTATTCAAGAAACTCATTTTACTTTTAAATTATTCTTTAATAACCACATATTCTACTTATATATTTTCATTTTAGTCATGTTTTTACTTAATTAATCTAAATATTTAAGTCACCAAATCAGTTGGGACATTATTTACACAATCCTTAACCACATTGTAGAAGACTTCAACAGATTCAATCCATCCAATTTCACCATGTGAGATTATAAGTTCTAGTGAACCGAATGGATGCATTATGAGGGGATTGAATCAGAGTAGCATTACATTTATGTTTTCATCCTTTTAAAATTAAAAAGAAATTTTAGGATAATATCCTTTTATTGGAAATCCAATCTACAACTTATTGCAATGAAAAATAATTAGAAAAGAAAATACATGATTTTTAAAAAATTTGGTCACAATGTGCAAGCATACTGCTTGTTTAGCTACTAATTATCCCTTATTACATGTTCTCTATTAATACATTTTTGTAAATAAAAGTGGTTGGGTTAGTTATTATCCTCATACCACACTTCCAAGAATATACACTACATCTCACAGGTTCACTAACTCCCAAAAAGATATAATGAGTATCAACACCATGAGATGAGATAAGACTTCTTTTCAGTTCATGTTTCTTTGGAAACAGATGTTTGATTGTCTCCTTCGATCTAGTAAGATTATATCAATATAGTGTATCTCAAATTATAAATGAACAACAAATTCAGAATTTAAATAGTGTATAAATACTGAGGATCATGGTCTGTTATTATATCACCGTACAAAACACATTGTAGATCTACTTATTTTTCTTTTCTAAAAAACATGTCACTATAAGATTTGAAAATATATATTTTAAAAACATCATATCCACTTTTCTATAGTATTAGTTCCTTCTCTTATTGACTCTAAAATCATGGGTAATTATATTTTTCATATCTTCTTCAACATATTATTTAGTCTCTTCTTCTTCTCTTATTTTCCACTCAATCATGAAATCTATTATGTGCAAGAGTGATATATTTTATTATTCTTCCCATTGTCCCAAAAGCTCAATATCATCATGATTTTTTAAATGAAATACTATCTCTGTCTCTTTTATAACAAAATTTTTTTTGTTGAACATTAACACATCATACAATTTTACATATACTTGTATTTGTTTAATAAATAATGTCATGACCCTACTTCTAAAAGGCCAATTATCAAATAGTTATATCAATCATTCTCAAATTTTCATATATTGTTAACCAACATATTCATGTGGTTAATTCTACTATATTTAATATATATATATATATATATATATATATATATAATTTATAGAACTACCCTTTTCTTCTTCTACTTACTTCCATACCAATTATGAATTCCCAGCTTTTATTTCTAACAAGAAAAACTAAAAAGGAAATATCTTTTTTTTTTCATGAAAAAAAATTCCCAAAAGAACTCGTGTTGTGAAATAAATTGTTTTGCCTAACCTGATTATTGAAAATCTATCACAATATAAAGAGTATTTTTTATCAAACTTAGCTTCAGTCACATATAACTTAGCATATGTTAAAGGATATGAAAAATAAGAAAACATCATCACATTTAAACATTTGTATTAACCTAGAAAATAAATTCTTTTTAATTTTGATTTCTTCTCATGTAGATTATTTTTTATTTGATATTTTTCATCATTGAATGGGGATCACATATTATTCATAATGACTAAATCAGATATGATTTTTTTTTCATTTATGAACATCTCTAAAATCTACATGTTTTATTCTTCTTCATAGAATAATTGTTGAACTAGTAACATCATCTAGAAAAAACACTACAAAAATCATTACTTGTTGATTAATATGTTTCTAGAATAAGGGTTACAAAACACACATGATGTTTATTTAGATCAGATGATACTTGCATTGACTAAAAAATATCTTTATAGCCCCCATGATTACATAGATAGATTCATGATTGTGCAACCTAGGGTGATGTTTACACAAATGTAGTATGATGTTTATCTAAGGAAGAATCATGGTTGTGCAGAAGTTTCTTGATTTTTAAAAAAGGAATATGATGATTACATAATATATAATTATTCATAAATAGAATTAACATGCCTTAAAAAAATTGTATATATATTGAGAATTATAGTAACATAGTAAAGAGAATCATCCATAAATAGGTCAAACTTATCGAATTCGTTCTTGAATTCCTAAAATCCAAAACATTTCATTTAATTTCAAAACCACTTCAAAATACTTTATAAAAATATCAAACATAATAAATCTCATAAATAACACTTAAATTACTTGGTTGAAAATAAATAAATCAATTAACATGTCTATAATAATTCATCCAAGCCAAGGGGTTCTTCAATATATCCATTTATATTTTTTGTCAACCATTTTTTAAAACATTATGAAACTACTCAAAATCATCACTAATTATAATAAACCCACTCATTAGTCATTAAATGAAATCCAATCTTAAATGGGATGAATCTTGACACCATAACATGGGAAAATATAGTTTTTTGGATAGAATTTTATCACTCAAGATAAAGAAACTTTTAAGAAATGTATTCAAGTGATTTTTCCTTATAATCTCCTTAAACTCATGAAAAAAACCCCCTTTTGAAATTTCCAGAATAATAGATTATTAACAAGTGGTGCACATTATATTTTGAATATATTCTCCCCCTTTTACAAATAATATGTGAAGAGTAATTTCACTTTTCACCCCCCCTTTGATAATATAATTCAATGCATTATGGGGTATTCATCTATATATTTTTCAATAAAGAGGGGTTGGATAAGCATTAAGTTCTAGCCTTAACATATAGAACATATACTTTTTTTATACATTGGTGAAAATAAATCTAACTTATTGCTTGGTTCCAAATAACTCATGATTCACTTTATCTTTTTCCACTGTCTCCTTAATAAAATGTTATATATTAATAATTTTCAAACATCTAGAATGTTCTGTGGGATTTTTGGAGAGATATATAACAATTTTATTATCATTGAAAAATTAATAGTGCCTTCTCAATCTCAAACCTCATGTATTCTAGTTAAAATTGTATCATTATAAACAGAGTGTAAGAATATGTAGTTATTATGTACTCAACATAAATAGTGATCATTAAAAAGGAACTGTAATACTTTTTATTCCATTTCTCACACCTCTCAGAAATTAATAATGTGCCACCTAATGTGTAATTTTTCTTATCACAGTCTCAATCATGGTTTTTATCTATTTATCCTATAAATGAATAATATTAATAATATTTTTATAGTTTTCCATAAAAGTGTGTAATTTTTTCATATCTATGAATCCTCTTACATTTCAGTATGTGTGATTAAATAGAGTTATAATGAATTTGGGAACATAATGTTACAGAAAAAATAATTTCAGTTTTTATGTTATTAATTAGTAGAGGATTCCAATAAGTTTTTTATATTCCCTTTGGTTTAAAAAATTTCTAGCCTCATATTTGATTAACATAGTGCCAAAATTTGTAGGAGTAAAAATCCACTATTATACCTCCATTCCAAAATTCTTACAAAATTATTTAGAGTATTTTTCTTGGGATAAATAAATATTATTAGCCCCTCAAATGAGACCTTATACAATAAAATATGACATCTCACCCAATATTTAAATAAAAAATTTCATTTTCATTTCCTAAAAAAACTACACAAAATGATTAATATTTTAACCTGAAAAAATTATTCCATCCACATATAATATAACTATGAGATTACATATGGGAAAATATTTCACATAAATATTTCTATCAACTTTTCCATTTGAAAAATCAATGTTTCTCAAGCATGCATCCAACCAACCATAACAGAATCCTATGACTTATTTAAATCATATATTTAATTCTTGATCCTAAATATCATGATCCAATATCTATAAAGAAGAAAACCCTCATGTTGTTAAAGTAAAACATCTTATTCAATATCATCCTTTAGGAAGGAATATTTCACAAGAATTATATAAATATTATAATGTTTGTTAGATACTAATTACAATAATATCCTAATGTTCTCATTTAAGTCCACTAGTAAAAATGTCTCTTAAAATTAAATTCCTCCCAAATATGAATAACCCTTGTAAACTAGACTTGATTTATTCATTTTGACATCACTTTAATCATTCATTTTATTTCTAAAAACTCACTTAGTAGTAATTATGTTTTTTTTCTAATGTCATAATAATATCTCTAATGAAGATTTATTTTTAATTTGATCAAATTTATTATTCATTGAATCAATTAATTATTTTTGATCAATTTCCATTTAAATAGTTTGAGGTTTCACTTCTGAAATAAAAAAAGTTTTCTTTTCTAACCTCAACCGCCTTATGGACTATATGAGTACATATTTTAATCCAATAATATTCTAAAAATAAATATGTTTATTCATAATTTTATGCCTATATATCATATCCTCAACTTTAAAATTCATTACTAGTCACATGTGAGTCAATATTGACCAGAACCTATAATTTATTGTAAGTTTCATAACAAGTTTTTCTAGAATCTCTTTATTTCCATCACCATCATATTAAAATTTTTCCTCAAAAAACTCATCTCTATTATTTTTATTTTCAATAAATTTTACATATAATTATTCTACCAACTGGTGTCAGTGTTTTCTCTATAATTTTCAGGCACTACAATTGGAAAATAGCGTACAAAAGTCCCTTCTTCAAATCATTCATCAATATTTTCCTAATTATTATGGTTTATATTATATTAATAAGGGATTCTAAAAATATTTAATTATATTAATGTTATACATTTATGGTTCCAAATCTCATATAGAGTTTTGTGTATGTTGCATCTTAGAACGAATCTATTCTAAATGTGTATAATAGTGCACATAGATTCTCTCCAAAATAAATAAGAAATATTTTTTCCCATAAATATGTCCTCACCATGTATATAATGATTCCTCTCAGTCACACTATTTTTTATATAGTGTATAGTGTTCTATATTGATTCCTTAATTTTGTCTTTTCTAGATATCTCTTAGTTGAATTTTATACATACTTATTTTCATTATCAGACTTTATCTTCTTGATATAGACACCAATATTTTCTCTGCCTATATTTAAAATGATTTAAGCATTTGAAGGGCCTCTAATATGTGATTCATAATGAAAAAATTATTCTTTAGGGTAATATAATAAATTAATTAAATGAAATAAAGATAACCCATGGTTTAATTATTCCTCACAGGACCACACATATCTAAATATAGAAGTTCTAATGGTCTAGTGGAATGAATATCAACTTTATTGTGTCTCACTTTCACTATAATCCTTTTTACACATTTGTAAAAAACTGATTATTTATACATTTTTAGCATGGGAATGTATCTTACCGACTCATGTCTTGAATCCTTTTTCATATTTTTCTGTCCGAGATGACCATGTTTTATATGCCATAAATCATTCTCATATTTGGAACTCATGTAGCATGAATTGGATGTGTCACCAATTTAAAATAAGTTCTCATATGTTATTTCACCTCATTTGATAAATATTACATATTCTCACCACTTGAGAACACATTATATAATTTAAAAATACCTCATTTCCTTTATCAAACAATTTTCTAAATCTAATAAAATAGTGTTTTATTTCTTCACAAATAAAACTTTTTAGATTTTAATCCTATTGACTCAATCTCAACTATTCCAATACCTTCGATTCTCAAAGAGAAATCATTACTTATTGTAACTTCTACTACATTGTGATATTTTAAATATTATGGATTTTGGTGTCACTAGTCATTTGTGAAAACACCCACTACCAAGGATCAATGTCTTTCCTATCTTTATTTTGGTTATACTTCCACTATGAATGATTTAAATTTTTCATTCATATTCAATACTTTTTTAAATTTTTATTTTTATCAGAACTATAAAGGGATATTTTTATATACTTTTAAACAAAATTCACATGTATCTCGCACCTACCATGTGATTCTTTTATTCTTTCAAGCTATTTCTGAGAATTAAGACTTGTAGAAATTTTATTTTAAACCATTTACAATGGATATTAATTATTTTTAACATCTATGATGCTCATTCTTCATTCATGAATTCTTATAGGTATGGATATATTATACCAAAATGTGTAACCCATGAGTATAATAATACAAAACACCTATAATAAACTTGGACTCTAAAAACTCTATTAAATCTATAATGTTTTCCAGAAAATTGCATTCTAGATTTTTTACTACAATATCAAGATTTGACCGGATTTTTCTAGTTCATAAATGATATTTATTTTTATTACATTACTCATTCTTCACAATATTATGAAGATAGTTTTCCATATTATTTTTCCCCCATAGTTATACAAATTTTATAATATTACATTCACTTATAAGAAAAATTGATTCAACTTTTTGAGTAGATTTTGGTATACATTTAACCTAATCTGAGTTAATAGAAATATCAACTATTGTATATTCTTTAGACATGAATTAAATATATTTTTAATAAATTTTCTAACCCCATTTTTAAATCTATTAATATTTAATAAATTTTTATTCCCAAAATCCCATTTGTTATTCATTTAATGTGAGTTTTTCTTTAATATCCTACTTGATATTTTTAGGATCATCATCCTTCATATTGAATTTATTTAACTATTCAATGATTTTAGTCTCTATTTTGTGATATTAGTCATTTTTTCAACTTTATTTTCATAATATTTCTTCAAATTTTTTAACTTTCTTAATAAACATGGTATTTTTTTCAAGACAAGACTATAACTCGTATCTGATTATATACTTCATGTAAGTCTCTTCATCACCATTCTGATCACTAATTTAGGAGGATTCATGGTATTTCACATGAGAATGGAATTTTGTTTCATTTTTATGTTATTCTTTGGGGGATTTTGATTCTAGGGTATCTATCTTCCTCTTCATCATTAATCATCAAATTTATTCTCTTTCTTCTTGAAAAGTTCATCTCACTATGAATATATTTGTCTAGAGCTTCTTCAAAATTTATTATATTGATAATTTTCATCATTATTATTAACATAAAACTTATATCTTTTATTATGTGGAATATAAAAAAAAAATGATTCAATGACTCTACATTTAAATTATTTTAAGAGAAGTTTCTCCTTGTATTTTATCTTAACTTTTCAAAAATCTTTGGAGACATGAGACATAATTCTCCTTTTGTAATTATCATTATCAGTATTATTTTTAGAATCACAAGATGTTTCATCATCTTCTTCTTTTATGTTCATCTATCTTATGGATTCAAAATCCATCTCATCATTCACTTTCTTCTTAAAGGTAGGCCTATCATTCATTTCATAGGTAATGAGAGTGTTTAGAACCTCATCTAAGGAAAGATCCTACCTATCATAAATATAAGAAATCTTAGGATAAAATATTTTATAGATGTTCCTAAAAAAAATCTTTACAATAATGTAATTATCCTTCTTTTCAAGGATGAATAAAATATTTTTTCAAATATCCTTGACTCTATTGAAGTATGCATCAAATGATTTTTTCTTAATCATCTTTAGATCTTTGAAGTTAATTATCATGATTTATTTCTTATCTTATTTCATCTTAACATCTTTTTAATAACAGATTTTATATTTATCTAAAACATCATGAATAAGGTGAAGTACCATAACATTGTTAAGAAAAATCTTATTGGTAAAAAAAATGGAATTTATGGATTTTCAATCAACCTCAATGTTACTTTTATAATGAAATCTAATTTTCTCACCCCTCTGAATTGGTGGACATCTCAGTGTGTATGCATTAGGAACATCAATTACCAAAGACAACAAATACAGAAAGATTATATGTTTTTCAACCATGGAAATTATTTCCATCAAATTTAGGTACACCTCAACAATTAATAGAGTTGATTTTTTCCATTATTGATAAAGAGACAGTCTTACAGGGGTATCATTTTTCTCTGATACCACCAATAATTCCAAGTGGACCAAATGTCTACACTGAGAAGGGGTGAATCAGGATATCGTTATTTTATATTTCCTTTCATTTGAAATAAACCATTATGTCTTGTTAAAAGATGACATTCTCAAAATTAAATTTAACCCTCAAATTATTTTAATAAAAAAATAAAGAACAATAATCATCCTATAATTTTTACATGGTTGGGCCTCAATGGGAGAGCTTACTCCTTTCTAAAGTAGGTCTTTATGTCTTACAAAATATTTTATAATAACACAATTTTCTCAATATGAAATGTTGGTTGTGTTATTGTCATAAACCCATGCTTTCTATCATACACACTGCCTCCTAAATGGGTTAATATCTCCTAACAGATACGATGAATAACACCTCCACCATGTGATAAATGTCTTCTTTTGAGGGTAGGTTTCTTCAATAATAAATGTATGGTCCTCTGATTCAAGCTAAAAAGATGGTATCCATATATAATAGAACATTGTCTTCAATAATATCCACTTTATTAATTATTGAGTGAATAAACACAAACATCTCAGTCGTCTCAACTGTCACAATGTAGAACTCTTCGCAGATCTACTTCTTCATCATCCCTCAAAAAATCTAAACTATGTTATTATGAAAATAAGATCTTTAAAAATATATAACCACTATAATAAATCCTCATAATCTTATCTTATTATCTATAACAACTCAGGTATATAGATTTTTCACAACATACTTATATTTGGAATCAAGCACTTTTTCATCTTCTCTTTTATTTAACTCAGTAACACACTCTATTGTGTCAAGTAGTAAGATGATTTCACTATCTCAAAAACACAATATTCGTGACATTCAAGACCAAAACCAAGTCATGGATTCAGCCACAACTACCCAAAGCCTGCCTCTAGAGGCCAAGTACTAGAGACCAGTGATGAAGGAATAACTAACATGGGGAGGCCTTTTCCTGGGTACAAGTATGCACACAAAAATCCATATCAATGAAAAAGTGCAGAGGGATTAAAAGTAAAAAAAGATACAAAAATATATGGGAACAAACCTGGATGAAAAAACTCTAGACATTACAAGCTTATGGTACTATAAATTGAAATGTAATGGGGAAAAATACATGACTAACCAGAAATATGTCACAATATGAAAAAAAACCAAGAAAAGTAAAACTATTGACATATCCAAGTTCCCAATTCCCATGTTGTGACCATCATATGTGGCCCAAAGTATTAGGTACCCCCAAGCTCCTTTGAATTAACTACTGACCATTCTATATTCTTTATAAGACATTACTTTTGTGGGAAAATCCCATGCATGGGTGATTATATAAATACCCAGTAGGACTCCCCTAAAACTAATGGGAGAGTAGTAATAGACACAACAGGTGTAGAAAGATAGTTGATATAAGATATATTAAAATGGGATATCTCAACCCAAACAAAGAGTACATGTAACCTCATTAAAATACTGGGTGAGTAGATAAACTACAGTTCGAGTCTTCAACACCAATAGATGGATATTAGACACATCTAACCATGAAAAACTAAACACATAAAGAAAATAGAATACCTTGTGTGTCTTTTCCTATCATGGAAGGAGAGTATTAAAATACCAAGGGTACAGATATAAGAGAACATATATATATATATATATATATATATATATATATGCTCAGTCAAAAGATTCCAAATTGAGAGATTAAGGGGATATCCATCTCACAGCTTAACCCAAGATGAATAGTCACCAATATTTTCAAAAGTCTACTAGTGATTCCCCAAATATAATGTATTCTCCCATAAGTATCAATCTAATTATATTAATGACTTTTTAATATACATCATACTCAATGGGACTCTATCCCTAGGTAGGTAACCCTTTCTCTAGTACAACAGGAGGGTCTCGCTCTAATAATCACCAAGGAACTCCACTGCCCAACTCTACCGAAGGCTACTTCTTAGAAAGGTCATCAAGAATATCCACTGCCTATCCCTACTAGAGGGTACCACTCGATAGTCGTTAAGGAACTACAATTCATAACACTTTGGGAGGGTACCACTCAGAAAGCATCATGGAACTCCACTGCCCAGTCTTTCTAGAGGATACCACTCGATAGTCTCTAGTGATCCTAGATGATCATATCCATCATCGAGCATTGCCTAGCCAAGCATCATGCCCAAATCATTACACATCATATCTCAAAATTCAAGTTGGAGGGAACTATCATGATCTATGTGGAAAACACTCTGGATAGGCTACTCATGGGGAAAATCTGAGTTCAAACAAAGGAGATATGGATGATTGAAATTTCCTCAAAAGAGGCCAAGGGATACATGGCGTGTGGGTGGACCCATAGAGCATGTGGTCCCGCTCCACCACCGATCCATGTCCTTGGTATGTACACATCTCCCAATACATGTAAAAATTCATTCCATGTAGGTTGACTACATGGCGTGTCCATGTCAACTGGGACCGAGCCTTTTATTTCAGGCTGTCTCCGTGTAGTTGACACCATGACTGTGTACTCAGGTAAACAACAATGTTATTTCACATGGGTTAATTACCATGAAATATTACACATGGGTCTCCTATTAGGGGAATGGGTAGACACTATATATTATTGATACATTCCATTTCTTCCTTATGATTTCCCAAAACCCTAGATATTTCACTTAAGGTGCTTCATGTCATTTGTTCATCATTATACTTGGAGTAATGTTTAGTTTTCCTCCAGAATATCATATCTGATTCTGATGCCTTGAATCTAAACATTCCATCATATATCCCTCCTTAATTAGACACAAAATCATCTGATCTATCCATGGTTCTTGGTTTTTGATCATCACTCTCTAGAAATCGGTGTCAGTTTGTTCATCAGAAACCCATTGCATGTCCCACGTGCTACCATGAATTTATTTAATGATGATTTGTTCATCTATTATCAAAACAACCATCCTTATCTCAAAATAATCCAAAATCTATGCTCTTTTATTCTATCCACCCATTTCGCATGATACTATTTCGATTTTAGGTGTCCGATCGGGCTTGTTACCTACTGGAAATGTTGAACCAGGACTACAGGGTCTAACTAGTTATGAAACAGAAGAAAATGAGGGGGAAAGAATAAGAAAAAGAGTTTAGTAGATATTTTCAATAGATCTTGGAAAAATATAAAGAATGGGAATTCTGGGTTTTAAATCATTGAATAAATTGATTTAGACTTCAATACATGAATGCATGATCAATCAAAAATTGGCACAGATCGATAGAATGATTGATCTGTTCAAACCATTTAATCAAAAAGTCATAAATCCCCAATTTATGAGTTCTGAATAGATATTGGATTGTTTTTCATTGACAAACATGCTCTAAAATGAATGGAAGAAGTCATTACATCTGTTTCATCATGGTATTCTCTGATTTAGAGTTTCAACATAGTCATATTCGATTTACCAACAATGGTGGAAGAAAGTTCTTTGGATTCTTCCTAGGGTTTATGCCGCTAACACTAGTTGATTTTTCAGGTTGATAATCTCATATAATATTTTGCTGCATCAAAATGAAATAATTTATTAATTAAATAATTTATTGTTACACTAAACATACCACCATTGAGCGAGTAGTCCAACCCCCCCCCCCCCCCTCGCACCGACCCATTTTAAATCATGCCTAAGTTAAACAGCACATTCTGGGCTCAATTGTGATCTCAGATTTCGGACCCGAACATCCATTTAGTATTTATCCAATTTTATTTATGAATTTCTACTAGTACAATAAAAAATAATTTAAATATTCTGATATAATTATTTCCAGGCACACCAAGCCTTATAATCACACATGGTATTAGTCCCTAGCTCTGTAAATAAATATATAAATATTTCATATCCTTTCAAGTAAAAAACCAATTCTATACATCATCCCCTTCTCCAAAATTTTATTCCTAGAAAAGAAAAAATAAACAAAAAAATTTGGATATTGATCCCACATCTATATACCCCACTCCTATGAATACACTTGCACATTTTCGTGCTGCCACAACACATGAACTTTGGGGATGGTCTATAAAAAAAAATATCTTTTATTGATCCTTGATCGTCGTATGGTGCTCTAAAAAAGGTGGATCCATTCTAAATTTATAGCTTTCCCTAGTCGATGACTTGTTTATCCTCAACTGTGTCACATGTAAGATTCCATGCACTCCCTCTAGTCTTGGGGGTATGGTGAGGTGGTAAGAAACCTCGCCAACCCTTTGCATGATCTCAACTAGCTCGATGAACCTTAGAGATATCTAGCCTCCCTTGCCAAGAATCTGCAATACTCATCATGTTTAGGATCTTATAAAAAAATTGTTCTCCCTAATTTAACTCCATAGGCACATTATTGTGATATTCATATGATTTCTATCTACTTTGGGTCATTTTCATCTGCTCACAAATGACTTGGCCCTTCTCTATCATCACATGTACTATCTCTATGCCCACAAGAGATGTCTCATCAATATTCATCCAGCACATGGGTGACCTCAAGGGACTCCCATATCTGGACTCAAAAAGATTCATAATAATAGCAGAGTGGTAGTTATTATTGTATGAAAACTCTACCAAGGGAAAGTGATCCTCTCATCTCCGACTGAAGTCTAACAAGAAATCCATCATCCTGTCCTCCAACAGCCAGATAGTGTGCTCAGTCTTCCAATTAATATGGGGGTGAAAGGCTATACTCAACATCATTAGGGTCCTTAATTCCTCTTGTAGGCCACTCCACAATCATGACATAAACTATGCATCACAATTATAGACAATCATTGAGGGAACCACAAGAAGGAAAACAATATTTTGTACATACAACTAACCCAAAAACCCCATAGAACTCTAACCCCTGATAGCCATTATGTGTACAGACATTGTGATTCGATAAACTGTCACCTATATAGTGTTATATCCCTTCTCTATTCATGTAATATCTATCAAAAAGTCTAGGTATATGTTTTCCCACTTCCATTCTGGGATCTCATGGGGTAGAAACAAACCTACTGGAACATGCTTCTCTGCCTTCACCCGCTGCAAAGCGATGCACTGAGAGGTGAAATGAGCTATGATTCGTATCATGTTAGATCACCAAAAGTATCACTTATAGTCTTTTTACATCTTACCCACACTAGGATGTACATCTAGGGGGTGTGTGGAGCTCTCATTTCACCTCCTCTAGAATCATGACTTGAACCACCATCCATCCCTGGAAAAAGATGATGAGATTCCCTCCTAAAGAATATCCATATGGTGAGTCACCCATGGATATCTGGTCATTTAAGACCTAACAGTTGATGTATCCTAATTTGGACTATCTCACACACTAAAGAAGTGAAAGATTCAACACCATTTACTGTAGAAAAGTTATACAATCCTGCTCTACCAGGGTTAGCTATAGGGAATCTAAATAGTCTAAATCTTTAAGCACTAAATAAGACTAGGAGTTCCTCCTAAGGGAATATATGACAACGTATCTATTCTATGATGAATAGACTATCATGAAATCATAGTCTTGTAGGAACTCTAACAAGTGTTATTGTCTCAGTTTTACATCTCTTTGAGTGAAGAAGTACCTGAGACTCTAATCTTCTATGTAAACTATAATGTACTCTCCTAGAAGTTAGTGACTCAACATCCTCGGAGAAAATACTACCATTGCCAGCTCTAGGATGTCAGTTGTGTAGTTTTTCTCATGGGGTCTCAACTAACACAACCCATATGTGATTATTTATGACTGCTGCATCAACACATAGCTAAGTCCAAGTCTTGAGGTATTGAAATACACCACGTACTCCAACCCATCCTCTTATAGTATCAACATAGGGTAACTCATCATCCCCATCCTCAACTCATCAAAGGACATCTATAACTACCCAGACCAGATAAACTGGTTCACTTTCAGTGTTAGGGTAGTAAAAGGGACTATATCTTTTGGGAGATCATCCACGATCCTCTGATAGTACCCCACCAAAACAAGACATCTCAGCACCTCTAACACCCTCATTGGTGGATCCCAAGAAATAACTACATCGATCTTCCATGGGTCCATGTCTAAACCATTATAATAAATGAAAATACCTAGAAAGTGAACCTACAGTATCTAGAATATGAACCTCATGAGCTTCCCATAAAGTTGTTGCTCTTAAAAAAATCTAGTACCATCATCATGTTCTCCGCATGATCCTCCTCTAATATAGACTAGATGAGTATGTCATCGATGAATATGATCCAAAACTGGTCTGATTGTGTCCAGAATACCTAGTATATCAAAGCCATAAAGATGGTGGGGCATTATTTACACAAAAGGGTATCACAAGGAATTCAAAGATTCTATAGTGACATAGAAAAGAAAAATTTGGAATATTATCCTCGAAAACACTCAACTGGTGGTAGTCGAACCTAAGATCAATATTTGATAACCATATAATGCATCCCAAATGGTTAAATAGGTCATCAATTCATGACAGGGGTACTTTTTAATTACTATTTATGGGTTTAGGAGATTATAATCCACACAAAGCCACAAGATACCATATTCTCTTTTCATGAAAAACTCTAGGGATGCTGAGGGGGACACATTGGAACTAATTAAAACCTTCTCTTGAAGGTCTTTCATTTTAAACTACATATCCTGGAGCATGGTAGGTACAATCTAATATGCCATACATAGAATATATCTTAGCAATTTCAGGATGAAAGTCTTTAAAAAATTCTAAGCCATGCCTCATACATAGTCTTGGAACATCCTTAGTGGAAAATTTCATATAATCCTTCATGTATAAAGGAATCCTTATGCCTAAATACCATGCTGCACCAAGGGATATACTTTATAGGTGATAGGAAATGGGATGCAACCTCCTGTATGAAAAACCCACTCACCCTACAATGAGATATCTCTCACTAGAAAAGGAGAATATTTTCCCATTAGTGTGTAGGAATTTGACTTGTTTGTAGGGGTATTTAATCTAGGATACAACCATGTATAACTAATCCATATTGAAGATGAATTCATTGGGTTCTATTGTGATGAAAAAAAGGTCTCACATGAACCTCTCTCCACCAAGAAATATCTAACATGTCTGGAAGATAAAAGATACAGAAGAAAAATTTCATGTAGGAACCTCAAGACAAAGGCATTGGGCTAGTACCTCAAATGGGATCTCCTGATCTCACACCATGTTTCGAGAGATAATGTAATGATAGAAACCTATGTATAGAATTACTGACTCAATTGTATAAAACATGCATATCATACATCTAATGATATCATGTGATGTGGGATCATAAACCTATGGAGCCTACAGCTGTATGTGGCCTTAGATACTAGATCCATGAGCCTGACGTAGGCCTCCTAGTGGTTGTGGGAGAAGGATATCATAACATCATCGACCACTCATATCTCCTCCTACTCCTTTGCCAGCTCTTCCTCCTAGGGTACCACCATATCATTGCCTAGAAGATCCCAAATCATGGCATTGCCTCTACTATAGAGGTCCATCAGCTACCTGCCTGCGCTCTTAGCCACATCTTGTTGGGATGTCATGATCCATATGACCTCACCCATCACAATAAATGCACCACCCCACTCAGTTATTCTTGAGTGCTCTTCACTATCGTAGTACTATATGACCACATGCCTATGTATTCTCATGAAAGGGTTTCCTATGTCGAGATCCCACTGACTAGCACCTACAAGATGTCGTAGACGAAAAAGCTCTATGACACCCATTACCAGCACTAGCTACCTATAATCCCTCTAACAGAAAGCTCTATTTCACTAGTGGCTGCTCTAGCACCCAGGCATAGATGGGGATGCACAAGGGAACTATGTTGGAATTAATATCTCTATAGAAACCATGCAAAAACTTCTATGCTCAAAAGTATCCATCACTTATCATGTAATGGTAGTACCAAGTAAGGTCTGTGTACCTCATTGAATACTCATCCACCATCAACCCTCCCAACTATCACTCCATAAGATCCAAAATGGGGACTCAACACAAGAAGGAGGGGTAGCACTCCTCAAGAAATAACTACTGGAAATCAGGTAATGATAGTGTTGACTCATCATACATCTTTGTAAAACGGATCCACTGACAACCAATTACTCTGTGGAAGAGTCTAAAAACTAGTTCAACTACTTGATTTTTTGGGGTTTGAACAATCCTAATGATATAGAATAATGAATCTATCCAATCCTTTGCTTCTCTAGGATCTTGCTCGCTGCAGATCCTCAGTGGCCTCTAGCGCTAGAACTCATGGAGCAAGCTCAATATATGCTCATCCTCAGACTACTATGCTAGAATGATTTGACGCTCAATAGGGTTTTTTGCTTCTGCTTTCCTACATGGATAAAAGGGTCGTATGATGGACCCTAAACTTAAGCCTTAGCACTCAATGGATCCTCTTCACAATCTAGAACTGGTATCCTAGATGGATGGCATTGCGGAGGTATCCTGAGATTTATCAAGATATTCCATGGTCAAATAAGCATATATATATATATATATAACAAAAATGGGGAGCTGAATCAAGAAGGATAGTCGCAGACTTAATCATATATAATGAATTTACCATTTATCCATGTAACCAATTTCCTGGTATGACATGTTGACATGTAGGTAGTCAAGGTCCGAGTGAATGGATATGTCGGCCATCCACACCATCAATGGATTCCCTGACCTAAGAGTCGCACTCAATAATATCTGACATTATAGAACTAAACTCAACCAAACCCTCATAAGGGGACTAGTCCAAACAAACTCCCAAGGAATGAACCTACTATAATATCAATCTAATAGGACCCTATTCAAGTTGAGGCTCAAACCACAACTATGCCAATGCTGTCTCCATAGGCCATGAGTAGGCGACCAGCACTGAAGGCATAACTAACATGAGGATACCATTTCCTATGTACCTGTTAGCACACACATAGCCATCTTGATGAAAAAGTGAAGAGGGAATAAAATTAAAAAAGAAATCAAAAAGCTGAGGGAACATACATTCATGAAAAACCTCTAGAAAGTAAAAGAGTATGATAGTTTAAACTATAAATTAAAGGGAAAAAATACACTCCTAACCGAAAATATGTCCCAACCTGAAAAAACTAGAAAATTAAAACTACTGAGAGATCCAATCTCTAGAATCCCACATGCTGACCTCCGTACACAATCCAACATACTAGGTATCCCTAACTACAGGGGTGAGTATATACGTAACCAGTAGGATGCCCCGAAAGATGAAGGGGGAGAAGTAAGAGATACAATAGAAATAGAATGATAGTAGATACAAGAAAAAGAAAAATATAATGGCTTAACCTAATCCAAGAGTACGAGTAGAATCATCTAAACACAAGGGGATTAACACAATGATTAGATAAACTACATGTTGATTCATCACCACCTATAGAACGAGAGTAGACTCATCCATGTTAGGACAGATAGGGTAATGGAAGATGGTCTAGATGGGGGTGAATAGACCTGATTAAAAAAATTAATAAAAGAATTTATTAATTAAATTAATTATCAAAGTTACTTGTTAAGGTTAATTAACAGCTGAAAAATTAAATAACATAAGAAATTTTTTTATAGTAGTTCGGTCTAAATCTACTCTTATACCTCTCTACTTGGAAAGAGATATGTGTCCACTAAAAATGATTTTTTTAGGGGGAATCATAACCCAATTACATAATCCTTTTCAAGTTGAGGGATAACCATGACACTGACTTTTGTATGGGTGTCCCAGCCCTCACAAAATGACTTTAGACACTGTGAGACACAAACCAAACAGTCCTGACTTTAGATACAAGGAGTCACAACCCTTATATCCTGAAATTAGAATCTGGGAGTCATAACCTGATGAAAAGTAATAACAAATAATTCTATTTTTGTAAAAGCATAAACCAAAAAAAATAGAGTGCGTGTGAGAGATGGGAAATAGTGTTACAGACTCTGTTGATGATCCATTCCATCACAGAGTCCAAGGAATGAAAAAGTGGAGTACCTCAAGCAAAAAAGAGGGAAGGATCATCAAGAATTTACAAAGGCATTAAGGCTCGCAAGTTACTTTTTCTCCAGCCTTGGGTGCGCAAGTCACTTGCGCGCCAGACATGGGGTGTGTAGGTCACTTGCGCACCCAAATTGATTTTTTCACCCAAACTCAGGTGGCCAATAAATACCCCCTGTGGGCCCCCAATTATGGGGACAAATTTTCTAGAAATTAGATACAGAGCTTTGGGCACCCAAGTCTTCGTCTGAAGTCTTCCAAACACTTCTAAAGTAATTTCTTACCTAGAATGGAATATCCAAAGAAGAAGAATAAGTCCTAAGTATTAGAACTCATCAATACGTGTGAACCTATGTGTCCAACCCTTGAGATAAATTAAGACACTTTCGCACATCCTTGCCCTCTCAAGGGAACTTGTGCGCCTCAATTCTGGAAGCATTTAGGGATAATACTAAGGGATTCAGTTCAAAGTCTCCCAAGTAGTACCCTATGGGTTATCTTTTTCCCAAGTGAACTCATGTTGTGAAATTATACTTGCGTGACTAGGACTTGAACGCCAGACCAATACTTGCACACCTCCTTTCAGTTCACCTCCATTCTCCAAATCCGCCTCTCCTCTTCAATATTTAGCCTTCAAAACCGTCTTCAAATCCATTTACAGCATGGTTCCTTTGTTGGATTCTTTATCTGAAAGGAATTCGATGGAACATCTATCAAAACCTCATGATTTAAATAACTTTATATCACTACGGTTATAGTTTTACTCCATTAAAACTCATCCTTTAAGATGATATGACCTCTAATTTGGGCCTTCTTTTTAGGAGTAAGTCCCAAGTTAAGTATCCAAATCTCCAAAAAGCACACATACCTTTATAGACCATGATCACATGGGAATCCTTCTCAGGAGTAACCCCCAATCACAAGTTCCAATCCCCTTTAATTCTGGACATCCTCCTTAAGAGTAATCCCCAAATTAAGGATCTAAATCTCCATAAATCACAAATACCTTTATGGACCCTGTTCATGGGCATCCTTCTCAGGAATAAGCCCCAATAATAAATCCCCTTTAATTCTAGGTATCCTCCTTAGGAGTAAGCCAAAATCATAAATCCCCTTTCATTATGGGCATCCTCCTTAGGAGTAAGCCTTAAGATAAATATTCAAATCTCCATAAAGTACAAATACCTTTAGGCATCCGCCTTAAGAGTAAGCACCAAGTCCCCTCTAATTTGGGAATCCTCCTTATAAGTAAGCCCAAAATTATGTATCCAAATCTCTATAAAGCACAAATACCTTTATAGACCCTATTCATAGGCTTCTTTCCTGAAGTAAGTCCTATACTTCATCTAATTGGGCAGTCATACCTACATAAGCCCCAGATCATTCATTGTGACCACATCTTTCATGGCACAAATCTTCAAGTTTACTGATACCTCTTGTTTCTCACACCGAGAATGACTCACGTGATCTTAGAGTGTAAAAGTAATCATGGTAAGTTTTTCATACATAATCCCCACACTTCATCGAACTACGTGGACTTTGATCTCTACCATAAAAGTAGAGTACATAAGAAGCCTTTCTATGGTTCAAGACCATCACCCATTAATTCTCATATGTCCCATATGATGTTAAACGATATCCTAATTCCTGAACTATGTGGGTTAAGATTCCTTCTTAACAATGATACGTAGGTAGCCCATCCCTGCGTACGATCCCAAATCTGAAATAATCCCTATCTTTCTGGAAGACAATAAACTCCAAGTGCTTCAATGAGTAGCTTTAAAACCAATATGTTCATCACAACGACCAAGCGATCTTTATATAATGTATTAAAGGATACCATTAATAAACAACCTCCAATACAAACAGATGATTTTCTATTAATGAAGAACCTCAGATACATATTAATTATTCTCTAAATACTACACATATCAATTATTTATTGTCAAATAAAAAATCTCGTTTTCATGCTTGGTGAATTAATAAGGATTTGTGAACATATCTTAAATCTATAAGAGAGTCCCATGGTGGGCAATAATTACCCCCAAAAGGGTGAGATGAGCCCAAAATCCCATCCTCTAGACCAATGAAAATTCTTAAGCCTCATCGGTCTATGACTAATGAGAACCTACCTTTGGAAAGTAGGTACAAATGGATATAGAATCATTGGGTGTTTCTGGTTCCACAAATAAACCTGTTGGAAACCGATTGGAAAGTTTTAACCTTAAAACAAACGAGCTCATCCCCATTTCCAAGAACGAAATAAAAAAAATGGTGAACACGACGTGAATCCTTAACCAAGTTAAATGATGTTTACCTATTTGTTAGGCCCCTATTAAACTAAATATGAGGTCCAACAAAGAAATATATAATATATGTGCTCATCCAAAAGATGTAGCTCTGACCAGGATTATATTGATTGTGTCTACTATATCAAACAGGCACTCTTTTTTCATGATCTCCCAGCAATCCAAATGGCTTCTTTGATGTTCACCCGCGTGAATGACTCATCTGCTACTCCTGTTGGATCATCGTCTGCTTCGAGGACGACATCACCCACCCAGCGTCTTCAACGCTGGGTCTTGAATGCGTTGGTTAGGGAGTACTGTCAACATGGTACCAATACAACTCTGGAGGCCGCTTGACGAGCCCTCCAAGTGAACAACGCACCCAGGTCATCCGGACAATGACGACCAGTGGTCCAGAAGCAGATGGTGCCAACCACCGTCTCCAACCATTTCGGGTCATTATCCCCAGAACGCAACAACCAGTCCCTCCCATACTACAGGGAGGTTGATTAGGATGTCACTCAGAGCCTCTATTCAAGGATGTAGGAGTCCTTCTCGAGGACTCCCACCAAATATCGCCACCAGACTTGTGCGGTAGTGCACCCTCAACATGATGAGGGTGTCGCCTCCAAGCATTCGGCTGAGGTTCCTCGAACTCGAGCAAGCAAGACGAACCACCAGAGGCAACAAATGGTCAACATGGAGAACGTTCTTACCTCTGCCCCCTCTAGACAAGTTCATCAACCTAACTTGATGGAAAACAGAAAGCGGGCACACACACCCATCCTCCCTAATCCCACTGTCCAGTAGACTCATCTGGCAGCAACCCGCCATTCCCGCCAGGCAATTCTGGCGGAGTACTATAGACAGGAACATACACCTGTTTATAAATCATCAGCTAGTTAGTAGGCTCGTCTGACTACATATGATTAATTCCGCCAACCAAATGTGTTGATGACCGATAAGCAGGAACATACACCCTCTTACCCTCATCAATTCTTCCAGTAGTCTTGTCTTCCAGTATTAAAAGAAGTTCGTCAACCATGTTCAGCGGAGTACAACCAGAAGGCACATACACCTGCTTGTATTAATCAAGCTAACCAACAGTATCATTTGGTATCACCCGGACTTGTCAATTGGAAATCCCTAATGAAAAAAAGGCAGATACAAAATTTTTCCCCCACACATGAGTACTGTCAGAATCCACTGATAGGAAAAGGATGAAAGGAGCAGGCACACACACCTCCTCCAAACAAGGATTGGACATATATTCTCATTCCGATAGCTTCAGCATATCAGGGAAAGAAACACAACTCTATCCCTATCATTGGGGTGACTCACCAGCATGTTACCCCAGAACAGATACACACCTCTGTTCCAGTCCATGAGGGTTGTGGGGAATACTCCCCCATGTCATGTTGACAACCAAGTCGGGCACACACACCCGGTTTAAATGAGGATCTTGAGCCTAACCTGACCATTTCTCCTGAGCAGGCACACACACCTGTTCATAATAACCACTCCCGTCAACAAGTGGTTTCTAATGGGAGTAACAAGGTGTCTAAGAAAAAGACTCATCCAGTGTAGTTGGAAAGTCAAGAACCAATCTACAATGAGGCCTTTCTCAATGCTAGAGTCTTTAAAGCCCTCAGACAGTTATTTGTTGCCACTCAATATTCTACTCTCTCATTTCCCAACAGTGGGAACGATAATTCCGAAGGTCTTCATTAGACACTTACTCATGAAGGCTTGCTTCATGACAATTCAGTTGATCTTGAAGTATCATCTTCATATGAGAGCTGCAATAACCCTCTACGTAGCCAGAAGGCCAAGGAGAAAAATGTTTCATCTAATGCTATAACCCACCATGGTGGTCCTCCCCATGATGATTAATTTAGCTACGAAAGTCCTCTCTGTAGTAGTAATTCGCATTGCCTGGAAAATTCTCCAATAGATAATGAAGTGAAGAGAAAGCCCTCTTATCTTGAGGTACATGAAAATGTGAAGCCAGTCATGTCTGATGCTTTTCTGCTTATAGGTGAAATACTTTCTCAACCAAAAGATAGCCTGGGGTGTAGGTCATTCTTCAAACCACCCATGGGTCATTCATCTTCTAAATTGACATATGAAAACTCTACCAATCTTGTTGAATCTAATGCAATATCAAAGAAGCACCAACTTTGGTCCAATCAGGTAGAGTCATCTTCATAAAATGATAAAGAGGAAGTACTGAATATTAGAAAACAACTAGTGAAAGGTGATGTACCAGTCATGTTTTGGCCTTTGGCTGACTCTCAGTATGATATTCCAGAAATGTTGATGGAAGATTGCATTCTCGATGTTTGTCTCAACATATGGAAGACAATTTGTCAATTAAAAAAGAATATATTACCTTATGATGAATATCAAAATCATGTCAAGGTAATAGAAGTGTTGCAATGACAAATTGACTTGGCATCTTTATTGGTTTCCCAACATCCAAGGGTTGAAAAGCAGCAGATAGCCCTTCAACATACATGCCTCAGCGCATTAAAAAAAATGTTTCAGTTAATTACCGATACCCCATCTGGCATTCATATCAGGGGATGGGGTATCCATTGAGTGTTTCATTTCACTGTGCTCCCCAATCAACAAGGCCCGCCAAAAGTAGTCTCATGCAATGTTATTTTCCACCGTCTGTTGTAACCAACTTATTTTGCGTTTAATCAAAGTCTTTCTCAAGAACAAGCCTCAACTGGTTCTTCCCAAAGTCTGGCATATAAAGAACAAGTTGTCAAATTTCTCTTACATTAAGCAAATGAGAATGTCGAATAGGCGTCTTGTTTAGAGAATGTGAATCATCAGGATTAGATGATACATCCAGCCCATTTCTGGACTAAAATCCACAAAACTAGGAGAGTTATTAAGAAAATTTCAACTATAGAAGCTCAAGAGTCATCTCACCTTGCTAGACTAGGGACTCCTTCAATCCAACCCTCGGAGTCAACAAACAGGAATCGAGGAGTTGAGCAAGAAGAACAGGAAGAGCCCTAGTCCTTCAGACTAGGGATTTTTTCAAATTTTTAATCTATTCCTCAGTGAAAGTCAATCTTCTATCAATTAGGGAAGAATCCAAAAGATGAACATAGAGAGGAATTATCAGGAAATTCCCTCCAAATTACAGTTCATAAAGATGTTCCCGAGGGATCAACCAAACAAAAGGAAAAGTCTCATAAAATACTTGGAAGAAGACAATATCGCATAAATACGGACAGAATGACTGCAATGCATTATGCATCGATAAATGTCATCAATGTCATTGTTACTGATCCCCTAGAACACAAGTCTCACTCAGAGGAATCAAATAAATAAGTTCCTATTCAAACAGAAACAAATGAAGGTGGCGTGCGTACCAGGATCCAGAATATTTCCCAAAGGCAAGGCATTCCTTCAGGAAATACCCTTCCATACTCTAAAAAGGTACATACCAATGTAAAGGGTAAAAATCACCCTACATCTGGAGAAGGAAAATCACTCTCATTGGAGGAAAGGTTCACACATTAGGAGGAGGAAATGAAATAGATGAAGAGACTGAATGCAGAACTACTTCAAAGTAGTCTCCTTCATAAACATACTGGGGGAAATCAATCAAGAGAATTTTTTGCAGCTACTGGGATATATCATGAATATCCCCCTATAAAAGCACACCCTCATAGGTCTAATCCTATGGGTCATGCGTGACAACAACCGGAAATACTACCATCAGTGGTAGTATCGGTCACCACACCCTTCCAATCTCCAATTGTTGTACATGCTCAGTTCCAAGATCATCCAAATTTTTCCCAAACATTAATGACTATCATTGAGTCATTAATAGCTCGGTTGGAAGCTATGGAAGGATGACGAGAACCAGTGAAACCAGAGAAGAAGGTTTACCCTAAATGGGTAGATCTAATTCTTCCTCCTCCAAATTTTTCAAATGTCACCTTCCCCATTTTCAATGGTTCAGGAGATCCTGAGCAGTTTTTAACACATTTTGTTTCTCGCTGAGATCCTATGATAGGAAATCCTCAATAACAAGAAGAAATAAAGCTCAGGTGTTTTGTGAAATCATCGCAAGGACTAGCCTTTTCTGGTATACAAGTTTTCAATCCCGATCAATTATTGGATGAGATGATCTTCGTCAAAAATTCTTGTTTCAGTTCAGCTCAACGCTGCAGAAGACAATAGTTTTTGATCTTACAAATTGCAAACAAGGAGAATGAAAGAGTTTCAGACTTCATTGCTTGGTGGAAAGAACTAACATATTCCTTGAAACTAGTACTCCCTTAGGAAGAATTGTTACCCATTTTCATAGAAAATCATCGCGATGAATTGTGTACACCATTGATCCCTGTGCAATACATAGGAGGGTTTCGGGAACTTTCTTCAACTGCCCAACAAGTGGAAAATTCCCTTGTAGAAAAAAAACCTAAGTCCTGTGTAATTCCATCAGTTCCAGGAAGGAGAATAGGGAAGGCAGATACTACAATAGTTACAGTCAAGCAATAACCTATACCTACTTCCACTTCAAAACCTTCATCATATTGAAGGGCTCCACCTCCTGAGCGTCAACAACAGTGACCTCCTCATCAAGATGAACTAAAAGATCAAAGGTGGAAACAGTTTGAGGAGTTAAAGAACAAAGTTTATACTTTCTAGAATGAACAAGTTACTGGTTACTTCATCTCGGCACTGGAAAACAATCTGGTCCAATTTCCCGTGCCCAAAAGGCCAAAAAAGGAAGGATATGAAGACCTCCCCAACTATTTCCCATTTCATTAGATGTTAGGGAATCCCATCCAGGAGTATTTTTTCTTCAAATACATCCTAAAAAAGATGGTGGACTCTAGATAACTGAAACTGAAAAGTTCTTCATCTCACGTAGCATGTGTTACTGCTATTGATCCAAAGGAAGAAGGTGAGTGCCACGAGGTCATAAGTAAAAATGCGCAGAAATATGATGATTGGATGGCCAGGAAAATGATCAATCAAACTCATTCATTTTGAGAAAACAATTGAATCAACCAATTGTGTCTTCTTCTATTCCTACCACAGAAAAACCACCTTCATCAAAAGGAAAATCCCTAAAGAAGCGGCGTAATATGAAGAAAAAAGAGAAGTCAGAAGAAGATGAGCTTGTGTCGAAGCCTAAATTGTCTTTGACTCTGGCAGATTTTATGCCATCTGCTTCAAGATAACGGGCACCGACCCACCAAATGGAACAACCCGAACTGGTTCATCATATGAAGAACTGATCATTGGCTCCATTAATATGATTCATTTAACGGACCCCTATGCTAGTGAGGGTTTTGATTATGATGAGCCTAATTTCCTTGTATCTAACAGAAAAGTTAGAGGAAGAGACAGAGGTCTTGGACATAGAGGAAGACGTGGATATTCCAAAAACCACTATTCCAACCTTACCCCTACTAGAACCATATATGCGTTGGAGACTCATGGAAAATCCATTCAGCGGGCTCAATGAGAAAAATTAAATTCTTCCACACATGGCAGGTTTAGTCCTGATACAGTTATTCTGGAGGACCGGTTAGAGGTTACACCATCTCCCTCTCAACCAATAGATAGACCTAGTTGGTTTAATCTACTAAATCCAGGAGTGTTTCTAGTTCCTTCCCCAATACAAGATGCATCTACAGACAAAGCATCAACTTCCAAGGCACCAAAAAAACCACATTTTCATTCTGGGAAACGCAGACCTTTTTAAAAAAATTATGATGTCTTGAAACATTTTTCCCAAGTACTAGCCATGTTATCAATTCTGGATGCCTTGAATCTGTCAAAAGATCTTCAAAAATAACTTATTGAGGCTTTTTCAAGTCCTCAAGAGTTCGAAACCAAAATCATTGCGGATGAAGTCTACCGTATAGAGAATGATCCTGCAGAATGTCATGTAGTGATATCTTTTACAGATGAAGATGATGATGATGTTGTACGTGGACATGTAATGACCCGAGATTTTGAATAAATTTTGTTTCCTCACTTTGTGTGTTATTTTATTTTATACTCAACAAAACTATTTCATTTAATAAAATGAGTATAATTAAAATAAGACCATTGAGTTTCGACTTTTATATGACCATTGTTCAATAAGACCGTTGGAAACAAAATGTTATAATTATTGTCTTTAAATACAAGTGATCTGGATTAATTAATATGGAAAGAAGATTCGATGGCCCCATCCAGTAGTCTCAATCTGATCGAAGCCCATCTGACAGAACTCGAGAAGCAGGTAGCACCTTTTGGCATTGCTCTGTACCAAATCCAAGCTGAACTTCAACATGTGAAGCTGGAATGGAATCGCCTTCGTGAGAAGTTCGAGCTGATAGAAATCACTACTCGGGCAATGTTGGCCGAGTCGTCGCATGATTCTATCACCCTAGCACACCTTACTCTTAGGTCTTATGCTGGTGTTATAAGGGGTTATGTAATGAGACTGTAATTTCCTTGTTTAATCCTTTCATTTAAATAAAAATTCTGATTTATTCTTATGGTGAAGTTTGTGAACTTTCAAATGTCCAGATAAATATAGTTTTCATATTATTGATGAATTTTAGAGGGATATTTTTAAAAATATTTATGTAAACCTTAAACAATTAATAATGTGTAATGATTTTCAAAAAATGGTCTTCTACAGTTATGTTCAGTAAGAAATTTAGAGTCTAATAAGATCAACATAACTTTTGATGAATAGTAATTTATGAATAGTGATTTTATGCTTAGGATTAGTAATGTGACCAAATTGATTAGTAATCTCACGTAAAGAAAGTATTAATATAATTTAGGCAACTTGATTGAGTAATGTGATTCAATAAAATAGCTAAATAACTATTTTAGAAATTATTAGTCAAGTATTAGTTTTTTCAGGTGAATGGTGTTTCTTAACTAAAAATTAAATTAAAAAGTTTTAGAAAATTATTTTTATAAAATGTCGTTCATTTTTGAATTCCGAGCATCGATATTAGGTTATGGTGATTTTTGGGGATTTTTTCTGAAAAAAATGAATTTTCAGTGAATAGTGTTTTATATAAAAATTAAATTAAAAATATTTAGAAAATTATTTTCATAAAATGGAGTTCCTTTTTGAAATCAGAGCATCAATATTTGGTTAAGGTCAAATTTTGGTATTTTTCTGAAAAAGTTGATTTTTTGGTGAATAGTGAATTTTCAGTTTAGAGTTTCGGGTGTTTAATGACATCATTAAGGATGTAATAATTATGTAATAATTCTAGTAGACTTATGAATAGTAATATAAGTTATTAGGTGTCCCAAGTATCCAATACCATGGGAAAATACCATGGTAAAGCCCATGGTTTTTCCAATACCACCATTGAGGTGTCCCTTGGCCATTAATGCCTTGTCCCCTCACTTCCCCTATAAATACCAATCCATTCTCTCATCCTTTCCATTCCAAAATCATACTCAATGCGGTTCTGGTCTCCTTACCTCCCAAGGAGTCCTCACAAGGTTCCCTCAAACCTCCCAAGTTCCCAAACTTCAATATTTCAAAGTTACTCTTCAAGGTAAGGGATCCTACCTCTTTTTTTCTTTTCATGTATTTTCCTTTATATCATTTATTTTAGGCTCCATGTTCTTATGTTGGGGATGTTCTTTTATATTAATCCTACTTTCCTTTTTATGTTCATATGATGAGATACCCCTTCTTGCTCTCATTAATTCATTTTAATAATGTTTAAGTGGCGTCGTTAGGCTGCCGAATTTTTGTAAGGGATTCTTTCTCCCTTCTCATTTTGAAGTTCTATATTCATGTCATGTATTTAAAGTTTCTTTTTGATATGTTGGGGTATGATCCCTATATCCATAATACTTTACTTTTTAATTTCATATGATGATATACCCTATTTGATCTCATCAATTCATTTTTTTTGATGTTTTTAGTGATGTCCTTAGGCTGCCGAATTTTCATAAGAGAAATATTATTTTTGTCTCCCTTCCAAGTTTTCATTTCATATGGTATGTATTTCAAATTTCATTACCATTTTCTTATATACTTTACATTATGTCTCCCTACTATTTTATGGATCATTTATGAGTAAGGTGACCCATGTCCCCTCTCTTTTCAATGTTTTCTAAAACCCTGCAACATAGTCGTTATGCTGCCGAATTTTTCATCTCAAAATGTCTCTCTGTTTTTCGCAAATTAGTTTATTTTATTTAGTGAATACTCAATTCTCATTATGCTACAGGGTTATTCTCATATATATATATATATATCAAAAGTTTCTATTTTAATTCTGGTATTTACATACATGAAACCCAATTTCCTTTTCTGTGGGTTTAAAGTGACATAAAGATCATATCTTTAAATCAGTTTTTAAATCGTTATGATTATGAAATGAAACCCATTTATTTTATGCTATATGGGTTATTTACGAAATGTTTGATGATGATATATGTCTCTCACATGATAATATAGAAAAATTAAGGGTGTGCCCTGATAGTGCTCTAATGCATTGGGTAATGATGTGATCTCTAGGGATTACAATTTTAACGATACATTGGTGAATAACCTTGGTAATTTTTTTAAATGACACCTTGGGGATGGACCTTGGTGATATGTTCAGGATTGTCTAAGTTAAATGTTGTGGCCACATATTCAAGTTAGGAAACACGTTATTTTTATTATGATATGCCTCATGATCTCTTTCTCATGCCTTGAAGTTATTTATCATGACTTTATTGATGTATCTCAAGTTCACATGTAAAATGTTTCTCATGTTTCCCTTACTGGTCCTTCTGCTCTCCCTTTCCTTTGATGTATGCTCCCAGGTTATGAGATGTTGTAATGAACTTCGGATGAACAATGAAGAAGCCTTTAAAGTGTTTAAGAATAATGTTTTATGTCATCATGTATTAAGTTCCTGGTTTCCAAGACACTAATCCTTAAAGATCCTCAGTTTTGTAAAATGTAATGAAACGTTATGTTATAAAAATGTGGTATCAAAGGATGGTTTAGTTATTTATGGAAATAAGGATATGAAAACTTTAGGAATAAACCAATAGAAAAGTTCAAATATTGGAAATATTCCTGGTACTTTGGTGACTATTGAGTAGGTGGTTTATCAAGCAAATACATCTCTGTCTGGATTCGAGCATGTAGAGGTGGCTCTAGCACAGATGTACATAGGGGTAAAACCCAAAAACACTGCTTTGAGCTAGACTCGAATGGGAACTGATACATGACAACGGTCTTTACTGCACTCTTGGTTATGACACTCCCGGGGGATATGTTGGGTTAATCGCAATCTTTTTATGAATCATTATGAAGGAATTATAGAAAAATGTAATTGTCTAAGAATGAAGTTTTAAGACATAACATCCTTTTAGTTAAAATATTCGTAAATGAATTAAGTTCTCATGAAGGATTTATTATTTTAGAAAATGACCCCATCGTCTAGGAATACATTGACGTATTTCCTGAGGAGTTACCTAGACCTCCCCCAGAAAGAGAGGTAGAGTTCTCCATTGAAATCGTACATGGATCTCTTCTGATGTCAAAGACCCCCTATATGATGGAAAATGTGGAGCTAGAGGAATTAAAGAAAAAACTCCAATATCTTTTCGAGAATGGGTTTATCCAACCAAGTGTGTCTCCTTGGGGAGCACCAGTTCTCTTTGTGAAGAAGAAGGATGGATTGATGCAGCTATGCATTGATTATAAAGAACTGAATGGGATCAAAGTGAAGGAAAAATAATATCTTCCAAGAATTTATGACTTATTTGACCAAATTTGTTGGACTCAATTCTTCTATAATATTGTTCTTCATTCTAGTTATCATCAATTGAGGGTTAATAATGATGATATTCCAAAAACTGCCTTCCAATCAAGATATGGGCATTATGAGTTTGTTGTTATGCCCTTCGAACTGACAAATACACCTGTTATTTTTATGGATCAAGAATAAGTTGATTTTGGAAGCTTTTGTTTTATCAAATTGATATATTTTGTATAGGAAAATGATTTGGTGATTTAATGATAAAGGTTATTTTGGACGATGTTTTCACTTTTGGAGTACTATATGCCTAAGGAAAATAAAAATACTACAGGATTTTATTTTGTGGAGGAATGGTTGAAATTTTTATTTTGTAAAAATCTATGTATTTATTGTGGACATATTGTTATATGGGTTATTTGTAGAAAATGATTAACCTAGCATAAAGAATATGTGATTTCGTTAATTACACTTTAGTATGAGACTTTAAGAGTAGTCGATGTTATTTGGAGATAAATGTTAAGATTTATTGTGGAAGAATATGTGATTAAATCCTTCTGAGTTTTGGGTTTCAATCTTAGTTTGAATTATTTTGATAAATTTTAAGGTTGATTGTGTATTGAATGATCTTTCTCGATCTTTGGGTACTATTTGTTGAATTTTTGAGATTAATATTAGTTTTTTTATAACGGATTATCCTTTTTGGGGATTATATGATCTCGTACTAACCATTTTGGTTTTAGTTGATGTCTAAATAATTGGGAAATATATAGTTCTCCTTTTTTGGATTATGTGATTCTCTAGAAGATGATTCTTGTGCTTTTGATGTGACCAAGTCTTTTTGAATGCTCATCGTTTGGAGAAAAGATTAGTTTTTGTAGAAACTTATTAAAGGATGAAACTCTACTTGAAGGTAAGTATATTTTCTTATGTTTTTATTCTATTTAGTAAATTAATTCCTCAAAATTATGAAAAGGAACGTAAAACAAAAACGTAGTTGGTTTACGTTTCCTACTGGGTAATCAAAGATGGTTTACACACATCATAAGTTTGTGATTTTCTTGTGGTTAAATTTCTCCTAATCATGTTTTCTATCACTCTCCATTAGAACATAACCCTTTGTTTTCTCTTCTATATCCATGTTTCACTAAATGGAATCCTAGTTTGGGATAACTCGGGTGAACTTTGTACTTCCCTTTATTTCTTTTAAAGTAATAGTTTTACTGACTCTTTTTCTGATGTGGGACTTTCAACGAAATTTCCAAGCCAAATTGTTTTTAAATTGCAAGGACGCAATTCTTTAAGGGGGGAAGAATGTAACAACCCGAGATTTTGAATAAATTTTGTTTCCTAACTTTGTGTGTTATTTTATTTTATACTCAAAAAAACAATTTCATTTAATAAAATGAGTATAATTAAAATGAAATCGTTGGGTTTCAACTTTTATATGACCATTGGTCAATAAGACCATTGGAAACTAAATTTTACAATTATTGTCTTTAAATACAAGTGATATTCATTAGTTAATATAGAAAGAAGATTTGATGGACTCATCCAGTAGTCTCGGGCCGATCGAATCCCATCTGAAGCAACTTGGGAAGGAGGTATCACCTTTGGGCTTTGCTCTAAACCAAATCCAAGACGAACTTCATCATGTGAAGCTGGAACAGAATTGCCTCTACAAGAAGTTCAAGCTGATAGAAATCACTACTCGGTCAATGTTGGCCGAGCCACCTCAATATTCTATCACCCTTGGACACCTTACTCTTATGTCCTATGCTAGTGTTATAAGGGGTTATGTAATGAGAATGTAACTGCCTTGTGTAATCCTTTCATTTAAATAAAAATTCTGACTTCTTCTTATGGTGAAGTTTGTGAATTTTCAAATGTTCAGATGAATATAGTAAACATATTATTGATGAAATTTAGAAGGATACTTTTAAAAATATTAATGTAAACCTTAAATAATTAATAATGTGTAATGATTTTAAAAAAATGGCCTTCTATAGTTATGTTCCGTAAGAAATTCAGAGTCTAATAAGACCAACTTATTTTTTTTGACTAATAATTTATGAATAGTGGTTTTACTCTTATGATTAGTAATGTGACCAAATGGATTTGTAATCTAACTTAAATAAAGTATTAATATAATTTAGGCAACTTGATTATGTAACGTAATTCAATAAAATTGGTAAATAACTATTTTAGAAATTATTAGTCAAGTATTAGTTTTTTCGGGTGAATAGTTTTTTTAATTAAAAATATTTAGAAAATTATTTTTATAAAATGGAGTTCATTTTTGAATTCAGAGCATCAATATTAGGTTATGGTGATTTTTGGGTATTTTATCTGAAAAAATGAATTTCTAGTGAATAGTGTTTTTATATAAAAATTAAATTACAAATATTTAGAAAATTATTTTGATAAAATGGAGTTAATTTTTAAAATCATAGCATCGATATTTGGATAAGGTGAAATTTTGGGATTTTTCTGAAAAAGTTGAATTTTTGGTGAATAATGAATTTTCAGTTTAAAGTTTCAGGTGATTAATTACATCATTAAGGATGTAATAATTATGTAATAATTCTGGTCAACTTATGAATAGTAATATGATTTATGAGGTTTCCTAAGTGGCCAATACCATGGGCAGGCCCGTGGTTTTTCCAATACCACCAATGAGGTGTCCCTTGGCCATTAATGCCTTGTCCCCTCACTTCCCCTATAAATACCA
The DNA here is from genome assembly GCA_963277665.1 of Viscum album. Classification (NCBI taxonomy): domain Eukaryota; kingdom Viridiplantae; phylum Streptophyta; class Magnoliopsida; order Santalales; family Viscaceae; genus Viscum; species Viscum album. Next base: position 108,395,055 of record OY728135.1, read on the forward strand.
AGCCATTCTCTCATATTTTCCATTCCAAAATCCTTCGCAAAGATGTTATGGTCTTATTACCTCCCAATTAGTCCTCCCAAGGTTCCCTCAAGCCTCCCAAGGTCCGAAACTTCCGGATTTCGATGCTACTCTTCAAGGTAAGGGATCCTACCTCTCTCTTTCTTTTCATGTATTCTTTTTTATGTCATTTATTTTAAGATCCATGTTCTTATGTTGGGGATGTTTTTTTATATTCATCCTACTGTAATTTTTATTTCCATATGATGAGATACTCCGTCTTTCTCTCATCAATTCATTTTAAGAATGTTTAAGTGGCACTGTTAGGCTAGAGAATTTTTGTAAGGGATTCTTTCTCCCTTCTCATTTTCAAGTTATGTATTCATGTCATGTCAATCAAGTTTCTTTTTCATATGTTGGGGTATGATATCTATATCCATAATACTGTAAATTTTATGTTCATATGATGAGAGACCCTATTTGATCTCATCAATTCATTTTTTTGATGTTTTAAGTGACGCTGTTAGGCTGCCGAATTTTCATAAGAGAAATATTATTTTTGTCTTCCTTACAGGCTTTCATTTCATATGGTATGTCTTTCAAATTTCATTACCATGTTCTTATATACTTTAAATTATGTCTCCCTACTGTTTTATGGATCATTTATGAGTAGGGTGACCCATTTCCCCTTTCTTTTAAATGTTTTCTAAAACCCTACAACATAGCTGTTATGCTGCCGAATTTTTCGTCTCAAAATGTCTCTATCTTTTTCTCAAATTATTTTATTTTATTAAGTGAATACTCAAAGATATTTATTCTACAGGGGTATTCAAATATATATCAAAATTTTCTATTTTAATTCTGGGATTTACATACATGAAATCTGCTTTCCTTTTCCATGGGTTTAAAGTGACATAAAGATCATGTCCTTAAATCAATTTTTAAAACGTTATGATTATGAAATGAAACCCATTTATTTTATGATATATGGGTTATTTATGAAATGTTTGATGATGATATATGTGGATCACATGATAATAAAGATAAATTAATGGTTCTCCATGATTGTGCTCCAATGTATTGGGTAATGATGTAATCTCTAGGGATTACAATTTTAACGATACCTTGGTGAATAACCTTAGTAATTTTTTTTAAATGAAACCTTGGGGATGGACCTTGGTGATATGTTCATGATTGTCTATGTTAAATGTTGTAGCCACATCTTCAAGTTATGAAACACATTATTTTTATTATGATATGCCTCATGATCTCTTTCTCATGCCTTAAAGTTATTTATCATGACTTTATTAATGTATCTCAAGTTCACATGTAAAATGTTTCTCTTGATTCCCTTACTGGGCCTTCTGCTCAGCCTTTCCTTTGATGTATGCTCCCAGGATATGAGATGTTGTAATTAACTTATTATGAACAAAGAAGAAGCCTTTCAAGTGTTTAAGAAGAATGTTTTATTTCATCATGTATTATGTTCCTGGTTTCCAAGACACTAAACCTTAAAGATCCTCGGTTTTGTAAAATGTAATGAAAAGTTATGTTATAAAAAGGCAGGTTTCTATAGGACATATCAGACCTGTGTATCTATCCTGCAAGGTCAATGACATAGACATCCGACGAGCTTTCTTTGATAATGTCTTAGGAGTCAACCTCATTCCCATTCGAACACTTCGTCGATTTCACCTCACTGAATCTGATCTATCTCCTTCGACTTTGATGTTGCAAGGATATGATAAGAATGAACAAGAAACACTGGGCGAGATTGTACTCAAAGTTCAGTTTGGAAATCTTATTTCTAATTCAGATTTCATGGTTTTTCTTCAAGACCCAGCCTTAAATATTTTTCTTGGAAGACCTTGGATACATCAGCATGTGGTCGTACCTTCATCATACCATCAATGTCTCAAATATTGTTTTAATGGTCAAATTGGGACATTTTATGGTGACAAGGCACCATTCAAAACGTTTGAATATCAATACATTGAGGCAGAGTTTTATCACATGGAAGGAAAGGGAAATCCCATGGCCAAGGTGGTCACCAGAATTAATGCTCCAAACGGTTTGGAAAAGATCCTAGTAAACCCATTCATACATGTGAGTAAATATTATGTGTTGCATATCAATCAAATTGATATGGTAAACCTAAATCCAAATACTCTTATGAAAAATTCCATAATGTCAATCATGGAAATCGAGCTAGACAGCATGGGAGAAATTGTTTATTCATCATGCAATGATGAATTAAATGGAGATGTCTTCATTTCATCCTCTGAAATTCAGAAATTATATACTTCATCAATCTGGCCAGAATTAATTATAGAAATACCAGAGGAAAACAATGATGTCGGTTCTCAATCCATCATCTCCTCTTTGTCACCCCAGGAAGACCCTTCATCATCAATAGGGTCTGAAAATCTTCTTCAGGATGTTCAAATTATAACCTCTCCCCTAACTATAGAAGTTCTTCTTCGTCATCTACTATGTTAGTAGAAACAGAAGAAATAACACATGTTGAAGAAGAAAAGGAAGATCTCAGGGATTCTCCTCCAGCATTTGAAGAGGGTATCTCTACCACTGTGGATGAACTTAGAGAAATAAATATGTGTATAGAAGAAGATCCATGCCCCACTTTAATTAGTGAGGCCATGAATCTTGAAGAGAAAGAAGTGTATACTTCATTCCTAAACCAAAATCAGGATGTATTTTCTTAGAATTATACATAAATTCCAATCCTTAATCCTGATTTTCCACCCATCATTTGGGTTTTCCAAAAGAACATCGAGAATTCAAGAAAGCGGCAAGAAAAACACACCCAACTCATGCCTCCAAAATTGAAGCTGAAGTGGATAATCTTATCAAATCTAACTTCACCAGAGAAGTTCAATATCCTAAATTGGTAGCTAATATTGTCCCTGTGAAAACGAAGAACAGAAAAATTATAGTTTGCATTGATTTCAACGATCATAATTGGCATTGTCCTAAGGACGATTTTCTAGTTCCTATCATAGAACTCTTGATTGATGCAACGACTGGCTATGAAGCCCTTTCATTCATGGATGGTTACTCTGGGTACAATCAAATACGAATGGCCCTAGAAGATGAAGAGGCTACAACTTTAAGAGCTCATCAAGGTGTGTTTTGCTATCGGGTAATGCCCTTTGGCTTAAAGAATGCAGGTGAAACGTATCAACGTTCCATACACCATATCTTCAAACCCTTCTTATAGAAATTTTTCAAGTGTTTTGTGGATGATCTGGTAGTTAAATCCAGACAGTGTTTGGATTACATGACTGATCTAGAAACAATATTCAGAAAACATTGGCAACATAATTTGAAGTTAATACCCTTGAAATGTGCTTTTAGGGTAACCTCAGAAAAATTTCATAGATTTTTTGTATGCCATCATGGTATCCAAGTCGATCTGGAGAAGACCAAATCAATCCTCAACATTTTTCCTCCTAGAATTTTGAAGCAGTTAAGTGGACTTCAAGGACACTTGGCCTATATTCGGCGTTTCATTTCCAATTTAGCAGGCAAGTGTTTACCCTTCACCCAATTGATGAAGAAGGGAATCACCTACTAGTGGACTGAATAATGTCAAGAAGCATTCGATATCCTTAAGAAATATCTCTTGAGTCCACTGGTATTGATGTCTCCTGTTGAAGGAAGACCAATTATCCACTATGTGATAGCTTCAGAGTGATCACTGGGTGCCTTCCTAACCCAAAAGAATGATTCTAGGAATGAAAACAGCCTTTACTACCTCAGTTGAGCTATGCCTGAGGTAGAAACTTGATATTCAAGTATTGAAAAGTGCAGCCTAGCGTTAATCTTTGCAGTTTAAAAGTTGAGACACTACATGAAACATCATCAGTTCCAATTGGTATCCTGTAATAAACCTCTCAAATTCATCCTCACTCATCCCACGCTTATAGGACGTCTGGCAAGGTGGGCAGTTATTTTGAAGAATTTTGAATTCCAGTATGTGTCTCAAAAGGAAAAAAAGGGCCAAGAATTGGCTGATTTCCTTGCTCAACACCCATCTGTAGAAGATACATCCTTGAATATTGAACTTCCTGATGAAGAATTCTTCTCTATTCAAGATAACCCTCAAACATGGGAAATGTACTTCAATGGTGCCTCGAGAAGTCCAACGGGGAAGAGAATGGAAGATCCTAAATTCAAAAAAGTTGGGGTCGTGCTTATTTCCCTAGAAAAGGTAGTATTTCCTTATTCATTCTTATTATCGGAAGGTGGTACCAAAAATGAAGCAGAATATCAAGCCCTCATCATAGGCTTGGAATTGGCGCTTCAGGTACAAGTGAATCACTTAAAGGTGAAAGGTGATTTAGATTTGGTAATCAAACAAATCAATGGGGATTATTCCATCAAAAATGAAGAGCTCATCCCTTTGTGTGATTATGCCAGAAAGTAAATGGAAGAGTTTCCTTCGGAACCAACATATGTCCCGCGATCACAAAATTCCCAAGCTGATGCACTGGCTAACATTTTCATAGCCCTGGAAGATCCAAATTGGGAAGAGGCAATCATCAGCATTGCCCACCGTTGTATGGTTTCACCATTAATCCAAAACAAATCTGAGTAGATTAATAAAATTAGTCCCATTTCTGAACCATACCGTCATGATATAGGATGGATGACACCTATCAGGGAATACCTTGAAAATGGAACACTTCCATCTGATAAACATGGGAGAGAACAAGTCTGGCGACGCGTGGTCAATTTCACTCTTTATGATAGCCCAGATCATCATAAAATTCTCTACAAATGAGTTTTTGATGGAATTCTATTCCGATATATTGATGGTGAAGAGACAATGGCTGTCATGAGTGAAGTACATGCAGGATTTTGTGGTGCCCACCAGTCGGTAAAAAAAATTTCTGATCAAATTCGAAGGATGGGATACATATGGCCTTCAATGATGAAAGATTGTGTTGATTTCACTAAGAAGTCTCATTCTTACCATGTATGTGACAACTTCATTCGTCAACCCCCAAATTTTCTTCATACAGCTAAATACTCGTTGCCATTTTCCACATGGGGAATGGATGTAGTAGGACCCTATCCTCTGACTACATCCAAGCAGTTCAGGTATATTCTTACTGCTACTGACTTCTTTTCCAAATAGGCAGAGGCAATACCTCTCAAAGAATTCGGTGCTAAGGGAATTGTTAGATTTGTCATGTATAACATCATTGCCATATTTGGTGTCTCTCATACCATATTGACAGACAATGGAACCAAATATTGTTCATCTGAGATGAGAAAATTGTATCAAGAATACAATATCAAATTCAACCGTTCATCTCGGTATCATAAAGCAGCCAATGTTAAAATAGAGGCTTTCAATAAGACTCTTTCAAACATACTGCAAAATATGGTGGATAAAGATAAGAAGTCATGGACTAATAAAATTTTTCATGCTTTATGGGTGTATCGGGCCACCACCAGCACTGCTGCGCGGTCAACTCCATATTCGTTGGTACATGGAACGGAACCAGTCTTTACCATTGAGGTTTAATTACCTTTGCTCAGAGTCATCATTTGTGATCAGTTTTCCACAGATGAACAATATCAGAAGCTATTGGATGAATTTGAATGATTAAATGAGAAACGATTGTGCACCCTACACCACTTGGAAGTCTATTAGAATCGAATAGCACGACCTTTCAATAACAAAGTTCGTTTACGTTCATTCATTCAAGGGGAATTGGTATTGGTTCTCAGAACTCCAATTATACTAGGGAAGAAGCCTCTGAAACTTGAGCCAAAGTGGGAAGGACCTTATACAATACATAAGGTGTACTTCAATGGAGCTTATTCTTTAATCTCAATGGATGGAGAACTCATTACAACTCCAACCAATGCCAGATTCTTGAATAAGTATTTTGTGTAAAACAAATGCATGTACGTCCTACAAGATGTTAAACTGAATAACTATCGTCCTAGCTATATGACGTTAAACTGTAAAACTCTTCATCCTACATGATTTAAAAATGTGAAATCGTCCTTTCTATATGACGTTAAATTGTACACCCAAATGTATTACATGACGTAAAACTGTATTGTCCCACATGACGATAAACTGTGTGTTCGTCCTACAAGATGTTAAACTGTAAATCCCCATTGTTCTTCCTACATGACGTTAAACTGCAAATGTCCTACATGACGTAAAATTGTATTGTCCCACATGACGTTAAACTTTGTGTTTGTCCTATAAGACGTTAAACTGTAAGTCCCCCTTGTTCGTCCTACGTGACATTAAACTTCAAACGTCCTACATGATGTAAAATTGTATTGTCCTAAATGACATTAAACTATGAAAAAGTCTCTTAATACATCCTACATGACGTTAAACTGTGCACATGTCCTACAAGATGTTAAACTGCACAACAATACATCCTAGATACATGATGCTAAACTGTGTAGCATTGTTCCATGAATATGACTATAAACTATTCTTACATACGCCCTACATGACGTTAAACTATGAAATTGTCCTAAAAGATGTTAAACTAAAAATTCCCCATGTTCGTCCTACATGATGTTAAACTGTGCATTGTCCTTGCTACATGATGCTAAAATATACAACATCCTCGTCCTACATGACATTAAATTGTAAAAGTCCCTAATTCATCCCACATTACGTTAAAATGTATATTTTCCTTGCTACATGACACTAAATTGTACAACACCCTTTGTCCCGCATGATGTTAAACTATGCATCATTAAGGTTGTTATTACCTCTTGTTTCTCACACCGAACATGACTCACATGATCTTAGAGTAAGCTTCAACCATAACATCCTCTCTGGGCAGCTAACCACACGTAAGTCCTAACACCATCTTTAGATCGTTGTCCTCAAGTACACCCCAATCTCCATATTCATTCTCAATCAAACTACACGGACTTTGATCCTTGCCTTCTAGGCTGGGTACGTAGGCAACCTCCCGAGATTCAAGCCCAAAACCAAAATCTTCACGTCTGTTCACCTCCGTCTTATACGATGTTGATCTGTGAAGCCCAAAACCAATCCCTTCATGCCGTTTCACCTCCGTCTCATACGATGTTGATCCGTGAAGCAGCCCAAAACCAAAATCTTCACGTCGTTTCACCTCCGTCTCATACGATTTTGATCCATGAAGCCCAAAACCAATCCCTTCGTGTCAGTTCAACTCTGTCTCATATGATGTTGATATGTGAATCCCAAAACCAAAATATTCACACCGGTTCACCTCCATCTCATATAATGTTGATCTGTGATGTACCCCAAAACCAATCCCTTCACATTGGTTCACCTCCACCTCACATGACGTTAAACTGTGTACGTCCATTTTGTCTTTGCTACATGATAGTAAACTGTGAAGCACCATCATCCTAGCTATATGATGTTAAACTATACAGTCTTCCATATTCTTTGATTTAAGTCATTAAACTGCATAGAAATATGTCCTATCTACATGATGATAAATTGTGCAGCATTGGTCCATGCATATGACCCTAAACTATTTTCCCTTTTGTCCTGTATGACGATAAACTACCATAGTATTTGACACCCTCACCTGAGAGAGAATCATTATTGACATTGATCTCCAATCATGTCATATTTAAAGGGCTACGTGCATACATGGTAATGCCCAAAACATTAATCTTAGGTCTAGCCATCATTGTAATAAAGTCCCTTTTACCCTTCATATATACGAATCAAATAAGTACAAAGGGTATTTCAAGAACTATGTGCGTCTTGATTATCATCCTTATGGGATATGTAGGAACATTCAATCATCACTCGAATCCATCCCTGAGACTTTGGGCCTAACCCCAAGCTCCACTTTCAGTCCCTTGGCTGAAAATTCCCCTTACGAGCACATGGTGTGATATGAAAACCCTGGTCTTTATTCACATCAGGTTTATACAAAACGCACGATGTGTCTCCCTCATTATTGTTCGATCTCTACGACTATAAAATAAGAATGTCTATGCTCTCATCTCATATAAAGTTAAACTATATTTCAATAACTACGTTCAGCTTGATTCCCATCCTTATGGGATACATAGTGACATCCAGAATCTCAATTCAGGAACCGACCACAACATGTTGATGGCCAACATTGGTCTATGTATCTCCTTCATGCATTAGAAAATAACCATTTTCATGTTTCATACTCATAATCTTAAATACTTCCAGGTCTCCATAACCTTTTTCATGACTTCTAGTCACAAAATGTCTGATATTTAAGAGTTCTTTTTCCTGACTATGTTGCATGTGCCCTTAGGTGGCTTTGCATAAGAAGTCTACATAACGGATCTGTTAGCCAAAAGATGCTATTATTTAAATATGCAGCTAATTCCCTTAGGTGGATCTGCATAATTCAAATATGCAGCTAATTCCCTAACGGTAGATCAACAGCATGAGAAGGCTCCTCCCCGTCTTTCCTTGCTTCTACAAGATTTTCAGGGTAGGTTTCTGGAATCTCTGCTGTGTCAAGTTCCACTTGAGTTAGAGTCTCTTTAATGATAGGGTTGAAATAAGAGTCTCTAACCTCTTCATGCATTAGTAGATCAGTAGCCTTTTCAGATGGAACTTCACATTTCAACCACTCATGGTTAGAGATATAATCATAAGAAAGTTAACAGGACGAACGATAACACTCACGTCCAAAATCTACTAAGTCTTTTTGTATTTTAACAGTTCTAAAATTCATTCAAAAGACATGCCATGTTTCATCATTTCATCAAGTGATGTCCCAGATTCCTGGTTAGTCTCACCAATGGGAGCACTTGACATGTCTTCTTGGTGACCCTCCTCCTGCGATCTCTGACCCCGAATAGCTTCTTCAGGGAGAGTTGTGGGGTCAGTCACAATGGTCGGAAAATGTTCTCGTGCGGGTGTTTAACCAAAAACATCACAGAATAGAAGTCTGTTGATGTTTCATTTGACTTTATATAAAGTATTGTTAATTTACTAGAAGCAAGCTCTTCTCCCCTGGTAGAAGCGACAAGAGCAGTACTGGGAACAGACGTTGGCTCTACTTCTCTCATTGTTTCTTTAGGAGCAGCCAGGTCAGCATGAATTTGTGACTGTTCACCAGCACCATCAGTCATCCTTTGAGGAGGGTCAGTCCTCTCCCTCAAAGGGGAAATCGAAGATGCCCCTACAATCCCAAGAATTTTGAGCATCCTTTTCATGAGTTAAGAATTCATGAATACACGGTGGACTTACCACTACTGATGAAGCATCTAGCAGTGGACTTCTTCCTTCGATGCCTTTGCTTCTTTGACTTTTTGGGTATGTTGGCATCATCACCTCTAAATATAGGTATCAAAGAGTGTAAATCCCTTTCTATCTCCTCATTCATGGCCTACTGGCCTGGAGATATCTCACATGGATCCCATGGAGATCTAATAGCTCCAATCGCGGTGCCGCTAGGGCTATACCGCGGTGAAGGGACCTTAGTAGTTCCTTCCTTAACAAGCTGCGTGAAGAAGAAAGTAAATTCCTTCAGTAACAATGGTTTGACTAAAATCAAGTTGCAAAGAATACAAGGAAATAAACTTACATCTTCAGGAGATACATAATCATCCCATTCTTTGTCTACTGAAGCATAAATCCCCTCAGTGGCACCACGATTTATCATTTGCTTTTCCCGCAAGGTGACAGGAATTGAATCATCAATGACATATATGAGAATTTCCAGCTCTCTAATGTAATACCTCACAACATTGTGGTTGCCCTCGAAGTGGATATCATTAGGATCCCAGAGATTCCCCACTATAGGGATATGTATCCCTTCACATAAGGCCTCCCATGTAGTTTCAACATCGCAATATAAACTCTTCAATGCCTGGACACCCTCTGGTCATAAATATTCAACTATGGTAGCCTCAGAATGTGCACCAGAAGGCCGCGATGAGTGTCCTATGATCTTGGACTTCAGCTTCTACTTCCCAGCTTCTACAATCACAGATAAAGGGTTAGAAGATGAAATTTGTTGCTATAAAGGTGACTAAATCGCCTGAAATAATATAACTCACCAGGGGTCTATGGAGTATCCCTCTTGACTCTGGTCGAATAAGTATATTGGGCATGAGGCAACTTTGATGATGAACCTCTAGCCTCATCATCCCCATCCTAGAAATCTGGAAAATCAGATCCGAATGATGAAGAGTCACCTTCTAGATGAAGGGTTTCTCTCCTAACACTTCTCTTCTTACTCCCCACCCAGGGGACAAGATGATTCAATACCCCTGCAAGGTATGATGCTACCCATTTTTCAGCACACCATGTATTCAATTGACTCGCCGCTCCAGCAACTGGTAGATCAAATACCGCCCTGGTTTTCTCCATATCTGTCAGCAACCATAGTTTTTGGGAAACCATCGGATTCTACTCTGACCTAACACTCATGGTAGGGGATACATAAATATACTGTAGACATTTTAATTGGCATGCGAATCTATATGGAGCATAGGCCTCGCATATAACAACTCCATCAATTCTGTTGGCCAATACTGACCTCAATTCTAGGCTAGTTGTTCCATCATCAACAAACTGCCCTGTTGGCAGATTTCCATAAGCAAAGAAATGGAATTCCTTGAACATGCTCAGCCTCACCTTCTGGTCATAGGAATTGAGGGACAAGGGGGGAAATTCGAGAAAATACCTACACCGATGGCCTAAAAGAACTTCCAGGAACCTGTACTCCGCTCTGTACAACGTATGTCCTGAAGTGAGTGGTGATCCATCCCCAAAAAACATGGAATAGTCCCAATATTCTCAAAGGAGATGTACCCATATAGACATGGAGTAATCTCCTATGAATCTTTTCCAAAACCAGGTTGGCCAACCCAACCATTTTTCTCTCATCCAGCTTGAATGAAACAACGAAGGTCCCTAGCCTGACACCTCCCTTCGAATCCCAAATTGGTAGAAGCTAAATGCCGATCCACAAGGCTAAGAAGCAATCATGACAGGTCTTCTCTGGAATTCTCTAATTCACCTCATACCCCCACTTTTCATACTCTCCTGCCTCCAGAGTTGGCCAGAATGTGCCAGGAGCACCCCTATTCTCTACTCTAGGGAATGTGGTAGGAAGAGTACAAGTGGATCCTTCTCCTTCTTCTTGATGAGAAACATATCCGTCCACTCCTCTGGATAAATATCCTTTCTATAATGAGTTTTGGGGGACTTTGAAATCTTGATCTTGTAAACTATTTTAATTAATTCCCAAGATAGAGCCGAAGTATTCTCAGAATCATTCCACGTAGCCTTTAGAGGGACGAACTCAACATACATATCTCTCATAATTGGAGCCCATGAGATCTTGTAGACATCCCACAAGCTGATTCCCTCTTCTCCGTGATTCAGATGGAAAGAATTGGTTTTCGGGCTCCAACAGCTGATCAGATCTGGGAATAAATCATCATTTCTATAAACGTACGCCTGCCCATCCCAGACGGCCTCGTATATGAAAGCTCCCTTCAAATCATCAACAAACTCTTCATAGGTTTTTCTCACCCAGTATGCCCACATCCAGGTCAGTTGCACACCTCCTTTAAGATGGAAATCCCAGTTCTTCTTCCAGTCCTTAGACTGATCCATCTGAGAGTTTCGAAAAATCGAGGGATAATAGTGCGGCTGCATCTCGGGTGTATGAGGTTTCAAATCTGGGGCACAAGGGCTATGATGCATTATGAACGACCTCTCCACTATCCCAGAATTGACATAAGATCCTGTGACTGAGACGTTTTCTGAAGAAAAGTTGGCATAATTTTGGAACAATATGTGCGGGAGATAATTCTTCAGCATTGCAATGTTGACCCCCTACTGATGACCATGGATGTAAAGAGGCAGGTAGTTGTTGTGCGGGAAGTCGGCATGATAATTCTTTGAATACTTTTCTAATTTCAAGAGAGTGATTTTGCAAACAGTATAATAATCGTGGACAATAACCTTCATCATGTCATCGATTCTTTTGCTAGACAACTCATCTGCTGATCCAATCTTCTTTAGAGCCATTGAATCTGCACAAAGATCAAATAGTTAATTTTTATCTTATTCTGTTTTTATGAAATATTTGTGAATAAAACAAAAAATGGATAAGGAATTAAGGCACGCAAGTGTTTCCGCGCAAGTGTTTCTGTGAAAGTATTGCTGCTCTAGTTCTGGCACGCAAGTCAATACTCACTGAAGAAGCGCGACGCAAAAGAGAAGGGCGATCGACCGGAATCATAGAGCACTTGTACGACGAGAGCAATATGCATTCAAAATCCAGATGATTTGTGTGAAGTGATGCCCATATATATACACAAACCCATACCCCTGTGCTCCTATAACCTGTGCACCTTTGAACCCTGGTTTCTCTTTTTCCTCAGAGTCAAATCCTCTTTACTTTTTCAGATCGAACTATGAGGGGGGGCTTTTGTTGATTCTCCATTCCATCACAGAGTCCAAGGAATGACAAAGGGGAGTACCTCAAGCAAAAAAGAGGTAAGGATCATCAAGAATATACAGAGGCATTGAGGCACGCAAGTTACTTGGACGCCAGCCTTGGGCGCGCAAGTCACTTGTGTTCCATACATGGGGCGCGCAGGTCACCTGCACACCCAAATTGATTTTTTCGCCCAAACTCAGCTGGCCTATAAATACCCCTTGTGGGACCCCATTTTCAAGGAAAGATTTTTTTAGAAATCAGATACAGAGCCATGGGCTCCCAAGTCTTCGTCTGAAGTCTTCCGAACACTTCTAAGGTAATTTCATACCTAGAATGGAAGATCTTAAGAAGAAGAATAAGGCCAAAGTATTAGAACTCATAAATACTTTCGTGCCTAAGTGTCCAACCCTTGAGGTAAATGAAGACACTTGCGTGCCTCCTTTCCCTCACAAGGGAACTTGTGTGCGTCCCTTTTGGAAGCATCTAGGTATAATACTAAGGGATTGAGTTCAAATTCGCCCAAGTATTACCCAATGGGTTATCTTCCACCCAAGTGAACTCATGTCACGCAAGTATACTAGCGTGACAAGGACTTGCGTGCCAGACCAATACTTGCGCGCCTCCTTCCTGTTCACCTACTTTCTTCAAATCCACCTCTCCTCTTTAAGATTTATCCTTCAAAACCCTCTTTAAAGCAATTTGCGGCATGGTTCCTTTGTTGGTTTTCTTATCTGAAAGGAATTCTGTTGAACATCTCTCTAAACCTCGTGATTTACATAACTTTATATCACTATGGTTAGAGATTTCCTCCACTAAACCACATCCTTTAAGATGACAGGACATCTAATTTGGTCATTCTATTTAGGAGTAAGCCCCAAGTTAAGTATCCAAATTTCTATAAATCAAACATACCTTTATAGACCCTCTTCACATGGGAATCCTTCTCAGGAGTACGCCCCAATCACAAGTTCTAGTCCCCTTTAATTCTAGGAATTCTTCATAGGAGTAAGCCCCAAATTAAGGATCTAAATCTCCATAATGCACAAATACCTTTATGGACCCTGTTCATGGGCATCCTTTTTAGGAGTAATCCCCAATCATAAATCCCATTTCATTCTAGGAATCCTCCTTAGAAGTAAGCCCAAATCCAAATCATCAAATATCAATAAAGCACAAATACCTTTATGGACCCTGTTCATGGGCATCCTCCTTAGGAATAAGCCCCAATCCGAAATCCCCTTTCATTCAGGACATCCTCCTTAAGAGTAAGCCCCAAGCTAAAACTTCAAATCTCCATAAAGCAAAAATACCTTTATGGACCCTATTCTGGGGCATCCTCCTTAGAAGTAAGCCCCATGTCCCCCCTAATTTGGGCATCCTCCTTAGGAGTAGCCCCAAATTAAGTATCCAAATCTCCATAAAAGCACAAATACCTTTATGGACCCTGTTACTAGGCTTCTTTCCTGAAGTAAGTCCTAGCCTTCATCTAATTGGGTAGTCATACATACATAAGCCCTACATCATTCATTGTGACCACATATTTCGTGGCACAAATAGTCAGGTTTACTGATACCTCTCGTTTCTCACACCGAGCATGACTCACGTGAGCTTAGAGTGTAAAAGTAAACATGATATGTCTTCATGGGAAGTTATTCCTACATAAGACCCACACTTCAATCGAAATACATGGACTTTGATCTCTACCTTAAAAGTAGAGTACTTAGGAAGCCTTTTTAAGGTTCAAGACCATCATCCATTAATTCTCATCCGTACCATATGACGTTAAACTATATCCTAATTCTCGAAATACGTGGGTTCTGATTCCTTCTTAACAAGGATATGTAGGTAGTCCATCCATGGGTACAATCCCAACTCTGAAATAATCCACGTCTTTCTGGACAATAATAAACTCCATGTGCTTCACTGAGTATCTTTAAAACAAGTATGGTCATCACAACGACCAAGAGATCTTTATATAATGTATTAAAGGATACCATTAACAAAGAACCTCCAATACACACGGATGATTTTATATTGATGAAGAACCTCAGATACATATAAATGATTCTATAAATCCTACACATATCAATTATTTATTTTCAAATTGGAATGCTCATTTTCATGCTTGGTGAATTAATAAGGATTCGTGAACATATCTTAAATCTATAAGAGAGTCCCGGAGTAGGAAATAATTCCCCCAAAAAGGGTGTAATGAGCCCGACCTCCCATCCTCTCGACCAATGAAAATTCTTAAGCCTCATCGGTCTATGACTAATGAGCACCTACCTTTGGAAAGTAGGTACAAATGGATATAGAATCATTGGGTGTTTCTGGTTCCATGAATAAACACGTTGGAAACTGATTGGAAAGTTTGAACCATAAAACAAACGAGGTCATCCCCATTTCCAAGAACAAAATAGACTCAGAACCATATGAAAGAGAATATCAAAATTAAAGAAATGGTACTGGTTCATGAGGTTTAGATCCTCACATATCATCAATGAAATAGTATTTGAAGAAGAATTAATTCGGAACTTGATAGAATGAGCTAGGGGTAAAGCAGAGTGTTCCAGAACGTTGAAAAAGCACAGTAGGTTCAATGTTTATAACACTTTTACTTTGAAAAAAATATAGTATCAAATATTCCACCCCGTGTCCTTTTTGTATTTCAATTGTTTTATTTTACCTACAAGATACAATGATATATATAGAGAATAAAATATATATCATTTTCCATATCCATGCTTCCTTGAGATATTCAAAATAAATTAATTCAAGAGCTCCCATAAATACCTCCACAAAAATAGCAACATTGTTGCTTCTTTTTTCCTATAGAATAAATCTCTACTAAAATAAATCAAAATATTTTGAATATGTCTTCCAATATAATCTCTATAATAAAGAAATCATTTAATTCATTAAAATAGCATTTTAAATCCATTAAAAATGTTTTAACGGTAGTAAAAAGAGTTCCTAAAAACTAACAGCACATTCTAAAATTAAATTCAAACAATTGCATTT
Organism: Viscum album; assembly: GCA_963277665.1. Lineage (NCBI taxonomy): Eukaryota > Viridiplantae > Streptophyta > Magnoliopsida > Santalales > Viscaceae > Viscum > Viscum album. Next base: position 108,410,540 of record OY728135.1, read on the forward strand.
AATCAATTTTGAATCCTCCAAATTTATTGAAAAAATATGTTGAAATTTTTTTATTAATTTTTCTCTATAAATATGGAACCAAAAACATTAAAAACTCTTGGATTATAATCCTTATATTTAATGAGAATTTTTTCCAAAAAATCCTTTAAAAATAATCCATATGTATACAGAAAATCAATTTTGGAAAAAAAATGCACGAAATGAACAGTAACTTTGGAATGAACAGTAACTTCGGAATGAACAGAAACTTTTAAAAGAATAGTAAACCTTACTTTCAGAAATGAACAGTAACATATGAATGATGATCTATACTTTGTGGAATGAACAATAAACCATACTTTTGGAAATAAACAGTAACGTATAGATGATGATTCATACTTTCTAGAATTAAGAGTAAACCATACTTTCAGAAATGAATAGTAATGTAAGGATGATGATCCATAATTTGTGGAATGAATCGTAAACTATACATTTGGAAATTAATATTAACGTATAGATGATGATCCATACTTTAAAAAATGAATAGTAAACCATACTTTTAGAAATGAGTAGTAACGTAAGGATGGTGATCCATACTTTGCATAATGAACAATAACCACACTTTTGAAAATGAACAGTGATGTATGGATGATGATCCATACTTTAGAGAATGAATAGTAAATGTAATGTAGGGTATGAATAGTAAACTTAGGGATGATGAACCATACATTCATTAAAAATATGGACAGAATATTTTAACAAACATCAACGAATTTTTAAGGGCTCTTAATAGTAGATTCAGAATTTGGTAAAACCTAATGATTTGTAGAAAAACATATTAGATTTCCATCAAAAAAATGAATCAATTAAAACAAAATTCTACAACTCCCAAAATCATCAAAAAGTAGAAGCAAAAGTATTCTCAAAAAACTTCTACTACAAAACAGCATAGCAGAACTTCATGTAATTAAAACACCATTCAAATGAAATTTTTATACTTTTGTGTAAAAAAATTAAAACAAGATAAACATGTTCTATTTATATTGAATGAAGTTTCATGAAAAGCCCATAACATTATAATTTCATTAAATTAAATACAAAAAACTTTTTAAAAGAGATAAATGTAGAGTTTCTAAAACCGTAGTAGAAACTTCAATGAATTTTTAGACAAAAAGGAAATCATTTTCACATTTCCTCATACACTAATAAAGTATAGATATATCTCTTATATTCCCATAATGATAATAATAACAAAATTAAAAACCTTATGTATTATGATATCATCAAAATACAAAAGAAATGTAATCAAACAAAATCATATGAAATAAAATTAATGGAAATATGCACAAGGAAAAACAATCTCACCCTTTTTGTTTGATTAAAAAACCAAAACATTTTTACCATATTTTTTTTTTAAAAATAATTAGAACCAAGTTATTTATCCCGAAAACCATTTTATTTGCCCCTAAAAATTATCCCCCTTTTTGTAAATAAAAAAATAAAAACAAGCTCCCCTTAAACAATTACAAAAAATAAAATTTATAATTCTAACATACTAAGAGAAAATTTAATTTTATCAAACTGAGAAGAGTCTAAAGACATTGTAAAAATATCTGCAAGATGGTTTTCAAAATGGATAAATTATAAAACAATATCACGCTTATTCACATGGTCTTGAATGAAATGAAATCTAAGAAAAATATATATTGTTTTAGAATGTTGTAAGGGGTTTTTATAAATAGAAATTGTAGAAGTATTATCATATTAAATAGGAATTTTATCAATATTAACACCAAAATCACATAAGTTTTTCTTAATCCATAAACATTGAGCACAAGTACTAGAAACAGAGATATAATTAGCTTTTGCAGTAGATAAAGAAACAGATAATTTTTTTTAGATGGCCAGGAAATTAAACTTTTTCCCAGAAAATGACACATACCAGATGTTTTTTTTCTTTCAATCCTAAATCCTCCAAAATAAGAATTAGAATAAGATGTTAAATCAAAAGAGTTATATTTCAAATAAAATAAACTAGAATCAACAGTTCCTTTAACACATATAATTATTATTTTTATAGCTTTAATATGAATTTAATTATGATCATCTGAAAATTCTGTACATAAACAAACACTAAAAATGATATCAGGCCTAGATGTTGTTAAATATCGCAAGCTACCTATCATCCCTTTATAAATATTAAAATCAACATATTTACTAGATGTGTCAATATCTAATTTTCAACTAGTACCCATATGAGTTTTCATGGATTTAAATGAATATAGACCAAATCATTTAACTAAATCTTTAGCACACTTAGATTGATTTAGAAAAAATCCATCTTTCCATTGAGAAATTTGATTTCCAAGAAAAAACTATAATTCCCCCATTAAAACCATGTGAAATTAAAAAAACATATTTGAAGAAAAATCATTACAGAGTGTTTCACTAGATGATCAAAAAACTATATCATCTACATAGATCTAAAAAAATAAAATATCATTAGATGTTCTTTTAGTAAATATAGTTGGATAAGCATTGCCTTTCTTGAAACAATTTTTTAATAAAAATAATGAATGACTTTCATACCAAGAATGAAGTGATTGTTTGAGACCATATAAAGATTTAGATAATTTAAAAACATGGTTGGGAAAATTTTCATTTTCAAAACCAGGGGGTTGAGAAACACAAACTTCTTCAGTTATAAATCCATTTATGAATGAACATTTTACATCTATTTGATATAATTTAAAACCTTTAAAACAAGAAAAATCTAACAGAATTCTAATTGACTCTAACCTAGAAATAGGTGGAAATGAATCTTTAATGTCTATACCATCTTCTTGATTGTATCCTTGAGAAACAAGTCTGGATTTTTTGACAATCATTCCAGATTCATCTAGCTTGTTTCTAAATACCCATTTAGTTCCAATTACTTGCTTATCTTTAGTAAATTCTTCTAAGATCCATGAAATATTTATAAAAAACTGATTTAATTCATCTTTAATAGAACCAATCTAGTTTTCATCTTTTAATGTATCATTAATATTAACAGGAAGGAAATCACAAATAAAAGTAGAATTGGCACAATAATTTAAAATAGAATTTCTAGTTTTAACACCATAATCAACATTAACAATTAAATTTTCAACAGGATGATCTTTGTGAATCGTCCATGATGTTGGATCAAGATGAGAAGGAGTATGCTCCCCCTTAATTGATTCATTCTTATCCTTAATAATATCTTCACTAAAATTAAAATCTCTAAACTCATTATCAATAACATTAGAATCAGAATTTATTTTAACATCATTTTCATCAAACATAATACGAAAAGATTATTCAATAACCATCATTCTTTTATTATAGACTCTATAAGATTTACTATTATTGGAATAACCAAGAATAATACCTTTATCACTTTTAGCATCAAATTTATCTAAATTATCCCTCGAATTTAAAATAAAATCTTTACAGCCACAAACTCTAATGTAAACAACTTTAGGATTTTTATTTTTGAATAATTCATAAGGATTACTCTTTAACAAAAGTATAATAATAATTTTATTTGAAATATAACATGCAGAAAAAATAGTCGCAGCCCAAAAATATTTAGGAAAATTGTATTCACTTAACATAGTTCAAGACATTTCAATAAGAGTTATATTTTTTCTATTCTACAAAAATATTTTGTTGTGGTGTTATACGAGCAGATAAATTTTGAAAATATCATTTCTCTTCACATAAATTTTCAAAATCTAAATTATGAAATTGACTTCCTTTATCACTATGAATAGAAATAATCATACAAAATTTTTCATTCTAAAATAATTTAAAAATAAAAATTAATCGAGATAAAGTATCATTTTTATGAGAAAGAAAATATATCCATGTAAATATACTATAATCATCAATAATAACTAGGGTATATTTCATTCCACCAAAGGATAGAAATTTAAGTTGGACCAAATAAATCAAGATGTACTAACTGTAAATGCCTATTAGTAATTATATGATTGATAGGCCTAAAATAAATTTTGTGTTTCTTTCCTTTCATGCAAGAATCACAAACATGAAGTTGTTCTTTCTTCAAAGAAGGAAGCTTTAAAACATTCTCATTCTTTATGAGCTTATGAAACATTCTTAAATTAACCTGACCTAAACATTGATGCCAATGAATGTTGTTATTTTGTATAGCATTCAAACACATTACATGTTGAACAGTTAGTTCATAAATGTCACATAAATGAAATTTTTTAATATTATTTTTCATTTAATTTCCATTAATACATTTTTGGAGGTTTTGGAATCTTTTATGGAGGAATGGGTGAGTTTTCCTGAATTGGGCAAAACCGTGAGCCCAATTCTAGATTTAAAAATAAATTTTGTTTCTTTTATAACTCATTCAATTTTCTAAATTTTTCATCCATTACAATTCCTACGTGGCCTCCCCTGACCAAATAACACCACCAAATTAATTTTGACCATCTATAAAGCAATAATCATGGTGGATTTGTGTTTTTATTAAATGGATTGGGCATGCCTGAAAGCACATTTTCTGCTTTAAAGTATTTTTTAAAAACATTAATATCTCTTTAAAGTTTTACTGTTTTTTGGTGATTATAGCTCCCGCTCGAAGACAACGACCTAAGGCACACCCCCATTACCTATTTCTCCGCATTTAAGCTCATATGCTTCCCGAATTAAGGCAAAATGTCTCATGTTCTAGAAATCCTCCAGATTTCTCAAGTAAGTGTTTCTCTATTTAATTTCATCCCTTTCTTTAGGGTTTCTTCCACCTTTCATGAAGTTAACTTATGTACAAAACTTAGGGTGATAACCTAGGATTTCATTCGGTGTATTTGGGGTCAAATATATGGGTTTTAGGTTGGATTTCACTTCCTTGAGCTGTGGCGGTGTTGCGGTTGATATTTCGGACCAAGATTTGGGGGTTTTGATTCAAAAGGTAGGTGATTCCATGTGTAATCATTTTTGATGAGTTATCATGCTTCATTTAGTTATTTTTAATGTTCCACATATACTTTTCACTATGCTAAATCCATTTTTGATGGTTTTTGTTAAGCGGTTAATTTTATAGTTGCACTTTGTTTCAAATTGGGCGTTTTCCATGTGTATACCTGGTGGTAATCTTTGGGTTGATGTTATTACATACGTAAGTGTTTTATTAAATAATTTTTGGGATACCAATTCTGATTTGGTAGGGTATTGGCATGATTTTGGGTTTAAAAGAGGGTTTTTGAATAGGTTTTATGTGTAAAACCTTGTTTCACTCCTTGAAGGTGTTTTATGAAAATGTGTGTTTTTCCTGTGTATCTTTTGTGGTATAATTTGAGGTGATTTTATAGTACTTGAGAATGGTTTAATAAATGTTCCAAGGTCTGCCAATTCAGCTTTGTTAGGGTCTTGGTGTGATTTTGTCCTTTAAAGGGGGTTTTGAAATGAGTTTTGTGATCCACATATAGTTATACCCTTTGGGATTTTTTTGTGAAAATTGTAAATGTTTTATTTGGTTAAAAAAAGTGGGAAAAGGGTGTATATGTACTGTTTGGGTGAGTGTGTTCACCTAATATTGGGTTTTGAAAGTTAAATTGGTGATTTGTGATGTAAAATGTTTTGAATACAATTTATGAGTTGTTGTAGCGTTCTATTAGATTTTGAAATGGGTGCGAAACATGGTTGCAGGCTGTTTGGTTTTTAAATGATTTAATGAATTGTGAAAGGGGTGTAAAACAAGTTGTGGGATTCTTGGTGTGTGTGTGTGATTTGGAAATGACATTTTCTCATGAAAATTGTATTTTTTAATATGTATAACTTGATTGAGCACAAAAAAGGGAAACTCAGGTATCTAGGTGGGCGGACAAGGACTAGTATGCCAGTGATTCAGAAGTGGCTACGGCCCGGTTTCACTTAGTGAGTTTGACGATGACAACACTAACTAAAATATTATTATATTGGGGACCACAAGAACATTAGGTTTTCCCCTCCTAGTGTCTCATGCATGAGAAGGTTATTGGTTATGGTTACTTTTACACTGAGATACGATGTACCTAGGTACCCACAGTTAGCGAGTACATAGGGGTTATTTCTTATTTCTTGTGCTCATTAGTTACTTTATGCTTACCGTCAACATATGGTATGGTTTTATGGAAATTTCAGTAGTGTTGGCATTATTTTTAAAAGTTTTGATTCTTAATGATATCTTAGTTGAAAACTATTTTAATTTTTAAGTTGCATCTTTTAGAAATTGCAACTAACATTTCAAATTTATGAAAACTTGAAAGCTTTTCATCTTTGAATGCTTATCACATGGATTATATTAGTGGTGGTATCTTACTGGGCTTTGTCTCACACCATACATACACCTTTGAGTGTAAGTGGACTTTGATTTTGTTGTCGCAGGTTTGGGTATAACTTTTCTGCCAGTGGTTCGAGTTTTTAGTGGTCTATCGTGATGCGGTGTTGTGGAGATGGATTGAGAGCGGTTCCTCTCACCATGTGGAGGTTATTGGGATTTCCTTTTCGGTTTTATTCATTTGTTATAGACTTTTAGGGTTGTTTTAAACCATGTAATTTAGTTCTGGAATTTTGTAAAAGATGGTGTTGTTTGAAAAAACCAGATTAGTTTTATTGGAATTGTTTGTCGTTGTATGTTTATAAAATCAGGCAAATCATTCCCAATTTTCTGTTTATGATACCCAGGCACTTGTGCCAGCCCGTGGGGATCTGGAACGCCCTTCGAGCCTTTCTAAGGGCAGGGTCGGATGCCGATTTTGCAGGAGACTTGATTCGATTCGTGACAAAATGGTATCAAAGGGAGGTTTAGGTTAACTCTTTAGGTCATGTTATTTGGGGAAGAGTCAAGATAGTCTTGAGTTAGGATTGTTGGGACATGATATTCAAGTTATGGGTGGTGTGCCTGATCACCACATGTCATGTTGAGATTCAAGTTACCAGGGGAAGTTGGGATTTATCTAAGTCCTTTGGTTTTCTTGGTTTGATGATGATTAGGGGAAATGAAAATAGAGTTGGGTTAATGGTCTTAGTGAGCTCGAAGGGCCTGGAAAGCCATGTGGAGCCGGGGATATTACCTCGAACACTCTCTGTGATAGTGAAGTGATTGGAATATTGCATCCAACCATGTGTCCTAGTCACCCACTGGAACTAGTTTCTTCTCGCATTGTTTTATGCTTCATTTTTGAAATCTTGAAACTTAGTTTTTAAAGTGACTTGGTTTTAAGAAGCATAAAGTTTTTATGAAATGATTTTCAAATAAAGAGAGAATGTTTTGATTTATTAAATAGTGGAACAGAATTTTGAGAATTGTTTTGAAATGGAAAATGGTGTTCTTACACCTCTTTTGAAATTAGGAACTATATTGAAGTTGGTTTTGAAAAAGTGATTCCAATAGAGTTTTCTAAACAATAAAAGGGTGTTTTAATGGGATGAGATGTTTTGAAATTGATGTGAATAACTTGAAAGTGAGTTCTTTTCAAAAAATTTGTTTATTTATGAAATGTTTTGTAAGATGATAATTTGGATTTCGATCTCGTGGTTAGCATTTTTGAAAGAAAGGAAGTGTTGTTTGACCATTTTTGGTTTGGAAAAGTGGAAAGAATTTTTGTTTTAACCTTTTGTATTTCCATGAGAGACCACATGTATGGGGTTATATGGGATGATTTATGGTTGATGGAACGATTCGATGAGTTTTGAGATAGATATGAGGAGGGAGCCTGAGCATAGAATCATGCACGTGAGAGGCCCATGGGGTACCATTAGTGGATACGCCAACCGTTGAACTGTTTGTTTTCGAAGAAATATTTTTTTTAAAGAAAAACATGATGTCTTGATTAATTGGTTGGGATGGTGTATATTATGTGTTTTTGGAATATGTTGATGTTGTAGGATGTTATGAGTCCAAGAACCGCTCCTGTTCGAACTGTGTTTTGGGTTTGTGTTTGGTCGGTAAGCAGGGTAGAAGGACTGGTTACTAGTCTCCTCTGAGATATGTTTTGGGACACCTTTATGGTGGTTCCCTTCATGTGTTTGGATCTGGTTTATGGCATGTTTTTACCAATGTACCAGCTTGGTTGGGTCCTTGGGTTCTCTCATTGGATAATGTACAACCCCATTAAGGGGTAATACACAACAAAAGTGCAACCCAGATTGTTTCGCCATTGGAAAATCCTCCAGTTGATCAATATAAGGAATAATTTATCGATATTTTTTGATTGAGTCTACAAACATTCCTTTCATTGATTTTTGGATCCTCTTGTAGTGTGAGAGTGTTTGTGGAAGGTTTAAAGTGACCTTAGTTTCTTAAGTTTCCTGATTCGTCTAAGGTGGAAGTGGTCTGGGGTTGTTAGTGTGGATGAGTGTCTTAATGGTTTCTAAGAGGGTATCTAGGTTCTTCATAGTATCTTTGAATAAGGAGTTCAGGTTAAACCACAAATTTTGGGAATCTGGTCATGAGAGGATATTGTTGCCACTTTCTGGACTTGTGTGTTGTTTAGGGACTTGGCATAAGGTCTCGTTCCATTTATTGTTTCTATCAGTCATAATGGTCATGTTCAGTGACACCTTGGGATGTCATGTTATTGTTTGACTGTAAAGGTGAAGGTTGTATAGTCCATTGAGAGTCTCTGTTATGTTGGGAGTATGTCTCCCTTGGAAAAAAGTCAAAATCCTTTGTTTCATACGAAGGTGTTTATATACATCCTTTCCTTCAATTTTTTCTCACTCGAAGAAATAAGGTGTGATATGTGTGCATCTTCTAAGATCTTGTTTCAGTGAAATATTGGGTTTGGGTAAACTGAGTTTGGAATGTGTTAGTGATTGTTAAACTTATAGGTTATTGTGGTGTAGTTGTTTGTATCACCAAAAGAATAAGTTATGTTCAGTTGGTTTCCCAATCCTAACTATGAGGCCGAAGATGATTCAATCATTTGAGCTCTAGTCATAGGTCCCTAAGAGAAGATGGCACATAGTCAGGGGAAATCCCAGGGTCGTTCAAACCCCTGTGGTAATTCATATGCTCGTGAGAGGCTATTGTGGCCACTTTCTAGACTTTTGTGTTGTTTGGGGACTTGGAATAAGGTCTCGTTCCATTTATTGTTTCTATCAGTCATAATGGTCATGTTCTGTGACGCCTTGGGATGTCATGTGCTCGTTTGACTGTAAAGGTGAAGGTTGTACAATCCTTTGAGAGTCTTTGTTATGTTGGGTGTATGTATCCCCTAAAAAAATTCAAAATCCTTTGTTTCATATGAAGGTGTTTATATACATCCTTTCCTTCTATTTAGTGTGGATGAGTGTGTCAATGGTGTATAAGAGGGCCTCTGGGTTCTTCGTAGATTCTTTGAAGCATGAGTTCATGTTAAACCACTAGTTTTGGGAATCTGGTCATGAGAGGCTATTGTGGTCACTTTCTGGACTTGTGTGTTGTTTAGGGACTTGACATAAGGTCATGTTCCATGTATTGTTTTTATTGGTCGTAATGGTCATGTTCGGTGATTCCTTGTGATGTCATGTGCTCATTTGACTGTAAAAGTGATGGTTTTGAAATCCTCTGAGAGTCTTTGTTATGTTGAGTGTATGTCTCCCTTGGAAAAACATCAAAATCCTCTATTTTAGAGGCAGGTGTTTATATGTGTCCTTTCCTTCGGTTGTTTCTCACTAGAAGAAACAAGGTGTGATGTGTGTGAATCTTCTATGACCTTGTTTCATTGAAATTTTGGGTTAGGGTAAAGTGAGTTTGTAATGTGTTATGTCTTGGTAATCTTATCAATGATTTCCATGTAGTTTTTTGTATCACCGGAAGAAGAAGTTCTGTTCAGGTGGTATCCAAATCCTAACTACGAGGCCGAAGATGCTTCAATCATTTGAGCTCCAGCCATAGGTCCCGGAGAGAAGCTGACATGTAGTTTGGGGAAATCCTATGGTCTTTCAAACCCTTGTACAAAGTCCTATCCTTAGTATGAATGATAGGAAGAGTTTAAACCATTTTTTTCATCATCTTGTTCCATTTGTTCCCGTTTGGTGGTGGAGGTGGGAGGACCTCATTTCCATGTTCTAGCCTGAGTTCATACTTTTCCCCTTGGGTTTCAACTAGGTTTTTGGAGAAAGGTTTGATGTTTTGATAGATAGGTTGAGTGCATGGTTTGCACTTGGTTAGTAGTGAACATGCCCCAGAAAACTATGTTGATAGAGGGATCCCCACAGTTAGCGCATTGTTTCAAAAACTGTGGGGACTAACCTTTTGGTTGTCCCAACTCCTTAAATTTTTGGGTCCTTTTGTACCATCCCGTGATGTTCGGTTAATATTGTTGGTTTTTATGTTGGGGATACCCACTATGAGTCTTATATAAGTTATTTTGTAAGGGTCTGATGGAAGTATACCCCTTGAACCAGGGAGTCCATTCAGGCCTCCCCCTGTTAGTGTCCCAATTCTGTCTCGGGAAAAATTTAAGTTGTCTCTTATGGTGGGGATCTCATTTGTGTCTCCTCATACCAGTAACTCAGTTTTTTTCCATGGTATTAGCTTGGAAGTGGGTAGTCTCATTTGGAGCTATCTAACTACCTACATCTTCCTTGTGTAAACTTTTGGATTAGAGAGTGCCCAATGGTTTAGTTATATCAAGGTAAGTGTAACCTTGTTCGATGTTGTTCTTTGTTTGGGTAAATTTCTTGAGCCTTGTTTGGATTGTGTTTGAGGATTTGTACTTTGGGATAAAGCCTAAATGTTCTTGATTGTTTCAGGAAAGTGGTGTAAGATTGGTTTCTGAGAGTATTCCTTCCTTAATTGATCACTAGAAGTGTTTTGGCCTTTGGGGATGAAACCTGGCAAGGGAGTACCTCTTGGTTTCTTAGTTGGGTTTGGTTGTTGCTTTGGCCTTGCTGTGACTTTTCGGGGAGAAAAGAATTCATGGTGGGGAGAATTTTCACATAAATGACATGTCTTAATATTAATTTTCATTTAATTTCCATTCATTCTTTTTTGGGGGGTTTCCCAAACTTTTATGGAGGAATGGGTGAGTTTTCATGAATTGGGCCAAACCGTGAGCCCAATTCCAAATTTAAAAATAAATTCCGTTTCTTTTATAAATAATTAATTTTCCCACATATTTCTTCCACGAAAATTCCTTCTTGGCATACCTTGACCTAATAACACCACCAAATTAATTTGGAACATTTAGAAATCTATAATCATGGTAGAGTTTGGTTTTTTATTTAAGGGACTGGGCCTGCCCGAAAGTCCATTTTCTGCTTTAAATTATTTTTGTAAAACTAAAGTATATCTTTCAAGTTTTACTATTTTTAGGTGATTCCATCTCCCACTCAAAGCCAACATCCTAAGGCACATGCCCATTACCTATTTCACTACATTTAATCTCATATTCATGGAGAATTATAGAAAAAGGTCTCACGTTCCAGAAATCGTCCAGATTTCTCAAGTAAGTGTTTCTCTCTTTAATTTCATCCCTTTCCTTAGGATTTATTCCACCTTTCATGAATTTAACTTATGTACAGAACTTAGGGTTTGAACCTATGGTTTCATTTGGGGTATTTGTGGTCAAATATTTGGGGTTTAGGTTGGATTTCACTGCCTTGAGGTGTGGCGGTGTTGTGGTTGATGTTTTGCACCAATATTTGGGGGTTTTGATTGAAAAGGTAGGTGATTCTAGGTGTAATAATTTTTTTATGAGTTATAATTCTTGATTTAATTATTTTTAATGTTCCTTATATTCTTTTAACTATGTGAAAAGTATTTTTGATGGATTTCGTTATGCAGTTAATTTTATAGTTTCACTTTGTTTCAAATTGGGTGTTTTCCATGTGTAAACCTTGTGGTAATTTTTGGGTTGATGTTATTACATACACAAGTGGTTTATTAAATATTTTTTTGGGCTACCATTTCTGCTTTGGTAGGGTATTGGTGTTCTTTTGGGTTTAAAATAGGGTCTTTGAATAGGTTTTATGTGTAAAACCTTGTTTCACTCCTTGAAGGTGTTTTATGAAAATGTATGTTTTTCATGTGTATCTTTTGTGGTATAACTTGAGGTGATTTTATATTACTTTATAATGGTTTAATAAATGTTTCAAGGGATTACAAATCTTATTTGGTAGGGTCTAGGTGTGATTTTGTCCTTGAAAGGAGGTTTTGAAATGGGTTTTGTGTACAAGACATCGTTATACCTTTTGGGATTGTTTTATGCAAATTGTAAATGTTTTATTTGGTTAAACAAAGTGGGAAAAGGGTGTATATGTATGTTTTGGGTAAGTGTGTTAACCTAATATGGGGTTTTGAAAGGTAAAGTGGTGATTTGTGATGTAAAATATTTTTAATATGATTTATGAGTTGTTGTAGCGTTCTATTAGATTGTAAAATGGGTGTGAAACATGGTTGCGGGCTGTTTGGTTTTTGAATGATTTAATGAATTGTGAAAGGGATGTAAAACAAGTTGTGGGATTCTTGGTGTTTGTGTGTGATTTGGAAATGACATTTTCTTGTGAAAATGGTATTTTTTACGATGTATAACTTCATTGAACACAATAAGGGAAACCCAGGTATCTAGGTGTGCGGACTAGGACTAATATGTTAGTGATTCGGAAGTGGCTACGGCCTAGTTTCACTTAGCGGGTTTGACGATGACAACACTAACTAAACTTTGATGATATTGGGGACCACTAGGCCATTGGTGTTTCCCCTACTAGTGGATCGTTCACGAGAAGGTTATTGGTTATGGTTACTTTTACACCGAGATACGATGTACCTAGGGCCCCACAGTTAGCTAGTGCCTAGGGGTTATTTTCTATCGCTTGTGATCATTAGTTACATTTTGCTTATCATCGGCATATGGAATGGATTTCTGGAAAATTCAGTAGTGTTGGAATTATTTTTAAAAGTGTTTATTCTTAATGATATCCCACTTGAAAACTATTTTATTTTTTAAGTTTCATCTTTTAGAAATTGCAACTAGCATGGCCTATTTATGAAAACATCCAAGATTTTAGTCTCTGAATGATTATCACATGGAATCTCTTTGTGGTGTTATCCTAATAGACTTTTTATCACACCCTAATTACACCTTTGTGTGTAAGTAGACTTGGTTTTTGTTGTCGCCGGTTTGGGTACAAATTTTGTGCTAGTGGTTCGGGTTTTTAGTGGCCCATCATGATGCAGTGTTGTGGAGATGGCTTGAGAGAGGTGGCTCTCACCATGTGGAGGTTCTTGGACTATCTTTTTTGGTTTTATTAATTTCTTATAGACTTTTAGAGTTATTTAAAACCATGTAATTCAGTTTTAAAATTTTTTAAAAGATGGTTTTGTTTGAAAAAACCAGATTCGTTTTATTAGAATATTTTGTCATTGTATGTTTATAAACTCGAGTAAATCATTCCCTATTTTTATTTTATGATACTCAGAAACTTGTGCCAGCCCGTGGGGATCGGGAACACCCTTCGGGCCTTGCAACGGGCCGGGTTGGGTGCTGATTTTTCAAGCGACCAGATTCAGTTCACGACAAGAAAAATCAATAGTATAAATATTATCTTTTCGATTCTCATAAAATAATAAAGAATCATCTTTAAAAACTAAAAATTTATCATTTTGAAATTTAACTTCCATTCCATAATCACATAATTGTTATATACTAATTAAATTATGTTCTAAATCCTCAACATATAAAACTTTTACAATAAATGTAGAATTTGAAATACAAACTTTTCCAAAACCTTTTAATTTGCCATTGGAATTATCTCCAAAAGTAATATTGCCTCCATCACAAGTGTTTTAAGTGGTAAAAATTGATTGTTCTCCACTCATATGCCTAGAGAATCCCCTTTCCATGTACTATATTTCAATTTTGAGACATCCAAGGCATTTCTCAAGCAAAAATCAATTTCTAGACAATTTTGGTACCCAAGCTACGTTGGGTCCAATAGTATTAGAAATACAATTTTTAGGTACCCATAGAGAATTTAGTCATGTATTGTAAAGTACTCTGGATAATAAGGATTTAGAAATATTAGTTTTTGTAAATACCTAATATTTTTTAAATCTAACTGAGCAGTCATTGGCATAATGACCTTTCTTGACACATTTAAAACAAGTAACATATGAAGTACATCCATTTTTACTTTTAACAAAATGGGTTTTATAAATTTGTGATAATTTCCTATCATAACCAAAACCATATTTATTTTTATCATTTTTAGTAAAAGAAATGATCTCATGAAGTTTTTCATGACCATGAATAATAGAAGATAAATTTTTTTTAAGGCATTCAGCTTCTTTTTCAAATTTATAATTCAAATATTGAGAAGTTTTCAATTTATCATAAACTTTTGAATGATAAGTAGAAGCAGTGTTTGTTAAATTTTTATTTTCTTGAAAAATTAATTTATTTTCAGAAAAAAGTTTTTCATTATCTTCTTTATGTTTATTATTAAAATCTACAGCTTTGAAAATATCTTTTCTTAATCTTTCAATTTCTTTATTTAATTCATAAACATTGGGGTTTTCATATTCATATTCAGAATTATAACATTCAAAATAATAACTAGAATTACTAACCTTATCTGGTGATGCCATGAAGTACAAGTTAGAAAATTCTTTTTCATTTCAAGATTGTTCACTAGAATCATATTATTCTTTACAACTATAGTTGGATGTCAAAGCCTTTCTATCTTTTTTTTGTATTTTTCTTTATTCTTTAGTTTAAGGAAATTGGGTTTGACATGAACTTTCTTACTACACTCATAAAAATTTACATCTGAAGCATTGTAATTCGTATCACCTTTCTTATCTCCATTATATTTTACTTTTGGAGGATTTCTTCCAAACTAGTTTTTGAATCCTTTTTTTCATTCTTTTGTAGACTCCAGTTAAAATCTGATCCATGTATTCCTTTTCAATATCATATAGATCATAATCCGAATAGTAATTAGAAATAATATTTACATATTTAAAAGATACTCCTTTTCTTTTTTTGCCTCATCAACAACTATGTTCTTCAGTTCCAGTTCATATTGGTGTAGTGATCTAATAAATTTATCTAGGGTGTACTCATTGAAGTTCTTTCTTTCATAAATGGAAAACTTCTTTTCTTTCAATTTATTTGGTAATTCTTATAGAAAAATTTCAATAAGTACTTGGTTTTCTAGAGATTATCCAAGTGAATTCATTCCATTCACAGTGCTTCTGAATCTATGGAAAATTTGGTTTACTATTTCTTCTTCATCCATCTTGAAGTCTTGATCTACAACATGAAGCACTTCAAGCTTGGTTCATATCAATTTTTCAGATCCAAGTTGATTGACTTGTAGGATGTTCAAATTTTCATGAGTTTTCTTACTTAGAGTCACATGACTAAAAACACTTCTGTTAATAGCACAATATAAAATATTAACAACTTTGTAATTTAAAACATATTTAGTAGCATCAATTTTGGTAAGAGTATTTGGGTCTGCTTCAGGATGTGTGTATTGTTTGGAAATGATAGACCAGTGCTCAATGCTCAACTATTTGAGTTATTCCTCCATTCTGGATCTACAGTTCCCATAATCATTTCCATCAAAATTTGGTGGCTTTTGAGGAATCCAAGCATTATTTGGTTTCAATCATTCCATCTTACAAGATCTTGTACTTTTACTATGAGATCTAGGAATATAATATCCTAATAAAATATAAAAGCAGACTATGTAAAAGGGGTTGGATAAATTCCTGAAGGATCAACCAATGATACCGTTCTTTGGTATTGAGAAATATAATGATATAGAAAAACTATTATTAAGAAGGATATCCTTTTATACCAATTGTTAGGTCATAAAGGTTAATGTTAGATGTTCTAGAGGGGTAAATGTACTAGATTAAAAAATTTAATCAAAATAATTGATTAATAAAATTAATTATCAATGTTAATTATTAAGGATAATTAGCAGCATAAAAAGTAAATAACACAAGGATGTTTTTTATAGTAGTTCAGTCCAAAGTAGGCCTACTCTACTCTTATACCTCTCTACTCAGTGAGAGATATGTGTGCACTAAAAATGATATTTAAGGGGTAATCATAACCCTATTACAAAATATTTTCTATTGGATAGATAACCATGACACTGACTTCTGTATGGGGAGTCACAACCCTAACAACCAAAATTTAGACACTGGGAGTCACAACCTGAATAGTCCTGACTTTAGATATAGGGAGTCACAACCCTTAGATCCTGAATTTAGAATTTGGGAGTCACAACCCAAGGAAAAAGAATAAAAAATAATAATTTTCTTTGTAAAAGCATAAACAGAAAAAATAGGGTGAGTGTGAGAGATGGGAAATAGTGTTATAGGATCAGAACCAGATGAAAGAGAACATAAAAATTAAATCATAGGTACTGGTTCTTGAAGTTTATATCAGTACATGTCTTCAATGCAATTATAGTTGAAGAAGAATTAATTCAGCTCTAGAGAAAACGAGTAGGTGTTGAAGAAGAGTGTCGCAGGACGTTGCAAATACATAGCAGGTTCAATGTTCACAGCACATTCACTTTGAAAAAAACAAAGTATCAAATATTCCTTCCCATTTCCTTTTTGTATTTTAACTGCATGAGAGAGTGATATATATACAGAATAAAATATATATCATTTTTAGCATATCCTCTTCCTTTGGATATTCGAAATAAATTTAGTCAAGATCTCCTATAAATATCTTCACAAAAATAGGAGCACCATTTCTTCATTATTAATGTAGAATAAATCTCTAATAAAAGTAATAAAAATAATTTGAATAAGTCTTCTAATAAAATCTCCATAATAGTAAAAGCAGTTAATGGTTTATAACAATGTTTTAAATCTGTTCAAACTATTTTAAAGTTAGAAAACATTGTTCATGAAAACTAGCAGAACATTCTAAAATTAAATTGAAACATTTGAATTTAAATTTTTTTGAAACATCCAAATTTATTTAAAAAAGATGCTGGAAAAAATTTATTATGTTATCTCTCTAAATATAGCACCAAAAACAATAAAAACTCTTCATTATAATCCCTATATTTATTTAGAATTTTTCCCAAAAAATTACTTTAAAAATAATCCATATATATACAGAAAATAAAATTTAAAAAAATGAACAGAATGAATAGTAACTTTGGAATGAACAGTAACTTCAAAATGAACAGTAGCATTAGAATGAATATTAAAACTTACTTTTAGAAATGAACAGTAATGTATAGATGATGATCTATAGTTTTTGAAATGAACAGTAAAACATACTTTCAGAAATGAAGAGTAACATATGAATGATGATGCATACTTTGTGGAATGAATAGTAAACCATACTTTCAGAAATGAATAGTAACGTATGGATGATGATACATACTTTGTGGAATAAACAGTAAACCTTAATTTCAAAAATGAACAGTAATTTATGGATGATGATCCATACTTTGCGGAATGAATATAAAACCATACTTTCTGAAATGAACAGTAACGTATGGATGATGATTCATACATTGATGAATGAACATTAAATGTAATGTAGGGTATGAATAGTAAACTTATAGATTATGAACCATACTTTAATGAAAAATCTGGATATAATACTTTAATAAACATCAATTAATTTGTAAGGGTTATTAAAATCATATTCAGACTTTGTTAAAAACTAGTGATTTGTATAAAAAATTATTAGGTTTCCAAAAAAAATGAGTCAATTAAAACCGAATTCTACAGATCCCAAAATCATCAAAAAATAGATGGAAAACTATTCTGAAAAAACTAATACTAGAAATCATCATAGATTAAGTTCATGTAATTAAAACACCATTCAAATGAAACTTTTATACTTTTATGTAAACTAATGACAACAAGAGAAACATGTTATCTTTATATAGAATCAAGTTTCATGCAAATCCGAAAAATGTAGATGTTACAGTAAAATAAATATAGAAACTTTTTAAAACAGATAACTATAGAGTTTCAAAAACCATAGTAGCAATTTCAATTAATTTTTATAGAAATAGAAAAGCATTTTTAAACATCCTCATTAACTAATAAAGTATATATAAATCACTTATCTTTCCAACATGACAATAATCACATAAATAAAAACATTATATATTACGATGTCATAAAAATACATAGAAAAATTAATCAAACAAAATCATATGAAATCAAATTAAAGGAAATATGAAAATGCACAAACAATCCAACCATGAGAAGCTAAACACAAAAAGCACATGGCATACCTCACAAGTCTTCGCCTCTCCTAGAAGGTGACTAACCAAATCCAAAGGTTATGGATACATGAGAAATATATATATATATAATCAGTCAAAATAATCCCAAATGAGAGAGTTAGGGGATCTCCATCTCACAGTTCAACCTAATAAGAAGGGTCTTTAACAGTTTCAAATGTTCATCAATGATGCCCAACTTCTCATGTGTCTACCCATAACTATCCATCCATGTTGATTCATGCCTCATAATTGTGCCTCACAGTCAAGGGTCCACAATCTCTAGGAAGAGAACCCATACCTAGGTACAATAGTAGGGTCCCACTCTGATAGTCACCAAGAAACTCCACCACCATGTTCTACTAGTGGGTACTGCTCAAAATTGTCTTCGAGGAACTCCATTTACCTATATTTCTAAAGGGAACCACTCGGTAGTCATTGAGGAACACCACTACCCAACCCACCAATAGGGTACCACTAGGAATGTGTCTACGAACTCTACTGACAATACCCATTGGAGGGTACCACTCGATAGTCTCTGGTGATCTTGTGCAATCAATTCCATCGTTAAGCGTCTCCTAGCCAAGCATCAAGCCCATGAAAATCCCAAATCATATCTCTAGTGCCATAATTGAGGGAACCATCCTATTCTACATGGAAAATGCATAGGATATGCTACTCTTGATCAAAAATCTGAGTTCAAACAAAAGAGATATGGAAGATTGAAGTTTATATAAAAGAGTCTAAGGGGCACATGGATTTTTATGGGACCTACACAACGTGTGGTCCTACTCCACCACCTGGTTGTGTCCTGGGGTGGTACACACCTCCCAAGCCATGCAGAAGTACATGCTGAGTAGGTGGAATACATGGTGTGTCCAACTCAATAGGGATCAGATTGTGTTTTTGTAGTTGACCTTGTGCCTGTGTACCCAGGTACACAACCATGTAATTTAAAATGGTTTAGTTCCCGTACAATCTACTATATAGGTTTCCCAATCGGGAAAGTGGTACACACCATGTAGAAGGTATACAAGACATCTCATCCTTATTATTTTATAAACCCCCAGTTTACACACTTAAGGGGCTTCACACCGTGTGTTCATCAGTGTACACAGCTTGTAGTATGGTTTTTCTCTAAAATCTATGCTCTGATTCTGAAACCTCTATTCTATAAATTCTATCATAGATCATACCTTGATTCCACCTAAAATCATCAGATCTGGTTATGGTTCATGGTTAAAAGTTATCACTCATCATAAATTGGTCTCTGTTAATTCATCATAAACTCGTTGCACATCCTATGCACTAACACACATTTATTCAACAATTATTTTCTCAGCGGTCAATAATACTACCATTATCATCGCACAAAAATCCCTGATATGTGACCGTTTCATCAATATACCCTTTTTTTGTGAATCCATTCTGATTCTGGGGTTCTGTTTGGGCTCTGTACTCCCAAGCAGTGATGAATCAAGACCAAGGGGTCCAACCTATGTTGAGGGTAATAAAAATGAGGGGGAAAACCATAAAAATAAGAGTAAAATTTAGATTTTCCAAGAGTTGTTCTCAAATAATCATGAACTAGTATCTAGTGTTAGAAAACATTGAATAAATCAATTTAGATTTCAATATACACATTTTTAAACTACAATTAGAATAGATCTATTGAAGGTATTGATCTTATCAAACCATTTAATGAAAAGTGCTTAAATAACCAATTAATAAGTTATACCTTGAGATTCAATTTCTTTTCATCAAAGAACATTCTCTCCAATGAGTAGATGAAGTCATTATATTCATTGCATCTCGATCTACTCCAATCTGAAGTTTCTTCATCATCAGATGTGATTCTCCAATGATAGGGGAACAATGAGGTCTAAAATAGTCCTAGAGTTTATGGGGATAACCCTAAAAGATTTTACATGGAGATATTTTTATAGAGTATTTCACTGTGTCAAAATGAAATAATTGTTTATTTATTTCTTTCTTTCTTTATTTCACTAAATGTACCTCCGATGAGAGAGGATTATGAATGCCCTAAACCAACCCATTTTATGTCATGGATAGGGTAAAAACCATGTTCTAGAATCATAAGTGTTCACAAATTTTTGATCTGATCCTCCATTTAAGAGTAAGCCCAGTTTCTCTATGAATCTACATTCATGCAATATAAAATATATTTAATGTTTTAATAAAATTAATTATAGGAATAATGGGTCTCGGAATCGCACATCATCTCAATGCCTAGCTCTAATGATATATATATATATATATATATATTTCAAAGTCATAAAAGGAAAAAACCAAGTCTCTACATTGACATTTCCAAGAGTTAATACTCTTTCTCATTGATAAATAACTTTTACCAGCGGCACATTAACTCCACATTTCATTTTTCATATACCCAAATTATTATAATGAGTTATTTTTTTCTCCAACATCCAAGATTTATATTTATCAAATAACCATTTGTAGCACCAAAATATTTCTATGAAATATTCACAAAGATTTTCATATGGGTTAGTCCCCCATAAATAATTTCCAATTATAATTTTCAAAACCTATCTCTTCTTTAACAAATAACTAAACTAGTCATGACTTCCCAACATTTATTTCTAATAAGAAAAATAATATAGTAATCATATTTTATTACAACATGCATCAAAACATCCAATATCACTCATGGCATGAGGGATATTTTTATGTTTAATTACTCATTCAAACCCAGCTTCAAGATAACTAAAATTTTAGATCAATCAAAAATTGAATAACTGGTGTATTTTTATTTTACTTAGGATCTAAGGACTTGTAAAGAATGGGTGCACTAAAACACCTATATTCTTGTTGATAATAAAATCAGTTTCATATTTTATTATTCTTATTTGGTTAATCTCGGGATTGATCATGTTCTTCATAGATTGAGGGTGAAAAATTCTTCACACTGATTGAAACACAATTTAATTGGAATGTTTTGATCATTGATGAATTTCACTACAATCATCACATTTTATTCTTATTTTAAAAAATAATTTTTTTACTAATAATTTCATCTAGTAGAAACTATGAACTATTCTATAGTATTTATTATCATATATCTAGAATGTTGGTTATGTATAAACATGATGTTTACATATATCCAATGATGCTTAAAAAGTCTCAAAAAACATACTTATAGTTGTCATTCCTATATACAAAAATTTATGCTCGCACATCATATGATTATGTTTAGGCCATTATGGAAAACTTTATATGCAATGAACAATAATGGTTATCACGATGTACCACGATGTTTATACATGGAAGATGATGAATACATAGAATTGGATTATGTTTATATAGAATGTATCTTCCTTAATGATTTTCCTTATAAAAATGATGTATTATGGTTATGATGGACAAGGAATCATACTTGAATAGTCCAGGACTAGATAAATTTTTCTTGAATTAAAAAAATCCATAATTCTCCATTAAATTTAAAACCCACTTCCAAAAACATCAACAACATCTCAAACACTGTAAATAGCCTCAGAAACACTTTAATGACATTTTTGGTGACAACTAATACAAAAAATGTTTCTACAACAATTCATCCAAGCTAATGGTTACTTTAGAGTTTGTTTCACTAGAGGGGTAATTTTCAAAATATTTGTCATTACACTCACCAATCTAACTACCTTAATCTAGTGATTGATTCTCTTTCTTCATTGATAATTTTATTTTCTTATAATCCATATTGTTCTTCCTTTTTGTTGGTTTTGATAGAAACATCAAAATCTATTCTAGTAAGGATGGAAACAGATTTATCCATCTGTGGATATTCTTTAATCATTTTAAATCCATACTACTTATATTCAGATAAAAATAACAAGGGAAGAAATTTTCTATCCAATTGGAGTTTGAATATTGTTCACTGATTTCTATTATGATATAATAATATATCCAATAATGGTGATATATTATCTAATACCAGTTGGGAGTCCTACTGGATTACTTTAGACACATGGGCGGGGGTGAATCAAGTTTTTTTAAATTATTTTACAAAAAACCAAATCTTATTTTTAATCCTATGAAACCCTTTTGGTGTTAATGATTTTTGGATGGTTAAAGTATATTAATATTTTTTTGTTAAACTAGAATATACATCTATGAAATGAATATAATTTCATAATGTAACACTAATTTTTTTCATGGTTTGGTCACAATGTGTGCTTACTCTCTACTGCATCCAGTTATTATATGTGTCTTAAAATTTCACACTATGAATCGTATTATCAATATAAGTGTATTGTGGGATGATTTTATCATAACCCACTCTCACAATATAACATAGATGAGGGTTAAAAATATTACATATGTGAACGAGTGTTACATCCAATAACACCACATCAAACTAGAACCAAAATATTTGGTCTTCTTGTATTCAATCTCCCATCTTGAATTTGATCAAAAATATTTTCCAAGGATGTCTCTCCACTAAAAAACATACCTCTTCCATCAATAAATGATTCCTCAATTACATTCTAATATTCAAAACATATCATAAGAAACTAGGTATTTATTTCTAAAATTATTCCATGATTTTATTTAGAAAATACATTCTGGAAACTCTCTACCCAAAATTACCATGAACACAACCCCAAAAACTATTACTAGTGGATCATTCAATGAACTACAAACTTTGAATAGTTCCTAGGGATTGAATCCACTAAATCATTGGTCAGTTTATTCATGTTCATACATATCCTTGAAGATCTACTTCCTTTTATTTGTTTCTTCATTTTCAAAAAGGTTTTTCAGACTAGTATTATATACATAGTAGGAAACATTTTCTTCTTCTTATTTTACACTTCTTCTTCTAAACACAATAGGTTGTAACTTTTTCAAACATGATAAAATTATCCTCTATCCTTATTCTTCAAGTGATATGGATCTCTCTTTTCCTCTCAAATATTCTTCCAAAGGTTCTTCTTTCTTTATGATAACTCATAAATGTATTTACTTAGTAGCAGTGGCTCATCATAATTTTTTAATATTATTTTTTCAATTTCACAAAAACAATATTTACATAATAATTTTTAAATATTTTGTGAAATTATATCAATATTCAATAGAAGTAATCAAATCATAATATTAATGCAATCAAGAATTACCATACACCACCCAATCACTCATGATCTCTATAACTTATTTTTAAATAACCCCACATGGGGGTGTTCCCACTTTTTCATTTATTTTATCTAATTTATTGTCTGATGATGCAATACAAAAGTTACCTTTTTTATATCCATATTAATTGTACTCAGTCAAAAGGGTCTCTTATTTTCTTATCGTAGCCTTGATATCTTCTACTTTTTAAAATATTACCCACACAAATACATAAAAATCATTCACAAAGAGCTATATAAAATATAAAGTAGTAAAAATAATCTATAGACTAGAGCCTTCTTCGTTTTTGTTTTATTGTGTCTCGTGATGACTATATAGGCTTAGTTTGGGTATTTATATTTTAGCAGGAACCTCATCTTAGTCAATATTCTAGTTTATTATTGCCTCAAAACAAAAAAAATTGAATTTTGAATCTATGGTAACCCAGTATAAGCGTCATCACATTTATTATATCATTTCTAGATTTAAGGAAAATTGGAATTCCTATAATTTTAGGATTTAGTAAATTCTAGGCCATACATATGAGGTTAATAACCACTATCTCACTCATGAATATTAGCATATAACTCCTTCATCTTGTATTATAATGTTCTTTAAGTTATATAAACTCTGATGACCAACCTATGATTTGGAACAACAATATCTACATTGTTCTTAAAAACTCATTTATTCATCGTTCATATTGATCTTATTTCAAACAACATGAAGATCATATTATCATAACTTTATTTCTTGAAAAAGGTACCCTTTTAATTTTTTGGTGTTTAGAATATTGATGAATGTATTTTCCACAAATAATTTCATTTCATTTTCTAAATATTCTATTCTAGAAAACTCAAACTTTTCACCCTACAGGAACTCAAATTTTTCTGAAGTATGAAGTCATACTAATGGCCCCTCAAAGTTTATCTACTTCCTTAAGACCATGAATCCAAATAAAATCCTAAAAAATTTCAATGCTAGCTCAAATTATTACAAGCATATATCAAAGTCCTAGAACCTACTAAGATTCATACACTCATCTTATAAAGTCATAAAAAATTTATGATTTGACTAAGAAAAATTCATATGCTCAATCCAATGTTCAATTTGTCTTATAAATGTCTTAAAATCTCAAATTATCACATGATATGAAGTCTTATGATATGAAAAATAACTTAAATGTCATAAATTTTAACCAACATCATAAGATATCTTTTTTAAATCATAAAATATAGATCAAATTCACAACTCAAACATTAAATTCACAAAAACTACATTAAATTTCATACAGAATATGAAATGGTAAATTTTCTAGTTATTTATCAAAAGTTATAGACTTAATGAAATATATCTAGGTGTTCTTCACATAACCTACAATATTATTGAACATTTATCCAATAGTATTATCACACTAATTCTAGTTTCCAATATACTAGGTACTCCAAAGATGATTTCAATTTTATTTCAAATAGCTTCTCTTTCCCACATTGAAATTTTTAAACATTTTTAAATATAAATTACACAAGGAATCCAATGATAGATTTAGAATAAATCATCTATCTCAGATTATTCCAACTTCTCCAATACTTGTAATAGTTTTAAAAAGTGAATTAAACCTCAACATAACATTTCCTATACTTATCACCACCTCAACACACATCACATGTTATGGGCTACTCACTAAGTAGTCATTATTCCATGTTCCATTACCAACATTACATAAACATTATTTTCTATGTTAATGGTGGAAAATAAATCACTTTATTATTAATTATCACACAATAATTTTAAAATTTAATTGATTACTAATTGATAATAAATATATATTTATTTTTGCGCATATAAAGGGAACTTTGATCTCCCCCTTTGGATTTTTTTTAATTCCAAATTTTTCTTCTAGATTCAGCATGTCTTATCTCCCCCTATTAAAAAATAAATTTAATGGAGTAAAAAAATTATTCTCCACCTTTTTCAAATTGTAGAGAAGGATTTCTCAATTTTCATGTTATCCACATCATGAGAAAATATTGATACTACATTTTTCTTGTCCAAGATAAATCAACTAATCAATTGTAAACATGGATGAACCATTTTAAGAAAATAAGAGAGACTAATTTTGGAAACAAATTTGTCTATAAATAGTCCTAAATGTGATAATAACTCTAAATGTATTCCCTATAGGTTGTTTATAATAATTTTCAAGAAGATTCAAGAACATATATTCACTTGACCACATATAAAAAAATATTTAAATTGTGAAGTATTTTCCTCCTCCATTAACAAAGATAATCACTACCCCTTTATAAACATAATAAATATATTTGAAATAGGTTATAGGAGAATGAAAATCATAATTTCAACTTCAATTTCAAAAAATATATCCGGAATTAGATATTCATTTATGATAACTATTTTCTAGATGATTTTCCTTATTAGGATTATCCCCCTAAAGGGATACCTTCCTTTCTTCACCGTGGTTATTTTTTATAATTTACTATTATAGTTGATATGTTTAATACCAATTGTGATTTGGATTAAAATTTAAATATTCCATGAAAGAAAATTATTTAATCATGATCCACCTTCAATCCCATCTCCCATGATGTATAGCCAACATAATATGGGAATAATTTTAATCATCTCCATTACTTAAATGATAGAAACAAGGCTAATATAGCTTTCTTAACTCAAAGGCTACTTTTTTTATTATCTAATGTGTCTAAATCTCTTCATGCTTGGTTCCTATTTAGTTTTCTAGGTATGTTCACTTTTTTAAAGCATGGATTTCACATTCTTCTCATCTTTATTTATTAATAGAATGGACCTCATAATGTTAAAGTAAAAGAAGTATTAGTTTTTTTATAGTTTTATCCATATTATTATCCTTTTACAAAAGGTTATACCATATAATAAGGTACTTTTTATGAACATTCCATACTTATTATTGACAGTGTTCTCTTTATTTGTATCAAATTTCATGATAGAAATGACATTAGTGATTTACATATTTTTCATTATCTTTTATTATTTTTTAGGAATCCATGTCCCAAACTTATTACTAATGTGGCCTCTCTTGTTTTACCTTCCATGCATATATTTATCAGAATTTAACATGACCTTCTTTGGTATATTTTTAACTTCTTCATGAGTATTTTCAATCATTAATCCAATTATATTACGTATTTCATGGATGCATTATCTTTTTGCCTCTAGTTTTATCCATTAATGATTCATATTCATTTGCATTTTACAAATTTTCACTATGTTTCCTCTCTGACCACAATATACATACCTTCTCCCAATGGGGTTGACACCCTAATCATCTTTCTATATTGACTTACTGG
Source organism: Viscum album (assembly GCA_963277665.1). Lineage (NCBI taxonomy): Eukaryota > Viridiplantae > Streptophyta > Magnoliopsida > Santalales > Viscaceae > Viscum > Viscum album. The sequence continues at coordinate 108,437,263 of OY728135.1, forward strand.
GTGTAACTTTTTCAACAACTTACTTCATTGATTTTTATCCAAAGGAATACATCCCCTTTTTTATCACCTTACTGAAAATATGTTTTTTAATTTTAATCAAATAAGCATGAGTCCTGTATTGGGTTGGTACATAACAACAATCCTATTAATAGTGGCCACTAATGTAAAAAAATATTCTCAATCATTGAAATCTATTTTCTAAATCCAGATTATGATTTTTCTATGATGCCTATTTCTTTTCAAAATGATTCTATTTAACATCATACCTTATCCTATCACACCCAATATGTTATATTCATGTATTTAAAATTTCATTTTGGTCATTATTTTTATCCATAGAATTCCTGGGGATTTTCCATTGAAATTTGAATTTTTAGGGAGGAAGAGGAAGCACATTATTGGTGCATATGTAAGGGAAAATGGGTTCCATCCTTAAAAAAGTGTGATATGTGATAGTAGAACTAGAGTGACCTCATAGTTAGAAGAATTATTTTTGAAACCATGAAATAAAAATTGTACGGCCTCTTCTAGCCAGTTCAGAAGCACCCACTTGTTTGGATCCAAGGTTGGAAAACCATACAGTCTAACTAGAATTAATTTTTTTTTGAATTTACTATATTACCCCTCCCTGAGATAACCCCTCTCACACCCATTTTCTCTCATTCATGATCCTTGAATCCCATGTAACACTGATCTTCCTCTCCCTACCCTTCTAGGCCTCATTTTTATGTTAGATTTGGGATTGGTTTCTCTTATTTACTCCACATACGTATCTCCTATCCATTTTTATTAGTCACTCATTCATTTTTTCTTGATATTATTTTTAACTAATGGATGTGATGACCATGTATTGGTATAATCCAAGACGTATAGAATAGGGTTTGATGTTTGTCGTTTTCTCTTTCTTCTGTAGGATCTTCTCCCCTCTTAGCTGGTTATTTTCGACCAATTCTTGGTAGTTTCTATGGAAAAGTTATGTATTTTCCTAATTTTCCATTATTTAAAAACATAAAGTTATTTCCCTAAATTAAATTATTTCATAAATTGTGGTGTCTTTGTAAAATGGTGAATTAAAAGGTGATGTGGTGTGTTTTCAAAGTTTTTCAAATGGACTACCCCTATGGAAATGCCTAAAAATGTTGTTCACTAGTATTTGGTGGTTGGTTTCTGTTATATGTGGGTTTTTATTATGTTAAAAAAGGGTAAAGCAAATGGGAATCATTATTAACTATGTGGTGAGTCTAAGAAAATTACAATATGCATTCTATGCCCTACCTAAGAAAATTATCCTACAATACTAACTAAACAATTGATAATGATATGGATTGGTGATGGATCATGTAGGGGGTGGAACTTCACATCCATGGGTTAGTCATTGAGAGAATGAGGATCCTAGGTCCCCACTAACCCTATAAACAAAGATATTTCCCATAGTGTTTTTTGTTGTGTTTTACCCGTATAACATTTATTTTTTTTATTTTTATCACTTTCCTTGAAAAGAAAAATCATCTTTTAAAATCAAAATATTTTATTTTTTTCTTATAATTGATATCCATGTAATACTTGGTGGGATCCTACTAGTAAAATTATCTCATGTCCTAAATAAACCCAATGTGTGTATCTAGTTCGTGGTTTCACTTACTCAAGTAAAGTTAAGGTTTTGTATGGAGATCTCCAGTACTCTTGCTAGTGGATTTTTTAAAGGGTTTGGCTGTGACATGGTAGGGGTGGACATCATGTCACGAAGAGACTTGTGACTCTTTTCTTCGACCTTTTTCTTTTTTTTAATATAGTACTTGAAAATTGATGATATCATAATTATTCAATGGTTCTTTTATTATAGAGTTTTTTATGATATTTGTTATAATGATTATTGTTGACGTGTATTATTATGATTGGAAAATCATCCCAAAAGGAGTTACATGATTCCTAGAAACTAGTTTCTAGCCTATGTATATTGGGAATTCCATTTGTGTCATTCCAAGGGTCAGGTTGAGTGTAAGTTTGGATGGAATCCAAGGTCAGTTCCTGACAAAATGATATCATAGGTAGTTTTTTCCCTTTCCATGGTTCTAGATAATTGGGAAAATTTAAGATATGTAGAAGCTATGAATTCTGGTGAATGATTTTCTGGTTATGAGTAGTGTGTCTATCCAACATACCTTATGATGGGTGTCAGGTCACCATGGGGTGTTAAGAAATTGGTTTGACTCCCCTCTAGGGTTTAAAGCATAGACAATAGTCTAGGCATAGGCATCAAGAATGTTTCATTTAGTTTAAGTTATTTTTATTTTTTTTATGATTTATGTGAGTATTTGTTTATGTCCTTTACTTTATTCCTCGTGATTTGATGTAGTAATGTTCTCTCCTTTCTACTTGATTTGACTTTTTTAGTATCATGCCTCCCTATAGACATCATGTACAACCACAGGATGAAGTCGGAAAGAATTATCTACATACCAACCCACCATTTTATCATATACATATAGAGGTCATGGTTTAGGGTATCCATACCCTATATCGAAGAGTAGAAACAATTCCTACTAGAGTTAGGGAAGCTAAAATAAGGCTAGATAAGGACCAATCTTAGGGTTTCTAAAGAATAAGCCATGTTCTTTCTATGGAATCATTGAACCCCATGAAACTATAGATTACTGGGAGAAATATGAGAGGATCTTTGACTTCCGTATAAGTCTTGAATTTGTTAAAGTAAGGATTATTATGTTTATGTTGGAAGGTCCTTGTCTATGGTGGTGGTAGAATGTGGCTCATGATGGCCAACATAAGTAGATTTGATGGATGTATTTTATGTCCTTCTTTATTGAGTAGTTACTACTTCAGACCATATATCTTCATATATCCTGAAAATATATGGACCTTTATTAGGGGAAAAATTTAGTGATAGACTATTCCAACTTCCTAGAAAAGAAATTCCTCTTTTCTCCTCAGATGAATGCTAATAACTTATCGAAGTCCCAAAAGTTTTAAATGTGGTTTCGAAAAATATTTGTTCTCAAGTGTTCCAGAATAATATGAAGACTTATACTAAGGTGGTTGACCAATCATTTATGGTGAATAAAGAACAATAAATTATGTTAGGTTAGACTGGGATGCATCCAATGTTGGGCTAAAGAGTGATTGGATTATCTGAGAATATGAAGAAGTGGGATGAGTAAGGAAATAATGGTAGTAGTATCTCTAGATAACCACCCCAACAACCTCCATCAGTGGCTCCGAGTAGCATAATTATTTTGTTCCTTTAGTATGGAAGGCTTGAGAACTTGTATTCCACATGTCTGGTCCCACCTAGAGTGTTCCACCATTATGGATACATGGGACATCTATAAATATTTTCTATAAAGGTCACTCCCTCTAAGTGTTGTGCATTCTCTATAGATCCAAGAGAAGTTAAATCCAAAATTGATACTTCAAGGTCAATGGGATCTCATTATATTGCAAATAGTAGAAAGTATATATCTATATATTGTTAGCTTAGCTCAAAAAAGAGCCACATGTTAATAGTAAACCTTATCCTTAGATAGTGATAAAGAATCTTCATGTTATGGATCCGAAAATGGTGGAATTTGATATAGGCTACACCACAGTTAGCAGTATTCTTCTTACATTACTATACATATGTATTGATTTGATTGATACATTTGATTCACACACTTTCATATCTACCTTCCTAATTTATTTACTAAATGTCTTAGATGAAATTATGTTATATGCTATGGAGTTGGTTTCACCACTTGGAAAGAGGAACACACAAGATTTCGGATTCCCATATTGTGTTGTTTCATTATTAAAAGTTAAGCTGAATTGGGACTTCCTTTACCTTGAAAGGGACCTCTTTAACATAATCCTCATAATAAATTAGATGGAGTTCTCTGATTCCCACATTGATTACTATAGTCAGTGGGTGACCTATACAACCCCCGATGAGAGTATTTTGAGTTTTTCAGGGAGAATGGGATCTATGATCAGGATGAGTAGGGCCTCCAACTTTAGAGTTTGGTAATATTTTTTTATCAATTATCCTTTCTTTTTATAGAAACTGATTATGAAGTCTAAAATAGTGGGTTTACATCCATAATTAGTGAGTTTCCTGAAGTGTTTCTAGATGATTTATCAGTTTTACCACCTGAATAAGATTTGGAATTAACTATTGGATTAATATCAGGGACACAGATGATATATATCACTTTATGTCATAGGACCCCCACTGAACTAAATTAGTTAAAGATTTAGCTTGATGGTTTTTAGTCTAATGGTTTTATTCATCTGAGTGTCGATTCATGGGTAGCTCATGTACTCTTTAGCAAGAGAGTTGATGGATCTATTCAGTTTTGTATTAACAATCAAAAGCTAAATCAGGTCACCCTAAATAATTAATAAACATCACCACATATTGTGGAACTTTTTGACTAGATCAGAGGGACAATATGGGTTTCAAATAGTGAACTCTATTTTAGGTATCACCAGGTCATGATTAGTAGAACTGATCTTCTCGAGATTTCTTTCTGAAGATGGTAAATCCATTTCAAATATTTGGTAATGCTATATAGGATGAAAAATGATCCTATGATTTTCATGGATTTTATAAACTGATTGTTCTATAAATTTCTCAATTCCAATATCAATTTATCCGTGGATGACATTCTGTTTTAATCAAAATTTGAAGAGGATCTTGGAAAACATTTAAGGATTTCTTAAGAAATGTTATATGACCATATTTTTATAAAAACATCAAAAATTCAGTTTCTAGATTTAGGAAGTCACATCTCTAGGTCATGTGATATCAGATCATAGTATTCTACTTGATAATTTGAAGGTTAGAGTAGTGATTTCATGTGAATAAATGATGAATTTTTCAAAATTAGGATATGTTTTGTCCTGATGGTGTATTATATGCAATTTTTCAATGAAATCTTGTAGAAATCCTCTCCTATTATAGCTCTCACTTCAAAAAGGGAAAAATTTTCATGGATCCTGGAATTATAAGAATATTTCACGGAACTCCAGTATTAGTTAAAATATTACCCTATCTTGCTCTTACCAGTGGTTAGAGAATGTTATGTGGTCTATTTTGATGTGTTGGTTATGAGTTTGGGTAGTGTGTGTATGCAGTGTGGCCATGTGGTGGTGTATGGATATCAAAAAATCTGGCCACATGAAAATAATTACCCAACCCATGACCTCGAGCTTGTAGTTGTGATGCAGTCCCTCAAGTACTAGAACCACTTCCTTCTTGGGGACTGGAATATGGTCTACTCAGACCATAAAAACCTAATTGATGCCATTTACTAGAAATATTTGAGTTTGAGGTAGATATACTAGATAGAGTATCATCAATGATTTTTTCCTTCAATATCTTCTATACTATAGGTAATGTGAATGTAGTTATTGATGCCTTAAAAAGAAAGTTTCCAACTATGGCTCTGAAGATTTCATGTAGTTAGTAAAACCTTATGGTTATTTTTATTGGATTCACATAGAATCCTTAGAAGACAAAGGGGTGTGTATTTTAGGAAAGCATGCAGTTTCTATATTCCTTTCTAAATATGATGCAATAAAATCAATTGAATGATGTGTTCTTTCCAGATACCAAACAGTTTCTAAATAGTGGGGAGGTTCCCAGTGAGTGTTCTTTATCTCCTGAGAGATTTCTTTACTTTAAAATAGTTTTATTGTACCTTTAACTCTGATGAATGTGTTGATGAAGGATTATCCCCGGTCTTAGTGGGTTTTCAATCCTTCTAACACCATGATTTTTTATGATGTGTGATGTTGGTTCTAGTTTCCAGGACTGAGACGTGACATTGATAACATTATTTATTGGTGTTATACTTTTTAAACAAGTAAAACCTGATCCCTAGTGGCCCACAATATTTTTTCAGCATGTCCCTATTCCTAACAGGATGTGGGATGAGGTAGCCATGTATTTTATGATTGGGCTACCCCATACAACCCATGGAATAAATTCTATTTGGTTTGTTTATCATTTGGAATAATCCTCCAGCTTTATGATGATAAAGGAAACCCCCAATATTGAGGATTAAAGATAGTAGCATGTTTAGGAGATCATCAGTCATTATGGTGTGCCATATGCAGTAATTTCAGACAATGAATCTTGTTTCACTAATCATTTTTTGGGAAGGACTTCAAAAGAAAATGGGTTCATAAGTTAACCTTAGCATGACATATAGTCCCCAAATTGATGGTCAAATGATGTAGGGAAGCTAAATTTTGGAAGATATGATTCAAGCCTAAATTTTAGACTATGGGGGTTCATTGGATAGCTATCAAGGGTTTTTAGAATTTTACTATAATAATAGTTTCCAATACCTGATTTGGATGGATCCCTTTGTGGATCTATACAGGAAACCTTATCGATCATCTTTATATTGAATGAAAGTGGGGACAAATCATTAATTGGACACTGTATTGTGTAGGAAACAAAAATTAGGATTCAAATAATTGGGCATTGTTTGATGATAGCTCAGAGTCATTACAATCCATATGTTGACCATTGACATTAGTCCGTGGAGTTATCAGTGGGGTACTAGGGGTTTCAAATGGTGACACATCATTTAGGACCTCACCATTTTGGAAATCAATAGAAGCATACCTCAATGGAATGTCAGATATTTTCATATCACTAAGAGGATTGGTAAGGTATCATATCCTCTAAGATTAACTTCTTAGTTTACAGATATTAATGACTTTTTTCTATGTCTCTCATTTGAAAATATTTAATATTAATCCCTCACATGTGATGATTTTGGGTAGAATTTGAGCTGGAACCCAACTTGATAGAAACCAAGCAGCGAGTTCATATTATTGATTCCTATGTGATATTAATTCATGGGAAATCAATTCATATGGTTCAGTTTCTATAAAAACACAGGATTTATGATCATATGATGTGGGAATATAAGTCTTGGGTAGAAGGGAGGTGGCTACATTTACTCTCTGATTAGACTAAGGATTGACATTATAGGGGAGGAAAGTACCATGGTGGGGAGAATTGCCACACCCATGGTACCATTTCTTTGTATTTATCATTTTTCTTTATTTTTATCAAAAAAAAAATCTGATGTATTTTCCTTGGATATTTGGTTTTATTGTGAGGCGGAGTTTAGCGTACATTTGGAACATGAATAGGGGAAATAGTTCTCTACCCTTAGAAAACCATGCGAGTTGACATAGTGGAACTAGAGTTACTACATTTTTATATGCATGGTTTTGTGAAACCATGAAAACTAAACTATGTGGCCTCTTTCAATGGGGATTGAAGTACCCACATAGTTGGCGCATGGTTTGGAAAACCCAATGGCCAAACCATGAGTTCTATAAATACCCAAACTTCTCATATATAAATATTAAATATTTTTTATGAATATTCATTACATAACATAATGATCCATGCCAGAATCATTTAGTTATAGTTCCTTTGGAAATATGGGCACATAAAAACTAGTCAATATATGAGTTATTATATTTCTCACTACGTTCTAAAAACCAATTATCTTTTTTTGACATATCATACAAAATACCTTTCTTCAGATCTTGTGGAAATAAAAAATAAGAAAGCGAGAGCTTAGATGCTCAGTAATGGTAAACAAGGGTGATATCAATATAACATGATCATATGGGTATGCGGACAAGAGAATAACTTTTGAAAACCATACCCTTCATATCATAAATTATAAACTTGAGTAATGGCATAAATCCTGGAAATTCAGAAGAAATTAGTCATAATGGAATCAAATAACATGAGACATTGGAGCATAAAATTGGAACAAGATATTGATTTTTGGAATACACACTATAATATATAATATTATGTCAGGTATATCCACCAAAAATTCATAACCATTGGACATGTGTTTTCTCAATAATAATCTATAATTTACGATGATTTTGATGCTCAGAAACACCCTTGTTTGTTTTCTAATGATGATTTTATGAGAAATGTTTTCATGAATTTTTTTCATATCAAAGGAATCTAACATTATGGGATTTTTTTTGGAAACAAGGTTTCCATCCCTATGTTACGCTGAAGTAATAACGCTTGTATATGGTTTTTCATCCATCCATTACATTGGAGAATTTTCTGTTTCAAACATGAAGTGAACAGTTCACGTAAGGATCATCATTCCAATGCTACTCTAAAGAAGATCGTGTATGGATCAGTAACCCTATGTTGGAATCTAGAAGTACTATTCATAAACATTTTGTTCAGGAAATAGATGAACGTATGGAATCCAAATTCTATATGCCAACCCTACGTTACTCAGATGAATGTATCGAATCTCAATGCTATGTTCTGACCCTACATTAGTCAGAGGAACGTATGGAAGTTCAGTGCTACATGCCAACCCTACGTTACTCAGATGAACGTATGGAAGCTCAATTCTACGTACCAACCCTACATTATGCAAATGAAAGTTTGGTTCATGAACCCTACATTGGTAAAATAACCCTACGCTATGCATTTTATCCCTACGTTGTGTTTTCAATGACAGAGATCTGTGAAGCCGTGTCTCTTATTCAAATTAGCTGTAATGATTTAATCAGAGTTAAGGAATTTTTCAATAATCGTTATTATATGTTTCAATAAACCTTTTTTCTCAAATAACAACTTCAATTCTTAAGGGAAGCTCCGTTTAAGATTTGAATTTCTATGATTAATCGTCCTAGAACTTCAAATCTGGAAATATCGATGGAAACCATATGTTCTATTTATTCTCTACAAAGAAGAGAAAATATATGTGTGTGAAAATCATTGATATTGATACTAATATAATTCATGTTCTTAAGTGTTTCTTTTTAGTTGATCAAATATCGATTATCTACAAAATAGGTGATGCTTTGAAAGTTCCAATCAATCTCAACCTTGATTTGATGCTTATGTGAAGTTGCATTTTTATTGAAGATAATTGTGCAACAAGAATCTCTTCAGACTATTCATTCTCAAGGAAATTATTTTTTGAAGAAAAAGTGTCATTATTTGTTAGTTGTGTGCTCCTGCAACTATGAAGATCAACCTGCCTCTTTCACGAATACATTTCTATTGATTGGGGTTTCAAATACTCATACTCAGTTGTGTTGGAGTATCATATTCTCTGTCTATGCTGTGGTTATTGGTTCTTTGTCACAAAAATAGAATAATTTTTGTTTTTAGTCTTATTTTTAATGGTTTCAACTACATACACTTAGTTCTGGATTGAATTTATTGTGATGAGAGGAACCGTTCTAGTAAAATAACCAAAATCACAGAGAGAGTGATTGGTGGAGTGGAGTAGGGGATCTTGGTGCCCTGAACCACTATAAAAAGTTGTGTTCTTTACTTCTTCATATCCGCTACACGTTTTCATACAAAATAACAACATTGGTAATCTGCATAATTTATAGAGGGTTTCAAAATACGGAATTGGGGAAGGTTGTTTGAAAATACACAATTCACCCCCCCTCTTGTATAACTTTGTACATTCCGACTTAACAATTAGTATCTGAAGAGAGATTTTGGAAAAATCTATAGCAAGATGAAAAGTATAAGGTCTGTGAAAAGAATATGGCAATGAATAATTCTAGAGAATAAATGTCAATGGTGTGCGCTCCATATTTTAATGGTGAAAATTGTAGACGTTGGAAGTTTTAAATGATTATTTGTCTAAACAATCATGGGTACATGGTTTACTCAAAGATCATCAGTCCATATGTGATTCCTGAAAATACAGAAACATGGGATGCAATAATAGACGTTGAGTATGATATAAACTCTAAATATATGAATGAAATTATCTTTGGTCTTAGACCAGATGAGTTTAATCATGTTTCACAATGTCGAATTTCATATGATATGTGGAAAACTATTGCAGTTTCTTATGAAGACATAGATAATGTAAGACACATGAGGTATGCAACAACAAAGCTAAAATTCGACACATTCAGAATGTTTGTTGGATAAACCATTACTCAAATGAATGTAAGACTCACAGATATTATCAATAACATAACAGCCTCAGGAGAACCTATCAAACAGTCTGATCAAGCTTGGAAAGTACTAAGAGTACTGCCTTCAAAATGGAATGGAATATCTCCTACTATTCTCCAATCATCTCTTATCAAATATTTGACAATTAAAGACTTAATTGGGACTCTGATGATGTAGGAAGCGAAAAAACAAGAATAAGTTCAAGATCATAAAGTTATTGTGAAGAGAGAAAACACTACTTTGAAAATGAAATCTTAAAAACAAATGAAAAAAATCAAAAATATGAAAAAATAAGGATGAATTCAGACTCCTTGGATTCTGAAATTGAACTAGCTCAGTTAGTTAGAAAGTTAAAAAAATTTTACAAAAATAAGAGAGGCATTATAAAGCCTTACAAGAAGTATGAGAAAGAACCAAGAGAAGTTTGATTCTATAAATGAAAAATATTGGGACACATCAGACCTGATTTCCAAAAATTGAAAGAAAAAGAATAATGCCAGAAAAGAAATACATATAAATGTTGATTATGATAAAAAATGGAAAATAACAATGAAGGATACATGGAGTGTATCTGACAACTCCAGCAGATCCTCAAGAGATGATTCAGAAAATGAACTACACAATCTAAAATCCAACATGTGTTTTATAGGTAAAGAGGAATAAGAGGTGCAATCCTATTATTCCTCTAATTCTGATTCTAGTAGTTGTTCAAATGAAAAGTTATCTACTTATTAACAATTCTAGAGGAATGATATGATTCCATACTAAAGAAACACAGATATTTAAATAATATTCACAAAGAAGTATTAGGAGAAAGAGACACTTTACTCAAAAAACATCAGGAGTTGAATGAAAAATTCAATTCATCTACTACAAACGATGCTGCTCATGAAATCAAGATAAAAACATTACAGAATGAATTAGAGACTTAAAAAAGTGATGCTCTCTTTTTTTAAAAAGAAGAAAATGTATTGAATGAAATTCTTACCAATAATTTAATTAAAAAGGAAATATTTGGTATAGGATGTAATGGTAAAAAACCCAAACTATATAAGAATTATTTCGTTCCCTACTCAAAAAGTGTTACTTGTCATTATTGTGGAACAAAAGGTCATATAACAAAACATTATTACTCAATAAATGATCAAATAAGTGTAATTAAAAGGTATTTTATTTCAAAAAGTTTATAGGATACAAATGATATGATTTATGGAAAAACAAAGTAGATCTGGGTTCCCAGAACTCTGCTAGTTAACACTGTTGAACCCAAGATAATGCGGGTACCAAAACAAACTCTTTCCTAAATAACTTTTGTAGGAAATAGGTCACAGAAGAAGAAACTTCATACGGTATATGGATAATGGGTGCTCAAGGAACATGAGTGGAAACTCAATAAATTTTAGTACACTGACTCAAATTGATTGAGGTCTAGTCACTTTTTGTGATAACGCCAAAGGAATGATAATTGGACTTGGAACTATTGGTGATCCAAAAACTATCTCAATAAAAAAAGTGTTATATGTACAAGGGATGAAACCCAACCTGATAATTATTTCTCAACATTGTGATGATGGATATTATGTTGATTTTTCTAACAATTCTGGTTCTTTATTTAAAAAAATAATGCTTAAATTTATAGCACCTAGAACTGATAATGTTTGTACTTTGGATTTAGATTCCTTGTGTAAACAGAAAGTGAATTGTCTGACTGATAAGGTAAATGAGTCATGGATCTCGTATAGAAGACTTGATCATTGTAATATATATGATTGATATAAATTATCTATGAAATAATTAATTTCAGATTTTCTTAGTCTTAAATTTGATAGTGATTGATTCTGTTATGCATGTCAAATTGGCAAGAAACACAAATCTTCCTTCACATCAATTAACAAAATTACTGCATCTAAACCTTTAGAACTTTTCCATATGTATTTTTTGTACAATCTAGAATAGCATGTTTGGTAGATAAATTATATGTATATGTTTTAGTTAATGATTATTCACGATTTACATGGGTTTATTTTCTAAAACTCAAAAGTGAAGTATTCACTATTTTTGAAAGTTCTTGTAAAATTGTTCAAAATAAAAAAGGTCTTAAAATATTTTCATTAAGAAGTGGTCATGGTGGAGAATTTGAGAATTGGGAATTCAATTCTTTTTTCTCAAATCATGGTATTAAACACACCAACTCTCCACCAAGAACACCTCAACAAAATGGAATTGTTGAAAGAAGAAATATAACTATTCAAGAAATGGGTAGGCCTATGCTAAATGAATACAGTCTTCCTACCAACTTATAGGAAGAAGCTATAAGAACAGCCTGCTATATAATGAATAGAGTTTTAATTAGACCAATTTTCAAAAAGACACCCTATGAACTTTGGAATAACAGAAAACCTAAAGTAAAGTACTTTAAATTTTTTGGATGCAAAGTGTATATCCTGAACCCCAAGGATATTCTTGGTAATTTTGATTCAGAATCTGAAGAAGGAATATTTTTGGGATACATGGCTACTTTTAAAGATTATAGAGTATTTAATAATGAGTCAAGGATTTTTGATGAATCAGTTCATGTGAAGTTTGATGAAACTGGCCCTTTTATTAAAGATAAATATCAGTCTGATGAAATTAATGAATCTAATGATAACATGAGACTAGAAAACATGAAAAATGATTTTGAAAATAATTTAGATAAAACTAAGTCTAGTTCAGACGGACATTATACTAATGAACCTAATAGTTTCTTACCTAGACATACTATAACTCGAAAGAATCATCCCATAGAATTTGTTATAGGAGATGTAAACATTGGAATTATAACTAGAAGAAATATATGAAACCTAGAAAAATTATCTACCTTTCTATCTCAATTATAACCTAAGTTTATAGAATAATCCTTAGAAGATGAAAGTTGGACTTTATCTAAGTATGAAGAACTAAACCAGTTTAAGAGTAATGAAGTTTCAAAGTTAGTTGAAAGACCTTCAAATTATCAAGTTATAGGAATTAAATGGGTCTTTAGAAACAAATAGGATGATCAAAGAATTATTACTAGAAAAAAATCTAGATTAGTAGCTAAAAGATATAATCAGGAAGAATGTATATATTATGATGAAACATTTTCCCATGTAGATAGATTAAAATACATTAGAATTCTTTTAGACTATACATCTAATATAATTTTTAAAATATATCAGATAGATGTAAAAATTTTGTTTTTAAATGGTTATTTAATGGAGTAAGTCCATGTTGAACAAAATATTGGTTTTAAAAATTCTCAAAAACCAGATTCTATTTTTAAACTAACTAAAGATCTCTATGGCCTTAAACAAGAACCTAGAGCTTAGTATGAGAGATTATATTTATTTCTTTTGACAAATGATTTTACTTTTGGTCTGGAAGACCCAACACTTTCTAAGAAAACTATTTGATCTAATATTTTATTAGTTCAAATATATGTTGATGATGCAATTTTTGGTTCAACTAATAAAAGGCATTATAATGATTTCTCAAATCTAATGCAAAAAAAGAATTCTAAATGAGTATGATGGGAGAATTGAATTTCTTTTTAGGACTTCAAATTTACCAAAAATAATTTTGAAATGTCTTAAATAAAAGAAAATACATTATTGATTTACTGAAAAATATTGGACTTGAAAATAGTAATACATATACAACTCTTATATGTACTAATATAATACTTGATTTGGATGAGGCTGGAAAAATAGTGGACAATAAGTTATATAGAAGTATGACTTGTAGATTATTGTATCTTACTACTACCAGGATAGAAATTATGTATTCAGTATGTCTTTGTGAAATTTTTCAATCAAATCTTAAAGAATCCCATCTTACAGCTGTTAAAAGAATTTTTAGATACTTAAAAGGAACTATTTTTAAATCTCTAATTTACCCCAAAACTTCTTATTTTAATTTAATTTCATACACAAATGCTGATTTTGGTGGTTGTAGATTATATAGAAAAATGACATCAGGAACCTGTCACTTTTTAGGAAAATCTTTAGTTTCATGGTCAAGTAAGAAACAACACTTAGTTTCTCTGTCAACAGCTGAGGAAGAATATGTATCTACAGGCAGTTCTTGTGCACAAGTATTATGGATGAAAAACACTCTACAATAATTTGGACTCTGTTTTAAAAGTACACCTATTTTATGGGATAATAGAAGTGATATAAATATCTCCAAGAATCCTATAATTCACTCAAAGACTAAGAACATTGATATAAGGAATCATTTTCTTAGAGATTGTGTTCTTAAAAAGGATATATCTGTGGAATATTTTGCTACCGAATATCAATTAAATGATATTTTCACTAAACCACTTCCTAGTGCAAGTTTTGATTTTATTATGGGGGAGTTAGGTTTATTTAATTTTAATTTAATGAATATTTACTTTCAATTGCTCTGTTTTTAGTGCCCCTTTAAATTTCCTTTAATCAATTTTAAAACTATCTAGATGTTTATTTATTTAATTTATTTTGAAAAGTATAACATCGATTTTATTTTTAAAGGAAATAATAATCAAATAAAATGTTTTTGAATGTAATGAGTATCATCTCAATCGGCGAGATAAAACTATTTCCCTTCTCCCACTCTCTTCATCCTCTCTCACACATGATTTCAATTAATCGAACATACTCTCGAAACCCAATCTCAAATCCTTCAAACCCTAAACCTTAAAACCATTCAATCTAGAAACCTTAAAAGATGGAATTATCTAGGAGAGAAGATGATGTGGAGTTGGAGATCTCTCCATATTCACTGAAGAAAGCTAGGAGAGTTCATACAGAAAAGGTAATTGATTTTACCTACTTGGATTCAGCGAAAATGTCTCTCAATCAAGCTATAAGGTTTCAATTCCAAGATTTTATTTTTGGAGAAGATAATACACCACTTGTGTATGAGTTAGTTGTCTAATAGTTTTGTAAGAATGTGTCTTTCAATTTTAGTTTTGAGAAAGATAATGTTGTATATAAAATCCACGATAAAAAAGAATCTTTTTCTTCTGAAGACATTGCAAAGGAATTGTGTTATCCCCCTGAGAGGGAGATTCATTTCGATCTCAAAAATATTGGTGATGGTAAATATTCCTCGCAAGATATTGTTTTTTCCATTATTTGGAATGAGAAGCATCAAGAAAATAATGTCAAAGGAAATGAATCCAGATAGGTTAGTCATGATGAAGTTTATAGAGTCAGCGATACTGCCTAGGATGGTAGAGATCCTGACATGTATGTGATTTTTTTGTTTCTTAAAACCATCAAGTTTAATTTATGCCAATTTATACTAAGATATCAGATCTATTGCTTTCATCCTGAAGCAATGATGGGATACTATCCCTATGCCAGAATAATTTATCTATTATTGAGGAACACATACAAATTAGACAGTATGTTTTGTCAACATAGGTTCCACCATGCCAATGGCCAGACTGTTGGTGTTGTCAAAAAACATGGATTTGTTTGGACCAAATCTTTCAACTGTCTGTTACCCTTTGGTGCTGAGGATCAACAAAAACATTTGGTTGTTTTTCAACAGGAGAAAATAATGCTTCCACTAATCGGCTCTGTAAGACAGTGGCCAGATTAAGCCAGTGGCTCAAGACCACAAGGCTCTTGGATTACTTTCAAGAGAAAGAGTACTCTAGTTGTTATACCAGCTATGGTTTATGAGGTTCAAGAAGACGCAATAGTTTAGGCTTAAAAATCTAAGAAAATAGAATAAATTGATCAAGAGGTTCAGAGTTAGGAAAACCAAAGGGAAGATGTCCCAAATCCTAATGATCTTTTAATGATTATTCTAGATTAAATGGTGATGGGTGAATCTGTCAAGAGGTCTAGTCCTGAAGTTAATCCAGAGCTCTGTTTGGCTGTGATTGGATCTGATCGGGCAAGAGAGAAATCTGAATCTTCTGATTTAGAGGCCAGTGCTCAGGTTATTTGTATCCGGTTGTTGGATGCTCAAAATTCTTCTCCAAGAGAACTGTTAGAAGTAGAGAAGAAAAAGTTTGAGGAATAAAATCTTAGCAGAGTTCCTCGATAACCATTTTAATCTCAGAAGCATTATTTAGAAAAATTTAAAGAAAATTTCATTTCAGTGGATGATATCAGAGAATTCATAAGGAAGATGTCAATAAGACTATATATAATGAAAGGCGAAGCTGCGAAGAAATCATGGTTTGAACATTTGAAGCAGATTATGGTGAGATAACTTCAATCTCTTAAATAAAGTGCAAGTTCATCTTCCTATTCTCCAAGAACCTCTCCAGATCATATCAAAAGGTTTGAATCAATTACATCAATTTTGGCTGACTTTAATGATAGACTGCACACTCTCCAGTGTGATAGTACACCATTGAATGTGTTGTTAGAGAATTAAAAGCACTTTGTGAGTCATATCACATTAAATGAGTCTTGGATGGTATTAGATGCGAATAAACATAAAGACAAGTTTAATTATTTTATCTAGTCAGAGAAGGCCATGAATAATTTCTGGAAGATAAATCTTGTTGAAAAACTGAAGGTCATCCTCGACTCCAAGAATCTTCTTCAAAAAATGGACAGAAGCGTTCAACAACCACTTTGAAAGTTTTTTTATGAAGATCATAGATCTTACCAATGCAGTTCAAGCCATTCCTTACCCACCTGCTGACCCAACAGTGTCCGAAGAACCTGAAAACCCCCTTCTTTTTAATACCTCTCTTTGTTGATTGTGAATGATACCCACAAACTCAAATATTTTAATGCATGTTTTAATTTTATAATTTTTATTTGGGTTATGATGATTTTATTTCAATTCAATTCTTTCCTTCCAATCCTAAATTTATTTCTCTTAATAGTCATAGTAACTATTCCTATACAGTTCAGTGCTACATTAACTGTGGTAAATATTCTTTGTTCTATCGAAACTTCTTTCTTTATATCAAAAAAGGGGGAGACAGAGATGTGGAGATAGATATGGCGATACAGATGGTGATGGGGGAAGTATTTTCAATGAAAATGATAAACATTTCATGACGATAAAAATGTCTTTACAAAAATTAACTTTTCTTCATCCATGATATCAAAATTTTATTTCAGTTTACAAAATCATTTATCTAATTATATGGATTATATTATGGGTTTTTTATCATGAAAATGGGGGAGATTGTTGGGAATGTATTGTCACAACAATACTCTATAATCAATGATGATTTTGATGCTCAAAAACACCCTTTATTGTTTTCTAATGAGTTTTTATGAGTAAGTTTTTCAGAAATTTTGTTCATATCAAAGGAATTCTAATGTTACGAGATTTTCTATGGAAACATAATGTTACAGGATTTTCTCTAGAAACACTTTTTCCATCCCTACATTGCACAGAAGTGATAATTCTTGCGTATGGTTTTTCATCCCTATGTTACATTAGAGAAGTTTTTGTTTCAAAAGTGAAGTGAACAGTTCGTGTATAGATTATCATCCCTACGCTATGGCAAAGAAGATCACATATGGATCAGTAACCCTACATTGGAATCTGGAAGTACTATTCATAAACCTTATATTTGGTAAATATATGAACATATGGGAGCACAATGCTACGTGCCAACCCTTGGTTACTCATATGAACGTATGGAAGCTCAATTCTACGTGCCAACCCTATGTTACTCAGATGAACATTTGAAAGGGAAATTCTACATTCCGACCCTACGTTACTCTGATAAATGTATAGAAGCTCAATGATATGTACCAACCCGATGTTACACAAATGAATGCATGGTCCATGAACCCTATAGTTGTTAAAGAACCCAATGCTACATAGTTTACCCCTATGTTGTGTTCTCAACAGTAGAGATCTTAGAAGCTATGATTCTTATTCAAATCAGTTGTAATGATTTAATCCGAGTTAATGAATGATTAAAGGATCATTATGATCTGTTTCAATGAACCCTATTTCTTAGAGAACCACTTCAATTCTTAATGGAAGTTCTGTTTAATATTTGAATTTCCACAATTAATCAGGCTAGAAATTCGGATCTGCAAATATTGAAGGAAACCATCTGTTTTATTTATTATCTACAGAGACGAGAAAAGATATGTTTGTGTGAATCATTGATATTTATACTGATAAAATTCATTTTTAAGTTCTTCTATTTTAGTTTGTAGAATCTAAATTATTTTCAAATGAGATGATGCTTTGAATGTTCTGATAATTCTCAAACTCAATTTTCTACTTACGCGAAGTTACGATTTTATTGAAGATCATAGTGCAATAACAATCTCTTCAGATTATTCATTCTCGAAGAAATTGTTTTTTGAAGAAGAATATCCATTATTTTTCATTTTTGTGATGTTGCTACTATGAAGATCAACCTGACTCTTTTACAAATCAATTTCTATTAATTGGATCTTTGACTGTTCGTACTCAGTTGTGGTGGATTATCAGCTTCTCGGTCTTAGTAGTGGATATTGGTTCTTTGTCACAGGACTAGAAGACTTTTTTTTTTAATATTATTTGTAAAGGTCTCAACTACCTACACTCAGTTTTGGATTAAAGGTATTGTGATAAGAGGACCTATTCTAGTTAAATCATTAAACTCATATAGAGAGTGATTGGTGGAGTGGACTAGGGGATCTTTGTGCCCTAAACAACTATAAAAATGTGTTTTCTTTACTTCTGCATATCCGTTGCACATTTTCATACAGAAGAACTACAATTCTAATCTGTATAATTTATAGAGGGATTCGAAATAAAAAATTGTGGAAGGTTGTTTGAAAATACATAATTCACCCCCCTCTTGTGTAACGTTGTGCATTCCGACCTAACAATAACATGTTAGGCTTGGTCTAACCACCCATTTATCTACATTGATCTTGGTAGATCCACCCATGTACCCTTATTTGGGCTTTAGCTAACCAGATGTATACCCTATTTTATGTTTGGGATAACTTCCCACTTACCCTTTGAGTTCATATAATAGTAATCATTACCCAATGTATTAGAGGGAGATATAGTTCCCAACTATCACATAATCTATACATTTTTCTGCCTCAAGATCATAAACCATTCATCAAATCCTAACCCATAGAAAGGAAATGTCTCATAAACATTTCATCATATTATATCCTATAGAGAGAAAATGGGTTTCACAATCATGTCATCATTTCATCATAGTATATCCTATAGAAAAGGAATGGGTTACACAAAAATATCTTCATTATAATCATAAACCATCCAGATAAAGAATAAGAATACTACAATTTGATCATATCCCCATTAAATCATTAGTAACATCAAAGAATGTTAACATAGATGGAAAATCATTTTGAAAGATCACATGGAAAATTTCTAGAGGAGCATATCCTTTTTTCTATTAAAAAAAATTTGCAACATAAAACATTTCCAAAATCCATTTCTTGGAAAAAATCCTTGGACCCTTATAAAGGATGCTTTAAAAATAGTTTTAAAATTTTCTTCAGGAAAATAACATTTCAAATTTGAAAATCATTTTTTAAAACCTACAACATTTTAAAGATCATTTTCTTTGAAAATATCATTGAAAACATGTAAAGAGATCTTTAAAAAAATTAATGCCAGTGGGAAATTTTCTTCATACCGTACATGTGAATACAAGGATATCTTTCTCATTTTTTGTGAAATCAAAGAAGGACTTCATTGGAAAATTACATGAATACTTATTTTTAAAACACATTGTAAAAATTAAATCATGTATTATATTTTCTTTATTTAATTGTCATGATAATGTTAAAAAATTTTGATAACATTTTTACATAACAAGGATATGGAAGGAAAGGGTTTCCAACCCAGAAGATAAATAAATTTGGATTTCATTAAAAACATTCTTTTGTAATCATGAGTAAATAGAGGAAAATAAAGGGAAAATGTATTCTGAAGAAATTACCTTTGGAAAAGAAAAGTTCCAATTTTTTTCATATATTTTTTATAATATTTCATCATCATAAGCACAAATATAAACAATCCTGATAAATAATGATATTGTACCATAAAACCCATACCACTTTGGTAACTCTAGATTGTAATCCCTAAAAAATAATAAAATAAATTTAAACCTAAAATTCATGGTAATAAGTAAATACATGATATTTCATGTCAAAGGTTTGGTATATAAAACTCATAAAACAACTTAGGGGGATAACATAACATATATCCTAAAGTATAAAAATTGAGAAAAAACATCATTGCCTTTAGTCTCAACCTTATTCAGACATGTTAAAACCTACTCTAAAATAAAAATAAGTTTATTATTAATCTATTATAGTATAATAATTATATATATCATACCTTATATGATTTAATTATGACCTTTTGTTATCAATTTTTTAACAATTCCATGCTAAAATCATGTTTTGGGCAATAACTACTTTGTCTTTCTTGTATGTTTTGATTTTTCATTTTTTATACTAACACTTTGAGAATAGTTCGATAATATAAATAATTTAAACCATAATATAAATAAAATATATATTCAGTATATATTAATTTATTTTAATCCAGAAATGGTATAGATATGAAATGAAATACACTATTCATGGAGATGTTAGGTTGTACATGCACTTGAACGTTGTTACCATTTTTTAACTGATGGAAAAAAATAAAGGTAAAAAATAATTAACCATTGAAGTATCATTATGATTTCATATATATCATATATATTTATTTACTTTATCATTATGAAATTCCTTGAAAACTATTAGTGAAAATTGAATCGCATCGCTTCACAAGGTAGTTGTCTAATGTATACACGAGCGTCTTTGTAGTATCCCCTGCAGAATAAAAATTCAGAAGGTGTATGTGATATATTAACTAAATGGGTATAAATATGTTACAAATATCATATATATTCATTTAATCCATCCTTAATACAATAAAATTAAAATGGAATTAGAAAAACACACCACATCAGTTTGAAATGTGATAGACCTCCGTACACACGAGCGATGTTTTTATTTTCCAATGGGTTGGAATTTAAGAATATATGTGTGACATTATAATACAATAAATATAATAATTTCATATATATATATATATATATATATATCTGTGTGTGTGTGTGTGTGTGTCTATTTGTGTTATATAAACTTTAAATCTATCATTATATTCATCTATGATAGGTGGTGATTGAATATGGATAACATCAGTTCACGAGGCGGTACTCCTCTATACACACAATCGACAGTTTCACTTCCAATTTGTTGGAAGTGGTGATGGATATGGGTTATGAAAATAAAATAAAATAAAATAATTATATTTTATATACTTTATTTATTATATCATCATAGTTTAATAATATTAATAGAGTTGGAAGAATAAATAAAATAAAAATTTATTTTTAAGAAATTTACCTCTTCTTCAGAGAGCCTCTTTCGATTTACACCTAAAGCCTTATTGGGGGGGTTCATAACCAAAATAGAGCCTCTAAAATCATCGGAGTGAATTAAGGAATGTATTTTTTCAGTTCATGTTGGAAAGCAGTTTTTTGGATATGTGAATAAGAGATGAGAGGGGTGGCCTTTTATAAGTGGGGGAGAGGACACACTTGGAATTTGTGAAAAGAATAAAGTGGACCCACATTTTTTACATTCCAAAAGGCATAAAAATGTCTCATTTTATAACCATATAGGTTAAAATGTATAAATATGGCCATAATTGGGTTTCTGGGAAGTTTCAAGGTTATTTTAAACCTTTTCTTTTTAGTTTTACCCCTGGTAAACTAGTCTTAATCTTAACCACAATAATTAATTTTTACTACTTTTACTATTCATTAAGGAAAAAATTAGTTTAAAATCATTTTATAGTAGAAATTATTTGATTTCAAAATATAGATCCGTATTTAAACATTCAATTCAAATAAGTGGAAAATTTTAATTTAGATTTAAACCTCTAGAAGTGACGAGAATGCAATTTTCCAAAAAGAAAATATTCAAAAGTTTAAAATGTTTTATATCAAAATTCAATATGAAATTGATTCTAATGACATAAATTGGTTTAATATATATATATATATATAATTAAACTAATTTTATTTTTTTAACCATATTAAAATTATTAGGAATTTTTTAATGCATTAAATGAAATGATAATTCTTAGTAAATACCTATATTTTTCACTATTCATTGAAAAATATATCTTGTCAAGAAAATTATAAAAAATTTACTTTAAGATAATTTTTTAATACTTATTTAAAAAAATAATTTTTATTTTTTAAGAAAAAACATTCTAAAATTTACAGAATTTAATTTTAAAAATAAGTGTACAAAATGTAATTTAAATGTTTTTTAGAAAAATATATTTTTTAAGAATAAAACTGGATTCATTCTTATCTCATTCCAAGAATAAATATAATATGAATTTTAGCACATTTTATTCAATATATATTATAGATATTTCCATAAAATTATTCACAAAAGGTGGTTTATTTAATTTTCTGAGTTTAAACGTTTCTATTTGCATAATAATAGTTTTTGAGAAAATGATTTCCTTTATTTTTAAATGGTTTTAATTTCTATTTCTAATTAATTAGTTATCAATGAATTTATTTTATACATAGGTGTAAACAATATATTTTCATAATTTAGTAATTCATATTCATACTCGTTATTCCAACAGCTTGGTGATAACTATCATATTACATATTTTAATAGTATGTCACATTTTGTTTAAACTCAGTGTTTCTTGTAACATAAGCTAAACATGATGTTTCTTTTAACATAAGTTAAACTCTGTTTTGTGTGTAACACATGATAAAATTAGTTTTTCATGAAAATAAAAATATAAAAAAAATTAAATTAAATTGGAATGAAAAAAATCATTAATTCTTAGGGTGTTACATTCTCCCCCCCCCCCCCCCACATGAATTTATCCCTCGAAATTAGTCACTTTTTTGAAACAAACTAGGGATATTTTTCTTCATTACATCCTCAGCTTCAAACATAGCTTCCTCAAGCTGGTTGTTTCACCAAAAAAACAATGACCAGGTGGGTGGTCTTCTTTGATAGTACATTCTATGTATGATTTAGAATCTTTACTAGTTATTCCCGGTATGAAAGATCATGCTACAGCTGTACACCCTCTATGATCAATACATGTAAAGGATCAGGTATGTACTTCTTCAAGAGAGATACAGAAAACAAATTTTTGACTTGTGAGAGGTTCGGTGGAAGTTCCAATTGATATTCTACCATCCCAATATAATTAATAGTTTCAAAGTGACCAATATATCTAGGGATCAAATTTACTTTATATCATAAGCACAATTACATCCTTTAGTTTGGATTTGATCAATTTCAAATTTATCCATGAAATTAATTTTCATGGTGAATTTTTAATTCCTAAAGAAAAAATCTACATAATATCTGTAATCCATTCCTTCAGCCTCTAAATATTAACCAAAACCAAAATGGTTATCACAAGTTATCCAATAATATCCAAATTTCACCTTAATCTATTTCATTAATGGATAACCTTATGTCTCCTCCATGACTGAAAAAATTTTTTATCAATAAATTTAGAAAGTAGGTAACTAAATTTCTAAAATAATCTTATCATTAATCACTCAAATATAAAAAATTAGATATTAATTGTCTCATACCAAATATATGAATACTTTGTTCATATATTCTCATAACTCGTGGTAATAACCATAATTACAATAAATCATCAATGTAATATGGCATGCTTCCTCATTTCATAAATAAAACCATAGATTATTGAATATATTCCATAAATCCAAAAATATTATAAAAATTGTCAATGATAACATAAAACAAAATTTCATCAAATAAATAATTAGTTCCAAGGTAATAAATATTATCCAGTTTAATTTATCTATATAAAAATTATATTTATCCCAACATCATTATCTCAACATTGATAACTTAAGTGTTATCTTTCTCATAATCTTGTGTTTTGTATAAAATATATCCTTTCTATTAAGTAACTTTTCTAGGTCTTCAATACTATTAAACATATTCTTTCAAACCCTTAATGAAAATAATATAACGAAAATTATTATATATTTCACATTTCTTGAATTCAACTACATAAATAGTTAAATCATTCAACTTTATTCTTAAAATATTAACTGAGATTCATTATCTTATTCCTTAAAACATTCTTCCTCTCATATTTCAATTTTAGTCTCTTCATCATCAATCAAAACACCTTTACTCATATAGCCTTGTTGATCCACCTCTTGAGATTTTCCCCTAGGACCTCGATTTTCATTATTCTTAAAATTTCTTCATTTAAAACATTCATTTATTTATAATACGCTAGGGAGACCAATATTACCATCCATTATATTAAAATATATTTTTATTTTTACATGAAGATTACTTGTTATGGTCCATTCTTCTATAAAAATAAAACATCCCCTTTTTTCTTTGATGTATTCCCTTAACTGATTCTTCCCACATTCGTGGAATTTAGGAAACAAAATCATTTTTCCTTCACGGAATCCACCACTAGAGATCCTAGCGAACTATATTTTTTTCTTCTTTAGTGAAACCAATAGTTCACTAAGGTTAAATTTTTTAATCATATATTATGATAACTTGTTTTGTATAATTATAATATCTTTTACTCCTCTCATTATCTAATTTTGTTTCTCATTAACCCATTTTCCATTACATTTATCAATAACATATTTTTTTATGGTTCTTTATATTGAATAAAAAAACTGTTGTGTATCTCCTACTAGGATTATCATAACTAGAATCTTTTTTAGATATATCATATATAATACCTTTTTTTATAATTTTACAAAATGAAATATCATAAAAGGTGCTCTCAGATGCTCAGTAAGGTAAAAAAAGAGAGATATAAATATAATAAGATTATATGGGTATGAATACATGATAATGACTTGTAAAAACCATACACTACATATCATAGATCATAAACATGAGTCATAGAAAAAATCTTGTCAGTTCATTATAAAAGAATCATAATGGAATCAAAGAACATGGTCTATTTGAGAATAACATTGGCATAATACATAGATTTGTGGAATGCACATAATAACAGAAAATCTTATGTCACAGATTTTCCACTAAGACATTATTAACATGGTAGGCTTGGTCTAACAAATAGTGTACCTACATCAGCCTTGGGATAACACCCATGTACCATATTTTAGGCTTGGGCTAACAACCCGTGTACCATCTTTTAGGCTTGGGATAACCTTTAATATACCCTTTGATCTCATATAACATTAGTCATTACCCACTTCATTTGAGGGATATATAGGTACCACCTATCACATAATCCATAAATGTCTTTTCCACAAGATCATAAAACACTCAATTTATCATAACCCATAGAGAGAAAATGAGTCTCATAAACACTTCATCATAAGATGATATATAAAAATGAATTGGGTTTCATTATCATATCATCAAATCATAATAGAATAACCCATGGAAAATGAATGGGTTTCAAAAAAAAATTTCATTATAATAATGAACCATCCAAAGAATGAATAATAATGATATTATTGGATCATATCTATAGTAAATCATATGTAACATCAAAGGATTTCATCTTAGATTGAAAATAATTTTTAATGATCACTATAAATATTTCACAAGAAAAATACCCTTTCCTATTTAAAAGGAATTTTTAAAACATAAAATATTTTTAAACCCCTTTTCAATGAAAATAAACATGGAAAATTATATATATTATTTAAAAACATTTAAAATATTTCTTGAAGAAAATAACTTTTCTACTTTTAAAAACACTTTTTAAAACATAAAAAATTTCAAAATCCTTTTGATTTAAAATAACCTAGAAAACATGTAAAGTAATATTGAAATAAAATATTATTCACTATGGAGGGAAACTGCTTTCATGTCATACATGTTAAAAAAGGATTCATGTCACAATTTTTGGAAAAGCCAATTGGGTCTTTTTTGGAAGAAAAAATGAAAATTCATTTTTAATGTATTTTTTAAAAATATAAACATGGGTAATAATGTCTCTAATAAATCTTTTTTAGAATTATAATAAAAATTGAATATTTTTTTGAAAACATGGATATGGAATAAGAGGTATTTCGACCAAAAAGGGAAATAATGTCAATTTTCCTTAAAAATGTTGTTTTGGAATCATGAGTACAAAAAGAGAAGGAAATGAATGAAAAACACATATTCTCAAGAAATTACTAGATTATAGTATAATTGAATATTTTATTGATAGATAGTTCATAATATTTCTTAATCATAAGCTGATACATAAATTATCCTGATAAGTGATGAGATTTGACCATAAAACCATTACCAATTTGATAACATTGAATCATATGCCCTAGGGAATAATGATATTGAATAAATTGTAAAATATCATAATAATAAATAAATTCATGATATTACATGTCAAATGGGAAATATATACACCTCCTTAAAGAAGATAGGTTCATAACACAATATTTTTCCCAAATAAGAATAATTGAGAAAAAATCCCTGACCTTAAGTCTCAACTACCATCATACACACTCAAACTTCTTGAATAGTAAATATTATTTTATTACAAATATATTAATGAGAAATAAATATTTATATATATACTATACCATATATTATTTACTTATTACCTTTTATTAACCATTTTTTAACAATTCCATTAACAAATCATGTTTTGGGAAATAATTGCTTTGTTTTTCATGTTTGTTTGAATTTTTTTATTTTCAGTTCTATGAATTTGATCATTTTTCCATAATCCCCATAATATTAAAAATGATATAATTATAATATATATTAATTATATATGTGTTTATATTAATTAATAAATTTTAGATATAGAAAATGAAAATGATCGTTCATGGGGATAGTTGGCCGCATGTACGCATGAACGCTATTACATTTTTTAATAGATGAAAAAAACAATGTTAAATAATGATTGAAATTTAAGATATCATTATTATTTCATATATATCATATATATTTTATAAATTTATCATTATTAAATTCCATGAAAATAATTAGTGAAAAATGAGTCACATCGCTTCATGAGGTAGTAGTTCGCCGTACACATGAACGATGGTTTTATATCTCATTTGATGGAAGTGGATACAGATATAGGTTATTACATTAAAATAATAACATATTAGTATATTATATATAGTTTTTTTATTATATGATCATAGTTTATTTAGATTATATTAGGTGGAAGAAGAAATAAAACAAAAAGAATAGAATAATAATTTAACTCTTCTTCAGATAGCTTCTTTATGTTTACAGGTAAATACTTCATAGGAGGTATTATTAACAAAAATAAGGCCTCTATAATTATTTGAGACAATTAATTAACGGATTTTTGTTGGTAATTTCTACTATAAAATGGATTTTGATGTTTTTAGAGGATATGAGAGGGGGAATCATTTTATAAGTGTGTTAGAGGACACACATCGATGTTTTGAAAGGAATAAAGGGTACCCACATTTTTCACATGTTATATGTATTAAAAATGGAAATTTTTTAATATTTATAGTTGATTAGGTCAAAATATGTCCATAAAATTTATTTTTTCCATGATTCATGGTCATTGTACTCCTTATCTTTTCATTCTAACACCTTGTAATCCCGTTTTAACCTCAACTATGGTAATTAATGTTTTTTATTTTTACGAGTGATTAATGAAAAAAATTAAGTTTAAGTTATTATATAATATTAATTTTTCTTATTACAAATATTTAATCCTTTTTTCCGAATTCCATTTATATAATTAGAAAATTATAATTTAAATTTATACATTCAGATAAGATGAAAAATGGATTTTTCAATGAAAAAATCTTCAAACGTTTAAAACATTTTTAATTCAAAATTTAATATGAAATTGATATGGTGAGAAAAAATCAATTAAAAAATATAATTTCACTAATTTTACTTTTATAACAATATTAAAAATATAATGTTTTTAAATACTTTAAAATAAATGAAAATTATTAATCAAAACCAATATTTTTCACTATTCTTTGAAAAATTTATCTTCTTAAAAAATTCTCAAAAAGTCACCCAATGATAATTTTTACAATGTTATTTCAGAAATAAAATTTATTTTTCCATATATATTTCTAAAAATATTGAAAAATTAATTTTAAAAATAAGTGCGCAAAATGAAAATAAATTTACTTTTAGAAAAATATTGTTTTTCAGTATGAAATTGGATTTATTATTATCTCATGACTAGAAAAAAAGATGAATTATATAAAATTTGATTGCATATGTAATATATAATATTAATTCAAATCATTTAATTAATATTAATTAATTATTTTATTGATTTAAAATGTGTTTGTGTGTATAAATTTTGTTTTTCATAAAATCATTTCCTTAATTTCAAAATGTTTCTTATTTCCATTTCTAATTAATTGGTAACGAGATAATTCATTATATATATAGCTATAATAAATATATTATCATAATTTAGTAAACCTTATTTATAAATTCCATTGTAATGTCTAGATTATAACTATCATATTAAATATTTTAAAAGTACATCACGTTTCATTTAAACTATGTGTTGTGTGTAATGCAGGATAATACTGTTGTTGTGTGTAATGAAAGCTAAACTTAGTGTTATGTTTAATTCAGGATAAAATATGTGGTTTCTATAATGCAATATCAAATCAGTGTTTCATGTAACATAAGTTAAACATTATGTTTTTTACTCAAACAATCAAAAAAAGATAAATAAATTTTGATAGAAAAAAATTATTTCATAATATATCAAGTCATTGGAAGGGCATGAAATTTTGAAAAATAATTAATTTTATAAAATACCCCTCCACTATTTAACCCAACTCACTAATCAATTTCTCCCATTCATGACCCTTATATCCCCATTCACACCAACACTCCTCTACCACTCCTTTTTGGCATATGTTTTGGGTTTTTTTTCCTCAGATCATCCATGAAACTCTAAGAAAGTTTCTCCAATACATTCTTATTCATATCTCCTTCCTTCTTTCTTGAGTTTATTTCTTCTCAGTTGTTTTGATGACCTAGGTTTAATCTTATATGAATTTTAAGGAAATTAATTTGATTTTTATGATTTGTTCTTTCTTTTATATAATCCCCTCTCCATTGGGATTTTGATTCCCAACAGGTTAATAGTGGTTTGAAGTGAAAAGGTAGGTGTTTTAATGGTTTACCATTATTTGACAATATAATGTTCTTGGTTATAACTTTAATTGTTTTCAAAATTGTTTTGTCTATGTTAAATGGTTATTTCAACCATGATATAGTGTGTTTGAAAATATTTTGTAATGGATTTCCCATTTTCTAAGGGTTGGAAATATTGACTTTTGCATTGTGGTGGATTTCTTCTGTGGAAAATGGATTTTTTTTCATGTGACAAAAAGGATAAATCACATGAGAATCCTTGGAATTTATGCAGGTATACTAGGATAGGTATGTTTGGAAAACTTTTCCCTACCAAGAATGAATACACTACAATACAAACTAAATAATTGATAATGGTATGTATCAGTGAAGGATTGAGTAGGGGAAAATACCTTCACATCCGTGGATTGATCACAAATAGTATGAGGAACATAAGTCCCCACATACCCCAGCTACCTAGGGACTTCCCATGGATATTATATTTTTTTTTACATGTTTACCAGTTATTCTTGTTTTCATGACATTTTTTGAAATTTTAGTGAATGTTTTAAAATAAAACAATTTTATTTATTCCAAAAAACTAAAATATTTATTATTCTTATAATGACTATGCATGGAAGACATTGTGGGATCCTTTTGGGAAAGTGAGATAACACCTTAAATAAATAGGATGGGTGTATATAGACATTTATTTGGAAAGGTTAGGTAAAAGAAAGGTTCTGTATTGAGGTGGATGGTACTTTTCCTATTGGAGTTTTTCGGGATATGTGATAGTAGTGACATAGAAGTTGTTGGCCCTAGTTTCACAAGGATACATTTAACTCTTTAATTGGGGTTTTCCTTTTTGATCACTTTTTTACTTTTCTATATATGTATATCAAACTCCAGTGCTTTCTTTATAGATCTTATTATGGATAATTGTTTTAATGATTAGTATTTATGTGGATTATTATGGTGGGAATATCATTCCAAATGATGTTAATCGATGCCCTAGAACAATTTGATACCTCTTGGGAATCTGGAAATCCTATCAAGCCATGTCGTGGGAGGGTTAGGTGTCATATTGGATGGTATCTTGGGCCATTGTGTGACATATCCCCAAATATTCGTCACTTTTAAAACATATAAAAACTAAAATATTATTCAATTAATATAATTCCCTATTCTGAAAAGTCTGAAACCAATAGTATCTACCAATTAATATAGTTTTTTTTCTATTTCATGAAGTTTTTATATATTTATATGCATACTATTATAGATTGGGAAACAAATAAGAGTTCATTTTAGGGAGATTATTTTCATGGACCTTCTCACATCTACCCTGGACTTTTTGTGGGATTTGAAATATTTTTATCCTTCTATATTTTTATGGTTTTTTATTTAAAATTAACACATTCAAATTAGACAAAGTTAGTAAAATAATATTCAAATTAGTTATGGGATATATTTTTCCATAATCTTGAGGTGTAATATTCTCAAGATGATCCAAATATCATTCATCCACCATTATAAGTATTCTTAGAATAATGACTCATCATTGAATTTTTTTGGCAGCACTCATTTTCTTAGTTGATTTTGAAGAACTTTCTTGGTTGTTTTCCACATTTTTCAACTTCACAATGAACTATCGATATTTAATATCATGTATATTTTTATAACATTTATGTTATTTCACTCGTTACTCACAATATTCCTTCATCTTTTTAACAAATACTCATAATTTTTATTTTTATCTTCTAATTAAAAATCTAGCTACTATATCTTCTTTTCCATTTATTTCTAAAAAAGAATATTTTACATTCATATAGAATTTATAAATATTTTCCATTGTACGTATTACTTCCCTAACAACATTTCTAAAAACATATTTCTCATAAATAACTCTTTTAAAATATATTTTAACTAAATAAATCCTTTTATTTCAATGTAGGACTGATTATTCCTCAACATTACCTATCATTGTGAGAATGTTATAGCAACTCACTTTATTTTACAATGTTACTTCCATGGCATCATATTATTCTTTATGTTGTGAATTTTCATCTAATAGTCCCTAAGTGAATAAAAATATATGTATCTACACTTTAATATGTACTTTTATCAAATAAACTTTAACCTCAAGGTGGATATCTTCATTGGATTCAATACGACCAATTTCACAAATTGATCTTGTTTCACTAGGGGAGAAACATAAAAAAGATTTATTATTACACTGACCACTCTTATTATAATTACATTATAGTTGATCATCTTATATATATTTTTTATCTACTACCTTCCTCCAGTTTTATATGGACTTGGAAGAAACATCCAAATATTTTTTGACATGGATAGAGACATATTCTTCTATGAAAAGTTCTTCCTCCAAACATTAAAATATGAACTTCATATATTTATGTGAAAAAATAGATAAGAAAATTTGTATAACAATAAAGATAGAACATTGTGAATGGATTTCAGTTGTGAAGGAATAATAGATCAAATCATAGGGAACAATGTTTTAATACTAATAGAGAATCCTAGAGAATGGTACAAACACCTAGGATGGGGGTCGATCAGGTGTTTCCAAATGATCTTACCAATCCAAAATGTTTTATTTAATACTTGGAACACCAATTGGTTTTAATTATTTAATGATTTTTAAATTAAGTGGATCCATTTATTATTTTACCTTGTATTCACTTATATTCAATATAGATAAATATGTACCGTGACATTGGTGTTTTTACAAGGTTTTCTCTTAATGTGAGCCTACTATTGTATATAGTGGATTACTTTCCTAGTCCATAGATTCCTATTATATATTTTATTATAAATACAAGTATATTATGGAATGTATTTATCTCATCCCACTTTCACTATAATAGAAAGGTAATGGTAAAAAATATTACACATTTTAACTGATGTTGCATCCCACAAAACTGCTTCAAACTGCAATTGCCCAAAATGAAATTCTTAGCTTCTTACATCCTTCTTAAGGTAGATTAACAATGATTTATAGGGATTTATCCATACCCCCAAACATATCTGGTTCATTAAAAACATATTCTAGAACCACCATCTAATATTCTAAACATAGAACAAGAAACATAGTCTATGTTTCTACAATTTTTATAGATCATCTTAAGATACTATTTCTTGGAAACTCTCTACTCAAAGATCTCAGGAACATTTCCCCATAATATGTTACATGGGAATAATTCAATTAACTGAACATTATAAATCTTGGATGGAAATTGAATCACTAAATAATTGGTCTATTCTTTCTCACTCATTAATATCCTTGAAGGTTTTGGTCTTCTTCTTATCTTATTCTTCTCTAAACTAATTTTACAAATTGGTTTTACTTGGTAATTTACAGACTTATTTTTATTTTTCTACTCTTATTTGAAACAAATATTGTTATAACTCTTTAGGATAGTCCTGAAATTTCCTTATTTCTCTTCTTTGAGAGATATATGGATCTTTCAGTTTGATTCTTCTCTTCTTTTATTGTTTCTTCTTTTTCTCAGCTAACTTGTAAATACATTATCTTAGTAGAAGTGTCTCATAATATTTTTTTATTATTTCATATCTTTCTCAAGAATACACTATATAAATGTCTTGTTACTTTTTTTGGGGTCTTCTTAATTCTCCATAAATAAAAATAACTCTTAATAAGCATGTAATCAAAAAAGTTCATGCCCCGACCAATCACCCATTATCTCTACATCTTATTTTCAAACTAATGCACAAGGGGATTTTCCCACATTTTTATTTATATTATTTATGTCATTGTCTCAAAGATTATTATAGAATACAATTTTTCTTATTTCTCTCATTATTATTCTTGGATAAAAGAGCATCCTCTTTTCTTCTATAAACTTGATCTCTTATCCATTTCAAAATATACCCCGAACAAATACATAGAAAATCATTCCTCTAAAGCCGTATAAAATATACAATAACATAAAGGTCTACGGAGTGGCTATATTTTTATTTTAGAATGGGTTCATCTCATTAAAAATATATAAACTAATATTGAGTCCTTAAATTTCATTAATATATTCAACATAATCAATCTCTTGTATCATTCTTGAATAATAATAAAAATGTGATGTTTGGATCCTTAAATGTCCAGTACAATCATCGGTCTATTTTTTATTGAATTTAAAATTTTAGTGAAATATATAATTCCACTAATTTTAGGATTTGGTATATTACAATAATATTACCTTAGCTTAATCTCCCATATCTCATTTATTAGGATTATCATCTCACACATTCATCTTGGATTATAATTATTCATTAATTATTTAAACTCTAATGAGAATCCATGATTTGACTCAATAATATCTTTGTTATTCATGAAAATTCATTTAATCTTCCCTTAGTTTTATCTCCCTTCAAACATATTGAATATTAACAACACAATGTTTTCTTATTTTACCCGTATTCCCTTTTAGTTGTTTTTAATTTTTAGATTAAACATGATATTTTTATTTTAAAAATCTCTTTTATTGAAAAACTAAGAATCCTCATAGGGTTAGACCATAAAATTATTAGACCCCATAAGAAATAAATAAAATCATTGAATGCGAGTTTGAGGTTATTAGAAACATTTTCTATATAACATTACCATTGAAGTGAAGTTAACTTTTTTTCGGATCATCATTGATATGATTTTAAAATTAATAATCCATCATTTCCCAATCTTGAATGTACTCTGCCATGTTTATCTTCCTTTCATTTAATAATATTTTATGAATAAGATCATTGGTATTGATCTATATACATTGCTACTTGTTAGTATCAACATGAATCATTCTCTTGGTTATCTTGTTAATGTACACTTGAGAAGCATTAATTTGGAAAGTCTTGTCCAACATTTCATCCTCAGAATGAATAATAAGCTCAATGATATTTCTCTTTTTTTACATCCTCTTTATCTATCACCCATTGTAGGTCACCCAACACATCCTTAGTGGGGTCATCCATATTAGTGGTGCAAGAACTATGAGTATAATCTATATCCATAGATCCACCATACATCTGAGATAGATCTTTTTTCATGCCACCAGCCTATTATTGTTCCACAGAATCACTACCTGCGGTAAATTGATTTTCTCTCTAATGGTTCTAACTCTTTTTTTATAGTCATTAGGAGTGTTTTTGTGATGCATCCCCTTAGACCTAATCCTATTGGTGGACCTTGTCTCTATTAGTTGAGGTATGTGGGAGTAATCCTTATGTCCAATGTCACACATGAATCTACAAAGTCTTATAATCAAATATTATAAAGAACATTGATCGCTTATAATTGGAAAACAATACTTATAAGAGGACTTAATTGTCATACATTTTCACCAGGGTCATACAATATCCTTCTGATGTCACACCAGATGTATCAAATTCATATATTAGCACTCAAAAATATATGTAATACATCAAAATTCATAAGAAATATGACTTGTACATTTTTATTGATGTATAAAAAGAATTAAAAACCTCTTAAATCTACACCAAGACTTCTTAAAAGCTTCATTATACTTCTTAAAAATTAATACAATATTATTATCACAATTATTTCATTAGCCAATATATCAGGTACTCAAAGGATGTATTCTCCATCAGTTTAGTTAGTTTCTCCTCAACATTTTGAACATATTTAACCTTTATAAATATTGTTGATATAATATTTCCAGTTATAGATTCAGTATAAAGTGTCTCTATAATATTATTAAAACTTATAAATTTCTTATAACTATTGTAGATAGTTCATTCAAACTCATCAATACTTGTATTATGATTTAGGACCAGCTCAAAAACTGTCACATATTATTTGATTCTCATTAATAATTCACTCTTCAACTATGAATTTACAATATAAGTTCGATTATACTTTTAATGTTAATAGAAAAAAATTGAATTAATTATTCCTTATCAATCATTGAAATTCCATTACATTGACAACCAATTGACAACACATGCAACATAGCTTGACATATCCAAAGGGAACTTCAGATGTAGTGTATATACACAACTTAATTGAGGATCTTGATGTAATACTTAGTGGTAATGATTATATAATATTGTATTGTGATTATAATATATTGGTGTTTCTATCAAAGGATAAAAGACCACATCAGTGAACAAAGAACATAGTTCGGAATAATCACCTCTAGATGGATTTTTCTCATATGTGTGAGGTTTTAGTACGAAGAGTTTTCACAGAAGAGAATATAGTATAAGCCCTGACAAAATCATTATCTCATAAGAACCATGAATATCATGTGAGTTTTAGTGAACTAAATTTTTTTATCAATTGGATCTAGTGAATGTCACAGTATGTTGGTGTTATTACACTAAAAAACATGTATTATACTTTTTATTACCTATATATTCAATGAACATAGTATTAATAAATTTATATCAAATAATTTTTATTCTTTAATATATCATTAATGTGATAATTTCCTTGGAGTGTTTTTAACATCAAAATATTATAGCGGTTCACTACTATATTGTGAACCATGATATAATATTTGAAAATTTTTAAATATATTTTCTATAGTTTTCAAAATATCTTTTTGATAGGATACATATTATGTTCGGTATTCATGAGTTGGGGGCTCATAATACATTTACAATTAATCTCAATTAGTTTTCACATGGTAATCTCTTAGATGTGAAGTTTTGAGGACATACCTATTAATAGGAATTCTACAGGTTATATTTTTCAATAGATATTCCTATATGCAGTTGTGTGTATTGGACCATAGACTTGAGATTACTTTTAATTTATATCATGAATTTAATTCTTTGATTTACTTCTGAAACCCATTTCAATGTAATCTCAAGGTGAAGTAAGATATGTTGGGTTTAACATATGTGATTTGAAATTAATTGAGTATGTCTTGAAAGGATTTTACCATTACTTCGACAAAAGATTATATAATAGAAAATTTGATTGAAATAGAAGTGTTTGATGGATTTCAATGTAATAACCAAAATTTTTAAAATGAGAACATTGTTTTTGATAGTATATGTGACATATAAAATTGATCTTAAAAACCCATGAAATATATTTGACCGCTTACGGAACACGCAACACCTGGTTGAAATAAACCATATTATATATATATTTATAACCTAACAATTAAATTATAGGTTATTAATATTGATAACAAAATTATGAATATTATGTTCATGTATTAATTAAATATAAAATCAGATTCATTAAAAATAAAAATAAATTAATTCTGAAAACTATATTTTTTCAAAAAGACCGTTTAGTCAAACATTGCACTCATAATTTAAAAATTTATTTTTTTCCAAATTTAGAAGAATTATTTGAAATAATATGATTCATTGTTTAAATAATCATGTCAAAATTATCTTTTCTTTATTTTGTTATCTTTTTCTAAAATCAATCATTTTATGATAAATAGGGAAAAATAGTGAACTTTAATTGAAATCTTTATTTTGGTTTAAATTATTTATAAAGTTAAATAATATTTTGACTTGGATTTAATGTAAAATTAGTTCAATTATATATATAATAATCATATTTATATAATTATAATCATTTTCAAATTTTATTTTTATACAAAAACTTTGTAAACTTTTGGGCATTTTCACTTTGACAACACAATTTCTCATAACATCAACAAGATTAATTTCAAATATATTTTTTTGATTTTATGAATGTAATTTTCAAAATAGAATCAATATTTGGAATAAGAATAAATAATATTATATAATAAGCTAAAATTAATTTTTTACCATATTGAATAGTAAAAATATTAAAAACTCTTTGTTATGATTTCAAAGAAAATTTATTTACCGGGGGTGAAAATAAAAACATATGAGTTAAAATAAAATAAAAACATATATAAAATCTATTTTTTGGTAATATATAGACAATGGAATTTCTAAGGATCTATAGTACTCCATTTCATACCCCTATGTAAGTTGAAAAACGTGGGTAGACCTTTTTCATTTTAAAAATTACAAGTGTGTCACTCACCTCACATATAAGAGTCCACCACCTCTTCAATCTCCTTCAAACCATAAAACCATTTTTTTGGACAATCGCAACCTAAAAAACTTCCAAAATTTTATACCATAATCTTATAAGCATTAATTTGGACCTAAAAACTACTTATGAAGGATTTTGGTGGAAACCAAATGAGGTTACTTAAAGAATTGGTAACAATCTTCAACAAGCATTTTTATTTTATTTCTTCCTCCACCTCCTTAAAACATGATGATATGACAACCTCAATATATTAAATATAATTATATGTTTTTATATTAATTTAATTACCTAAATCTATCCCCACTTCCACAAAATGGGTTACAAAAACATCATTTGTGTGTATGGTGGACTCCCACCCCACAAACTGATATCATTCAACTTTTCATTACAGCCTCACACCGTTGGGTATAATAATATATTTAATGTATATATATGATATATATAACATAATTATTCCTAAATAGTTATTATATAATATATACATTTTTATTTTTCCATTCCATAGGGGGCAGGATAACATCGCTCATGTATACAACAGACTACCACCTCATGAAGAGATATGATTTGTTTTACACTAACGCTTTTCATTAAAGATAATAAGTATAATGTTAATGAATATATTTGATATAAATGTATTAATAATTATATTCATGTAATGTTTATAATTATTAAACTATAATATGTCATTTTATTTCATACCTTTTTTCTCACTTAAAGATTATGACATCATTTATGTAGGTGTGGACTGACGCCTTCATGAAGCGATGTGAATCTCTTTTAATCACCACACCACAAGGATGATATATATATATTGTATATTTAAATAAATAATATGGTATTTATGATATCATTATCCTAATTTAATGATAAAATATTAAATATCATTTTTCTATCATGATCGTTGAAAAATTGAAATGTTACTCATGTGTACGTATGACCTACCATCTCCATGATCATAATTTACTTCATTTATGAAAACCATATTCTATGATTTTTATGAAAAGTATAATTGATGTATAAAAATTTTAATTATATCATGATTATTATTTTTTTGTATTCATAACTATATAATATTCCCAAAAACTAGAACTTTCATAACAAAGCACGCAGTAGAAAACAAGGCAATTAACACCTGAAACAATGAAAATAATTATTAGTAATTAATAAATAGGTGATAATATGTTATAAAATCGCCATATATGATATTATAAACATTAATATGGTTCTATAATAAGTTAATAACATGTTTAAAACTACTATACCAGATGATAAATCATTTTCATCCAAAAGGAACTATGAGGTAAAAGACTTCATCTCAGTTTCCTTTCATTGAGCCATATTGTATTATTAGGCACCTAATTTATTTTATATCATGTATATAATTCCACATTAACATGTAATATAATGATTCATTAAAAATTCGTGGTACTTTATCTTTTAATTTTTATTATTTCTCCAAAGTTATTTAAATTAAAAGTTACCAAGTGGTAAAGAATCTCATTACTCAATTTCTTTTCATTGGGTTATATTAGTTCTTCACCATCTTTGATGAAAAAAATATAATGAGTGTAATGAATTTGGAATATCAAATGTTGTATTTCCACTTAATTTATGTGGATCTAAATTTGACACATTATATATTAATTGATTAATTATCACTTCAAAGTTATGATATTTGTTAAGGTTTATTTCACAATCTCATTTTAATTGATATTGTTTATGTTTGAATTATTCTTTAGGGGAATTATTTAATCAGTAGCTAATAAACCCATTCAATTTTATTCTCCAACATTTTTTCATGAAATATTAAATTAATAGAACCATTTTCCAACTCTTTTTTACTTAATATAATTAAGAAGTTGTTTTTTCAGAAAATTCGACTTCATTTCTCTCTTTGGTCGGATATTCGTTTTCATCCAAAACCATGTTCTCTAAAAATATATTCATTTTTTTTATTATTTTCCAAATTACTTATTAAAGAAATATTTTACCCATTTTTACTTTTTATAAAATTAATTGAATGTAATATTCATTTCATTTTCAAAATAATGCTTATTTGTTTTTTTACTAAAAATGTTAAAGGAATCATTGTTTCATTGTACACAACATATACATAATTTCTTATTTTCATAATAACTCAATGTTTGAAATAATAATTTAAACGTTTCAAATATTTTTATCAAATAAAATAAGTTTCATTTTTATTTTGAAATTTTAGTTTTAAAATATGATTTCAAAAATAAAAGGATATCTTCCTCAGATATGTTTTTAATGATCTTTTTATTTCTATTCATCAAGGAAAATAACCCTTTATTTTACCTATAATCCAATAGGGATATGTTTTTATAATATTATCCTTATTATTTCCCTATATTGATTATGATTATTTTGACCAAGTATAGTACTTCCTTGATTCATTTCATTAGTCATTAACTTTTCCATGAATTATTCACTTTCTTGTGATCATTGGAAATTAAATTTCCCCCTAAATATCAATATTATTTATCATGGATGTTCTCCTTGCTTAAAATATATCTCATTTATACATAATTTTTTCTACATTTATAGTTTTTTGTCTATATGTTAAAATATTTAATAATTCATATTCATTACCCAATAAATATAATTGATGATAAGGCACATTGTTCATGAATTAAATCAATTATTCTATAAATGAGTGATGATTTTGACATGCAGTGATAGGTTGATCATAGAATTATATATCCCCTCGATGCATTAGTATTCTCATTAGTTGAATTAGTAAGTGAAAATTAAATGGGTTTTTACATATTGTTTTAAACCATCTTGTGTAAGATCCTGACGGTAGAGGTATCATGATGCCTGAGATCATGGTATCCAATAATTAATCATTTCCTTCATTATGAGTTTAGATGTTATTATCTAAAAAATATTCCCAATAATATTATCACTTTATTCATATCATTATCAATTTATTGATTAAATAGCATGTGTATTCAATTATTTACATTTCTATATTGATAATGGCTTATCCAGTTAGGATAGTCATGTTATTGATTAAATAGAATGTTTTTTTTCAATTATTTATAATTCTATATTTATTATGTTGTTTCTTATTATCCATGAGATTTTTGACATGATATTATCTCTAGATGAATTTTATTCTCATATTATTGATTAAATGGAATGTGTGTTCTGATATTTACCTTTCTATATTGATTTTTTTATTCATGATATATTCAATTGTACTTAACCCTTAATGAACATTTGATGTCACCCATATTTCTTTTTTCTTTCCTGGGAATCCAGGAAGTGTAGTATGAATGATATGTAAGCATATTCTCGATGTAATAACGATATTCTCAAAAAAAATTATAATTTGTGTTTTCAATGGTAATGCAGGACCCATGTATGTATCTATTTTAACAAGACTAATAAACTATTCAATCCTTCGGGATCTAATTCCCTGTATCTTATGCCGATGTAATAATGTAATACATCATCTCCAGGATACAAGGGTAATGGTCATTATAGTTGGTATCAAAGGATGTTTTAGTATAAACCTTGGGAGCTATATTTAGAAAACAAATATATTATGGAACATAAATATATGATCAACATTGAGGATATGTATAAAATATCATACTAATGTTTTAGTACTGAAGAGATTGTGTAGTTTTCCATATCAATCCATCATTATTTGGATAGTAAAAGTGG
The DNA here is from genome assembly GCA_963277665.1 of Viscum album. Classification (NCBI taxonomy): domain Eukaryota; kingdom Viridiplantae; phylum Streptophyta; class Magnoliopsida; order Santalales; family Viscaceae; genus Viscum; species Viscum album. The sequence continues at coordinate 108,478,145 of OY728135.1, forward strand.
ATGTGGTTTTGGAACAGTCGTACCGAGGGGTAATAACTTCCAAAGGGGGACATTAGGCTTGACCCAATCATCACCTTATGGAAAACAATGGGCTTTACTATGCACCTAGCTTGACAGTCTCGAGGGACATTGTTAGGATAATTCATATTTCCATTAAAAACCTATATAAAGGATTTGAATAGATAATGATAATGAATTACCTAGGTTAAACCTATGGAGTATTATATTATAAAAAAGGTGTCCTAAATGAATGGTAAAATGTTATATGTGCATAACTTAATAGAATAATGTAATGAATGGATGAGTAAAAATGAAGAATATGTTGGGTTAAAATAAATTTCATCCTATGGATCCATTTATAGTTTATTGTCTTAAATATGGGGAACTATGGAATTTCCTGAGTTAATTCCCTCTTCTAAAGGTCAAACCCCATAACAAGGAATGATCTTTTCTGAAACAAAATCTATGAAGTATTTATGTATTTTGATTCAACAATAAAATTGAAGATGTATTTTATGAATAAAATTTTGGTTATAAGAATCATAAAACACTGAAGGATAATGGTAACTTTTAGAATTATGTGTATCTGCACTAACTTAAGAGCTATAGATACCATTATGGGATTATGATTTTATGATTGATCTTCATTTCGAAATCTTAAACATCTCTTTTTGGGTTTTATGTGATGGGATTCTACCAAGATTAGGGATATTTTGGAAGAAATATATGGTAAGTTTATGTTTTACTGTAATAAGAATTTGTTGAATAATGCCTTTACATTTTATAGATATATGTTTGAAGGTATTTATAACCATTACGGTTAATATGATCATTAATTACATTTTAATAATAGTCAAATAAAATTATTAGACTTTGTAAAAAACTAAATAAAAAATAGTATTGAATCCCGTAGTAAAAAATTTATTTAATGATTATTTTATTTTAATGATTTCTATCATTTTTTGGTAATTATATGGGGATTATATTAATATAGTTTTAGAAAAATTACAACCCATATTCCAAGTGAAAACTCATCATGTTTTGAAAGGTTGAGGGGCGTGAACCCACAACCGATGGTTGAAGAGGGTGTTGGACCTACAACTTGCCTATTTGATTCTCTAGTTAATAAATCATTGTTTTTAGTTAAAATTGTTGAAAAATAAATATTAATGATGAAACAACAGAGTTACTTTTGAGGTTTTGATATTAATGTGTTATATCAGCTAACATATGTTAACCATGTTGGTTATGTAAAATAGGTATATAAATATGGAAATACTTGTAACTATTTTATGGATATTAAGATTAGTTAAAAGTGAATTTTAGTGCTTTAGGAATAAAAAATTCATTTTTAGATATTCATATCTTCGAGTGAGGGATAACATAAAAATTGATTAAAGAATAACTGAAGGATGAAATTGTACGTCTCAAATAGTAACATATCAAGTAATTATATTTCTATATATTTATAGACAGTAAAACAATTCCTCAACATTGGGAAAAAGGTTCTTTAAAAATAAATATTATCGTATTACCTTCATATCTTATGAATCATATTGTCTTCTAAATCATCGCAGAATTATGGTTTTGTGGTCCATAAAATTCCATTGATTAATCAATTTCTAATTATAAATGACCTCTATCACTCTCTATAATTCTGTATGCTTTTCTTCCATGTCTATATTTTAACATGCCACCAATTTTATACTATGTGGAAACTTATTTATGTGTTATTCCATATGACATATGTTCTTCCATTCTCTCTTATTTAGATGATGTTTTATTAACCCTTTTCTGAGGTGGATTTTTCAACAATGGTATTTCCAAATTCCAAACCCATTATTACTGAGATAAATTTTAACCTTCAGGGATGAAATTTATTAAAGTTGGGGATAATGTAACACCTTAATATTTGAAAAGAATAATATTGTTTTTGATATCATATGATGCACACAACCTAGAGCTTAAACAACCTACAGAATATACTTGATAGCTTATGAAACACGTAACCCCTAGTTGAAATGATCCATAATATAGTATATAGTTATAACATAACCGTTAAATTGGAGGGTATGTAATGTACTAATTAAATTATGAAAGTTATGGTTATCTATTGATTAGAAATAAAGTAAGAATCATTTAAAATTAAAGGAAATTTTTTTAAAAAAAATGAATGTTTTCTAAAAGATGGTTTATTCACAATTGACACTCCCTTTTTATAACGGAGGAAAAAAGATTATTAAGAGCACCTTTAGCATGTTAATGTGTCAAGTAACCTTAATATGAGTAGAGAGACTTGTCCAAATGGACTTATGATTACTTCCACTAGCATGCCAAGAGGATAATGCAGGCCCTACCTATGCAGTCCAAAAGGTGTAACCCCACTACGTGGTACACCTACACCACCGACCTAAGACGAGGACCCACGTGGCCCAGTTATCTTTCAACCCCTACATAGGATAGATGCACTATAGACCTATAATTTGGACCTATGATATAAACTTCATTTGACCAGGGTTCCCTAATTACTGATAAATAGTACCATTGGCCTCCTCATTTGTACAACTGAAAAATCAGGAAAACCCACAGAGCTCTCATTGTGCAGAACCATCACCCAGGTCCGCCAAAATTTCTCTGGTAGCTCTCTAAAACAAAAGGGATGAGATAATTAGTGGATATAGGTAAGTTAAAAAGTCCCTTTAGGGTATAAAATACAATACACCTATTCAAATATTCCTCTACCATAATAATACGTAACATGTGCTAGGCCCCTTCATTAGGCAAGGACCTGTGCGAGACTCTTCCAAGGACACCCGAGGAATCTCAGGGTGCTTAGGTTAAGGCCTCACCCATGTTTTGTATCCCCAGTGGTCCACTACCCAATGGATATCCTACTTTCATGAGCTTATTCCCCCTATGTTCATCATTTTTAGTTCCTTCTAGGCCTTGCGTGGCACACCTACGCGGTACACCAACGATGAGCACATGTGTCTATGACCTACATGAGATGCCCTTTGAGACCTCTTCCAAGACACCTATGGACATGGTCTTCTCTTTTTGGCTCCCTTATCCAAAAGTGACCATGTTGAAGCCTCCACCTAGACCTACAAACTTACACAACCATGAATAGTGTCACACCATCATGTCCTCCATTTGGGTATTTATTCCTATGGTCATAGGTTCAATGCACTTTCTTGGTTGGCTAATCAAGGTTCTCAGGGTGAATGTGAGTAGGTATCCATATAGTCATGAGAACCCTTACCCCAAGGATAGTGTTGAGGAGTTCTTGGTCTCATATTTTAGGGATAATACCATGTTCGTACCTTCCCATCTCTGAGACTATGAGCCTCCTAGTCCGTATCAGGGAGGCTGAGGATTACACTTGTGTTTCCTTTTGACGTAGAATAAGATAATTCTCCCACTATGGAACCTATTTTTGTGCATCACTCAGGGAGTAATCTCTTAGCCATTCATGTAGTAGGTTTAATTATTTCTTTTATCTACCATTCCACCCTCAACATTCATTTCTTCCTCACATTGGAATCATGAGCAATGTAAATTGAAGAGAGGGACATGTTTTATCAATAGCCTCTTACACAGTTGCCTCGTCCACTTCTACCAGCGAATGAAGAAAAGTGTGTGGTTTGTCAAATCTTCTTGTTCCCCTTTTTTCACATCAATCATGACTCTCATAGGAATAAAGGTTAGTGATAATCATGACATCCACACAATCCACCTAAAGGATTGAACTATGAAAACTCTAATTTCTTCCATAACCAGGAGACGTAGGATGGTTATGTAACAACCCGATATTTTATGAAAAATATTCTTTTTAATTTTATTAATGTCTTGTGTTGTACGCTACACCAAAAGGAGCTTGCACAACACACATACTTGACTTGCCTTGCATTACACGCAATCTCGACCTTCCTCGATAGCGTGTGTAGTACGCAATACCGAGTTTCACTAAACAACGATATGCTATTAAAATATTATTATAACTAGCCGTTATGAATAGTAATAACCACCTTTTAAAATTTTAGAAATTTTAGCTCTCAAAATGGACTTCATTTTTGGATTCGTAGTATCGAATTTAGCCTAAGGTGAAATTTTGGTACTTTTCGGATAACTTTCATATTTTGATGAATAGTAAAAATTACTAAATTTTAGTTAAAAACAACTTTTTTAATAGAAATAATTAATAGTGATAAATTATTAATTTTAGTGGTTTTAAAGTATATTTAGAATATATTTTTACAATTTAATACAATGTTGGTCATTGGATGTAATTTCACATTTAAACTAGACATAAACAAGTGTCAATCTTTTGATAGATATTGTTTCTTAAAAGCACGCTATTTGCGGGATTTAATTATAAAATTAATTAATGCAACTTCTATGTTATGAATTTTGTAAAATAGACTTCATTTTTGAATTCAGAATATGAAATATAGCTTAGGATGAAATTTTGGCATTGTTCTGAAAAAACATCAATTTTTGATGAATAGTGAAACTACTAAGTGGTAGTTAAAAAACTGAATTTTTCATAAAACTTAATTTTACCGCTTCTGTGAATGGAATTTCAAAAATATGAGAGACACGGTTGATGTCAGTAAGTAAAATTTGGTTCAATGAGATGAAAATTATTTTTGGTGAATAGTAACTTATTACTTTTATTTACCACGGTTAAAATTAAATAGGGTAATTAAGGGTAAGAATGATATTAAAATTACCCTAACAAATGTCCTAATTCTATTGGACAAGTGTATCTCGACCAAAAACAACATTAAGTGTAAAATATTATCATTTAGGTCCACTTGGATTAGATTAGGACATTTATTATTATTTAATTCAAAGAAGAGTTAAAAGAGTTAAAATCAACGTTTATTTACTAAAACATTTTTAAAATAGGGTTATACATAAGATAAATTCAATTGTAAATATTCATTAGAAATATAAAAAGATTTCCTACATAATGGTATTTTATTTGTAATTTTTAGACATCAAATAATTTATGATACAAAGATGATGCTGTAATTATCTTATTAATGAAATATTGACATAATTGATATTATAAATGCCTAAATAAGTATAATTTGAGACTTTTTATGAATTCCACTAATTTTATAGGTTAATATGATATATTATTGTTGATTTAATCAACTTTTTTCGAACATATAATTCTGTTATGACTTTCACAAAAATCATATATCAAATAGTGTCAAAATTGACACAAAATAGTTTTCAAATCAAATATTATATTATTAATTGTTATTTTATTCCTAAAAATCTAAGGTTCAGCCAAATGACTTAGATAAGGATATATATATTATAATAAACAATTTGGGGTTCGTTTGGCATGTTATAGTAAGTGTATTAACCATATAGTGTAAGAAAACAAAAAGAAACGGTAAAAGTTAAATTATTTAACTTAGAGTTAAATCTAATTGATAAGGTTAAAATAATAACCTAAACTCGTCTAAATCCTATTGGTTGATAGGGTTTCGACCCATACCCACTTTAGCTTTGAAATAAGACCCTTTGGAACCATTATAAACCGATTTTGACTCTAATATAAAATAATATTTTGAGATATTCTTAAGGTGCCCCTCTCCTCCCTTATAAAAGGGCACCTCCTCCCTCTCTTCCTCACCCAACTTTGAGCCTTCAAGCTCGGACAACCCCTGCCAAAATCCCTTCTCCACTTCCCTAGCAACATCCTAGAGGTTCTGGTCTTCCTCAAAGACCAATTTTAGTGCCCTAAAAGGGGGTCTCAAAGAAGCACTTCAAAGAAGAGGTAATATCCATTACCGATCCTTTCCAATTTCTTTCTTCTTCAACTTCTTCTTCTTTAGTTGTTTCATTATGAAGTAATAACATCAGTACCACTAATATAATGATATGTTATTATAAGTATGAAACAACCCTATTTAACCATCTATCCATCCTACGGAAAATGAAATCACCGCGCGTGCGTACGTACGGAATACCGTCTCCACGCCGTGGTGTAATCTATTTTCCGCCACCACCTTAATAGGATGGGTATAATGGTGTAATGAGTAACTATATATGATTATTATAAAGTGATATTGATACTGAAATATTATACATACACTTCAACACAATTCCACGACCATGGGAACGATATCATCGCTCGTGCGTACGTACGGACTACCGTCTCCACGACGCGATGAGATTCATTCTCCACATTAACCATTCGTGAATGATTATAAAGTATATATAATAAGTACTAATGAAATATATGACATAATAATTATAATGTATTTATGTATATTTATATGTATTTCATCTACTTAATTCCATTCAATTCAATAAGGAACCGAAAACAGCGTTCATGCGTACGTACGGACTACCGTCTCCATGAACGGTGTATTTCATTCCATTTATCAATATATTATATATATGTATATTATGAATATATATATATATATATAAATCATGTTTTACATTATGGATATAAGTAATCATGATCCAAGTAATCATATTAATAATTACAAGTTAAAAACACGAACGACAAATGAGACGATTTTACCCAAAACGCTACTTTAACATTAATTTACAAAAGAATGGGTAATATAAAGTCATAAGTGGACCATATATGATATAATAACAATGAATATGATTCTAGAATAAGTCAATAACATGATTTAAATCATTATACAGGAGGTTTGGACACGTACAAAGCAAGTCGGACCTAAGGTAAGGGATAAATTTTCAATCTCATTTTTATCCGAGATTGCTTATACGTAGGTATTTACTGGGGTTACGTTTATCATCCATGACCATGTTTTCTAAAAATGTTTTTATAAAATGTTTACCATTCTTACATGAATGTTTAAAGTCATTTTTACCCTTTATTGACTTTTTTACCACATTGTATGAATGGAATCCTTCCTTTGGTTACCATATAAGGTACTTTTTGACTTTTCCGACAAAAGTACGAAGAATGTTTTTTTTAACTTATACGGCATGAATAGATTTTTAAAAAATTATTTCCAAGAAGCTTCCTTTACAAGTTTTCAAGTTTATTTTTAATCAACTTCTTTTAGTATATAATTATATGACATGTTAATAAAAGAAAAGTATTTTTAAAGAAGAAAGGCTATTTTCCTCAAGAATGGAGTTCAAGTGTTTTATCAAAATTATTTTCCATCTAAGATAATAAAGGATTCTATTTTTATCCCTATTATTACATTGATTTGATCATTTTGTGATGGAATTATTTTTATGAATTCCTTTATCTTATATGAATTGATTTATGATGTCATGATGTTTAAGATTCCCATTTATATTACATGGGTTATGCAATGATGTATGATTTATGATTTTGTGGCACACATAAGAAAGGATTCATTATAAGATGGGTGGGACCTATATCTCCCTCCAATGCATTGGGTAAAGATTTTATATCTCATGAGATAGACATGGCTGGAACAGTAGGTTATACCGGTTCAGTGAAACAGGACTGGAACGAGGGTGACTCGATTCAGAAAGGGACTTTGTCCACTAAGATAGTCTTGGCAATGAGTCTTGACTAACAAGAAATGATTCTATATGATTATGTGTGTATGCCACTAAGTTTAATTTTTTAAGTTATGATTATTGTGATTACATTTCACTACCATGATTTATCCCATGTTAAGATATTATGATCTCTTTTGCAGGTTAAGATTTCCAAAAGCTATATTATTATGTATATGATGTGATTGATATTTCTTTTGTTTACCCTTACTGAGCATTTGAGCTCACCCTTTTATGTTTTCTTTTCACCAGGATATAAAAAAGGGTTTTAGGTATAAAAAAAGGAAGATCTTTATGGGAGATATTGAAGATCTTTCACCAGGATTAGAAGATTATATTCCGAGTTTCCAAAGACACTAAACTATTACGATCCTTGTGTGTGTGTTTTTGTTATGTACTAAGTATTCCGCAAATGTAATGTAATGTCAATGTACATCCGGCTTCGGGTCTCTACAGTTGGTATCAGAGGAAAGGTTTAGTCAACCTTTTGAAACTAGGATGCGAGAACTTTAGTGAGATCCCTAGAGATATTTCTAAGGTATGTCTAGGGATGTCCCTAAGGTTGAGTATACGTATAGGTTATAGTACTATAATTACACTAACGATCATAGAATTAAACCAAAGATGTTAGATATTGAAGTTACTCCCCCTTTATTGTGATTTTTGCCTCTCACACTATTCTTTTTGGGTTTTAGGCGATGATTGGAACCCGAAGGAACCATGTTGATCAATGCAATGGACAATGCAATGATTGCCCTCCTGAACAAACAAATGTTATGGGAGATGGAGTACAAAATATTATTGCTATACTTAAACAAGCTATGAATCATTCTGGACTTCCAAATGAGTAGAGAAGGGAACAATATTCTATTGAGTCCTTCATGAGGCAACGTCCACCTTGTTTCAGTGGGACTACCGATCCACTTGTTGCTGAACAATGGATCAGTACCACTGAAAAGATATTTTCAGTTCTTCAATGTTCTGAACATGATAAAGTCATCTTAGCAGTATATCGATTGGAAGGTGAAGCTGATCAATGGTGTAATCTTATCAAGAATACGAGGCAAAGAGATGAAATTGAGTCCATGGAATGGGACGAGTTCAAGAACTTATTTTTCAGTAAGTACTTCCCTCGTATTCTTCGAACAAAGATGGAAAAGGAGTTTCTTGAGCTGAAGCAGAAGGATGATGAATCTGTTGGTATATACGAAGCAAATTTTATAAGACTTGCAAGGTATGCATCTGGCATTATCATCCAACCTGAAAGTAAAGTTAATCGATTTTTCAGTGGCTTAAAACTAAGTCTTCGAAGGGCATTAGCTATAAGAGACTTCAGTAGCTATGAAGAAATTGTGCGTTGTGCTGTCAAGGTAGAAATGGAAGTTGGTGTTACATATCCATCTCATGGTTTTGACAAGAAACGAAAGATGGAGTTCAAGGAGAAATCTCAGAATAATGGTGAAAAGAAGATGAATGTTTCCTTATGCACAAAGTGTGGAAAGAAGCATGGTGGAGATTGTCTTAAAGGGACTAGAAAATGTTTTAAGTGTGGAAAAGAAGGTCATCGAGTAGCTGAGTGTCGAAGTAATGGAAAAAGGGATTCTAATGATGTGAATAAAGAAAACATTGCAGAGAACACACCACCAACACTTCAATGCTTCAAGTGCAAGGAAATGGGGCATTATGCTAATAAATGCCCTAATCCAAGGGTTATTGATGATCGACATGAGCAATCGCTTAAGGCAAAGGACAAAGGGAAGTCACATGAGATCACTATTGGCGATGTTGAATATGACAACGATGTGGTGGAATGAATAAGTGTTTATGTAATGGGATTCCAAAATAATGTTGTATCATGGAGTATTGGAATATTTATGTATTGGTCTAATTGTGGATTTCAATAATTTTATGGTACCAATAACCATGGAAAGTGATTGAGATATTTTTGGAAAAAGAATGATATGCGCATAATGAAGGGAAAACGAGAAAATGAAATATTTGACAGTATTCATGAGCTCATGATTGATATAAGGACTAAGTGATATCATGGTTTGAGTATATAGAATTTTGAGGATTTTGGTAACTGCATTCATGTTTTCATTAAGGTTCAATGGGTATTCAAGAGAATACATGATTAAGGACTTTGAATGTCTGGAATGTGACCAACAAAACATATCTTATGATATATGGGGATCAACGATGGTATTAAATATATGGTAATCATTTTCACTATGTTATGGGAATGGACTACAGTATTATGGATAAGCCTAAAGATTGTAATGGATTATGTTGGACATAAGTTAGTATTGTTTAAGGATAGAAGTTTTTTCGATATTATTGATGGGATGTTATAGTAATATAGTTTTAGAAAAAGGACAACCTACAGGACGGACGACAACCCATCGCTTCGGACAAGGCTGTGGGAATCGAACCCACAACTGAAGTGCGACTGGCCTTTATCGCCTACCACTGGCCTACAGGAAGTCCCTGTTTAGAAGAAACTAGTTTTATTATATTAAGCAGTAGGATATATGATGTATAAGTCCATTTTAGGAACCATATATGATTAATCTCACTATAGAATGACTTATGTATATTTAATAACTTTTGCTAACCTTTTGTTTTAGACAGATGGAATGACCCGTCATTCTATCACATGATCTGCTAACACTTCACGAATAACAAATTCAACTTCATTTATTTAAGAGATGAAGTATAAATTGTTCAAGGCACGAACAACTGTGAGATTGTACCAAAATAAAGTAAGTATTTATTCTAATTCAAATTATTCAACTTTAGGGAAACGATCTTGAAAACAAAAAATGGTGTCCTAGTGATCTTATATCTGATGAATCAGATGGTACCTTAGATCGTCACAAATTTATGGCTTTGTGATTGCTGGCTTTTCCATAGCCATGTTCTCTACCACTCTCCATCAGAACATGATGGTTAGATTTTTCTTCCATATCCATATTTTCACCTATGTGGAAACCCAGTGATTAGTTTATTTGGGTAACCATTACGTTTCATACTTTTGTTTTTAAAGATTGGTTTTGGTATTCCTTTTTACGATGTGGGTTTCTATTAAAGAAACTTTCAAGTAGTAAACCATTTATAACCCCGACGAATTTCGAGGGCGAAATTCATTTTAAGGGGGGTAGAATGTAACAACCCGATATTTTATGAAAAATATTCTTTTTAATTTTATTAATGTCTTGTGTTGTACGCTACACCAAAAGGAGCTTGAACAACACACATCCTTGACTTGCCTTGCATTACAAGCAATCTCGACCTTCCTCGATAGCGTGTGTAGTACGCAATACCGAGTTTCACTAAACAACGATATGCTATTAAAATATTATTATAACTAGCCGTTATGAATAGTAATAACCACATTTTAAAATTTTATAAATTTTAGCTCTCAAAATGGACTTCATTTTTGGATTCATAGTATCGAATTTAGCCTAAGGTTAAATTTTGGTACTTTTCGGATAACTTTCATATTTTGATGAATAGTAAAAATTACTAAATTTTAGTTAAAAACAACTTTTTTAATCGAAATAATTAATAGTGATAAATTATTAATTTTAGTGGTTTTAAAGTATATTTAGAATATATTTTTACAATTTAATACAATGTTGGTCATTGGATGTAATTTCACATTTAAACTAGACATAAACAAGTGTCAATCTTTTGATATATATTGTTTCTTAAAAACACGCTATTTACGGGATTTAATTATAAAATTAATTAATGCAACTTCTATGTTATGAATTTTTTAAAATAGACTTCATTTTTGAATTCGGAATATTAAATATAGCTTAGGATGAAATTTTGGCATTGTTCTGAAAAAACATCAATTTTTGATGAATAGTGAAACTACTAAGTGGTAGTTAAAAAACTGAATTTTTCATAAAACTTAATTTTACCACTTCTGTGAATGGAATTTCAAAAATCCGAGAGACACGGTTGGTGTCAGTAAGTAAAATGTGGTTAAATGAGATGAAAATAATTTTTGGTGAATAGTAACTTTTTACTTTTATTTACCACGGTTAAAAGTAAAGAGGGTAATTAAGGGTAAGAATGATATTAATATTACCCTAACACATGTCCTAATTCTATTGGACAAGTGTATCTCGATCAAAAACAGCCTTAAGTGTAAAGTATTATCATTTAGGCCCACTTGGATTAGATTAGGACATTTATTATTATTTAATTCAAAGAAGAGTTAAAAGAGTTAAAATCAAAGTTTATTTACTAAAACATTTTTAATATAGGGTTATACATAAGATAAATTCAATTGTAAATATTCATTAGAAAGCTAAAAATATTTCCTACATAATGGTATTTTATTTTTAATTTTTAGACATCAAATAATTTATGATACAAAGATGATGCAGTAATTATCTTATTAATAAAATATTGACATAATTGATATTATAAATGCCTAAATAAGTATAATTTGAAACTTTTTATGAATTCCACTAATTTTCTAGATTAATATGATATATTAGTGTTGATTTAATCAACTTGGTTCGAACATATAATTCTGTTATGACTTTCACAAAAATCATATATCAAATAGTGTCAAAATTGACACAAAATAGTTTTTAAATCAAATATTATATTATGAATTGTTATTTTATTCCTAAAAATCTAAGGTTCGGCCAAATGACTTAGATAAGGATATATATATTATAATAAACAATTTGGGGTTCGTTTGGCATGTTATTGTAAGTGTATTAACCATATAGTGTAAGAAAACAAAAATACACGGTAAAAGTTAAATCATTTCACTTAGAGTTAAATCTAATTGATAAGGTTAAAATAATAACCTAAACTTGCCTAAATCCTATTGGTTGATATGATTTCGACCCATACCCACTTTATCTTCGAAATAAGACCCTTTGGAACCATTATAAACTGATTTTGACTCTAATATAAAATAATATTTTGAGATATTCCTAAGGTGCCCCTCTCCTCCCTTATAAAAGGGCACCTCCTCCCTCTCTTCCTCACCCAACTTTGAGCCTTCAAGCTCGGCCAACCCCTGCCAAAATCCCTTCTCCACTTCCCTAGAAACATCCTAGAGGTTCTGGTCTTCCTCAAAGACCAATTTTAGTGCCCTAAAAGGGGGTCTCAAAAAAGCACTTCAAAGAAGAGGTAATATCCATTACCGATCCTTTCCAATTTCTTTCTTCTTCAACTTCTTCTTATTTAGTTGTTTCATTATGAAGTAATAACATCAGTATCACTAATATACTGATATGTTATTATAAGTATGAAACAACCCTATTTAACCAGCTATCCATCCTACGGAAAATGAAATCACCGCGCGTGCGTACGTATGGAATACCGTCTCCACGCCGTGGTGTAATCTATTTTCCGCCACCACCTTAATAGGATGGGTATAATGGCGTAATGAGTAACTATATATGATTATTATAAAGTGATATTGATACTGAAATATTATACATACACTTCAACACAATTCCACGACCATGGGAACGATATCATCGCTCGTGCGTACGTACGGACTACCGTCTCCACGACGCGATGAGATTCATTCTCCACATTAACCATTCGTGAATGATTATAAAGTATATATAATAAGTACTAATGAAATATATGGCATAATAATGATACTAGATTTATGTATATTTATGTGTATTTCATCTACTTAATTCCATTCAATTCAATAAGGAACCGAAATCAGCGTTCATGCGTACGTACGGACTACCGTCTCTATGAACGGTGTATTTCATTCCATTTATCAATATATTATATATATATGTATATTCTGAATATATATATATATAAATCATTTTTTACATTCTGGATATAAGTAATCATGATCCAAGTAATCATATTAATAATTACAAGTTAAAAACACGAACGACAAATGAGACGATTTTACCCAAAACGCTACTTTAACATTAATTTACAAAAGAACGGGTAATATAAAGTCATAAGTGGACCATATATGATATAATAACAATGAATATGATTCTGGAATAAGTCAATAACATGATTTAAATAATTATACAGGAGGTTTGGACATGTACAAAGAAAGTCGGACCTAAGGTAAGGGATAAATTTTCAATCTCATTTTTATCCGAGATTGCTTATACGTAAGTATTTACTGGGGTTACGTTTATCATCCATGACCATGTTTTCTAAAAATGTTTTTATAAAATGTTTACCATTCTTCCATGAATGTTTAAAGTCATTTTTACCCTTTATTGACTTTTTTACCACATTGTATGAATGGAATCTTTCCTTTGGTTACCATATAAGGTACTTTTTGACTTTTCCGACAAAAGTACGAAGAATGTTTTTTTTAACTTATACGGCATGAATGGATTTTTAAAACATTATTTCCAAGAAGCTTCCTTTAAAAGTTTTCAAGTTTATTTTTAATCAACTTATTTTAGTTTATAATTGTATGACATGTTAAGAAAAGAAAAGTATTTTTAAAGAAGAAAGGATATTTTCTTCAAGAATGGAGTTCAAGTGTTTTATCAAAATTATTTTCCATCTAAGATAATAAAGGATTCTATTTTTATCCCTGTTATTAAATTGATTTGATCATGTTGTGATGGAATTATTTTTATGAATTCCTTTATCTTATATGAATTGATTTATGATGTCATGATGTTTAAGATTCCCATTTATATTACATGGGTTATGCAATGATGTATGATTTATGATTTTGTGGCACACATAAGAAAGGATTCATTATAAGATGGGTGGGACCTATATCTCCCTCCAATGCATTGGGTAAAGATTTTATATCTCATGAGATAGACATGGCTGGAAGGGTAGGTTAAACCGGTTCAGTGAAACAGGACTGGAACGAGGGTGACTCGATTCAGAAAGGGACTTTGTCCACTAAGATAGTCTTGGAAATGAGTCTTCACTAACAAGAAATGATTCTATATGATTATGTGTATATGACACTAAGTTTAATGTTTTAAGTTATGATTATTGTGATTACATTTCACTGCCATGATTTATCCCATGTTAAGATATTATGATCTCTTTTGCAGGTTAAGATTTCCAAAAGCTATATTCTTATGTATATGTTGTGATTGATATTTCTTTTGTTTACCCTTACTGATCATTTGAGCTCACCCTTTTATGTTTTATTTTCCCCAGGATATAAAAAAGCGTTTTAGGTATAAAAAAAAGGAAGATCTTTATGGGAGATATTGAAGATCTTTCACCAGGATTAGAAGATTATATTCCGAGTTTCCAAAGACACTAAACTATTACGATCCTTGTGTGTGTGTTTTTGTTATGTACTAAGTATTCCGCTAATGTAATGTAATGTCAATTTACATCAGGCTTCGGGTCTCTACAGGTTATATAAGGATTGAACTAAAGGTAAATCCTCCTCAAAAGTTAGTCCCAATCATAACCCCCAATTTATTTTGGAATCCTCTTTAGGAATAACCCCGATATAACCCTCTCATAGGGTTGTACTCCCCTGTAAGACTCACCAAACTATGTGGGCTATGATTCCCATACAAATGGGATACGTAAGAGGCCTCCCTAAGGATCAAACCCAACTCTTAAATCCACCCTGTTCTTTTGGAACATATCCCCAGTAGGGTCTAATTCAACATGGAACTCATATCCCTTCAGGTTCCTTCAGCTACTTTGGCATATGTCCTACACTAATATTTGACTAGGAACCTCATGTATATATTTCCATGCTATATAATGCTAAACAATATGGTTGGGTTCTTATAACATGACCATAAAAGGTATGATGTGACCCATTAAGTGGAACTAAACTTCATCGGTTCTGATTTCTTTTGCAAGGATATGTTGGAAGCCAATATTTGGGTTTTATCCCAACATCAAACCAAATCCCATCTCCCTGGATGTCTATAAAACCTGGGGTGACTTTTCATATCCATGGATGATAATAAACTCTAGATTTCCCCACT
This sequence comes from Viscum album, assembly GCA_963277665.1. NCBI lineage: Eukaryota > Viridiplantae > Streptophyta > Magnoliopsida > Santalales > Viscaceae > Viscum > Viscum album. The sequence continues at coordinate 108,493,642 of OY728135.1, forward strand.
AAGTGTCTATGAAACCAACATCTTCATATTAAAAACTAAAGAATATCTAAGTAGTATATAAGAGGATACCATCATTGCATAATCTCGAATACATACAGATATCCCCATTAATGAGGAACCTCAAGTACATATAGATGATTCTAAGATATAGAAATGATAATATTTGATTTCTAATCCTAGGATGACCCACATCATACTTGGGAATTAATGAAGGATTCGTGAACATATCTTAAAACAATAATAGAGTCCCAGAGTAGGAAACAATTTCCTCTAAAAGGGTGTGATGATCCTGACCTACCATCCTCTCAACCAATGTGAGTTCTTAAGAATAATTGTTCAAAATACCTAATGAGTACCTACCTTTAGAAAGGAGGTCCAATTGGATATATAACCATTGGGTGTTTCAAGTTCCATGAATAAGATTATTGGAAACCTTTTGCAAGTAGAAAAATGTCACAGGTTGTTAAGTCCAATGGAATTAAAAAATAGTGAACCTAATGTGAATCCTTAAGCAAGATTACTGTATTACCAACCTATCAAGCCCCCTTTACTCTCAAAATGATAGAGGGCCAAACAATGCAATCAATCATGCATGTGTTCGCTCAAATGAGATGCTTATTTTACATAGTTATTTATCTGTTCCCATTATTTATATATGAATTCCTTTTCAGAACCCCCTTTGATCCAATGGATTCCTTTAAGTTTTCATCAACGAATGCCCTGGTAGATACTTTGGATGGATCTTCATCTCCATGAAGGATTCCATAAACAAACAAGCATCTTAAATGATGGGAGTAAAACTCCTTATTCAAGGATTATAATCGAAATGGTATGATCCCAACCTTGGAGGCCACCAGAAATTCCCTCCAGTTCATGAAGCACCCACCCTGATCGTCCAATCAATTATTACCGAGGGTCCTACAGTAGACAACGCTAACCATTGTCTTAAACCATTTTAAGAGCTTATCCTAGGAATACACAACAAGTCTCTCCCATATATTAGGGAGCTTGATCAAGAGGCCACCTCTGGCCATATCCCGGAGACACAATGGTCCTTTTTAGGGGCTATTTTCAGTAATCACTACTGCCAACACCATGAAGTAGTTAACCCCCATTATGATGAGGGTGTTATCCTCAGCTGATCGTCCTAGGTTCTTCAAACTCGGGCATACAATACGGCCTACTGAGGAAACATCTTTCCAATAGGGAGTAGGTTGACACCTTTTCCCCCTTTCTAAGAATCCCACGAAACCATTTTGGTTGAAAATAGTGAGCATGCATATACACCCGTCCACCCTCATTCAACCAACCAGCAGAATCATCTAGCATTATTCAATGAATCCCTCCAAAAAAATAAGGCAGAATCCTACAATCATGAACATATACCAGCTCTCGCCTTCCACACATTCTATAAGACTAATCTGGCATCACCCAAAGAAGTACTCTGACCATGTTTGGTGGTGTACAATGAGTAGGCAGACACACCATTTAGAATCCAGCTAGCCAGTAGTAGTATCATCTAGTTGCACCCAGAGATGTCATTCAGAATGTAACAATGATAATAAAATGGTAGACTCAACCCTCTTCACTCACACATGACTACAGTCAATATCATTTGATAGGAAAATAGGGAAGGGAGAAGGCACAAACACCTACTCCAGTTGCGGAATGGGCATATATCCCCATTCTACCAGATGAAGTCACTAAGAATGTCTTGAAAATGGTGAAAGGTAAGATTAAAATCCCTTCCCACATCCTAAAAAATTGAAAAGATGTCATAATGGATATAATAGTAGTACCTGAGGGATAAGCACATAACTCTATCCCCATAAATGGGGTAGATCATCAGCAAAATAACCCATAGAAGATATATACCCTTTCTCTCATCTAGGATGGTTATGGAGAAAACACCACCATTATATACGGATAGTCAGATTGGGAACATACACCCTCTCCATTCAGAGGTAATCAGTCTATTCCAATTACAACCACAAGGTAGGCACATACACATTCCCATGGAAACCACATCCCCTATAAAGTGGACCCAACTGCTTCTAAAAAGGTATCAACGAAGAAATATTATCAAACATGGTTGGAGGGTCAAGAGTCAATGTGTGATTTGGCTCCACATAATGATAGAGTTCTTCAATCCCTCTGACATTTATCTATGGAAGCTCAAGATACTACCCTCCAGTTACCATGTTATTGGAGCAGTAGTAGTAATTTTGAAGGACCTCATTGAACACTTCTCCATGAAATCTTTATTCATTAAGATAATTTTTTTAATCTTGGTATCTTATCTCTTAATTATAGCCATAAAAACTATCTATGTGGATAGAAACCATGGTGTAAGAGGGTCTTCCACTTGTTGTCATCCACCATGGTGGTCCTCCCTATGATGACATTCGCTACAAAATTTATCTCTACAGCAGTGATTTGCATTGTCATGAGAATTAACCAATTAGAAATGTAGCAACAAGAAAGGCTTTCTATCATGAGGCACTTACAAACACAAGGCCATTCATGTCTGATGCCTTATCATTGGTATGTGAAATCTGTTCTCAATTAGAAGATGGACCTAGGTGATGGCCACTCCCTGAACTACCCATGAGTCACTTACCTACCAACATAGTAGAGGAAATCCCAACCAATCCTATTGTTTGTGGTAAAATAATCAAGAAGCTTCCACTCTGGTTGGACTAGGTCGAGGAACCTCTAGTGAAAGATGAAGAAGATATTATAAACATAAGGAAACAACTGGATAAAGATGACATACCAGACATGTTAAAGCCTTTATCCACTCCTCAATACAACATTCTGGAGGTTCTGGGATAATATTTTATGCATGAAATCCACCTCAACATATGGAAAAATCACCATCACCTAAAAGGAAAGGTATTACCATATGATAATTATCAAACTCACTTTAAGGTAATAAGAGGGTTACAATGCCAAATTGACTTGGAATCTCTCCTAGATTTTTGACATTTAATGACTGAGAAGAATAAGGGATCCCTTCAATGTGCATGCCTCTATGCATTAATGAGGTTGTGAAATCTGGTCGCAAAACTAAATATCATGTTCATATTAGTGGATGGGGTGTACTTGGAGCATTGAATTTCACTGCACTCCCAAGCCAGCAAATCCCACTAAATCTTGAATCAAGAAATCCCATTTTCATAGGCCAGATATATCAAACGGAATATGGTCATGACCAAAGATAGGCTCAACAAGAATAGTCTCTGGACAACTTTGACTAACACCATGCTATAAGAGAGAATGCTATTGAGAAAATTTTTCTTTAAGCATCTAAGACCATCATGAAATTTTCCCACATAGAGGATTTCCATCGTCAAATTCAGAAAATGTTAAAAATAGCACAAAGATCTTCTCAAATGGGTGAATTATGTGAGTTTCAAATCGAGAGATCGTGGCCTGGAGGGGGAGGGATCTTTTCCTCCTACTCATGATCCTGGAGTAGTGAAATCGAGATATCATGAATTCTTTAGATCCACGTCGGATGCGGGTTTCTTCATCCTTGAAATCCAAGTTGCTCCGAAGGTCCCTGGTTGTATTTTAGGTCAGCCTATTGTTCCGGTTTCGGTGAAGTAATTCTATGAAGCATCGGCGTTACTTTCTTTGGCTCTGATTGTGAGATTTCTATAGTGACGACCTCTTGTGGAGCACTTTGAAAAGGCAGTCAATGAAGATTGGGGCTTGAAACATCGTGCGCTGGTAGGTATCCTGGGTCCGTGCCAATTCCTTATAATTTTTGCTGATGAAGAAGATCTGGGTAGGGCTTGGTCTAGAAAGAGGAAATCTTTCTCTGGTCTCCCTTTCCATTTGCTTCGTTGGTCTTTTGATGCTCACATGAACCGTGATTCTCCCTATATGGTGATTTGGATTCAATTTCTTGGTCTTCCTCTCCCGTTCCAGAATCTTGGGTTGCTGATATCAATTGGAAACTCTATAGGAAGATTTGTGTACAGTGATCAAAGGACAACAGCTTTGTTGCATCCCATGTCGGCAAGAATATGTTTTGAAATGGATCTCTCAAGAATTCCATCGGAGATCGTCTGGATTATTGTTGAAGAGGAGTACAGGTATTCACATTCGATTGTCTATGAATCTTGGACTTCCTTCTGTTCATATTGTCACAGACAGGGTCATGATGAATTTGGTTGTCGAAGGTGGTCTGGGAGTGTCTGACCCTCTGAGATCCCAGTTGTGCCAATTGATGTACCTTTGAGGGGTGGTGTGGACATTCCTAATGCTGGTCAAGTAGTTCCCATACACCATCCGCAGGCCTGTCTCAGGACTGTCAGGCTCCTTCTAACCCAATTGGTGACAATATCTCACTATTGCCGGGGGTGTCTTCAGGGGAGGTTGCTGCTCCTATACCAACTGATGTTCTGAAGGAAATGAGGCAGAAATCTGACATACTGTGCACAGATTTGGGAGTGTAGGTAGGATCAGATGAGGTTTGGAGGAAGGAACCCATGTCTGAAGATGTTGTGGTTACTCTTTCAGATGTTTCTGAGCCGTTCAAGTGGGAGAATGGTCACTCTAAAGTTCTGAGTCCTGATGCTGCTATAAATAATCATGCCCTGGACACAAATGGGATCTATAATCTTCATTTTATGGGCAGGGGACTTGAGGACTATCATGACTCTGGAGAGCCTGTGATTCCAGTTCTAATCACTTCAACCAATTCGGTGAAGGTAAGGGTTGATGATCTTATACCATGTTCCCCAAATCAGTTTTCTGTATTGGAAAGTACAGATATTAGAGAGGCTCATGAGGTGGAATAGGAGCAAACCCCTTTCCATAAAAACAATGAAAAAAATCATTATATTCTACCACACAGTGAATCTGTTCCCGAACTGATTTTTAGGCAGCTGGGTGGTGGTGAGGTTGTCTTGGAGGAAGCCAACCTAGGTGAACTGGATCATTCGGCGGAAGAGGTACCAATTACAAAGAACAACATGAGTCTTAAAAAGAAGTAGGGGAAGAAGGATTACTCCTCGCTTCCCCCCACCTTTAGAGACCCGCTTTGTGAAGAATTTTCCGGTGTTATTTCTCAACGCAATGAAGGAGGATTCTCAGGTTTTAATTAAGGGAAACATCAATGAAATGTGGAAATATACTAAAAAGGTAAATAACATAAAGGAACATATCCTTTGTTCTGAGGAGGACATCGTAGAAGAATTTATATATGTTGACATTCCATAGGAAGAGGCTGATATGATGGGAAGATCTGTAAGAGTAGAGGTCAAAAACAAGCAGGCTAAGTGGATTGAAAAACAAGATTTGATCTTAATGAGAGGCTTCAACAATCGGAAAATCCACATAGAAGAATATATCTGAACATAGGACAAAATGGCAGACCATTTGGAATATGTTATTGGGGAAGATCCTGATGCTAATGTATGGCTAATGAATTGGAATATTTATAGGGAGGAAAGAAATAATAGGCTAAGGCTATGTTTTGGTAACTTTTCCTCTTCTTATGAGGCTTTACCCCTGAACTGATTTGGGATGTGCAGTCTGGACATCTTCATTGGGCTAGAGCACTCTGCCATCACCTTTACAGGCCATTTGGGATATAGCTGATTTGGAGGGATGGCAACATCAGGAGGGACCATTCTTGCATGGGATCACAGAGTGTCCCTCATAGGGATGGTGGTTGTTGTTGTTGCTAGAATGAGGTAGATCCTGTCTCTTTTCGATTTTTTGTTCGGGGTTGTTTGGGTGTTTTGCTGGACCCTATGGTTTCTCAATTTTCCCAAAAAAGTGTTTTCTTTAATAAAAAATAATTTTCAAGTCAAGAATGCTTGTAAAAGTAGAATAGGAATAGTAATAGTCCTTATATTTGGGGTATTTTCACCCAAAAATCCCCTCCTAAGAGGAAATTAGTTTTCTCCCAATTGGGGAAGAATCCATGAAATGAATTCTCTCAATTTAGCTCATACTGTGATCCAGTAATTTCTCTTGGAACATGGACAACTAAACTATCAAGAGATTACCTTTAGGTTACTATCTTCCAGAAAGTTCTTGTGGAACCAACCAAGAAGAGGACAAGGTCTTGTGTGGGACATAGAATGAGGAGATCTGGCAATGATACCGACAGAATGCAAAAAATGCAATACGTGTTGTTGAAATTCATCAATGTTTTCATAGAAAATCCCCTAGAACATGATTGCAGTTCAGAGTAGTCAGGAAAGGAAGTTCCTATTCATGAGATGGTCAACACAGAAATGAATGACATAGGTATGCCTACCCAAAAATAGAGGCTTTCCCAGAATTTGGGTGTTCTCTCAAATAATCCACCTCTACCTCCTCAAAATGAACCGAATAGGGAAAAGGGTAAGAGTCAAATAATGTCTGACCTTCTCCCTGGATAGGTTCAATTCATTTTATTGGTGGAAATATTTTTTTAGAAAGAGGAGGAGATGTAAGAGTTGAGAAGACACAATGAAGAGGTAATCTGAGATAGCATTCCTGTTAGATGTTCTCTACAAGCAGATCCTCAACAAGCACTCCCAATGGGCACACCTCAATAATGAAATTTTGATGCAAAAACTAAGGGAGATCATGAGTTCTCATTATTTTAGGTGAAACAAAAGATGTTTTAGGCCCATTATTATAGGAATGTCCCTATGGGTTATCCCTGACATATTGCAGTAGTACAACCACCAGTGGTCCTACCAGTCACTACACCCATTCAAGCTCCAGTTTCTACACCTGTTCAGGTCCCAGCTCGGCTAGGTATTCCATGAATTCTTATGATATCCATTGATTCACTGATGGATCTATTGGAATCATTGAAATAATAGCGCACCCTAGTACATCCATAAAAAATGCTTACCCCGATTGGGTAGATCTAACACCTCCCTCACTAAACTTTAGGAATCCCATATTTCCAATCTTCAACGACTAGGGAGATCCAGAGTAGCACCAAACACATTTTTTCTCTCGCCGTGATCCCATGATGAGAACCCCTGAGTAAAAGGAAGTAGTGTAACTCAGATTCTTTAGGTAATCATTGTAGGGGTTATCCTTTGTATAGTACATGAGTTTACAATATTGATCGATTACTGGATGGGAATATCTCCATTAGTAGTTCCTATTCCAATTCATCTCAACACTATATAAGACAGTAGTCTTTAATCTCATGAACTGCAAGAAAAAGGATGATGAATGAGTCTAATATTTCATTTCATAGCGGAAATTATTGACATACCCCTTAAATCTACCGCTCCCTCAAAAATAGTTGTAGCCTATCTATATAGAAAATCTCCATGACTAGTTTTTCACAACATTAATCCCTGTGAAATACACAAGATAGTTTTGAGACCTTTCCTCAATTGCTTAATAGGTGGAAAAAATCCACTGTAGATACTAAAGACATATCTTCGGTGGTTCCATCAGCTCAGGAAAGGAGAATAGAAAAATTAGAGGCCTCTATAGTTACACTTAATCAATACTTTATACCTACTCTTACTTCAAATCCTCTGTCCTAGCATTGGGATACTCCTTCTCAGTTTTAGCTGTAATGGTCATCTATTTGGGATGACCAATGAGATCATAGGTAGAAATAGTTTGAGGAGTTGAAAAAGAAGGTCAATTCTTTTTGAGATGATCAAGTCCATAGATACAGAATAATGGTATTGGAAAACAACTTTGTTCAGCTACCAAATCCCATGAATCCTAAAAAAGAAGGTGATGAAGATATCCCAAACTATTTCCCCTTAAATTAGATGTTGGGGCACCCCATCCATGATTGGTTTGACTTAAAATTCCTCCTGCAAAAGATGGTGGACTTTGGGAAAGTGAAACTAAAACATTCACCAGCCCAGGTAACATGTGTTTTTACTACTGATCGAGAGGATGAATGTCAGTGGAAAGAAGTTAAAAGAATGATTTCATAGAGGACGAGTGATTATATATTCATTAAGACAATCAACATAACACATGCGATTCTACGAACATAATTTAAATTGTGTATGGTCCCTCCGGCCGCTTCGGCTACCAAAAATTTAGTATTATCAAAAACCCAATTCTTTGAGGGACAATCCTCGAAGAGGCGACATGACCTGAAGGATAAGGATCAAATAGAAGAAGATGAGCTCATGTCAAGACCATTATTTTCCATGACCTTAACATACATCATGTTGAACATCCCAAAGGCACAGTCATTTCCCCAAAAAACGGTACAACAAGTGTCAACCCATCAGGCAGAATCCTAATGAGACAAAGAGTTTATCTTTGTTTCTGTTAATGTTATTCACTTAACAGATCCCTTTTCAAGTGTTTATTTTGAATATGGACCAAACTTGATTGGGGAACAAAAGTAAAGTGTTCTGGGGTGGAGGATACAGGATAATATGTGGTGGTTCAAGGAATCTCTAATTCAACCACACCCCTTCTCGAACTGTTTATGCAGCTGAATCTCATGGGAGATACATCCAGTGAGCTCAACAGCAACAAGGGAACTCCCCCACATGTGAAAGGGTATTCCCTAAATTGATCATTCTGTAAGATCGGAAAGAGGATATACCACCACCTCCTCAGTGGGTGGTCAGACCTAGATAGTCTAATCAACTAAGAGTAGAAGCACTTCTAGCTTCTTCACCAAGAGATGATCTATACATATCAGGAACATCTGCTCCCAAGGCACGTGAAAAATAACCTCTACCTGCTGGGAAGTGAAGACCTTTGGATCAAAAGTATGATGTTTTAATATAGCTGGACTATGTAAAATCAAACCTATTAATCCTAGTGAACCTGAGTCTATCAAGGGATCTCTTGGAAGTGCTTATTGAGGCTTTGTCAAGACCTCAGGAGTTTGAAGTTGAGGGTGCTGCTACGAGGGATTGCTATATGGAGAATGATCCAGAAAAATGTCATGTGGTCATATCATTCACTAACTAGGATGAATATGTTTTCCTGCAAGGACACACTAGGCCCCTGTACATATCCAGCAGAATTAATGACACTGGTGTCCAATGAGCTTTTATTGACAATGGCTTAGGGGTGAATCTCATTTTGATCCAAACACTTCACCTCTTTGATCTCAATGAATCCCACTTGTCGCCATCCAATCTGATGTTAGAGGTTTATGGATAGAATGAGCAGGAAAATATGGACAAGATTACACTCAGAACTCAGTTTGGAGATCTCGTGTCTGATTCTGAGTTCATGGTTGTATGGTATGATACAAATTTTAATGTTATTCTCAAAATACCATGGCCACAGCAGTATGCGGCCATTCCTTCTTCATACCACCAATGTATCAAATATTTTATCGATGGTAAAATTGGGACATTTCATGGTGACAATTCCCTATTAAAATCTTGTGATTCATAATACAGTGATGTGGGTTTCTATCAAAATGGAAGAAAATGGTCCATATGTGATGATGTTACTAGAATAAATACCCCGAATGGTTTGGAGAAGATCTCAAATAATCCATTAAAGAAGATTAGTGCAGATTATTTCATACCCATTAATCAAATTCAATTGGTGAGACCAAATCCATACACTAATTCAGTGGCATCCATAATGTCAATTGTGGAAACGGAACACAATGACAGTGGAGAAGTCGTTAAATCATCATGCAGTGATGGAATCATGGATGAAAATGTATTCATTCCATCCCCCAAGATTTAAAAAATCTATGATTCATTAGACAAGATGGATGAAGTTGTCACACTAATAGAAAAAGAAAAGGATAGTGATTATCAACCCTTTATCTTCCCATCAGAGCTTCATTAATACCCTTCCTCATCATTTGGGCTGGAAATGGTTTCCTCCTCTTCTGGATGTCCAAATAATTACTCCTCCCCTAGCTCTGAGAATATTTATTTATCACCTACCTTCTGATACAAGGCTAAATAATTTAAGGATGATGAAGTGGAAGAAGAGTATGTTCTGAGGTAGGCACCTCCGGTATTTGAGGAAGGTGTCTCAACCACCATGGATAAACTCGGGGAGATAAATCTAGGTACAGAGGATGATCCATGGTCCACTCTAATTAGTGCGTCCATGACTCCTAAATAAAAGAATGTATATATTTCCTTTCTAAAGAAACACCAGGATGTATTTTCATGGAATTAAATAGAGATGTTAGGACTTGACCCTGAGGTGTCCACCCATTATTTGGGTTTTCCAGAAGAGCATCGAGGATACAAGCAGGATGTAAGAAGAACACTCCAGACTCAGGCCTCCAAAATTGAGGCTGAAGTAGAAAAGATCATCAAGGGTGACTTCATATGAGAGGTTCAATATCCAAAATGTATTGAAAAAGTTTTCATGGTGAAAATTAAGAATACTAAAATTAGTGTTGCCATTGATTTCAGAGATCTCAAGCGCCATTGTCTCAAATATTACTTCCTGGTTCCAATCACATAACTCTTGATTGACGAAAAAAATGGCTATCACTCCCTCCCCTTCATGGATGGCTACTCTAGGTACAACCAAATATAGATGGCCCTAGAATTTGAAGAATCCATAGCCTTAAAATCCCCTTAGGTATTGTTTTTTTATCAGGTAATTCCCTTTGGCTTGAAGAATGCTACTTCTATATGCAAACATGAAATACATAGAATCATTAAAAACAGTACTGGGGAAATTTGTTGAATTCCACATTGATGATCTAGGGGTCAAATCCCAGCAACTTTATGACCAAATTTCTAACCTAGAGAATATATTCAACAATCTTGGATAGCATAATCTAATGATAAACCCCTTGAAATGTCATTTTAGGGTAACCTCTGGATAATTTCTCATCTTCCTTATATTACATCGCAACATTGATGTTGATTCAGAGAAGAGTGAAGCTATCATTGGAATGTCACATTCTCAAAACCTTAAAGAGATGAGAGGACATCAAGGACACTTGGACTACATCTGATTCTTCATAGACAATATCAAAGGAAAGGTTTTTCCCTCCACCAAATTGATGAAGAAGGGCGTAAGATATCAATAGACCAATGACTTCAAAGAATCATTTGACACCCTCAATAAATACCTCATAATCCCACCAGTATTAATGCTACTAATAGAGTTAAAGTCACTCATTCTTTATGTGATATCTTTGGAGTGATCACCAGGTGCCTTCCATGCACAAAATAATGATGATGGGATTAAAAATAGCCTTTATTGTCTCATTAAAACCTTGATCAACATAGAGACTTGATATTTAGATATTGAGAAGAGCAGCATGGATTTAACATTTGTAGTTCAAAAGCTATGGGAATATCTACAACATCATGAGTTCGACTTGGTTTCTTGTAATAACAGAGTATTTATCCATAGTCATCATATGCTAGTAAGAAATCAAGAATGGTGGAATGTTATTCTAAAATAGTTTGATATACAGTTTGTTCTTTAGAAAGTAGTGGAAGTCCAGGACATGGAAGAATTCCTTGTTAAGAACTCAACTGTAAAAGAGACATCATTAAATTGTGAACTACCTGATGAAGAAATATTATCTATTCCTGAAATCCTCCAAACATGGGAGATGTACATCGATAGTGCTTCTAGAAGTCTAGTAGGGAAGGGAATGGAAAACTGTAATCTAAACAATGTCGATATAAGAATTGTGCTTATCTCCCCAGAGAAGGCATTATTTCCATACTCCATCCTATTATCCGATGGTGGTACCAGCAATGAGACAGAATATCTGACTCTCATTATAGGCCTGGAATTGGCACTCCAATTAACGGTGAATCATCTGGAGGCGAAGGGTGATTTTAAGTTGATAATAAAGAATATCAATAGGGACTATTCCATCAGAATAGAAGTGTTAATCCACCTATATGATTATTTATAGAGGTTAATGGAATAATTTCCCTCAGAGCCAACATTTTCTTACATTCCATGATCACAAAATGCCCATGATAATGCATTGGAAAATGAATCCACAACCCTAGAAGATCCAAATGGGTACAAATCAATCATTATCATTACCCATTGTCACACGACCTCACCTTTTTTCAAATCAAAATAGAGGAAATTAATGAAATCTGTCCCATTCCATAGCCATATGGTAATACTATGGGATGGATTTCACCCATCATCAAATATCTCTAAAACGGAATAATCCCAATGGATAGAGATGAGAAAGATAAAATTTGGTGATGTGTGGTAAATTTAATTCTTTATGATGGCCCAAATCACCAAAAATCCTCTAAAAACAAGGTTTTGACAAAATCCTCCTGAAATGCATTGGTGGGGAAGAGACTTTTTCTATCAGGGAAGAAGTACATGTAGGATCCCATGGTTCTCACTATTCTAGATATAGTATTTCTGATCAAGTCTGATAGCATGGGTACTTTTGGCTTTCAATGACACAGGATTTTATAGAATTCACTAAGAAGTGTCATCCATGCCATGGGCATACCAATTTCATCCATCAACCCTGAGAGTTTCTACATACAGCTAAATAATCCTAGAAATTTTCTACATGGGGAATAGATATAGTTGGGCTTTATCCTCCAATTATATCTAATCTATTCAATTACATCCTTACTACTACAAATTTCTTCTCCACATGGGATGAGGCAATACCTCTCAAAGAATTTAGGGCCAAGAGCATTGCCAACATCATCAAAACCAATATAATTAAAAGATTTTGTGTCCTTGATACCATATTGATAGAAAAAAGCATGAATTTATATAATGATGAGGTAAAGAATCTATATCAAGAATACAATATCAAATGAAACCATTCATCCCTCTATCATGAAGTGGCCAATGGATAGAGGCTTTCAACAAGACCTTTCCAAACATACTCGAGAAGATGGTTTATAAAGAGAAAATATATTGTCCTGAAAATATATTGCATGCCTTATGGGACTATCAAACTATGACCCGTACTAAAACATGGGAAACTTCATACTCATTGGTATATAGAGCAGAAGCAGTCTTTCCCATTAGGGTTCAACTTCCATCACTCTGAGTATCCATCTATGATCATCTATCCAAAGATGAGCAATCCCAGAAATGACTGGATGAGCTAGAGTGACTAGATGAAATGATATTGGATATATTGCATTACATAAAATTCTATCTGAATTGTAAATCATGATATTTCAATAAGAAAGTCTACCTCCATTCATTCCTATATGGATAATTGGCATTGGTCCTTAAGGCTCCAATGATACCAGGAAAGAAGCCTTTACAGCTTGATCCAAAGTGGGAGGGACCTTACTCCATACATAAATTCAACTCTAATGGATCATCATCCTTAATCTCAATTGATGGAAAACTCATTACAACTCTACCAATGTAATGTTGCAGAAGATGTACTTTTTGTAATTGTATAGAGTACATATTATTTGGAGGATGTTAAACAACATAACACCATATAGGTCTACACAATATGATGTTAAACTACTTAGAATCATTGTTCTTGTCACACAATGATAAATTGCACAACATGAGGTCCTATTCACATGACCTGAAACTATAAAACAGAATTTTTATTCACAAAATATAGTTAAATTATATAGTTGATGTCTCTCTCATTTGAGGTTAAGAAATACTGTAAGGTACCACAAGTACATACTCCTTGTGGTCCCTCAAAAAGAAATGTATCTTCCATTCATAAGAGTCACTCACATCATTTCCAGTCCCTAGTGGAACATGAGCCCCATTTTTCCTAGTGTTTGGATCAGACCTGTATAGGAACCCTTTCCAAGAACTATGTGTGTCTTGATTCTCATTCTAATGAGAGGTGTAGTGATGCCCAGATCTCTTATATTGGGCCCATACATGACCAAAAAAAAAATTCCATTTCCAAGTGTGTTTGAATCAAACTTGCATAGGAAAAATTTCTTAAAGAACTATGTGTGCCTTTTTCTTTCCCCATAAAGATATGTAGGGACGCCCAGGTCCTATACCCTTGCCCAGCCACAATATTTCTATCTTCTCAAATCATTTCATCTTCATCCATACCGTATGATGTTAAATTGAATGGGAGTCCATGAACTATGTGTGGATTTTTTCTCATCATATTGATATATATAGTGATCTATGTATCTCCAATATTGGGTCCAGCCGTGATTTTGAAAAAGAGAACCCCATCCTTTTCTCAGTGCATGACTCGGATCTACATAGGGAACCTTTAAATTACTTATTAAATGATTTTAATTACAATGTGATACCTGGAGATACCTATACATCATGCCTTAGGCTCAACCATCAGTCTAGAAATTATCAAAATACTCATTTCTCCACATCAAAAACCTGATTGATGAGGGGAATAATTTTCAAGAACTACGTGTGGCTTGATTCTTTCCCCAGTATGATATGTAGTGATGCCCGGGTCCTACACCCTAGATTGGAAACCATATATTCATTATGATCTTATCTTTTACATGTGATACCATTATTTTGTACAAGAAACTTTTACCGCTCCCCATTTCTCACCCTGAGAATAGCTCATGTGGGGTTAGGAATTTGGTATAAGAGTTCTCTACATAAACAATGTGTCTCAATACCCAATGGGGTTATCAATGGTCCTCATTGTAATCCCTTAAAAGGAACACTATGTGTCTTAGTCACATGAAAATAAACCCATGATCTTCTTAAGAACTACATGTGGCTTGATTCTTACCCTAGAAGGATACATAGTGACACCGGGGTTCTATCCCCTAGTCCAGCCACAATATTTATTTTCATGTCAGAATCACTCAAGTCCTCACTGCAGGACAATAAACTGAATTATTATTTAAAAACTATGTGTGGCTTGATTCCCACCCCTATGAGATACATAGTGACATTCAGATCATCAATCTTGGGCCCAGCCAGAGCATGATGTGGAAAATCCACTACTCTCCCATGTACGAGTAAGATCTACATGAGGTGATCCAATATGAGTTCTCATTTTACCAATGAACCTGTAACTACTAGAACTGTGTGTTGATTGATTATTTCTCCAACAAGATATGTAGTGATTCTTGGGCCCTATTTCATAGTTCAGCCTCATTTTCCTTTTTATCTTAATGTAGAGACACATTTTTCATTACTGCATGACATTAAACTTCATGGATGATGTCCTTCTCATATGACATTAAACTACATGGAACGTAGAGAACTATCTATGCTTTTATTTTCATCCCATTGATATACATAGTGAAGACTAGGCCTTATATATTACTCATAGCCATGGGGTAAATGAAAACTCCCCCTCTTATTCATATAATAAAAAATCTATGTAGGAGATTTTATTTTTTGTCCTCTACTCAGAGAACCCACAAAGGAAACAAGAGATTCCCCCATTCTACATATGAGTCAGATCAATGCATGGGACTCTAAAATCATGGCCAATATTGGCCCAAAAACATCCTTTTTGCATTGGGGAAAACCCCTTTTTCATATCATACTCATAATCTTGAACATATTTAGATCATCATGATCTTTCATCGGCTTATGATTATAGAATTTTTGATACCTCAGAACGTTTTTTCCTAGATTTGCAGTATGTGCCACCGTTGGCCTTGTATAAGTCACCCACATGATGAGTTTGTTCACCAAATGATTCCACTATTTGACTATGAAGTATGTTCCCTAGTTGAAATTTTATAAAACAGACCCTATAGTGGGTTTTTAAAATAGTTGTAATTTTACCTAGAGGAGAAGCCTATTCCACCCCATTATGCTTTTAACGATGATATCCTAGAACCCACAATTTTAAATCAGCAGTCATTATTTCTATATTTTTCCCATATCCTTTCTATCGACCTAAAAGACTCCAAGACCATGGTTTACATTTTCCCCCATCATATGTTCAAAGCATACTGGAATAATCATGGTCCATTCTTCCACATATCATCCATCATTTCCATAATATTATGGTCCTAGTCATATGAACTAGAGCTATAGGAAGCATACATCCAATGTTTGGGTCAAAAATTTGTAGAGATACTATTCCACTAATTCTTTGGAAATTATTACTTGACATACCCCTTTTATATTCATGCACTTTTCTCTATAAACCAAAATCTTTTATTGTAGAGATTTGAATCTCCATAAACATTCATTGAATTTTAGTGATAGAATGTTCGAATTTGTGAGAGCTCATTTTCCTAACTATGTAGTACGTCCCCAACTGTCCTTGCATATGTTTACACAATAATTGGTCTATTAGCTAAAGGATGACACTATTGACCATGCAATATGTTCCCCAACTGTCCTTGCATAAAACAATAATAGGTTTTTCAAGCATTGGTAACTTTGTTCTCGAGTGAGACCTCCTCTAATTCCATTATCCCATTTTCCCAAATCTCTCTTTAGATCTAAGAATCCCTAAATCATAGCTTATAACTATCTCTATCCATACCTAAATATATTATCACATTTCGAAACAAAATATAAATAATAGAGAAACCATCGAACCTTTTTTCAAAAGCTAAAGACATTAAATTATGGCATCATCATGTCCTTACTGCATGACATTAAAATACACAGCATAATGTCCATTTTGAAAGACTTTAAACTGCATGAACACTTGTCCTTACTACATGTCTTTAAACAACACAACCAAATGCCCTTGTTGCGTGACTTTAAAGAGCATATCATAATGCCCTTACTGCAAGACAATAAACTACATGGTCAATGTCTTAGTTTCTTGACATTAAGCTGCATGATACCTTTATCCGTTGTTAGAAAGGAGACTTATCCCCCTGACATTGGTTATCTAAAAAAATGTACCTTCCTTCACACATAAAATTCTTGTAGGAGTGGCTTCATATTCATTACATATGTTAGTACAGATGATTTCTTTATTCTTAGACATCGTTCCAGGGAAAAGCCACCCACTATGGTCATGATACATCCAAATCATAAACATTCATTGTTTATCAGTAATAGAATGTCAAAATTTCTGGGAACTCCTTTACCAAAATATACAGTACACGCCACAGTTGGCCATTCATAACTTGCCGACATAATGGGCATGTAAGCCTAAGGATAGCACTACTTGACTATGCCGTATGTGTGCTAGTTGTCCTTGCATAAAGTATCCCCCATAATGGATTTGTCATCTAGAGGTATCTTTATGTTCAGAAGAGACCTCCTCCATTCCCAGGATTCATGTTTTATATTTAGAAACCATAAAAAATCATGACTCAAGATTCCCCGTGAAAGTAACTGATGAATATCATAACATTCCCAGCCATCAAACCTTGTTTGGGTTATCACCTAGAAATTCATTGTCAATGTTGTTTAACCTAAAACACTAGCCTTATTAATTCAACATGCTTGAATTTAAACTGCCCAAAAAAGGGACATTGTACTCACCAGGTTGAAAAAATACAAAGGTCACTCTTGATAAAAGTCGAGTCTCGGATCAATAGACCTACACTCTGTATGGTTTAGGCAATATCGAGTGATAAATAGTTAAAAGGCATAAATATTGTTAGGCTGAAAACCAGAAAAGGGAATCCTATTTAAGATCCACGTCTCACCCACTAAGTCTCTTTCATATTGATCTTAGGAAAATACTGGGGTGTTTACACAAAAGACATAATGTTTGTAGGATTTTCTATACGACCCCAGTAGTAATCGCACTACGCTCATTATACCCCTTGGCTTAGTTTAATGTTAGAGTGCCCCCATGCCTATCATTGTAATTATAATTAGCTAGTATGAAGATATAATGCTATATAAAATAAGATTTGATGTTATGATTGTAAAAATAAAACATTGATGAAGACATATATGATTTGAAACACAATTCTTTTCATTTATGGAGAAAAATCAAAGGAACATCCACAAGATAGATTCTCTCTGTCATATATTAGAAGATTCCTTCAACATAACTCTTCATATGTTGAACAGCCTCTTGAGCCCTATCAACGACTTGTTGAAACTCAGTCAGTTGACTGGCTTTAGTATCCTCACCCCAGTGAAGCACTTCCATGATAGCCACAATGGTTATTAACCCTTTTGTTTGGGCTTATCCTAATGATTAGTGGAGTTGATCGAGTCCCTCCTAAGAAGAATCAAATTCTTATTGATGGTGTGACACTTGAATGGTCTTCTCCTTGATTTTCTGCTTGAATTCATCCAGTTTTGTGTTATGATTGGCCACCACTTGGGATAGTGAAGCTCAAAAACCATCAACGTTTGTGAGTTTTTTGGCCTTTATATGGTCTTGATGAATCTTATGCTCTCAATCCTTCTACAAAATAGTTTCTTTCATAGTAGTGTATATTTTATGTTAATAAAATACATTGAATCCCAACATGCCAACCCAAACTGGATGTCAGCCAGATTTTGAATTCAAGTCTTCTAGAGACATCTCAAAAATTACTTTCTATATGATCCACCAAATCCTACCATGCAAGATCGAGAGAGCATCCTGCTTCTCCAAATCTAATTCAGATCCACTTTTATAAGAAGGAATGTACTCTAGAATCAAAACACTCAAAGAAGTTATATGCCCCACTCTCTCCAAGACAGTTGTTTCATCACCTTCTATTGTTAGTCGAGCTGTAGCTAACGCTTCCCCATCAGACCTTGCCACAAAATATTATAATCATAAATGATGAATCAGAATCATTGTTAGCTTCAAAAGAGTATCAAGAATATATCACAATCAAGGTAGTCGATGACAAACACCTGGTACCATGTTTACAACTCGAGTATATCCTTCCCTATCATTCCTCACATTAGTAGACTGGGTGAATAATTCATGGAAAGGAACACTCTTCTAAGCTTTATCAGCCACCATGACCATAGGTTCTGGAGAACCTCCCAATTCTTGATTCTTAGCCAGTACCTCTTCAACATTAGTAGAGGTAAGATTGATTTGGATAATTTTCTCTTGAAAGTCCTTTGTAATGTTATCTACAGAAAAAGATGCATGGTTTTATCTTTAATGTTAAATGTTAGATAAAATAAGAACAACTATGTATAGAAAAAGAACAAATGAGAAAACTCACTTCTATCCAGTTCCTTATGAAAGTTCTTAAACTCTTTGATGGAACCTGAAATATCAATTTGTGGATTAAGAGCATCCATAATTTCATGGTATATGGATTTGTATATTGTATCATCCTCACCAATTAGTGTATTCATGAAATGTTAATCAAGACTCGTATTAGCATCGTTGACGTTCTTCTATGTCATCTCTTTCACCAACATGATATTTCTAGGCCTTGCAGAGTGAGGATCAACACCAACATATTCCTCGGACTACCCAGGATCCTCATTTCTCCCTTCTCTATAAACAAGAGTATCAAAATTGAATACTACAGAGTCCTCTGGTGTAGGAAACATATCTAACATATTATGAGGAGAGGAAATTTAGAAATAATATATGTCACCAAAAAGAAGTGCATCTGAAATTTCCATGACAATCATCACTCTCAGTAAAAGAAGGAGAAGATGAGGCCACACCCCTTGATACTTCATCCATCAATGTGATAGAATCATCAGCACAAATTTTTACTTCCCCCATAGTATCCTTCTCATTCCTTTGTGGACCATTATCAGAACCCTTAAAAGATAAAAGAAATGTGGTTTTTGAAAAAATATAAACATGGTCAGAAATGTGTGTCAAGTACATTGATGTACTGGATGATAACACTAATACTCAATATGAAATATTCTCCACACAAAAATTAATGTTCTCTTTTTCTTCCTCTCACAAGATAGAAAAGAGACTGTACTACTATTTTTGTAAATGGATACCTAGGTTAATGGATGAGGAATTCATGTCGACATCACCTCTATCATGGTCCTCCCACTTGGAGAAAGGTATGGGGAGATGAGGGACTCATCCACCATCTTAATAAGGGTGTCTGTAGGCCCATATTTTGGTGACCTAGACATCTTTCTTTCCTCTTCTTCTCATGTTACAAACTGCAAAATAACATCCCAACAAGATTAATAATGGTGGATAAAAGAGGAGAAACGAGAAAAAAAAAGAGAAATACATCTACAGGGTTAATATAAATATCCCATTTCTCCACCATATGAATACTAACCCCTTAAAATAATCCTTGGTTCTTCATGTCAGATACTCACTTTGAGGTAAGTAATTGATCATTAGTTGCTTGTATAAAATCCTCCATCTCGTTGAGATACTCCGTTACATCAGAAATTTTTTTGTCATGATGAAAATTGTGGGGTTCTCTAATATCACCCAACTCTAGAATTCAAAGGCTGGAATAAAGAAACTTCCATTCAACCTTGATATCAAAATTCATGATTTCCTGAAATTGGATTGCTTAGAGTCTCACGTATTTTTCCTTCGATGTTGTTGGATATGGAGATAACTCAACTCCTTTCGATTGGAGATCCTCTTCAGGACTCCATTATCTTTCAAAAGAATGAGGGGATGAGATAGAAACGTCTTACTAGTGGTGGTAACTATAGTAGATTTCCAGTGGAGGTGTTACCTATTTAACCCCAGAATCATTGGTGGTCTTCGTACAAGAATATTTTGAAGGCTCTGAAGCCTTCACATCATCTTTGGTTCTTTCCTTCTTCCCACACATGCCACGACCAAAAGTTTTTATGGACCCAACCTACTATGTTAGATTTTTCAATGCCATCTTAGGGTATAAATAAGCCCAAGTGGTGGCATATCCGGCCTCCAGTATGATTCATGGCTCTGACGAAGGTAATTTGATTGAAATTTTGGATGCCTCCAAAGCCATCAGGATCCATAATTGTAAGGATACCATTGGATGCTTCTCAGTTCTAACGTACCTTGGGTGAAAGGTTATGAATTGCTGAATACATTTAAATTGGCATAAAAATCACTAATGAATGTAAAACTCAAAGATAATCTCATCATCAATACGGGATACCAATATGTTGTCCTTGAACGCTATCATGTATTCCATCATCTCGTAATTATTTTCCTTACTATCATTGAGAAATGTTCTAGTTGGTGGGTTACTATACAGAAAGAAACTAAAGTCTCTAGATACATTTAGCACCTTTAACACATCATCAGGTTATCGGATCGGAGGCTGAATCCCAGAGAAATTATGAATGAACATGTGAAATTGACTTCCGTGGATCTTAACTGAATTTAGAACTAAATATGAGCTGAAATGTGCTACAATCTATCCCCATAGAACCTAGATTGATCCTATAATTCTAAATGGTTCTTTCCCATTATATAAATGCAATAAAAAGTGAGAGATTCTTACTAAATTAGGAAAATCCAACCCTATGTAATGCCCCTCTGTTAATTTTTCCATAATAACAAAAGTTCCTGGCCTCACACCGCCATCAGACTTGTGGACTAGGATCAAATTAATCCTTAGCCACATGGAAAAAAATCCAACTAGTTAAACCTTTGCATTAATCTTGGGGTTAACCTTTTTATGCCAACATTTATACTCACCCTTCTCCAATGTAAGCCAAAACGTTCCCAAATCACCCTGGTTATCTATAGTGTGAAAAATAGTTGTGTACCTACAAGTAAGGCCCCATTATTCTATTGTTTCTAAGAAATACCCCATACATATTTCATCATGGATGTTATCCCTGGGATGATCATCTTTGTATTTCTGCAGCTTCTTCTCTATTTTGAATATCTCATGGTGTAATTATGGTGTCCTCTCATCATCATCACATGTGGTCTTTGTTGGGATAAATTCATTATATATTTCCCTGAGAATGGGGGAACCCTAGATTTGTTTGAAATCCCACAAACTGTTGTTAAATTCACCTTGCATCAAGAAAAAAATAATTTGCCTAGGGACTCCATCAACTCAATAATTCAGGAATAATATATAGATTCTTGTAGACAAAAGTCTTTCATACCCAAACAGCCTCATAAATATGAGCATCATCTAGCACTTTTTTAAACTTCATGCATGTTTGGTGCATAAAAAACACCCACATCCACTCTATCCTAACTCACCCTCTTGAGAAGAAGTCCTAGTCTTCTTTCCATCCATGAGATTGATCTGTCTTCAAAGCACAGAGGGTCAATTCATACTAATGATGTATTGGATCTAAAACATGTGACTTTATATAAGGAGTGAATCCACTATGATGTGAAATGCATCTAATAGAGAGTGTTCTTTACTTGATGGGAAAACCCTTCGTAGGGATGTTGAAACAGGGATAGTTGATATGTTTCACAAACCAAGTCATCGGGATGTATTTCTTAAATGATGGAATATGAGCATCCCTCAATAGATCATGCTCATAGAGAGGCGGGTAGTCAATTCGCAGATACCCACGTTGAAATGGAATCAAAAACTTCTACAAATTGAGAAGGTTAGTCTCAATGACATCATAATAATCTGGTCTGAGGGATTTGATCATTTCACCATGACGTACATCAGCTTCTTTAGTCGTACTCATGAAAGAATCCATTTGAAAACCTCCACGAAGACACAAAATTCTCTCATTAATTTGAAATATTGACTTATAAAATTTCAAATTTTAACTTAGAAGAATCTAATAATTTGGAAAAGTAAAGTCCCTTTGTAGTTCTCTCGACATGGTACCCCATGCAGGTCCCTCGATGAGGTAGTTCTATGCATCCATTTCGACCAAGGTAACTTCGCCCAACCCCATCGCTCAAGTGGTTGTACCCTCAGATAACCTTTTGGAGACCTTCACGGATGCATAGTGTGACATAGCTAGATGGAAGCACAACATGAAAAGGCTGCATGAATGATCTGCATGGTGAGAACAAAAATTGGAAACATCAAAATGTGAAGAGAATAACAAAGTCAAGGGGGTATTTAGAGGCACCACCGGCCTACGCCACTCACCTAGGCTTCCGACCAGAACCCAAAACCCTACACCAATGACCTATGTGGCTAGGTAGAGAACCTACACAATCCATCATTTTATCCTTAATAATCTTTTCCCCATTCTTTTAACCTTAGTAATGGGTCCTCCTCCTTTTTTCAGATCCAATCCTGGGGGGGATTTTGTTCACACTCCCTTTTTATAAAGGTGGACAAAAAATATTATGAAGAGAACCTTCATCATGTTAATGTGTCAAGGAACCTTATGATGATTTGAAATATTTGTCCAAATGGACCTATTCACACTACCACATACATGCCAAGAGGCTAAGGCATGCCCTACATGTGCAGCCCAGAAGGTAGAGCCCCTGCACAGTACACCTACAACACTGACCTGCATTGACGGCCTACGTAGCCTAGTTGTCATTCCACAATTGTGTGGGATAGCTTCTCTATAGGCCTACACCATGGACATACTCTGACAACCTCCTTCATCTAGGGATCCATACATTCCTATAAATAGGACCCCTGGGCTTCTCAATTATAAAACTAAAAATTTGAAAAAACCCTGGAGCTCTCATTGTAGTAAACCTTCACCTAGGTCCCTAAACATTTCTCAAGTATCTCTATAAAACATGATAGAAGAGAGAATTAAATAAGGTAAGTAAGATCAAAAGTCCCTTCAAGGTCTAAAATACAAGGAATATGTTCATGAATCCTTCTTCTATAACAACAATTCACCTATACAAGGCCCCTTCCTTAAGCAAGAACTTATGTGAGACTCTTCCATAGAAGCTCGAGTAGACCCTGGGTGCTTAGGTAAAGGCCTCGCCCAAGTGTTGTTTCGTGGATATTCTATTTCCTGTGGCATATCTAGATTGCGTAGGCATATTCCCCCTATGTGAAGAACTTTCAGTTCTATTAGGCCTTGAGTGGTACACCTATGTGGTACACCTCTACCGATCACATGCACCCAGGACCTATGTGAGCTACCCTTTGATACCTCTTCCAAGAAACCTTTGGTACATATCATCTATTTTTGTCTCTTATGTCTAAAAGAGACCATGTTGAAGCCTCCTCCAATACCTTTGTACATAAACAACCATGAAGAGTGGCACACCAGCATGTCATCTATTTAGATATGTATTCCTATGGATAGAGGTTCCCAGAAATTTTCTAGTTTTCTAGTCAGGGTTCTTAGGGTGAATGTGATTATGTATATGTTTGGTCACGAGAACCCTTACCCAAGGGATATTTTTGAGGAGTTCTTAGTCTTATATTCTAAGGGTAGAACCATGTTTGTCTCTTATTGTCACTAATACACAGATCCTCCTAGTCTTTTGTAAGCATGGTGAAGATTATGCTTGTATTTCCTTTTGACATAGAATATTATCCTCCTCCCACTATAGAAATTCTTTTTGGGAAACCCTCTGGGATTAAGCCTCCAGCCTTTTGTGTAAGAGGTTTTAGTCTTTCTCGTTTCTACCACTACGCCCTTTACCTTTATTGCTTCCTCACATTGAACTAACATCTAACATCAATTGAAGAGAGGAAAGTGTCATATCCCTGTCCTCTTCCATGGTAACCATGTCCTCTTATACCAGTGAAGAATGAAAAGTGTGTGGTTTTTCAAATTTTCTACCTCCTATTGTTTCTCACACAGAGTATGACTTACATGGGATTAGATGTTAGTGATGATCGTGATATCCACAAAATACACCCGATGTATTGAACTATGTGAACTTTGATCCATGTCATAACCAAGACATGTAAGATGCCAATCTAAGGCCTTAGATAAAGGGACATCCTCCTTGGATGTTTGTCCCAATCATAACCCCCAATTCAACAGGGTATCCTCTTTAGTAATATTCCTTATGTTAATCCTCTCAAAGGGCTATACTCACTTGCAGGACTCACTGAGAATCATGGGATTTGATTACCATCCCAATAGGATACATAGGAAACCTCCCTGAGGTTCAAACCCAACTCTTAAATAAACCATTTTCTTTTGGTCTATATCCTCATAAGGGTCTAATTCAACTTGGAAACTCATATCCCTTACAGGTTTCTTGTCCCGCTTCCTCATAATTCCTACACCAAAGTATGACTATGAACTTTTTGCCTAGACATCCTTGACACATGATGTTAAACTATGTGGTTGGGTACTTATCACAAGACGTTAAGAGGTATGGTGTTCCCCCATTAAGTGGAACCGATCTACATGGGTTCTGATTCCTTTTACCTGGATATATAGAAGCCCATATATGGGTTCGATCCCAATGTCAAACCAAATCTGGTCTCCCAAGATGGTGATAAATTTCTGAGTGACTTTTCACCTCCCTAAATGATAACAAACTCTACAATTCCTCCACTGAGTTCTTTAGAAACCAGCATCGTCATTATAATGAACAAATAATCTCTAATTATTATATAAGAGGATACCATTAATTTAGAATCTCAGATAAATACAGATATCTCCATTGATTAGGAACCTCAAATACATACAGATTATTCTGAGATCTATATATCTTAATAATTGATTTATAATCTTTGGATGAACCTCATCATACATGGGAAATAATTAATGATTCATGAACATATCTTAAATCTATAAGAGAGTCCTGGATTAGGCGATAATACCCCCCAAAATGGTGTGATGAGCTAGACCTCCCATCCTCTCGACCAATGTGAGTTCTTAAGAATCATTGGTCAAAATACCTCATGAGAGCCTGCCATTGGAATGTAGGTCCCTTTGGATATAGAATCATTGGTTGTTTCTAGTTCCATGAACAACTCCATTGGAATCCTTTCAAAAATAGCAAACCATCATGGGGTGAGAAATCTGAGGGAAACATTCTCACTTTGCACACATTATTTAAAATTACTTTTTAAAACTTTTTGAAAATTTATTTCAAATAGTTAACATAGTTTTTTAAATCATATAATTATTATTATCTTAGGTTTAATTTTTTTTAATTTTTTGTAAATATTACATTTTTTTATGAATACTAAAAAACTAAAAATATTTGAACATTTTCTCTTTCAAACCTCACATTCTCATCGTGTCTTCGGGAATAAGTTTAAATTATATTATTCTACTTCTGTGAATGGAATTTTTTAAAATAGATTAAATATATAGAATAAGAATAATTTATATTATATGAAAAGGCCAACTTAATTTTTTACCATAATGAATAGTAAAAAATAGTAAAAAATAATTACTATTGTTAAAGAAAAAAATTGATTTACAACCTGTTAAACTAAAAAGATAAAGGTTAAAATGACCTAAAAACATTTATAATATCTTTCTTATGTCCACATTTCTTCATTATTATGTTTAATTATGTATAATTACCCATTTGGTAACCTTTTTCCATGTGAAAAATCAAGTTACCCATTTTTCTTGTCAACAATTATAGGTGTGCCACTTACCTCACTTAGAAAAGGCCACCCCCACTTCTCTCTTCTTCGCTTATTGAAAACCGTTTACTTTTGATAGTAACTTCCCATATCATAGACCAAATTCCATACCCTAATCCTGAAATCATTATTATGGGTTGAAATCAAACCTGGGATGGCTTTTGGGGAAATACTAAGGTGGTTTCCTGTAGAAGTGGTAATGTTCCTCCATGAGGGTTTTTATTTTTTTTCTTCCTCCTACTTGTTCAATTCATATTAAAATGTGATGATATAATAACATCAGTATCTTACATATACTAAGACAATTTTATGATAAGTAAATTACCTACCAATATCCATAATTCCATAAAATGGGTTACAAAATCATCATTCGTGTTTACGGCATACTACTATCTTTCGAACCAATGTAATTTGTTTTTTCATGACCACCTCTCATGGTTGGGTATAATGATGGATATAAAGTATATTCAAATATATATTATATTTATAACATTATTATAAATTTATGGTCCTAATATAATATATAAATTTTTAATTTCCATTCTGTGGGGGATATGATAATATCGCTCATGTGTACGGTGGACTACCACCTCATGAAGCGATGTGATTAATTGTTCACTAATTCTTCACATGGAAGGTAATGAGGATAAATTTAATGAATATATGTGATATACATGACATAATAACGATATTAATTACATATATATCATTATTAAATGTTAATGTATCATTTTTATTCTTACCTTTTCACTCACTACAGGATGATAACATTGTCCATGTATGTGTGGACTACCGCCTTCATGAAGTAATGTGACTCTTTTTTCATCACCACACCAGATGGATGACACATAAAAAAAGTATTTAATGAAATAATATGTTATTTATAATATCATTATCATTTTTTAAAGAAAAAATATTACTTACCACCTTTCTATACTGGTCATTAAAAAATGGAAACGTTACTCAGGCATACGTACGACCTACCATCTCCATGATCATAAAGTACCAGAACTGTATTTTTTTATTGGTATTAAACTTATAATGGATTTATAAATATGATAATTAGTTCATGATTATTGTTCTGGGGATGGTTTAACTATATAATATATGAATGAACTGGATCTTTCATGAAAAAACGTGCATGAGAAAACAAGGTAGTTAATACCCGAAACAATTAATATAATGAAAGATTATTAATGAACAGGTGATAAGATGGTATAAAATGATCATATATGGTATTATAAGTGTTAATATGGATCTAATATTAGTTAATAACATGTATAAAACCACTATTCATGTTGAAAAATCTTGTTCAACCAAAAGGATGTGTGAGGTAAGGGAATTCATCTTAGTTTCCCTTCATTGAGGAATATAACAATGTTATGCACCAAATTTATTTTATATGGGGTATATAATTCCCATTTGACATGTAATGTCATGATTAATTAATAATTCATGGTATTTTTATTTTTAATATCAATTATTTCCTCCAGTGGGAACTCACTTAAGAGTTACCAAGTGGTAAAAAATTTCATAACTGAATTTCTTTTCATTGGGTTATATTACTTCTTCATCATCTTTGATGTTTACAATTATGTGTGTAATTAATTTAGAATATCTTATTTTTTATTAATAATTGTTTTATGTTAATCAGAGTTTGATATACTTAATAAGTTCATTAATTAATTCTCCTTCAAAAGTATAATCTTTGTAAGGGTTTATTTCACAACAACATTTTAATCATGATTATTTATGCTTGAATTTCCATTGAAAAAATTATTTAATCATTAGATAATAAACCCATTTCATTTTATTCTCCGCTAGTTATTCATTATTTTTTCTAGTAATAGTACCATTCTTCACTCTTTGATACTTAAAATAATTTAGAAAATGTTTTTTAAAAAATATAACATTCTTTCTCTCATCTATCAGAAATATGTTTTCTTCCAAATCCATGTTTTCTATAAATGTTTTTAAAAATGTTTTTAAATTTTTCCAAATGATTTATTAATGAATATTTTTACACAATTTTATTTTAAAAAAAATGAAATTTGGCATCTTTTCATTTTCAAAATTGTTCCCCTTCATCTTTTCCCCAAAATGTGAATGGGATATTTTTCTTAACGTACTCTATAGGTATGGAATTTCATGCAGTCATGAGTAATAAATTCATTAAATCCTATTTTATAAGTTACAATGATTATTTTAAAACAATTTTTTTTCAAAAAATATTCTGCACTTTTTTCTAAAAGTGAATATAAAAAATGAAAATTTAATTTTCCCCAATAATGTTTTTAAATATCTATTTATATATATTCTTCAATGATAATAACCCTTTGTTTTAAATAAACTCCATAAGGTATATATTTTATTGATACCATCCTTATGCTTTCTCATGATTGTTTATGATTATTTTGACCAAGAATAGTGTTGATACTCACTTTCATGATTCATCATTATGTTTCCCATTATTTATTCAATTTCCTATGATCAGTTGACATTAAATCCCCTCCAAAAATATCCATCTAATTTATCATGGATGTGCTTATTACATAACCCACATCTCATTTCTACATACAGTGTTCTGTATTGAAATTTATTTATTTATCTGGGGAAATATTGATAAATCCGTAATCTTTACTCAATATGAATATTAGATGATAAGCCACATTAATCATGAATTAAATAAATTATTCAGTATATGAGGAATGCTTTGGACATGTAGTGATGGTTCAGTCCAGGATTTTTATTTCATCTCCATGAATCGATGGTCTCATGAGTTGAATAAGTAAGCTAGAATTAAACGGGTTTTTAACTATTGTTTTAAATCATCTTGTATAAGGTATTGACGATAGAGGTTTAATGATGTCTGAGATGATGGAATATAATAATTAAGCATTCCACCATTAGGAATTCATTTAATATTATCCATGATATTTTTTGAATGATATTCTCTCTCGATGCATTTCATTCCTCGCTTATTGATTAAATGGAATGTTTCTTTAGTTATTTACCATGACATATTGATTATGCCTTATCTAGATAAAATAATCATGTTATTGATTAAATGGAATCTGTTTACAGTTATTTACCATTCCATACTGATTATGAATTATCGTAGTGTCCATGAGATTTTCACCATGATATTATCTCTAGATGCATTTCATTATCATCTTATTGATTCAATTCTATTTTTGTTCAGATATTCACCTTTCCATGTTTCTTATGGTTATTGTTTCTTGATAAATTATGTTTTTCATAAATCTTACTGAGAATTTAAGATCACCCTTATTTGTTTTCCTATCCCAAAAATCTAGGAAGCATACGATAAATGATATGTAGGGATATTCTAGAGGAAATAATGATATACTAAAAAATAATTATGTTCTAATTTGGGTTTCCAAATATAATGAAAGACTAAAGTATGTATATAGTTTACCAAAACTACTAAACTATTTAGTCCATTAGGATGTGACTCCTCGTATCTTATGCTAATTTAATATAGTATGAAACCTAATCTTGGATACTAGGGTCAAAGTCATTATATCAATTTCCATGATTGATTTCCATATTTTCCGTTTAACTGATCCAAAGATTTTATGTCAAGCATATAGTTTTATGACACAAGTATGAAACTTTCTTGATATGACATCAAGATAAAGGGATTCTATTACACAGTAAGAATTCGTATGAGGTTTTTTTCATTATGAAATTAACTTCATTTTCTCTTAGGGCCTTGAGTATTAGTACACATTAATCCTGGAATTTATAAAATATTGTTGATTTCCTATAATAAAAAGGCATAGAGGGTCACACAATATGTGTATATATCATCTCAATAAAATTATATTTTAAATATATATTATAAAAAATATTATTCTTAATATCAAGAAATAATAATTATTCAGTTTATATTGATCATTAAAGTTCAATAACCAGATATTTCAATTCAAAACACATAAACACACACACAAGTATATATATATATATATGAGTTAAATATTAAATAAATATTTATTCTCCAGTTAGAGAATATAATATTAATTTATTTATTGAAAAAAAAATATAATGATATTTCTTTTTTTATTTAAAAATTTACTATTCAAGAATTGATAAACATAAATGGGGATTGATTCGATGAATTAAGTCCTAGATAAGAATGATAAATTTTATTTAGTATCATTTAAATAAATAATGATATTTTTTTAATAAATCTTATTCAAATATTTTTTCGTTATCACACATCATGAAATTTAATAATAATTTTATTATTTTTATCATTTAATGTGAAATTTATTTAGAATAATGAAATTGGTTATGGTATTTTTTGAAATAACATCTTTTCTAAGCTTATTTATATAACCCATCTTATATTACTTTTAGGTTTAAGAAAATTGTTGTGCCCAATATATTTTCTCAAGATATTTGTCTTAAGGCTAAAGAGAATCATTTAATGAATTCTCTCAATAACCACAGGTCATCCTCATTTTCAATTTTATAACTGAGATAATAAGAGGGTTAATTCTTTAATCACAAATAAATTTCTATTTTTATCAATAAAAAATATTTGAAGGAATTTTTCCCCTATGCGCTTGAACCAAGAGTTCTAATAGTGATGTTCTCTGGTTCATAGAGTTTCAGTGGATACCCCTAGATGAATTTTTCTTTATATTCTCCACCATAATGAAAACTTAATAAGAAAGACCCTTGAAATGATAACTGACAATGATGGAATTATAATTATGAATAAATTATTAATATAAATTAATAATAAATTATATTTGAATAGTTTATATATATATATAAGGTTCATGTTTTTTAGTTCTTTGGATTTATTTGAATAAACCGATGAAAAATATTGTTGGGCGCACACACAACCACTTGTGTTCTTCCCTAAAACATTCATTATATGTGGGACACTATCACAAACCCAATCTCTAATATTCATTTAATTACAAAAATTTTGAAAATGAAAAAAATGTTTTAAGTGAAAATACTATGGATTCATCCCAGCAGTGACTCTTAGGTTATCCTCTCACCATTGGTGAGAGATTAAAAGATCAATAATATTAAAAATGAAAAAATAGAGGGGAAGAAAACATGAA
Organism: Viscum album; assembly: GCA_963277665.1. Taxonomy (NCBI): domain Eukaryota; kingdom Viridiplantae; phylum Streptophyta; class Magnoliopsida; order Santalales; family Viscaceae; genus Viscum; species Viscum album. Next base: position 108,524,906 of record OY728135.1, read on the forward strand.
CATATATATACACATAAAAGTAAAATAGATTTATTTTTAACACTAAATATTATTGATATTACTTTACCCAATGGGTACTCCCTACACGGCATGAATCCCTTCTATTTATAAAATTTTGTATCCCTTTTCAACTATGCCTAGGCTCAGGCATGTGAAAATTAGTGAATATATTATCTTATCATTGATATATTCTACACAGATCAGTTGAGACCTACAAATTTCTCTATCAAAGGACAGTGGTTGAATCTTATTAGCATCACCATTCCATCATGAAAATCCTAAAATAATTTAATTATCTTAATATGAATGAATGACTCGTAATATAATTTATTAATCATTATCGGATTTGGCAATGAAATAAGAAATGATGAATTTTTTTTAGTTTGTTCCAACAAAAATTTATAATCATCAGTTTAATCTCACATGGTAACCTAGATTTAATATGACATTATTCATGGAAAAAATTTCATAAACGGTGTCCTTCCTGGTAGATTTACCTTTTCATTTGTCCCTTGTATCCTATTCAAAATTTCAATCAAGCGTATGTTAGTGGAAAACTTAAACTAACTTGTGCTCTGAAATTCCATATTTAATTTGACATTATTACCCTTTTATTCTGATGTGAGCACTGGGTGACCATTTTTAATCCTATGAAATGACTAGAGAAATGGTTTATTCTTATGTGAACTTCAATTAAATCTACCACATTCCTCAGTTTCAATGTTTTTCATCATATATGGAAATTTTCTCACATGATTATTCTTACATGAGGTATGCTTTCTAGAAATTAATCTTATAAGAGGTCATGTTACAAGTTAATTTTCCACATAATGTTTCCCTTTTAATTTTATCACATAATGTGTAGGTTCTAAATAATTTATTTATATGTTACCTCAATTTTGTCCAATTATTCTTATGTGAGTCATTATATCAACTAGTTAGTCTTACATAAAGGCATTTTTGTCAATTGTGACTACATTTAATCTTACGTGAGCAACCCAAATATGATTTAAATTTAGATAGAAACTTTAAATTCCCTTTTAATAATATATGGCCACTATAAAATTATTTTAATCAAATAATACCATTTAAAATCAAATAAAATATTAAAAAAATCAGAATAAATTATTTTAGGAATTTTATAGTGAATAATTCTAAAAAAATTATTAAATTCATGTAATAAATCTATATTTAGATTTAATTAAAAATTATTCTGAAGTAAAAAATTTGTGTTAATTTCCCTAAAATAGTAAGAATATAAGGGTACTATTTTGAAATTAAAATAAAATTTATCATTTTGTCACTCCCCTATATTCATTCTATTGCACTCCTGAGCAATTTCAATGAAATTAAGAAATATGATCATCCTTATATTTTCAAATCCGTAGACCAAAGAAAATAAAATCAGCTAATTACAATCAATATCAGGAACAACTATGATGACTTTCTATGTTTCCCTCATTTCCTCACTTCAAATCAATTATGTTTTTAAAATTTTAGTCCCAACCATGCCATTAATGGCTTACTGTATATATTTTTTTTAACACATCACTCTAAGAAAAATTTATATAGTATTATGGTTGTTCTCATAATGAATTTTATTCACCATAATCTTTCTAGGATCCCAAGTTATCAACCAAAAGATTCATGTAAAATACTCATAAAGATATTGAATACATTTTTTGGGGGTTCATGTGTTTGTAGGATTTAAATGTAAAGAATTTTTTGGTTTAATGAGAAGTTTAAAACTCTAATGTAAAATGTATTTTAAGATTTCATCTAGTGTTACATAGTGAATGTAAGTCACTATTCTTTGTCAATAGTTAACACTGCCAACTCTCTTTTCCCCTATTTTTTTAGTGATACATACCCATGAATATTTTTATCAATTAATTAATATCCTATTATCTCTATTTTCTAATATGTATTATTCATTTATTATATTTTTTAAAATAAATATTTTTTTCATATATAGGTTTTTTATTCAAGAATATGATGTTAATCATATTATAATGATGAATCTTAGCTCATGAACACACGTTCCATAATAAATTTAAAAGAAAACCCTCACTATAAACCCAAAAACAATGAACATCTTCAAAATAATCACCATGAACACACCCTCTCTCCCACACGTAGTTGATAATATAACATGAAATGAAATAATAGATGGGTATGAAGGGATAGAATATATTATAATATGGAATACCTACTTTTAATATCACAGGTTATATGGAATAAGGGGCTGAAATTTATATGTGGTTAAAAAATGAATTTTCCAAGATATTTATTAATGAATTATGACCTCAAACATACTAAACACACATAGCATTTATATACTCAAACAAAAATCAAGGAAATTTCTTATTTTACACAAGTCTCAAGTCTCTAAAAATGATTAAAAGATATAATATGACATATAGGCTCTTTATTTCTCTTTAGAAGGGAATAAAAAATAATTTTTGATAGTAATTTCATGGAATGAAAAGTTATATATAGATTACTCACAAGAATATAACTCCTTGAAAACTAAAATATTACATCAATAATCATGTAAAATCAATGATCTCAAAAATAGTGAATTACTCAAAAATGGAATGGTGTTATCCCATGTAAGGGTTATTTTAAAGCTCAAATTTCTCTTCCAAATAAAAAAATGTACCAAAAAACCAAATACAAAGTCGTAAAAACATTTTGACTACCCCCCCCCCCACTCACACACACAATCATCTAATAGTGCTCTATTTAATCATCTCATAGTGTATATAAAATTATGGAATGGATCACACAAATGTTAAAAATTTGGTATATTTCCTGAGTGTAAATGTCACCTTATAATCATACATCATTACTAGGTTTAAACCTTTATATGTGGTAATTTTCATAGTTTTATACAGTATTCTCGCACTATAGTTGTGTGGGTACTATATTGCCTTTTCGGCCTTTAGGTCTTGTATTCAAGGCCATAGTTACTCTTTTCCACTGATTTATATAAGGGTTTCTTATCAACCCATTTATAAATAGCTATTATCAAAAAATAAGAATATTGAATTGTTAATCAAGATCACAAAAATATTAAATATAAATACAACTTTATATAATAAGTAGTGGAAGCCTTAAGTTAATCTCCTACCAAATATTACTGGTTCTTCTTAAAACCTTAGAACGTAAAAATAAAAACATTACTTAGACTATTTATTCAAAGTAAAATAGAAACTAAAATATTAAGTATAAGAGAGATCTCATTCTAAACCCCCAAGAAGGTATAGGGTTTTTACTACCCTAGATTAAATTGTACCACCCACTATCCCCATTCTAAAAGGGTATTTAGATTCTTTCATAGGAACCTCAACATCCTCATGGTTCCAAAACATATCACCTTATACTTGTGGTTCAAGTACAAATGCTTAATGTGTTTTATGTCAACCCCTTTAGTGATTAAAAATATCTTGCATGGTGGGTGTTGCAGTAAACATAGGTCCTTTACTTCTTATTTTAACCACACAACCAATTTTATAAACCATTCCTCTAATTACTACAAAATTATTACTTTTTCAATAGTTTCAAACAAGGAAGAGTTATTCAATAATAAAATTTTAATAAAATAAAAAGAAGAAAAAATTATATAAATGTCTTTCCCCTTAATTTTCTATCTTATAACATTTTCTCTTTAGGAAGTGACATTGGGAAATCCTATTATTTATTTTTTAAATCCATCCTCTACTAGATAGTTAATTATTCTACATTTTCATTTTACATAGAGTGTAGTAGTGGTGATTCAATAATAACATCTAGATATTAGTGAGTTCAAAATTCACTTTCTAAAAATTAAAAATAGAAAGAATTTGGGTATAGAATCTCTCCCTGGAATAGATCAATGGACATGAATTCTTCATGAAACTCTTATGGTGGTTTGATGAGGTCTAATATTAGTCCTTTAATGAGTTCACCTTTGATATACAGTGGTTATTCCATCTAAAATATAACTTGAAAAACATTTTACTATTCATTCTTAGGTTTGTGTTACTGTTGGTGTTCCTACCTTTTCTCTTACATCTTCTAAAGCATAGTAGACATACCTCTAAATTTTTTACCTTAATCTAAAAAATGGTTGATTATTGAGATATTATCACTTCCTCTATTTTTTGAATTTCTTCAATTTCTTTTGTCCTAAAAATTATCAATTCCCTCAAATTCATGTGAGCTAGTCAGCATATAAATATTTTCTTTGTAAAAACGCATCACAAACTGATTATGTTTTTATTATAAATTTTATATGTATTATTTTTTGATATTTTTTTAAAAAACCAAAACAAAACAATAAATAATAGACAAACCTCAAAAATTACACGATATTGATATGTGTCCCTCACATGGGTAGAATCAATAATAATTTCTGAATCTTCAATTACAACACAGGGTTGACCAAGTCCAGCACACAAAGATTCCCACTACAAATTGAATATTCCTAAGATAATTGTTATTTTTTATAAATGAGTTGTAAAACTCAATAGAAGGGGGTTATTTGAAAAAATGAAACATATCAATCAAACAAGTACATGTAATACAGAACAAAATAAAGTTAGTAATAATGTACTTTCCCCTAGAATATACCAAAATGAACCTTCATTATCTCTTTCTAAATATATATAATTCTAATTATATGATAATGATCCAACATATTCATGATTATTCCTACTTCTAATTTAGTGTGAAAAACCTTTATAACTATAAACCTTCTTATTCATTGTATTTCACTACCTCTAAGATTTATGAGAGGGAAAAATATATCCCATGTGTGCATCCTTTTCGAAATTTTCACTAGTTATCTACAAGATCCATGTTCATTTCCCAATGACTAATTTCACCATGAACTCAAGAAAATGGAGAATAAAATAATTTTCATTGCAAAGAAGAACATAAGAGAAATCTATGATTTGGAGCACCATCCCCAAATCTATCCTCAATCTCCCATGAATTCCAATAATTTCAGAATGTAAAAAATGATTCAATTTTAAGACTCTAAATTCATATAGTTTCATCAATATATCTTATATTGTTCTAACATACCAATAACTAAAATCCAATATCCCAACTCAATTGTGATAGGGGAGAGAAAAGAATTATGAGGTGTCCACACAAAAAGTGAGGAATTACCTGTAAATCTATCACATTCTATAATACACCCACACCCACAAAACAATTCTAAAATATAAAATTGAATAATTTAAGACAAACCAACATCACCTCACATCATCAATAAGAATACATATGATCTAATCTTATCGATAAACCCATATCTCACTTTCATCATGATCTAAAAATAAAAAAGTTCCGCAAAATGAAGAAAAATAATCATATCTCAAACCACATCATAAAAATCATGCATATTAATTCAACATGAAGGTATTAAAAATGTGACAATGGAAGAAATATTGGTCTCCACCTATATCAATGATACTAGAGGAAATAATCATCTCAAATTTTCTCATAATTATTAGAGGAAATACATATATCCACTAGGTAAATATAGGTCTTTATAGCTATTACTATATACATTCTTTGATACTATATGAAATACACATTTTAGGGGCTAAGGAATATACTAGTATGCTAGAGTAAATATACATCTCCAGCGTAATTATAGAATATCAAGTACTTCCAATATTGGGGGAGTGGATTAAGAGTAAAGATGGTATTGGGTTCATTGTAGTCCAACTCAGCTCCAAATCTATGGGAGAGGAAGGTCCTAACCACTTGAGTGAGTTATCATCTATCGTATTCTTATATATGGGATGCTAGAGGAATTTCACATCTCTGCCTATCCCATCCATCATCTTCTCACACCAGGGATTCTATAAGAATTAACCTTCACAATCTATAATGTACTGGAGATGGTAGAGGAAATAAACACCCCCAACTACCTCCTAGAGGTATTCAATATACCTCAACCTAATGTTTTGGGTGAGTAGAAGCAGATATGTGAATAAATTTTCAATGGTCTATGCCCGGATTAGTGGGTAAGAAAGTGAATAGCCACTGTCATCCCACTCTAAACCTATGCATAGGGTGAGTTTAAAAGGAAACCCATTTTCATATCTTATCATTATTTATATTCATAGATAATGAATATATCACACCTCAAGTGATAAAGAAACCAACCAAATTCTCAATCAAAGTCATGGATACCATTATCTCTCTTATATGACTGCCCATATATCAATACGAATAATATGTCCTCCTCAACGGATTTCTACATCACAAACTCAAGTGAAGTAAATGATAAATCAATAATATATAGGTGTTAATTATTGTATTATCCTTTTAATAATGTTACAACCCAATAGGTATTAGTTTTCACCCGGTCACTATATAATTTCAAAATATTATCAATGGATTACCATAATCATCACTCATCATATTGTTGAAATAATAATTCATTAACAATGGGAATTTTTATTGAATTATTTATTAGGGAAATCTAATCTAGGATGATATTTCAATCTTTACATGTACTTTCATCCATGCCATTTCAAGTAACAAAAGTCACTTAATAAATTTATTCAACCATTCTCATTTGACACATGAAACATTACTAGAAGGATTTCATTACCTTTTTCACCAATTAGGATTCATTGATTAATAATTTTCTACTTCCTTTGTATTTATGTTACACTTATAGGAATCAACATCCTTATAGACATATCATTCATACAATTCCATATCTGACTTATAATGTTATTCACTAATAACACTCCTATTTAATTCAATCACATTATTAATTATTTATATGTCAACCAAATTACTTTACCATAGTTCTCTTTATTCTATTTTTTTATTCACATCCATCCCAAACATATATGATAAATGTTTTGAATAAATTATTTTTTATTTAATTTTTAATATTTATAAGTGTCATCAACATATTTCAATGGAATAAATATTATGTTTAATGATTCACTTTCCTTTTAATAACCTCATGTCACATCGGATGCATTAAAAAAAGGGATTGTTCACCACCTCCCATGGTTTTGGAACTTATCAAAGTAAATAGTTTAGTTTTTCTTCATGTTTCAAAATATCACTTTAAAATAGCTTTATTAATTCAAAAATTAATAACATTTTATATGATCGCCCTACATAACAAAGTAAATATTATAATATAATCTAGTAACCATTAAGTTCACAAAAAAATTATACACCCCCTCACATGGTTAAGAACCCCATTTATTTTGGTAATTCAATATTTTTTATTAATACTCATCAATATTACATAAATTATAATTATTATTTGATAATTTTGTTTACATGTTCCCTCTAGAGAAATTTTCATACTTAATTAACATTTTGTATTCCCCTATGTCCTTTTTGCTTCAAAAACTCTTATCTAGTGACATGAGATGATAAAACATGCTAATTATTTGTTAAAATAATTTCTAATTATTTTAAGATAAAACTAATTTTCAATAACAATTTAATCATTGAAGGCTTAAGTCATTAATCAGATGATATCCAAATAACCCAAACATGGTTCAATTTTATTTTGGATTAAAATAAGTGATAAGTGTAATTTTAGGGTCCAATATAGACCCCTCATGCAGCCCCACGTGATTAATATATATGTTTCAAATATGGGGTTCCAAGTGGTGCCCCCATTGATGTTCCACATACACTCCACCCACTAAATCAACTAATTTAATTTCATTCAATCGATCTATTGATTAGATGGAAGGATTTTAGTCATATAACATGACTCTTATGAAATCCTTGAATGAATGAAATTCACATGATCAATCAATCAGATAGAACCTGTTGGGTAATATTATGCCCCACGCACAAGAATTCATCTGATGAACATAGTTATCATATCTAATTATTGGAAATCTATGGCTATCCTGACCTATACAACACCATATATTCCCATTGGTTTTATGCATAACCAAGATATATATTTATAATCAATATGATTGGGTAGTTGTAACTAATTCTTGCGTGAACTATGTACCACAACCCCCATAAGGCTAAATCGCCCCTTCTGATGTACTCCATCGAGGATCAATAGGTTTTTTTATGTGGTTGAGGTCTTTAATGAGACTCCTCACTAGAAAAACACTTTAATACCATCGATGGTGATCTGACCATGTCTAATTCATAAATTGGATTAAAAACTTCAAAACATGGTATTTTCCATACCCTTGATTCAAAATCAATATTATTTTTCTTGTGATTCAGTCTCTATGTTTACCAAATCATAAAGAGAAAATGGAATCCCTAAAACCATCTCTCTTGATATTTCAAAAAATCATAAATCGGATTACAATGATTAAAGGTATAGTGTATTCCTCTCATTGAGAACATTAAAATGTGGTATGATAAAGTCTTTGATTTATTCAAATAAATAAAATAATCAATTGTTTCCCAATTTTTATAAGAGAAAATATTTCTATATTACCTTCAAATATATTCATTATAATATCATCAATATAAAGCAAATTGATTAAAATTTAAATTTAAGACAATATAATAAAATTACAAAATATATTTTGAATATTTGATCATAATACAAGTAAAGATATGTTTATTCTCAAATAAGTAGTGCCTGGTAGAAAGAACCATACCTGTCTCCATGAATGGATGATCCTCTATCTAACCATTCCTATTTTTTATTATCTGACCATAGATGATGCCACCATGAACTTAATTTCTTCACTATCCTTAAATTAAAGGATCTTATAAGGGAGTGATGGATAATATAATAAAAATACTAATTTATTTTAATTAGTAAGTAAAATTTGTTTTTCTCAATTGTAATTCAATTAAAACTCATCTAAAAATTACACAACACCATTCGTATGGTAAAAACATAATTCTATACTCAAAAAAGTTGTATGTGTGTAATTAAAAATATTGATCAATGTGAATTTAGCATTTCTCATTTTTTTTAATTAAAAACTAATATATTCACTTGAAATCACCCATTTAGATTAAAAAACCATGAAAGAAAATAATTTAATTCAAATGAAAGTTAAATTGTTAAATTAAAATAGGTTTAAAATTGATTTATATGAAAATGAAATTGAATTTTGTTATGTAAACCTAGTTGTTTAAATAGCCTCTAAATATGGGCAAGATCATGAGAGGATATTGGTGAAAAAAATAAAAAATAGAGTGGAATAAAATATGAATAGTGATGAACACAGATTTAAAAGAAAATTACTATTAAAAATAAATATAATTATAATTTAGTCACTAATGTGGTATGACCTTTATATTTGGTATACCCCGCTATTTATATAAATTCCCCTATCATTTCCACATTTCCCTGTATCCAGAATGTTAAAATTGTTTCTAGCATTTTCTTATCCTTGATCACTTCTTAATTAATTGAAATAGAGTTTGAGATTACTTCATCTAATTAAAATGATAAAAACATATTATCTTAAAAATTACTTCATGATAGTATTAAGATCATTGTTAACCCTTGTGATTTATGAAATCATGTAGAAAAATCAAGTAATCATTTCTTTATTTTGGTAGGAATAAATAACTGGGGAATTTCATTTTAAAATCAGGCCTTGATTTCCTTATATAATTATAATTTTATTCTCACATAAGCACATGCATTTAATCTAATGTATCACTAAAATATTGATCATTTAGGGAGACTTGGCATGCATCTTCCTCTTTGTGTTTGTCTCATTTATCTTATGGAGTGTGATAATGAATCTTTTATGAGCGATGAATTTAATCTGACACAAGATTCAAAGTCTTTCATTTAATCTGACATGACCCCCATTTTATTCAAACATGAGAAAGAGTCACCTTTATTTAATCCATTACAATGTCTAAAGAAATAGTTTATTTTTTAATGACCATCATTTTAATATAATGTAATCCTGTGTTTCCATGTTATTTATCATATATAACTTTTATCCCTTGGGATTAATCTTACAATAGGGGGTTTTCTAAAATTAAACTCACATGATAGAGTATCACAGAGGTTAGTCTTATGAAAATAAATCCAAATTTTATATAATCACATTAATCATAGGTTTTGGTTGAGTTATTCATATACAACATTTATCAGGGACAATTATTCTTACACTTGCAACATATCGGTTGGTTAATCCTACACGAATGCATTTTCTTCACTCTCACCTGCATTTAATCATATGTGACTTACTGAAAATCCATTTAATCTCATATAGCAATATATAATTACATTTTAATATTATATATCCATTAAAAACTCTTTTTAATAAAACCCAACCAATTAAAATCACATATAACCAACCAAAAAAACAATGTATGGATTTTATTCAAAAAATTATAAAAATAAATTAATTAATAAATTTAATGTATTTAAGTCACATTCACATTTAATTCTTAATTATTCCAAAGTATCAAAAATTTGTTCATTTCCCTAAAATATTGAAAATATTTTGTAATATTTAGAAATGATAATCAATGAAAATTTGAAATTTTAGCATTTTATCACTAAGTGAGTTGACTACTCTAATAGAAAACCAATATACATTATCCCCTGCCTTCCAATGTATGCGGTTATGATATAGTTATGTGGTTGTAAAAATAATGAGGATGAAGTCATCAGGTTGATAACCTATATGATTTTTCCATGTAGTTGATATAGTATGAGGAGAATATAAGTAGGATGATATTCATTGTGGTGTGAGGTGTTGAGACTTTTGGTGGCTAAGTTAGTGGTAGTTTGTTTTTATGAGTAATATTATATATTTATTATGTGGGTTATATTATTCATGCCATGTTATTTGGTAATTTTTATTTTTTCTTATCTTGGGATCATATTACAATGAGACTCGAGGATATGGAAATTCATTAGTTTATGTTCAACCTACTTTAACAATTATTGATTATCGTTGGGGAGGATCTAACTATATATAATGATTAAAATATTTTTTTTATTATGTATGATTGGAATAAACATGGGTTTTCATCATTTGGGGGTGTCTAACTGAGTATGTTGATATAATATAACCTAATATTAATTATGTATTTTCTATGTTATATGTAATGTGATTTTGGGAAATGTTTACTCAGTGAAAAATATAGATAGCTTGAGATTATTTTATGGGATTTGTTTTGTACATATATGTTATATGACATTCCTATGATTTTTAACATTGTGAATATTTAGTGATTTTATCACATTTATATAAATTTTATGGTTTATAGGATCAATGAATTATATATTATTATAATATATGTTAATCGTAGATCTTTTATTGTTCCTGGTTTAGTTGTTATTAATTTTTTATAATCTCATATTGTTTTATTCAAAAGTTATTTCTTCCCATATATAGGATTTATTCCCTCGACACTAGTCGCCAACTCATGGTCTATTGAAGGAATTCTTCATGGAGTCACCCTTACTTTTGTTATTAATTTTAGAGATATTATAAAAAAATGTGGCATATCATATTTGTATCAGATAATTTGGTTGAGATCTTTGTTTGATTTTTGAGTTAGTAATATGTTATTTTAAGTTTTTTTTGAGAAGAAATATGATAATAGTGTCTTAATTATTAGAGTTCATTCTGATATGCTAGAAAATCCTACAAAATTTGTAGTAGTTAATGAATTACTATGAAAGGGAAGTGATTGTCAAGGGATTGATGTAATTGTTATGAGTGAGGATAAAATATACTTAACTTCAATGGTCAGTTTTGTTACTATATCATGTATATAGTTTGAGTAATTCATGATTTTATTAATACTATCACAATGTAAAGTCTTCTACATTCATAGTATGTTTGGTAATTACCTTCGAAACGTTTTCATATCAAAGGCTTATAGTAGTTCCCTACAATAATGGGAGCCATATGATAAAAAGACAAGGATCTTCAATATGTATCATATTTTAATGATAAATCATTCAAATGGGACATACAATGTGTTTCACTATAATGAGTCAGTGGCCCATAAGCATTGAGACTTTATCCCAAGATGTTTCTACTTGGTAATCTTTAATAGATAGATTATAAGGACTACTAATCCTCCAATAAAGACACCATATGTTTATGTTTTATTATAAAATACTATCTATGAAATTTATTAATGGACACCTAACTTGATATTATTATTTATGTATATCATTTGATTGATTAATTTTATTCCTGATGAAAAACATAATATTTATGGTCACAACGAGATAACATGTATTGACTTGGTTGGTTGTAACTCTGCTAAATCCATTGACATGTAATGATGGTGGTAAAACCGTCTTCTATAGTCAATAAATAATAAATCAAGTATGGATGGATTATGGAAATATTATGTATCCAAATTTAAGAAATATCTCTTAACAAATAGATTATCTTACACAATGCATATTTATATGAGGTTTGTCTAAACTATAACATACATTTTCCAATTAGGGGTTATGATGTGTTACTAGATACCACTCATAGTCCAGGAGATGGAATCACTACTATTGAGATATGATCCTATAGGGTCACACACAAAGTGTATCCACTAGAATCTGTGATTTGGACGAATCAAAGGTTTTGATGATATGGTTCCCATAATAAGGGAATGGTATGCATTCAAGATTCAATTTTTTCAAGAAATAAATAAATTAAATAATAATTTATTCATTATTATAAAAATAAGAATTTAATTTATTATCTCCAGGTATTAATTAGTTATTTAATTCAATATGACAGTAATATTATTTTTTAATTAAAAATCATAAATAAATAAATAAATAAATTTGAATGTGTGGATAGAACACAATAACATAGGATAGTTAACAAGATTTTAAACATAAAAATGAATAAATACATAATGAATGTTTTCTATTTATATATGTTTAATGTTTTGTGAGTCATCACATAATAACAAAAATGATAAATATAATTATATTTCATTAATAAAGTATATAAATGAATAAATCCCTCAAATTAAATATTAATTCCTAAATATATTATACCACTTGTTTTAGGAAAAAATCATAGTTTGAGGTTCACTTTAGTAGAAGTTATGGGCCTCATCTTCTATTTTTGAGTTGTTAGAAAAATAGTGTGTTGTATTAATTAAAATTTTCATAAATAAATACTCATATCTATCATGTTGAAATTTTAGAGACAAGAATTTAGTATAATCTAAATTGATGATTTTTGGATTTGGGAGACTACTCAACAGATCAAGGAGATATGAGTTAATGTATTTGGTTTTCCATATTATTTCCATAGACACTTCAAATAGGTGTGATGATATATCCCATTTGAGGGAGATAAGTTCAAGGATCATAACCCACTAGAATATCCCTATAATATGGTATTTTGGATATAATGGTTGATGGTTACTAGTATTTTTATTAAAATCAAGGGAAATTTTTAATAAATTAATTTAAATTTATAAAGTATAAATCATTATAAATGTACTAAACTATTTAATATTTTTTTAGTTAAATGTTAGTTAATAAAATTCTTAATGCAACAAGTGTGAGAAAAATATAATATCTTAATCGCTAAAAAAATTCCAAGAGTGTCATAGGTGCTTGAATGTGTTACTATGAAGAGAAAGAAAGTTTTATTTCATTGAGTGCCCATTACCTAGTCTAACACTTCCCGAAACGAGTGATGATTATAAATATTCTTATGTGAGATAAACAAATAAATCATTTTATGTGTGACTAATCATGTTATTATCTACTTCTAAGAAGTTCTGAGAGTAAAATGAGGATATAGATGGATACATCATGTTATCTCTTCTCTAGGAAACATTCCAAGAGGTATTTAGGTATAAATAGTATAATACTTTGACTATATTATTATTTCATATATTGGAATAAGGAATCCATGATATCCCCCATGTATTCAAGTTGATCGAGTATATTGATTAGTTAACACAATTAGGATTCATTTTGAATAATCATATATACACTAATCTTATACTCTTATCCTTACCTCAATTATTTTTCATTGAGTATTATAACATTAATTATATGGGGAAATAAATTCAAGATATTTTAGATATTATTTGATAAGTGGATAAGGAAATGAAAAAATATAAATCATTAATCCTTATGGTAGACATGTAAATTAAAAAAGTGAATGATCTAATGGAAATTGAAAATCTAAATGAACAACCACATTAGTCATAAAATAATGTAAAAATAATAAGGGTTTCTAAACAAGAGGTTTTTTCCTTTGAATGTCTAATTAATGGTCATTAAATAAAAAATTGTAATGAAGTAAAGAATATAAGATCCATAGATTCTACTTCGGGTGTATTCACCATAAGTAATAATTCTTTATAAACATTCTTGGGTATTATATATAATATCATGACTTAAATGTTTGAATCATAATAATAGAACAATCTATATTTAGAAAGTAATTTTAAGTGATGAAGAGAAAAGAATGTTATTATATGGAGAAATATCAGACACATTTAATATAGAATATTGACATCTAATTCTTCCATGATGTATTTTTATTGTATTAAAGTATTATGTAAATTTTTATCCAAAATAAAATATTAGGGATGAGATTAAGCATAAGGGAATTGTATTTCAATTTTGAAAAAAAAAATATTCCACTTGGAATTACTTATGTAATGGTGTTAAATGTATAAAATAATAGTTTGTATATAATGGATAAACATAATCATATAAAGGAAACCAATAATGAATATAATCCATGAGACTCATCAAAATAGCCATATATGGTAATTTTAAATTAGATCAATAAATACCAAGCGTTGACATCCATGGAATACTATGAATGATAATTATTTTTGGTTGAGATAAAAAAATTAGAGATTTTTACACGATCAAATGACTTGAATTGTGATTAATAACACATTTTGGAATTAAATTTGAAAATCCACAATACTTTTGAAATAAGTTCACAAAGTAAAGAGTGAAATATTTTATAGGGAGGTGAAAGGTTATTTATAATTATACAACTAAATAATATATGTTTTGATGTTATTAATATTTTCATAACATTTTATATACTCCCTTTAATGATTTTATATGAAATGTGCATAATTTGTGTGAAATATTAATGTTTAAATATTAATTATAATTTTTAGCACTTTTTGAATTCATCCAGATTCAAGTCAGTTTAATTTTTTAATAATAACCATGACCCCATGGATCCAAATTGTGTGGTTCTTGTTTTTTAGGATTCCTTATTCTATTTTCCACATATCATTAGAAGGTGCCATTGGCCAAATCTGCCTTTTGAAGGGTCGTATGGACCACACAAGAAGACCTAAAGAAACTATGAAGAAACTAGATCAGCCATGATAATGTAATTAATGGGCTCCATCATTAAGATAAAATATGATGATACTCCTGATTTTGTTCTTTATTATCCAAATTAATCCTGGATAAGTATTTCAAGGCCCAATCCCAAAAACAAGGGGCCCAACTAATTCATTTAAACTCAGCCCACCTTTTTGGATGGCAATTAAAATCAGTACAATATTCATGACATGGATCCAGATCTAGACATCCATTCAAGATGAGATTTTGTAGTACTAAAGAGGAGATGAAGTTGTCTAAATTCGTATAATAAAGTGTTTGGATTTGATGGCATCTTCCTGTTCCAAAATCCATCCATATTATGGCCTTTGAAAAAGCATGGAAAGAAATTGATAGTTCAGAATTGTTTAGTAAAACCGACCTAATGTTGGATACATAAGTCCAAATGACACCATATTTTCAGATTATTCTACCAACAATATTATATACAACTTTGTAGAATAAGATATCTCTAGATTCAGTATTCTGAATGTTCAAACTGGTAAGCCAAGTGGGATGACATATTTGGAATGAAAACTGTCCAACTCCTTGGGATATAAATACATCCCCCTCCTGTCCATGAAAGGGGTTGAAATTTAAGAATATAGGAGCATACATTAGCATGAAAAAATCTTTTCCAAATGATTGGGAGGACCTTCCATACTCAAGTTTTCACTTTAGAGACTCTTCCTCCTCTCTCTTTTTTCAATTACTTTTGTGTTCTTCTTATTTGTAATCATGTATGTTTGTTTTCATTTCAATATAATTTTAATGTATGCTTCTTATTCCTCATCTCTTATTATCATACACATCCTGTTAGATAATATTAATATTCATGAAATAGTTTAAATCAAGTTAAAACCCCTTATCTTCTTTTTCTTCCTCATTCAATCGAAAGACATTTGTTTTTTAACTCTCATCAATGTTCGTGTGTGTGCTCGATGCACTACTCTTTTCTTATCTCATTCATTTCATTTTCTTTATAATTCATCACCTTAAACATATTTAACTATATTAATAATCATTTAAATGTTTGAGTAAATCTAACATTGGGGTGAGTTATAATTTGAGGATATTAAGTGATTGAGATCTTTTGCTCGATGAGTATTCTTTAAGTTAATATTGTGTATGATGAACTTTATATGTCATGGATTAATGACAAGTTTTGTTTAACTTGTGGATTTCATGGATTATTGGAAACCAAATACACTATCATAAATATGTAATGATTATGATTAGAACCCAAATTTAAGTTACAGCTTGGATTAAATCCTTAACACTTGGGAATTCCAATCAGAATCCTCTTGTGAAGTTGGTATTAATTTAATGCAATATATAGCAAAGCTCAAGGATATCATAATCTTAAATCCCCAATAATGAACTCAACCCAATAATTATAAATTTGTTAAATCAAAAATGATTTATTAATTATTTCATAAGATCTGTAAAAAAATCCCCCCATATTAAAAAGGAAAATCACAGAAAAAAATCAACTATTTAAAAGTACCATCACCGAGGATTCGACCCGAGTGTTGTTATACACATTAGCAGAGCACCGGAACCTTGAACAGTCGATAGGCGACAATCGGATACACTGAAAATGGCGTTGTTTCTGGGGATGGAGAAATTAAGTAGTTTTTAATTTCAGGTTATTGTAAAAAAACTAAAAAAATAAATTTTAAAAAAAATTGAAAAAAAACACACACAAAAACACGTCTTCTCATAAAAATTATAGATTTAAAAGAGCACAAAGAAACCCCCATCTTCCTATATCTTCCAAAGTCTCTATGAATTCATTGTAGCCTCCTAAACAATCCCTCAGATTTTTTTACCATAAAATTAAGAGAACATTTCATCAACTTAGGAGGAACGTTAGGGATAATCAAATAATTCAAGAACCAGTCCTTGTACAACCAATTGATTTAGTCACTGCCAATCCTAGGAAACAAACACTAAAAGAGCTTGATGCCTCTGATATGAATTACCAACACCTTGGTATTCAATATCCAAATATAGAGGCTGACTTCAAACTCAAATCGGGTTTGATTTATCTTCATACTCATTTCCATGGGCAGGCCGATGAGGATCCACATCTCCACCTTAAAGAGTTTCAAGTGGTTTTCTCTACCATGAATCCTCAAAAGGATTCTGAGGAACAAATAAAACTTCAATAATTTCTTTTCTCCCTAACTGACACTGATAATTATTATCTCTACTACCTTCATTCTGGTTACATAACCACATGGAACGATATGAAGCAACTTTTCATAGAAAAATTCTTTCCTGCTTCTCGTACTGCTTCCATCCGAAAAGAAATTAGTAGTATGCGTCAATTACCCAATGATTCAATCCATGAATACTAGGAGAGGTTCAAAAATCTAGTGGAACTCTACCCACAAAACCAAATCCCTGACCAACTCTTGATCCAATACTTATATGAGGTGTTATTGGCTTTGGAGATAACTCTCATGGATGTTTCAAGTGGAGGTGATCTTGTTGACCAAACTCCTGCAACTACAAGAGATCTCATAAGTAACATGGCTACAAACACACAGAAATTACAAACCCAAGAACATGCTCATTTCAAACAAATCCATGAGAATTAATCCATAGAGCCGAACAAGATGACCGAGTGGATGAGTGAACTTACAGATCTTGTGCGACAACTAGTCAGGGCTGCCAAAGCCCCAACCTCATTTTCTACAAAATATCTATTACCTGGACCTATCAAGAACTATGTAATATGCAGCTCTCCATCTCATCCGACTGACAGATGTCCACAACTTCAAGAGGATACATCTGATTCATCCGGATCAATGGAGCTCAATGCACCCTATGCTCATCAGAACACAACCCTCAACTATCAGGTCAGTTTATTAGAAACTCCAACCAACCTCACTCTGAGCCCCTCTCTTCTTCCTATAACCAAGGCATGAGGTTTATTAATGCCATCTCTCATCACCCAAAATTCCCTCCTCAATACCCAAACAAGTTCTAATATGGTCAAGGAGTTGGTAACATCAAAAAACCTTATACTTTTTTTCCTGAACAACAAAGGAGAAATCCTCCTCCTACTCCTCCAAGCTTCCACTATCCTAGTGAGCCTTCCTAATTCCCAAAACAATACAATCTCTTTCAAAAAAACTGAAATCAAGGAAATACTAATCCGGGACAAGCCTCTTATTCTAAGAAACCATGGGAAAGTGTTTTAGAAGATCTTGCCTCATTCCCCTGTTCTAGCCTCAAGAACATTGAAACCCAAATTCGTCAACTTGCATCCTACCATAGCCAACAGCAACCATCCAATTCTTCCCAACTCCAAGCTCAACCATTATCCATCCCCAATGGAAATGTAAGTGCAATTGAACTTATAGCGGGAAAGAAAATTGTTATGCCTCAAGATAAGTCCTCCAATTCCCCTTTGAATGTTGACCTAGAAAATAAAAAGAAAACAAAACCAGAAATGTAATATGAATCCGTTCCCTTACCTCCTTCCATTCTACATAGGAATCTAATTCCTTTTCCTCAAGCCATCTCTAATCCAAAGATGTCCTTTGAACCTGATCCTGAAATTCTTGACATGTTTAGACATGTTGAAGTGAACATTCCCCTCTTAGATGCCATAAAACAAATTCTTAAGTATGTCAAGTTTCTCAAGGAGTTGTGTACTCATAAGAGGCATCTTAGGACCTTTAAAAATGTTTCAACCCAAGATTCCATACCCATTAAGTGAAAATATCCTGGGAGCTTTACAGTTCCATGACAAATAGGAAGTTCCAACTTCGATGATGCACTCATAGACTTAGTGGCCTCAATAAATGTCATGCCTAAATCTATATTCTCAAACCTTGGCCTAGGTCCCTTTTACCCAATGGGTGTTGTCATTCAGTTAGTCAATCAAATCACAGCTAGTCCTGAGGGAATAATTGAGGATGTCCTTGTCTGAGTCAATGATTTTATCTTCCCATTTGATTTCTATTTCCTTCACATAGAAGGTGAGATGACCTCTTCTCAATCTCCCATAATCTAAGGAAGACCATTCCTCCTGACTGATAGAACCAAGATTGATGTCCATTCAGGCATCTTATCCATGGAATTTGGTGACCAATTGGTCAAGTTAAATATTTTCCAAGCCATTCCAAAACAATTTGAGGATCACACTACATTGTCAATCCATGATTTTGAGGACACTTATAAGAGTCAATTGAACCACAATCCACCATGTTCTTCATGTTCTGATGATAAAGGATCTTGTGAAATATGCACCATGATAAACCAAGTCATAAATGGTGAAGTTTATGTGGACCTTTCATTCATAGATTCCATCAATCTAAAAGAACATGAAAACTCTCTTGAATCCCACATCACCTCTGATATCTACTGCTCAACCATGGAAAATGTTAAGGAAAATAAACTTGAACCAAAACAAATTCCTTCCTCTATTCTTAAGCTATCTAACCCACAAGTGAAATATGAGACTGATCTAAAACCTCTTCCTGAACACCTAAAATATAAATTCCTTTTCCATGATCACTCTTTTCCTGTCATTATCCCTGCTTAACTCACCGAAACGATGGAGTCCAAACTTGTTCAGGTGTTAGAGGAAAACAAAAAGGCCTTAGGTTGGACCCCTGATGACATCCCATTAATTAACCCTACTCTTTAAATGCATCACATCCATCTTGGGGTGTCATCCAAACCAATTAGCTGACCACAAAGAAGACTCAATCCACTCATTCTTGAGGTAGTTAGGGAATAGATCACTAAGTTTCTTCAAGATGGTATTATATATCCAATTTCTGATAGTGAATGGGTTACTCCAATTCATGTTTTACCTAATAAGGGTGGGATAACTGTTGTCACAAATGAACATGGTGAGGTAGTCACATATCAAGTGAAAAAAAATGGTGTGTGTGCATTGACTACTGAAAATTGAATGTCTAAACAAGAAAAGATCACTACCCTCTTCCATTACTTGATCAAATGATAGAATGATTAGCTGGAAAGTAACACTATTTCTTTCTTGATAGATACACCAGATACTTCAAAATCCCAATCGTACCTTAGGACCAAGAAAAGACTACTTTCACTTGCACTTTTGGAAAATATGCATATAAGATAATTCCTTTTGGAATTTCCAATTCTCCTAAATCATTCCATAGGTGTATAATGAATATCTTTTTTGATTTCATTGAGAATTACTTGGAGGTCTTCATGGATGACTTTACCATTTATGGTCAGTCATTTGAATCGTGTGTGCATTCACACTCTTTAGTCCTTAAAAAGTGTGTCAAGTGTAACCTTGTGTTAAATTTTCAAAAATGTCACTTCAGGGTTGAAAATAGGATTCATCTAGGTCACATAGTTTGACAAGATGGTATTGAAGTCTGTCCTACCAAAATTGAAGTGATCCAATCACTTCTTGAACCTGCAACTATTCAAGACATCTGTTCATTCTTGGTTCATGCCAGTTTCTATCGGTGATTCATCCATAACATTAGTAGGATTTCCCTACCACTCACTTGGTTACTACACAATGATGTTTCACTCCATTTCGATGAAGCTTGCAAGAGATCCTTAATTGAACACAAATCTTCTCTTACATCTTCCCCAATAATCCAACCCCCAGATTTTTCATTACCCTTTGAATTGATGTATGATGCTTCGGATAGAGCCATTGGGGCTGTTCTTGGCCAAAGAAGGGAAAAAAATACAAATGTCATCTATTATGCCTCAAAAACATTGTATGAGACTCAATCTCACTACACTGTGACTGAAAAAGAACTTTTTTCAGTGGTTTTTTCCTTAGATAAATTTCAGCCCTATCTCTTAGGAGCCAAAATCATCATCTTCACATACCATTCTACTATTAAGTTCTTAATCAAGAGAAATGATTCAAAACCAAGTCCAATAAGATGGACCCTAATGCTTCAATAATTTGAACTTGAAATCAAAGATAGACGGGGAAAAGAAAACTATGTAGCTGATCACTTGAGTAGAATTTCCAATTCTTCTAATTTAGAAATCATTGATCCTGAATTCCCCATTGAGAACCTTTAATCTCTCACTCCAAAGTTACCATGGTATGCCCCAATTGTAAATTACTTGGTTTCTGGTGTTTTTCCTGAAATAGTTTCAAAAGAACAAAAAATAATGATTAAAAGTGATTCAAAATAAAATTTTTTGGAAGATAAAAAACTTTGGAAAATTGGGGCTGACATGGTAATTAGAAGATGTGTTAAGGAAAATAGGGGTTTACATGGTATGCTCCACCTTGGACAGTGTTATGGAAAATATCTTGTAGGGATACACTGTAACGACCCAAAGTTTCATTAATGGAAATCCCTCTTGATCTAATTAAATGCCTCTTTGTGTAAAATGTTTATATAAAATTTCAACTTCTTTGGTTTTGTGTTACGAATTGTGATCGTTGCTTTTATAGTCGTTGAACAGTGATCACATGATTAGTATAAATATAGGGCTTTAACAAACCCAATTTACACAGACAAAGGAAGCGATGGCCTCATCCAGTAGAATTTCTCCATACTAACCCCATTTTTCAAAGATCAGAAAATAGGTGTCGTCTTTGGGCTTCACACTTGACCAAGCCCAAGCTGAGCTTCATCATGTCAAGCTCGAACGGGGACCGTCTACGGGAAAAGTGGAAGTTGATAGAGATTACCACTCGAGCGATGTTATCTGAGCCACCCCAAGAGTCTTTCACCATCAAACACCTTACCCTTAGGTATTATGCGGCTATTTTAAGGGGTTATGTAACAAATCGCTGGTACTATATTCATGTACATTATTTTTGTATATAATAATGAATATACTTTCTTGTCATTATTGATACATTGTAAATAGTTTTTAAAGTACAAATAGTGTTTTTAGTTACTATTTAATTATGAATTATATTTTATTAAATTAAGGGATTTTTGAATTAAATAATATTTTAGTAAAATATTATTATTATTATTAAATTATTTTTTTATTAAATATAAATTAACTTATAATCTTATGAATGCAATTGTAATTTTTATTAAGGTTTGAAAGCCATTTTTGTCAAAACCTGTGAATTTTTTATGAATGTCATTTTTTATTTTAAAAGTGAAAATTAAAATATTTAAAAAATTATTTAGATAAAATAAATGTTATTTCTGGAATCAGGACGTCAAAATTATCCAATGGTGAATTTTTCATAATTTCCTGAGACAGTCAAATTTTTGGGTAAAAATTAAATACCGTTTAAATATATAATGTGTTTTATGACATCATAATGACCCAATATTGATGTAATAAAATACTATAAGCTTTATGTTCGGAAAATATATGTTTTATCTTTAAAATAATGTGATTTTGGGTTTTTTTGATTTATTTTACAAAGCATTAATGGACCCCTCAAGACTTATTAAACATCTTGTCTTTTTAAATTATTTTCCATGGGAGTGTGACTCACCTCCACATAATCAACCCCATTATTTTAAGAAGTTAGGACTTTGGCATTATAAAATATTTTTTTCCTCTCCCCTTCTCCGAAACAAATGGTCAAAAACCATGAGTTGATTTGTGGTTTGGATTAGTTTAATGTAAGGGCTCTCAAACCTAAATAATAAAGAATTCACTCACCTTTCCTATATAAACCCACCCAAGCTCCCACTTCCTCCTCACTCAAAAGCCTTTAGAGTTCATCCAACCTCTGCCCTACTCTCTCTAGAATCCTTCCAAGGTTCCCCAATCTCCCAATAATCCTCTCTCAGGCCTCCCTCAAGCCTTTGGAAGCACACTTCCAAGTAAGGGTTTTTTCTTCCTTTCACTTTTTGTCCAATTTTATTAATATTGTTATGACCTTTTAATTTCAATTATAAATGCTGGGGTATGGCTTCACACCTCCCCCATACTGCCCTCTTATTTTTTGAATGATGGGAGAACCCTTTCTCTCTCATTAAATGCCTCCCATGTACACCTGTTACTATGCCGAAATTCTGAAAGGAACTTCTCTCTCCTCATTTACATTCAAGAAATACTTTTGTATCATGAATCTAAATTCCATTACAATTGTTGGGACATGTATCTATATGACCCCCCTTACTGTCCATTTCATGTATATATGATGATATGCCCCTTTCTCTCACATCAACCATTTTTATGAATTCTTATATCACGTCGTTACGCTGCCAAAATTGCACCGATTTTCTAAGCCAATGCCATTGTGTAGTGAATACCATGCCCATTTCTCCATCAAGGGTATTCACATTCATGTACATTTACTTATTTATTATAAACTTTCATTCCACATTCCTTTTTTGGGGAATAAATGATTATGTTTTATGAATTGATGTTTTGTGATCCATGTGGCACACTTATGCATGAAATGAAATGTTTAATAAGGGTGCACCCTTATAGCGCTCCAATGCATTGGGTAAAGTATAGTATCATGATACATCATGTGTAATGAGTTTTGACTCATGATAATTAAAGTGCAACGAGGGTTTACTTGTGCTTCATGTTCAATGAGTATTTACTCATGCTTCATGTGCAATGGGCCTTGGCTCATGCTAATTCCATGTCAAGTGTTGTCGCCACATTTCCATGTTATGATTATCATGCCTTTATGTCCATGTTTCTCTTGTACTCTATTGATATTCCTATTTTCTAAAATGTATTGTACTCCTCATTTATTCCATATGTATTCCCTTACTGGGCTTTATATCTCAACCCTTTTCTTATGCATGTCCTCAGGTTATCACATGCAATGCTAAGTACGAGGGAATGTAGTGGTCATGTAAAAGAAGTTTTCAATAAAGATGTTGTATTTCATGTTTTAAGTAGTTATTTAATGATCCTAAGCCCCAAAAACACTATACCTCTCGATATTACATGTTGTATCAAGTGAATACTTTATGTAATAAATCATGTTTAAGTTTGTAAAAAAATCAGGGTTGTCATAGTTGGTATCAAAGGATAGGTTTAGTTATTTTTGGAATTAGGATTAGAAAAACCTAGTAAAGCCTTAGATACAATACTAAGTACAATAAAAACATCCTTAAGTTTTGGTGAGTATTGAGTAAGTGGGTTATCAAGCAAATACATCCCTGTCTGGATACGAGCAGGTAGAGGCGGCTCGGCAATAGATGTATCCTAGGGGTAAAACCCGAAAACATCGCTTTCATCTAGACTCGAACGAGAATTGGTGCATAACAACGGGCCTTACTGCACTCTTGGTTACGACACTCCCAGGGGATATACTTTGGTAAACTCCCAAGCTTAGTATGAACCCTTATTAAGGGAATAAAAAAAACCCTAAGAATATATGTTATAACGTAGATCACGAAAAGCCTAGATTGGAGCCTATAGATTCATAAGTTAAGGAAATAAAATTTTATTTACAAGTCATCAACTTTTGTCTTTGGATTACCCTTTATGTGTTAACCCTAAATTTCTTTTTATTCCAGCCAATGGCCGGTAATAGGAGGACTCGGGCTAACAACCGATGTGAAGATCAGTGTGATGACTATACTAATGAGATGCCTAATCCAATGGGAGCGGGAATCGCGAACTTTGTCACGCTTCTCTCTCATATAACTCAAGATTTGAATAGAAACATGGTTCAAAAGGAAAGTTCAACCCCCCCCCCCCCCAAGAAAGAAAAAGTCGCTATCGAGAGCTTCATGAGACCAAGGCCTCCTACTTTTAGTGGATCATCCGATCCCAAGATCGCTGAACAATGGGTCAACTCCATTGAAAAGATCTTCTCCATCCTTCAATGTTCTGAATAAGAGAAGGTTCTCCTGGCGTCTTATCGTATGGAGGGTGAATCTGATCAATGGTGGAAGTTGATCAAAAATATGAATCATAATGAGGAGATCGAGGCGTTGGAATGGAAGGATTTCCAGAATATGTTTTTCGATAAATATTTTCTGCGCACCCTCTAGCTTAAGATGGAAAGGGACTTCCTTTACCTCAAGAAAAAAGACGAAGAATCTATTGGAGCGTGTGAGGCAAACATCAAAAGTCATTCACGATACACTTTCAGCTTTGTCGTTACCCCCGAATGCAAAGTTGACCGCTTCTTTGGTGGGTTAAAGCCTAGCCTACGGAAAGCATTAGCGATCCATGACATCGACATCTATGAGGAAATTGTCCGATGTGCCCTCAAGGTCTAAATGGAGATTGGGGAATCACAGGGGTATCATGGGGACAAGAAGAGTAAGGTGGACTTCAATGTTGGTGGTCTGATGGATAAATCCAATAGTGCTAAGAAAATCCAGCACTCCACTTTCCAAAAGTGCGGAAATACGCACCCTGGAAATTGCCTCAAGGGGACGAGAAAATGCTTTAGGTGTGGAAGAGAAGGGAACCTAACTGTTAACTATCGGCAAGAAATTCCCTCGACTGTGATAGAGGAGAGGAATGCTCCGTTCAAACCTCAACTCATTGTTCATTTCTATAACTGCAAAGAACCGGGGCATCTTTCAAATCAGTTCCTTAATCCAAGGGTTTTTTGAGGCAACCAACAATCTCCAAGGTAGCAAGGAAGATCTTTTTCCATCACTTCTGCCGAAGTGAACCCTGACAACGAAGTGGTGATAGGTACGCTAGTTATTCATTCAAGAATAGTGAATGTACTTTTTGATTTAGGTTATACTCATTCTTTTACATCTTGAAAGCATTGTCTAACAATCCCAGCACCACCACAAATCATGGAAGTGAAGATGTTAGTGAGTACGAAAAATGGTTGCATCCCATGAATATAACTCCTCCCCTGTCATAATCTGTGGATTGAATTTCCCGGCGAACCTCGTCATACTCCCTCTAGTGTAATTTGATGCAATTCTTGGCATGGATTGGCTTTCCTTATATAGAGACAACATAAATTGTCAGGAGAGGGAAATCGCACTCCATATAGAGAATCGACCCCCGATTCTTTACAAGTGTAAGGAGGAAGATGAATCTCCTTTAGCTCCATCATCTCAAGCATGGATATTACTGCCCTATGAGCATGCATATCTGGATCAGATGATTGAGTCCAAGGAAGAAACCATCCTTGAAGAAATGCCTATTGTGAGGGAATTCGCTGAAGTGTTTCTCGAGGAACTGCCTGGTCTTCCTCCTAGAAGAGACGTTGAATTCTCAATTGAACTCATACCTGGGGAACTACCAATATCCAATAATCCTTATAGAATGGTTTTTGTTGAGCTTGAAGAGCTAAAGAAACAACTATAGGAGAATCTGGATAAAGGGTTTATATGCCCAAGTGCTTCACCATGGGGTGCACTAGTCCTCTTCGTCAAGAAGAAGGATGGGTCAATGCGGCTTTACATTGATTATCGTGAACTTAAAAAAATCACGATAAAGAACAATTATCCACTTCCATGGATTGATGAATTGTTTGATCAGTTTCATGGAGCACAATACTTCCCCAAGGTAGATTTACGGTCGGGATATTATCATGTAAGGGTGAAGAAGGAAGATGTCCCCAAGACTACTTTTCGTACAAGATACGGGCACTATGAATTCATAGTAATGCCTTTCGGACTAACCAATGCTCCCGAAATATTCATGGACTTGATGAATAGAGTCTTTAGAGATTACCCAGACAAATTTGTGGTAGACTTTATAGATGATATTCTAATATACTCCAAAGCAAACGAGGATCATGAGGAGAATTTAAGAACTATACTAGAGACTTTGTGCAAGGAGAAGCTCTATGAAAAGTACAGCAAGTGTGATTTCTGGTTGAAATAGGTCTCATTCTTAGGCCATATCATCACAAGCAATGGGATATCTATGGATCCCTCTAAAACAGATGCAATTGAGGGATGGCCAAGGCCAACATCGGTAACAGATATCCGTAGATTCTTGGGGTTAGCTGGATATTATCGACGATTTGTGAGAAATTTCTCACGATTTTCCAACCATATTACCAAGCTAACTCGAAAGGGAGTAAAGTTTTCTTGGAGTGATGAATGTGAAGAAAGCTTCAAGCAGTTGAAAAGGAGGCTTATCACTGCACCCGTGCTCACTTTACGCACAAGTGGGGAACTTTTTGTGGTATTCAGTGATGCTTAGATGAACGGCTTAGGTTGTGTGCTGATGCAGAATGATAAAGTGATATCCTATGCCTCAAGGTAGTTGAAAATCCATGAGCGAAACTATCCAACGCATGATCTGGAGTTGGTGGCTGTGATCTTTGCCTTGAAAATCTGGAAACATTATCTCTATGGGGAGAAATTTGAGATATATACTGACCACAAGAGTCTTAAATATATATTCACACAAAAAGACATTAACATGTGCCAGATAATATGGATAGAGCTCATCAAGGATTGTGATTGTTCAATACATTACCACCCTGGGAAAGCGAACAAGGTGGCAGATGCCCTAAGTACAAAGGACCCAGCGATTCTATCAATGATGAGAATTGATAAGGATCCATTCTTCTTAGACTTGATGAAGATGGACATGGGAATCATAAATAAGGGAACATCATCAATCCTTTCATAAATGATTGCTCAACCGACTCTTTTGGAACGGTTAAAGGATGCTCTAAAGGATGATGTGAGAATTCAAGAAAACGTGGAAGATATCGAAAAAGGGAAAGCCTTAGAGTTTAATGTTAATGAAGAAGGAATTATGCGATTTGGGAAAAGACTATGTGTTCCATCAAGTCCGGAGCTGAAGAAGGAACTTTTGGATGATGCACATGGTTCAAATATCTCTATTCTCCTAGGGAGCATAAAGATGTATCGAGATCTCTGAGAAAACTTTTGGTGGGATAATATGAAGAAGTAGATCGCTGAATATACATCAAAGTGTCTGGTGTGCCAGCAAGTGAAGCCGTAGAGGCAGAAGTCTAAGGGGATGATGAAACCATTTCCCATACCACACTGGAATTGGGAGAACATCACCATGGACTTTGTCACCAAACTTCCGTGGACATCCAAAGGAAACAATGCAATCTGGGATGTTGTGGATCGTCTTACAAAGACTGCACACTTCATTGCTATTCGGGAGGATTTCTCATTGGATCAACTGGCACGAATATATATCAGGGAAGTGGTAAGGATGCATGGAGTACCACTATCTATTGTGTCTAACCGAGATCCAAGATTCACCTCTATGTTTTGGAAGAGTCTTCAATATGCTCTGAATACTGAACTAAACTTCAGTACGGCCTATCATCCTCAAACTGATGGACAATCCGAGCGGACTATCCAAACACTTGAGGACATGTTGAGAGTGTGCCTGATGGACTTTAAAGGAGGATGGGATCAACATCTTCCTCTGGTTGAGTTCTCTTATAATAACAGTTTCCACTCAAGCATCCAAATGGCACCATATGAAGACCTATATGGGAAAAGGTGTAGAAAACCGGCATGTTGGGATGAGGTTGGTGAACGTAAGCTTCTTGGACCAAAAATGGTCGAGGAAATGGTGGAGAAGGTGAAAACCATTCAGCAGCATATCAAGGCAGCCTAGAGTCGACAGAAGAGTTATGTAGATAATCTTCGACGAGACCTTGAGTTTAAATTTGGAGACATGGTTTTTCTACGCATATATCCGTGGAAGAAGATCATGAGGTTTGGAAATAAAGGTAAGTTAAGTCCAAGGTACATTGGCCCCTTAGAGATTCTTGATCGTGTCGGGGTTGTGGCCTATCGACTAGAACTTCCACCTAACATGGCAAAAGTACATGATGTCTTTCATGTATCTCTCTTAAGAAAATACATACTGGACCCTTCACATATACTCTCTTATGAGGTGGTACAGTTTGAGGATGATCTTTCTTATGAGGAGAAACCAGTGAAGATCTTAGATCGTAGAGAAAAATTTCTACGAAATAAGACAATACCCCTTGTCAAGGTGTTGTGGAAAAACCACAAGTTTGAAAAAACGACTTGTTAATTGGAGGAAATGATGAAGCTGAGTTACCCACATCTATTTTAGTGTGGGAAAAGGATATTTCGAGGGCGAAATATCTTAAGGGGGAATATTGTAACAACCCAAAGTTTCATTAATGGAAATCCCTCTTGATATAATTAAATGTCTCTTTATGTAAAATGTTTATATAAAATGTCAACATCTTTGGTTTTATGTTAAGAATTGTGACCATTGCTTTTATATTCGTTGAACAGTGATCACATGATTAGTATAAATATAGGGCTTTAATAAACCCAATTTACTCAGAAAAAGGAAGTGATGGCCTCGTCCAGTAGAATTGCTCCATACGAAGCCCATTTTTCAGTGCTCGGAAAAGAGGTGGTGTCTTTGGGCTTCGCTCTTGACCAAGCCCAAGCTAAGATTCATAATGTCAAGCTTGAACGGGACCGTCTATGGGAAAAGTGGAAGTTGATAGATATTACCACTCGAGCGATGTTATCTGAGCCACCCCAAGAGTCTGTCACCATCACACACATTACCCTTAGGTCTTATGTGGCTGTTTTAAGGGGTTATATAACAAATCTCTTGTACTATGTTCATGTACATTATTTTTGTATATAATAATTAATATACTTTCTTGTTATTATTGATACATTATAAATAGTTTTTAAAGTACAAATAGTGTTTTTAGTTACTATTTAATTAAGAATTATATTTTATTAATTTAAGGGATTTCTGAATTAAATAATATTTTAATAAAATATTATTATTATTCGTAAATTAATTTTTTATTAAATATAAATGATCTTATAATTTTATGAATGCAATTGTAATTTTTATTAAGGTTTGAAATCCATTTTTGTCAAAACCCGTGAATTTTCGATAAATATCGGTTATTATTTTAAAAGTGAAATTTAACATATTTAGAAAATTATTTAGATAAAATAAATTTTATTTCTGAAATCAAGACGTCGAAATTATCCAACGGTGAATTTTTCATAATTTTCTGAGACAGTAAAATGTTTGGGTAAAAATTAAATACAGTTTAAATATATAATGTGTTTTATGACATCATAATGACCCAATAGTGATGTAATAAAATACTATAAGCTTTATTTTCGGCCAATATATGTTTTACCATTAAAATAATGTGATTTTGGTTTTGTTTGACTTATTTTACAAAGCATTAATGGACCCCTCAAGACTTATTAAACATCTTGTCTTTTTAAATTATTTTCCATGGGAGTGTGACTCACCTCCACATAAGCAACCCCATTATTTTAAGAATTTTAGACTTTGGCCTAATAAAATATTGTTTTCCTATCCCCTTTTCCAAAAACCAGGGGCAAAAACCATAAGCTGATTTTTGGTTTGGATTAGTTTAATGTAAGGGGTCCCAAACCTAAATAATAAAGAATCCCCTCACCTTTCCTATATAAACCCACCCAAGCTCCCACTTCCTCCTTACTCAAAGCCATTGGAGTTCATCCAAACTCTTCCATACTCTCTCTATTATCCTCCCAAGGTGTCCCAAGCTCCCAAGAAGCCTCTCTCAAGTCTTTGGAAGCACACTTCCAAGTAAGGGTTTTTTCTTCCTTTAACTTTCTGTCCAATTTTCTTAATGTTGTTATGCCCTTTTAATTTCAATTATAAATGCAGGGGTATGGTTTCTCACCTCCCCCATACTGCCCTCTTATTGTTTGAATGATTGGATACCCCTTTCCCTCTCATTAAATTCCTCCCATGTACACCCGTTAATATATCGAAATTCTGAAAGGAACTTCTCTCTCCTCATTTACATTCAAGCAATACTTTTGTATCATAAATCTAAATTCCATTACAATTTTTGGGACATGTATCTATATGACCCCACTTACAATCAATTTCATTTAGATATGATGAGACACCCCTTTATCTCTCATCAACTATTTTTTATGAATACTTATATCACGTCGTTACGCTGCCAAAATTGCACTGATTTTCTAAGCTAATTCCATTGTGTAGTGAATACCATACCCATTTCTCCATAAAGGGTATTCACCATCATGCACATTTAATTATTGATTATAAAGTTTCATTCCACATTCCTTTTTCGTGGAATAAATTACTATGTTTTATGAATCCTTGTTTTATGATCCATGTGGCACACTTATGCATGAAATGAAATGTTTAAGAAGGGTGCACCCTTATAGCGCTCCAATGCATTGGGTAAAGTATAGTATCACGATACGTCATGTGAAATGAGTGTTGACTCATGAAAATTCAAGTGTAATGAGGGTTTACTCGTTCTTTAGGTGCAATGAGGATTTACTCATGCTTCATGTGCAATGGGCTTTGGCTCATGCTAATTCCATGTTAAGTGTTGTTGCCACATTTCCATGTTATGATTATCATGCTTTGTCATGCCTTTATGTACATGTTTCTCTTGTGCTCTATTGATATGCCTATTGTCTAAAATGTATTTTACTCCTCATGTATTCCATGTTTATTCCCTTACTGGGCTTTATAGCTCAACCCTTTTCTTATGCATGTCCTCAGGTTATCTCATGCAATGCTAAGTACGAGGGAATGTAGTGGTCATGTAAAGGAAGTTTTCAATAAAGATGTTGTATTTCATGTTTTAAATTGTTATGTAATGATATTAATCCCCAAATACACTAGACCTATTGATCTTCCATGTTGTATCAATTGAATTGTTTATGTAATAAATTATGTTTAAGTTTGTAAAAAAATCAGGGTTGTCATATACACTAACTTCATTATGTTAATAAAATAACACTTATTTCTTTTTAGACAGAATATTAAAAACAATATTTTTTCATATATATATATATGTGTGTGTGTGTGTGTTATTATATTTGTTTGGATCCTTTTATTTTTACCAATATCTCTCCTTAAATAATGTTATAAAATTGAATGAACCATAAACAATTCATATAAAAAAACACATTTTAACAATCAACTATTGTTTACACACTCTTCACAAGAGAAACATGAGACAAAAAATACAAATCTTATAAATATTTATTCTAAGAATGTAGCATTAAAGACATTAACGAATCCAGTCCTTTTCTTATTTACATTATAGATAACACAAAACTCTGATATTTAAGTCTTTGTTTACAGTTTACCTACTATATATTTATATTTCTAATAAAGCATATAATTATTATCTTATACCCTTTAGAAAAACAATAATGGAATTATATAACATTTATACCTGGTGTGAACTCCCCATATGGATTTTAATAACCATGTAGCTAATATAAATAATTCCTTCTCTAATGGAAAATCTTTTCAGAAAGAAACCATTGTCCTTCTGTCTTCTTATTTGGCTTAGCTGGCAGTGTAGACTCTTTATGAACTCTTTTATTTCTTTCTTCGCAAAACATTTACCTTCATCTTCCTATACAATAAACATATAACTTAGAATTGTACCACCCATTTCATACTCATATATCATCAACATACTGAGGAGATAGGGTAATGGTTTAAAGTATTTATTCATATTATAATTAACCAAGACTACCATAACCTTTATAGGAGAGATCGAATAATGAAATCTAAAGCCAATTTATTTTTAAGAGGTGAACTCAGCCACTCAAAATCATTGGCATACATAATCATATTGAGTACATGAATTGAGAGTAAAATTAACTCTTTAGTTTTCCCGAAAAGAGCTTTTGACACCTCATAACCTAAAATCTGGGCTTGTTTCTGCTAGAAAATTCTTTGGTTGTCTATCATTTTATAGGCATACATAGTCTCATTTTTTCAACATAGATTCCATGATTACAAATATGAGTTTGAATACTTATAATAAATCTATTATATTTTTATCAAAAGAATTTATATTTTATTTTTTAAGACCATCACCAGTCAGTTTGTTCTCAGGGTGGGGTTTTTCAAACATAAGTAATTTTTCTTCTTTCCTGAGAACTATTCTTATGTTCTGATGAAAGTTGAGGAAGTGATATTCAATTAGGTCTTATTTTTTCAAAATTGATCTCAAGGTTAAGCAAGTTGATGATGATTCCATTATCTATAATAGAATATATTTTTATATGAGTATCATGATTTCATAAACTATTTGATAAAGAGTTCTATTAAGTGGTATGACACTAAAATAATGACTCCTTTTAATACATATCATACACATTTATGGTTTAAAATCCATATTTCACTATGAAATCAGTATGGTTTGGTGTTACTATCTCTAATTAATTATTATTTAGGTGGGTTGTTATCCCAATTATATTACATATGAATCTTGGATAGTTGATTTGAAGACTATTTTGCCAATACATTATAATATTATTAGAGTTAAAAGCTAGTGTAACCCAATGAAAATGCCAATAATAGGTTAACAAAGGTTAGTCTAGAGTCCCCCATATTTGGAATTACCTATCAAAGGATATTCTACTATCACATGTCACATTATTTCCTTACATAATATAATTCATGGGATATAAAACTTTTTATTACCTACCTAGTTGGATGGTCGAGGTCTTGACAAGTTCTAATTTTGAAGGAATCTAACACATAGTAATTGAAGGGGGTTTAATATCACTATCATATCTAATCTTATTCAATTTTTTTTATAAATTATTCTAGTGATTTAGTTTGGAATTCTATTCCTTCCACAAAACTAATATGTTCATACCATAATGATGTGTAACTATTTATAAAATTCATAATTTGTTTTGTTCCCTAAAAATAGGAGCCAAAAATATTTGTGCATATCCAAATGAATCGTATTTATAATGTATGTGAACAATTCATGTAAGTGTGTTGAGTTATCTAACATTGAAAATATTCATATGGCTAAGCACTTAGCCACATATATATATCCCCCACCTTTATAGTACAAGTAGTATGTCTTCAAACCAATGGGATGTCAAACACAAAACCCCTCTTTCTGGGGAAATTTTACTCAACAGAGAATTCAATTCATAAATACCTAACACCAAAAATACAAAACTATATTCAATAATTAAATTCAAGATAATAACTTCAATTAAAATTTGAAGTCAAGTTATTTGTAATCTAAATCAATTTATCATGCTAAGCATGTAACTATGTAGATTCACATGGTAAAATTCTAAAAAAGTATTATAACATTTAAACTAATGAATACACCCTTCATATTATAATAAATTTATAATAATGAATAAATAGGGAATATATAATCAACTAGAATATTTAAACATGAGATAACCATTTATGAATAGATCATAAAAAACAATAAATAAATTATAAATTTTATAGCATATTATTGAAACTCCTTATTATTAAATATAAAAAACTTTTATAATAAATTAATAATATGAATTATTTCGCATTATTAATTATGTATCCTTTATATCATATGATATTTCATAAATTTTAAAAAAATTAACTAAATTACTATTAATTAAATCTTTTATATTAACAAAACTTCATATACTTAGATTTGCAGAAACAATGATTAAATAAATTATAAAAAAATGGGATGTCATTTAAATAATCTCCAAATAAGGCTCCTTATGAATAACTAATAAATTAAAATGTAAATAATTTAATATTTCTGGCCTTATTTCAAAATTTAAAAAATCTATCTAAATTACACATTTTTATTCATGAATAAATATTTTTTTAAACATCATAAGGAACTCCATATAATATTTTGAAAAATATCATTAATATTAACATCTTAATATTAACAGAATATTTAAAATAGTTATTTTAAAACATTTAATCAAAAAACTATAAACATTTTCGGATTAATCAATTTATAATTTTTTTATAAAAAACTATAGATATTCCAAAATATAAAATCAATATATTTATAAAACAATTTATAAATAAATAAATTTCATTAATAATTGAAAATATATTGAGAATTTAATTTTCAAGTGACCATAGCCTACTCCATGACATAGAGATTTCCATGTTCCTATCAAAATAGCAGCCACCATAACATGGGCCACTATGACCTCTACACTCATTGGTCTAAACACAATGGGTATTTTAAATTAAACATGGGTAGCACCACGACATGATGCATTTGATGGTGCAAGCCATCATGATGAACATCTCAATCAGACCATGAGGGGTACACTAAAACATTTAGTGTAGTGCATGTCATGGTTCTTGTTATATTTCTATTGAAGAAAAACTCTTCTTTACACAATATCATTATAGAATAGCTCTTCCTAATTTACACATGTTTATGAGTAATGAACCCTTAGAATGACATAGACATTTATAATCTATGTTATAAATTTAGTGGTAATTTGGGGTTCATTAGATACCCTCTATGATGTAGTTTTATCTTGTATTAGGCATGGTTATGGATGAAATATGATGATATATTTCAATGTGTTCTTAATTTTTGAAAATGTGATTTCAAGGAAGAAAAATTAATTATTTCTCTAATAGTAATGTATGCTTTATAAATTTTTTAATAAAACTAATCCATGGTTGTTAAAGTGATTTAGAATGAAAAACATATAATATCCCCATATATATAGTAATATTATATTTTGTATAAAAAATTTAATTGAATAACACTAAAAACACCATGTAATTTAGACAAAATATGCCATGATTATATCTTGATATTTATCTAATGTGGTTTATAAATATCATTAGAGTGGTAGGAAAAATCCTCCAAACTCTAGAGGTATCCACAGTTTGCACTAAATTTTTCATCATATGATTAGGACTCCCCTTCACCCATGGTGTCACACAAACTCGACATGCTAAGGAAGAATAAAATGATAACAACTAGATTAGGGAACATAATCCAAGTGTAAGGAACTCAGTACACATTACCATATTATCATAGAATCATATTACAGATCCCTCAAAGATGTTGCTCAACTATTTTTCATATTAAATCATGACTTATAATGCATGGTTTATAATGCATGAGTTGATACACTATTCAATTTTCACATCTTAGGCATTAATCCCTTCTTAATAAAATTTATTTTAATATTTATTTGGTGAAAACCAATAATTTATAGGGATTGAGTGGCATATCCAGGAATCTCATTCAACCCATATTACCTCCAAAAATTGATTCATAATATTATATTAGCAGTTACATAGCTTCAAAACCATAAAGAAAACACATCACTTGTAATATAGGATTTAGGGAATTCTAATTTGACATTAACTGCTCCTAAAGTATTTAATTTTTTTTTACTGATCATCATATGACACTTTTTTGGGAAACATAATATATAGCTCAATTTGACATGTAGTTGAGTTTTATATAGAATGCGTGGAAATTTTGTGGCATGGAGTTAGACTGACAATGAAAACTAAATTTGTAACAACCTAATATTTAACTATGTTTTCTCCTTAAATAAATAATATATTATATATAATATTTCATACACTAGAAAAAACATAAAAAACCTAGATATATTTTAAATATTAAATATGACCATGAAACTTCATTGATAAATTAGTGGGTATAAATTGAAGTAACCATGTAACAAAATAAATAAAGAGAGTATGAAGAAATGGAATCCAAAAGAAAAATTCTTCCTTAAAAGCCCATTTTTTATTCTTGAATGGTAGGAACCTTTTATAGTGTTTTACCTAAACCATGCTCAAGATGAACTTGACCAATTATTGCTTGAGGGAAATTGTTTACTAGAAAATATTAAGAAACCAATGTCAAATAAATTGTATCTGAATCACCGCTTGTGATTTCAACAACCTTTTATCTTACCCTTATATCTTATGTAGAGGTTATAAGGGGGTTTTAAGTATATTTGAGTATGATATCGACATGTA
Organism: Viscum album; assembly: GCA_963277665.1. Taxonomy (NCBI): domain Eukaryota; kingdom Viridiplantae; phylum Streptophyta; class Magnoliopsida; order Santalales; family Viscaceae; genus Viscum; species Viscum album. The sequence goes on from OY728135.1 coordinate 108,561,873, forward strand.
ACTATTATCTATATAATCGAATAAAAATATCAAGATAAAATTCATTTTATGTTTAATAAGTATTTTTCCAAGTTATGAATTACTATATTTAAATAAAATTATTTTAATTTTATATATGAATTTAATATAATTAAAATTAATATTTCATCCATAGAAATGACATTTCTTCAAAATAAATAAAAATACATTTATATTGTACTTAAAAAATAAATTTTTCCAAAAATTGTTATTCTTCACCTTATTCCTTTGTATTAATAAAAAAAATTGAATTTCTTAATTTTGAATTAATAAAATAAACGTTATTTTTTAATTTCGCAAATCAATATTTACTTGTTTTTAATTTTTTAGATTTTTTAAAAATAATCAATTTTTAGGTGAATAATGTAAAATACATTTTTTTTCTAATAATGCTACTCTTATATGGCATCAAATTTTTTGAAACCATTTTTATATGTTAAATATATATTTATATATTAAAATAAATAAATTAAAAATCCTATTTTCAATTTATAAAACCCATGAATATAATTTTTGAAAATCAAGTAATATTTTATGAAAAATATTTTTTTTATGTTTCTTTAATTAAATTTACAAATGGAGAATTTTTTCAGATTTATTGTTTTGTCACATATCCCTTATTTAAAAATTAATAATCTTATCAATATCATTATAATCAATAACATGGATAATTGTTTCTTATACACAAACATTATGCTTAAAAATACACTTTTCTTAAAAACTCATTTGTATGTGTTACATTCGCTAACATTAAGATTAATTTCCCTAAACATAGAAAGTTGATTCGGTAAAATGATTCAGATATTTTAGAAAATAATTATCATATTTTTTAAAATTGGAAATTTCATTTTGAGCTATAAAATTTCGATTATTATGATTATTTCTAATTTACCTGATAATGGTGAAGCAATTGTTTAAAAATTATTAATTTATTAATATCATGGAATTTATATCAAATAAAATAAAATAAATTATATTAAATAATTAAAATTATATTATTTTTAAACACATCAATAAATATATTAACACCCATTTAATTGTATATCAATACAAAATATGTTTAAGAATTCATAATAGCCAAAATGTCATTTTTCTACTAAAACTATTTCTCTATACATTAACTATTCAATTTAAAAATAAATATTATAATATCTATAAATTTAATTGGAATAAATATTTGTTAAATTTAATATATATAACAACAAAAAAATTTCATACGGGGTATGTTATATTATCTATCAATCATAAAATCACTCAGTTACAAACATGTTACCCAGTTTAAAAGTACAAGTGTAAAATGTAAAAATTAAATGGTAAAAACAATATAGCTTGTTAAACAAATATGTGCAAAGACATGGTTGAGTATTTATCCTCAAAAATACACCCCACATTCCATTATTTTGAAACCTTTAATCCATTGACATTGTAATATAGTCATGAGTTTATTAAAATATAAAGGGTGTTTCCAGAAGTTCCATTTCCCTCTCATATAAAAGGAGGTCAGTTACACCATTTTAAACATAAACCTACCATTCGAAATTGCCTTTAAAATCTACCCATGTATCATATCCTATAAGTATCTCACACTTTCTTAATAACCAATTCAAACTAGATTATCCTAATCCCTCCATTTCTAAGGTGTTTTCCAATAAATGACCATGTCCCCAACGTAAGTATTATCTTCTTATTATGTTTTTTACTTAATATTCGTCTTAGAGATCGTTTATATCCATAAAAATATTATAAAATTTGTATCATTATTATACTGATATGTTATTATATTAATGGAATAACCATTATTAATTCCTCTTCATCCGCTAATAAAACCAAAAGTATTGTTAGCGTGTTGTGTGGACTATCGCATCTACAAAGGGACACCTTCCATTTTTCATCACCACCATTCATTGGTGATGAAATGGTTATAACTGATAAATAAATATGATGTATATATATATATGTAATATAAATATGTTTCTGATATGTAAAATTATAATTTACCATCTTTCCCTCTCATTTATTGATAAATGCCATCATTAATCATGCATACAAGAGAGTTATCACTTCCACGATCAACAAGTTTCATTTGTAATCACCACCAACCATGGTTAGCCTTAAATATATATTTAATATATAAATAATATTTCATTAGAATTATTATGATTCTATATATTATGAAACTATTTTTCAACACTTTCTACCCGAGTCAACATATGTAAGGAGTTACGAGAAAATTAATCCAACAAACTCAAGTAATCAATGTAGGGAAGAAAATCATATTATAAATAAATATCGTATTATAGTTAAAAGAAAATTTTATTTGAAATATAGATGAATATGGTTCTTGGGTATATTTATAATGAATATAATTTAATTATTTAAGATTCTAAGATCAATTGTATAGCTCTTTCAGATACCAGTAAGGTTTTTTCATCTCAACTTCTCTTCATTAAGACATGTCTTAATGTTATACACCAATTTCATATTTCTATATTTTACATACTACCCAAGAATTTATTTTAACATAATCCCAATTATGATTCATTTTATTTATAAAACCAAGTTTTTCATTCCACCAATGACTTTTGATTCAAAAATTTCTAAAGATATAAGGATTCCTTCTCAAAACTTCATTCTTTGAGACACATGTTCTTTTATGAACCCAATTTATTTTAAATTATATACATACTTACAATTTTATATTTAGTATCACATATTATATTTATTCATGAGATTTTAACTTCAACTTAAATCTCTCTCTCTTTTAAGGGGTTTTTATTAGAATTTTTTTATGCTATAAGGGTTCCATCTCAATCACCTTTCATTGAGGCATACTTTAATTTTATGTATAAATATCCATTTTTATGGTGTATGTACTACCCCCTGACATAAAATATCAAATATAATTATTGAAATTTTAAATTTCACATCCATTCATTCTCTTCCTTGCTTTGGGCGATTATTGATGCCATCCCTAAAATATTAGAATCTTTCATAATTCAATAAAATTTATTAAGTTAAATTATTTCTCATTGAGTTTCATCATTCATTTCATATTGTATACCATAAATATATTTTTGGAGATCACTTTTTATTAAATTATTCTTATTTGATGAGTTATAAACCATTTTAAAATGAAACTATTTTATGAGTAATTATCATCCATTTAAATTATGTTTTCCCATCCTTGTCCATAATTACCCATTATGCCAATGTTCTCTTTTTAATTGCTGAAAAAATTAAAGTGTTATCTCATGTCAACATAATATTTTTCTACTATTATTTTAAAAATAAATTTTTATTATGTTATTATATAATATGATATTTCAAAAAAAAATTAAAACATAAACGGAATCTTCCATACCTCTATCGTGACATTTCAGTTGCACATTCTCTTTCATTTTCCCCCTTTTATAAAATATTCTTCTCATGTAACCCATTTATAAATATATATCCCTTACATATATATCTATTTAAATATTTTTTTCATTTATAGGGTTACACATTATTTTAGTTCCCTTAAAAATGCCAAATTTTATGTAAACTTGGTTTAAGGAAAATTCCATCTTTTTTATTTCAAGTCAAGAATCTCTCACATAATATGTTTTAAACAATTACATTCTTATAAACCCTGTTATTATTTTTTGGGTAACCCTATATTTTCAATTCTAGTTTTTTGGAAAACAATAACTTCATTTGTTCATTAATAATATCATTCACTAGTTTTATAAAGCTTCACCCTAGTGGAACATTTTTGTTCTTTCTTCTCCAAGATCATTCCTATGAAATATATATATTAGATCTCAATAATTAATACCTATTTTTTATATATAATGTCAACATAAAATGATATAATGACTTATTATCAATGTAATCATTATGATTTAGCCTTCCTTTATTCCTTGAATCATAAATATGAAACCCATTTCCTTCTAATCGGTTTGATCGTGACTATTTTTTATGTGTGGATTATTTTCAACATGTGGCATGCATAAGTATGCTTTTATTTTATGTAATAGGTGGTCCCAAATATATATATCCCTCCAATGTAGTGGGTAAATCTTGATATCTCATGGATGTATTTATAGGATTAGGGAGTGAACATATTCCACAATGGAACATTATCCACTTTATAATGATTGTCCTTAGACTAACCCTATGATTATTTTTATGATATCATGTTTTATGTTGTTTTCACATGTTTATGATCTTATGACATAATTTCCTTATTCCCTAAATTCATGTGTATTGTAACGCCCCGACCCCAGCTACCCAGAGCCGGTGCGTTACTTCGTAACATTGGCATGATCACAAAAGATCAAGTCTCGAAAGACCGATTAGTTTAGTAGCCTTGGAAACACTAGATACATTCATAAGTCTTTCATTACATCAAGAAGTAAACAAACCAAAATAACATGGTCTTCATAGTCCACACTCATATCCTCTTCTGACTATCCCTGCAGGTCATTCCTAAAATACTTCTTCACATCCTGGAAAATATTAAAACATTGAAAGGGGTGAGCTCAGATGCTCAGTAAGGATAACAACATTGCGGAAGCTTTCATAAATAAACATTAACATTTAAGGCAATGTATAACTAAAACAAAATCCTTTTAAACATGAACTTCAACATAATATGGAAAAATTAAAATGAGATAATGCCATTTACTTCTTCACATGGATATTCTACTGGTCGAATAATCACATGAAATATCAATAACCACTTTCATAATGAGGGAATGTATAATGCCGGACATTCTGAAACATTTTGTCAAGGCCTCGGCCAAGACGTCTAAAATGATTAAGGCCTCGGCCAAAACCATAAATCAAATTGGGAAAGGGCCTCGTCCAATTCCACGTCTAGTTGTCTCATGAGACCTACCGATGCATCGAGGAGCTATAGCGGGCTCCACCCGTCACTTATTAAGTCCAATACATTCCTCATATGAACAGGTTTAAACATCTCATAAACCATAACATAATCGTATCACATAAAACATGCATAAAGGAAACATAACATTTCCACATTTCAATCACAAGATATCAATAAAACACATTGATATAATAAAAACGCTTTCAAAACCATTTTCAATACCAAAATAATTGAAAAGTATAACATGGTATTTATTTTTCATTAAAAAAAGGGTATGGCTTGTAGAGGAAGCCGAAACTCAAATAATGGTCATGGCGGTGGAGAAGTCATTGTCGCCGCATAAGTACGGAAAGAGAAACATTCCCTTTTTGTCGTTTAGTAAAACGCTTCGTATAAAAAAGATTCCTTTTGAATAAACATAAAAGTCAAAGGGGTTTATACACCGTATAAACGAAAATTGTGTATAAAACCAAATATGCCTCAATGAAAGGAGATTGAGACGAAGTCCATAAAAAGATAATTTTTAAAATAAAATAGATCTATTATGGGTATTCACTATAGTTACACATAAATAATGTAAAAAAATTCAAAATAGGACATAATAATATCATGACATAATTTGAAAGTAGGAGATTAACCCAAAGAATGGAAGTTGGGTTAAGAAATTCCCTTAACTTGTGTCCGACTTGACTCAAACGTTCTTTAACCTCCTGAATAATAAACTAGATTTAATATCTACCTTATTAAGAACCATTTTCAATTTAATTATCCTTTTTATATCACTTATTACAATGTTATGAACATTATGTAATTATTTAAGTTAATAACGGTCGTTTTGTCGATCTTTGGTAACTTGAGTCAACAATAAACTTCTTATAATTACAAGTTGTTCATGTGGTATAATATCCATTATATCCAGAATTATATTCATTATTTAGATGTCATATATATCTTATATATTGAGTATATACATTCATTTATAATATTACGTAACATTTAGAGGTAAGAAATGAAATGCACCGTTCATGGAGACGGTAAGCCGTACGTACGCATGAACGCTACTTTCATTTCAATTTCATATTTAATGGAACTAAATCATAATTATATAAATGTATAATATAATTCCAGTATAATATAGTGTATAATACCATTTACTCCATCCTTTATACATCCCACATATGGCATTAACGATTCAAATCACTTTGAGGGGGCTGTAGTCCGCACTTCCTAAAATGAAATTATCGCGTTTTACCCATAATGGAAATCATAAAGTATGACATAAATGAGAAATACAGAAGAATAATTAAACCATAAACATATTATATATCATATATAAAAATAGTGACATCTTAATGGCCACCTTTGAAGGTGTTATATGAGTGTTGAACAATCATCGTTTCGTGAGGCAGAAATTCACCATCCACAGAAACCATATGTTCTTTAACCATTAGATGTAGGTGTGTGTAATTTAAGCTCTAATCCTTCTTATAAAAACATCCTAGTATATTGAGGATACTGGTGTTGTTACAAAAGAAATAAATAAAAAGAGTTAGGGGGTTGGAGAAGAAAAATAAAACAAAACAACATTAGAAAAGACATTACCTCAAAATCGGGTAACTCTTTTTGATTTGAGCCAAAGGCTTCCTTGGGAAGCGTTCTGACCAAAGTAAGGCTTCTAGGAGTAATATTGGGATTTTGTGAGAGTATTTGGGTAGAGTTTGACCTATTCAAATGGCTTGAAAGTGTAAATGAGGTGGGAGAGGTGGGGGCCTTTTATAAGTGGAGAGGAGGGGCACTTTTGGAAAGATTGAAATGTTACATTATTTCACAATGCTTTTCGAATTATAAAGGTCCCACACTTATATAATTCGAGGCTAAGGTGATAAGGATTCTAAATCTCCTCATCCAATAGGATTTGGGCAAGTTTAAGCCTTGGATTTTGCATTATCTTCTCATTTTATTTAAATCGTTAAATAATGAGGTCATCGCTGCATCATAATGATGTCATAAATAATCTAATTTATTTAATGTCTAAAAATTATAAAAAAATTACTATGATGTAGAAAATCGTTTTAGCTTTCTAATGAATATTTATAGTCAAAATTTGGACTCGTGTAACCCCACTTAAGAACTGTTTTAGTAAAACAACTCATGTTTGTGTCAATTTAATTTTAACATTAAATAAATATATATTAATGTCATTTTCCAACTAAAGTGGCTCCATGGGGTCGCCAAGTTGACCCATGGGTTGTCTTGGTCGGCCATGACTCATCAAATAGGAGTAGGACAAGTGTCAAGCTCATCTCATATTATTAAAACATTATTTTTACCTTAAACTACACTAATTACCTCTAATCGCGATTAAGAACTTAAAAGTTACTATTCACCAAAAAATTATTTTGATCTCATTGAACCACATTTTACTTCTTAATGACAACCATGTATGTCGGATTTTTGAAAATCAAATCACAGAAGTGGTAATATTTCATTTAAACGAAAAATCAGTTATTTAACTACCACTTAGTGGTTTCACTATTCATCAAAAATTGAAGTTTTTCAGAACAAGGCCAAAAATTCACCCTAAGCTATAATTGATATTCTGAATTCAAAAATGATGTCTATTTTACAAAATTCCAAACATATAAGTTGAATTAATTAATTTTATAATTAATTCCCGCTGTTACGACAAATAGCGTGTTTTTAAGAAACAATTTATATCAAAATATTGGCAATTGTTTATGTCCAATTTCAATGTTAAATTAATTCTAATGACCACCATTGGATAAAATGGTAAAAATATATTCTAATTATACCTTAAAACCACTAAATAGTATAACTTATCACTATAAATTATTTTGATTAAAAAAGTTGTTTTAAGTATTTTCACTATTCATAAAAATTTTGAAGTTCTCGGAAAATTACAAAAACTTCAACATAGGCTAATTTCAATATTAGGAATACAAAAATGAAGTCCATTTTGAAATATAAAATTTCTATAAATTTAAAAGGTGGTTATTACTATTCATAACGGCTACTTTGATTAGTTGCGGTGTGTTAGAACTCGAACTTGCGTACAATGCAAGCTATTGCATTATTGAAAGAGAGGCGTATCGTGGAAGCTCGGGGTGTTACATTCTCCCCTCCTTCAATAAATTGCGTCCTCGCAATTTGAAATTTTTCTTTGAAAATAAAAGGTTGAAAAGAGAAAATACTTTTGAGGAAAACCCGCATCGGAAATAAGGTTAATAAATATATAACATTAAAAGAAAGCAAGATAAGTACAAAGGTCACCCGATATAGCCCATTCTAGGATTATATGAAAATATGGATATGGAGGAGAAACAAACCATCATGGTCTAATGGAGAGTTATAGAAAACAGGATTAGGAGAAAGTTTAACCACAAGAAAATCACAAACTTGTGATTGGTTACACGGTCATTGAATCCCCAGTTGGAAAAGTTAACCGACAACATTTTTGTTTTAAGTTACCTTTTATAATGTTGAGGAATTTATTTAGGAGATTTACTAAGAACGTAAGGGAATATACATACTTGTTATGTATACTTTCATTCGTTAATAAATTTTTACCACAAACCCAACTTTTACTCCAAATGGTAACGGAACTCAAAAATATTCTATTTATCCTAATTGTATAAGGTTCAAAATGTTAACACATACCATTTAGATTAGTAAAACTATTTTGTAATAACCAGGGACTTCCTGTAGGCTAGTGGTAGGAAATAAAGGCTTTTCGCACTATGGTTGTGGGTTCGATTCCTGCAGCTTTGTCCGACACGACGGGTTATTCCTCACCCTGAAGGTTGTCCTTTTCCTAAAACTATAGTGTTATAATATTCCAAAAATAATCTTCAGAAATTCTTTAACCTTAAATAATACTATCCATGGTTCAACTTAATCCATTCCAACCTTAATAGTTATCCAAAATACCACCGTCTAGACTTTCTCTAAAAGGTCTCTAAATTCCAAAATCAATTGTAACATCAGATTCCCCAAACAAAGAAAAGTTTCTCTTATTGTCACATACTAAAAATATGATTAACTTAATCATATTAAAACCTTACTGAAATCAACAAGTACTGTAGTACAATCCTTATATATATATCACATTATTCTAATAACCAGAATATAATCCATGAGTCCAAAAGCACCAATACATTAATTATTCCGCTTCAACTATAGTCACAGCATAAGATTGGCCTTGATCCCTTGGCCTTTTCTGAGGTAAGTTTCCTTGACGCTTAGGAAATTCATTTGCATAATGCCCTGTTTCCCTACAATTGTAGCATTCAACTTTGACAGCCTCTTTCTTTCCCTTGCAATCACGAGCCTGGTGACCCTTTTCTCCACATTTATAACAAACTCCCATTCCTTTTAAGCAAGTACCAGGGTGATTCTTCCCACAATTATCACATAATGGAAAATTCTTCTTTCCCTTTTTCCCTTTATCTATCTCTTGTTCCACCGTTCTCTTCTTCTCTTTCTTTACTTTGTTGTCATAAGACTTAGAGAATTCCTTTTCTGTCTTGATAGCACACGAGACAATATCTTCGTATGATGAGAAGGATTGTGATACTAAAGCTCGACGGAGAAATGGTTTTAACCCATCAAAGAAACGATCAATCTTACTCCTTGGGTTACGTATATAATCGGCTGCATGCCTCGCTAACCTTGTAATGTTAGCCTCATACTTTGCGACATTCTCATCCTCCTTCTGCCTCAGACTCAGAAATTGTCTTTCCATATCTGCTCGATGGTCACGAGGAAAATATTTTTCTAAGAAAAGCTCTTTGAACTCCCTCCATTCCATATTCGATACGTCATCATCTTCCTTTGTGTTTTGAATCAGCGACCACCACTGATCGGCATCTCCAGTGAGGCGGTAAACTGCCATGACAACCTTCTCCCTTTCACTACTCCCCAAGGCATGGAATATTTTCTCTAAGGAATTTATCCATTGCTCAGCTAATATATGATTTGTACTCCCATTGAAGGTTGGTGGTTGTTGCCTCATGAAACGGTCTAGCATTGATCCTCCACGTTGCGGATCAGGGTGCTCCATACGAGTAAGGTTGTTATTCATAACCTGCGTGAGTTGTCCCAGTATGGTGAGAAGCCGATCAGCACCAGTTGTATCACTAGCTCCACCATAATTATCCTGAGTAGGAGGGCAATCCCTACATGGAGTGCGTGGATTGATACGGTTTCCATTCCTTCCACTAGGCACCATTTCTAAATAATGGCATAAACTAGATTAGTTTATGAATCAAAATACATAATTCCATACTTGTAAAACACTTAACATAAATTGAACTAATTATGGATATAATCCATAATTATAAAAATGTTTTCTTTGAGGAATTATATACTCGTAACCCTTCATAGTGGTTTGTAAAGAAAATGGGAATTATCCAAAGCATATCCCCGGGGAGTGTCGTAACCAAGAGTGCAGCAAGGCCCATTGTCATGCACCAGTTCCCGTTCGAGTCTAGATCAACGCGGTGTTTTCGGGTTTTACCCCTAGGTACATCTGTGCTAGAGCCGCCTCTACCTGCTCGTATCCAGACAGGGATGTATTGCTCGGAAAACTCACAACATCTCTACAATACCAAAATTCTAGGAAGTTCTTCTATACTAATCCTCAAAGTCTATCTTCGGGATATGTGCTCTAATCGGAGTTTATCTAAATCTAGCTTCCAAGGTTAGTACTAAACTGCCTCTGATACCAACTGTAACGCCCCGACCCCAGCTACCCAGAGCCGATGCGTTACATCGTAACATTGTCATGATCACAAAAGATCAAGTCTCGAAAGACCGATTAGTTTAGTAGCCTTGGAAACACTAGATACATTGATAAGTCTTTCATTACATCAAGAAGTAAACAAACTAAAATAACATGGTCTTCATAGTCCACACTCATATCCTCTTCTGACTATCCCTGCAGGTCATTCCTAAAATACTTCTTCACATCCTGGAAAATATTAAAACATTGAAAGGGGTGAGCTCAGATGCTTAGTAAGGATAACAACATTGCGGAAGCTTTCATAAATAAACATTAACATTTAAGGCAATGTATAACTAAAACAAAAGCCTTTTAAACATGAACTTCAACATAATATGGAAAAAGTAAAATGAGATAATGCCATTTACTTCTTCACATGGATATTCTACTGGTCGAATAATCACATGAAATATCAATAACCACTTTCATAATGAGGGAATGTATAATGCCGGACATTCTGAAACATTTTTTCAAGGCCTCAGCCAAGACGTCTAAAATGATTAAGGCCTCGGCCAAAACCATAAATCAAATTGGGAAAGGGCCTCAGCCAATTCCACGTCTAGTTGTCTCATGAGACCTACCGATGCATCGAGGAGCTATAGCGGGCTCCACCCGTCACTTATTAAGTCCAATACATTCCTCATATGAACAGGTTTAAACATCTCATAAACCATAACATAATCGTATCACATAAAACATGCATAAATGAAACATAACATTTCCACATTTCAATCACAAGATATCAATAAAACACATTAATATAATAAAAATGCTTTCAAAACCATTTTCAATACCAAAATAAAAGAAAAGTATAACATGGTATTTATTTTTCATTAAAAAAAGGGTATGGCTTGTAGAGGAAGCCGAAACTCAAATAATGGTCATGGCGGCGGAGAAGTCATTGTTGCCGCATAAGTACGGAAAGAAAAACATTCCCTTTTTGTTGTTTAGTAAAATGCTTCGTATAAAAAAGATTCCTTTTGAATAAATGTAAAAGTCAAAGGGGTTTATACACCGTATAAACGAAAATTGTGTATAAAACCAAATATGCCTCAATGAAAGGAGATTGAGACAAAGTCCATAAAAAGATAATTTTTAAAATAAAATAGATCTATTATGGGTATTCACTATAGGTACACATAAATAATGTAAAAAAATACAAAATAGGACATAATAATATCATGACATAATTTGAAAGTAGGAGATTAACCCAAAGAATGGAAGTTGGGTTAAGAAATTCCCTTACCTTGTGTCCGACTTGACTCAACCGTTCTTTAACCTCCTGAATAATAAACTAGAGTTAATATCTACCTTATTAAGAACCATTTTCAATTTCATTATCCTTTTTATATCACTTATTACAATGTTATGAACATTATGTAATTATTTAAGTTAATAACGGTCGCTTTGTCGATCTTTGGTAACTTGAGTCAACAATAAACTTCTTATAATTACAAGTTGTTCATGTGGTAGAATATCCATTATATCCAGAATTATATTAATGATTTAGATGTCATATATATCTTATATATTCATTATATACATTCATTTATAATATTACGTAACATTTAGAGGTAAGAAATGAAATGCACCGTTCATGGAGACGGTAAGCCGTACGTACGCATGAACGCTACTTTCATTTCAATTTCATATTTAATGGAACGAAATCATAATTATATAAATGTATAATATAATTCCAGTATAATATAGTGTATAATACCATTTACTCCATCCTTTATACATCCCACATATGGCATTAACGATTCAAATCACTTTGAGGGGGCGGTAGTCCGCACTTCCTAAAATGAAATTATCGCGTTTTACCCATAATGGAAATCATAAAGTATGCCATAAATGAGAAATACAGAAGCATAAGTAAAACATAAACATATTATATAACATATATAAAAATAGTGACATCTTAATGGCCACCTTTGAAGGTGTTATATGAGTGTTGAACAATCATCGTTTCGTGAGGCAGAAATTCGCCATCCACAAAAACCATATGTTCTTTAACCATTAGATGTAGGTGTGTGTAAGTGTAGCTAGAATACTTCTTATAACAACATCCTAGTATATTGAGGATACTATTGTTGTTACAAAAGAAATAAATAAAAAGAGTTAGGGGGTTGGAGAAGAAAAATAAAACAAAACAACATTAGAAAAGACATTACCTCAAAATCGGGTAACTCTTTTTGATTTGAGCCAAAGGCTTCCTTGGGAAGAGTTCTTCCCAAAGTAAGGCTTCTAGGAGTAAGAGGGGGATGTTGGGAGAGTATTTGGGCAGAGGTTGGCCGAGCCAAATGGCTTGAAAGTGTAAATGAGGTGGGAGAGTTGGGGGCCTTTTATAAGTGGAGAGGAGGGGCACTTTTGGAAAGATTGAAATGTTACATTATTTCAAAATGATTTTCGGATTCTAAAGGTCCCACACTTATATAATTCGAGGATAAGGTGATAAGGTTTCTAAATATCCTCATCCAATAGGCTTTGGACAAGTGTAAGCCTTGTATTTTGCATTATCATCTCATTTTATTTAAATCGTTAAATAATGAGGTCATCGCTGCATCATAATGAAGTCATAAATAATCTAATTTATTTAATGTCTAAAAATTATAAAAAAAATACTATGATGTATAAAATATTTTTAGATTTCTAATGAATATTTATAGTCAAAATTTGGACTTTTGTAACCCCACTTAAGAACTGTTTTAGTAAAACAACTCATGTTTGTGTCAATTTAATTTTAACATTAAATAAATATATATTAATGTCATTTTCCAACTAAAGTGGCTCCATGGGGTCCCCAAGTTGACCCATGGGTTGTATTGGTCGGCCATGACTCATCCAATAGGAGTAGGACAAGTGTCAATCTCATCTCATATTATTAAAACATTATTTTTACCTTAAACTACACTAATTACCTCTAATCGCGATTAAGAACTTAAAAGTTACTATTCACCAAAAAATTATTTTGATCTCATTGAACCACATTTTACTTCTTAATGACAACCATGTATGTCGGATTTTTGAAAATCAAATCACAGAAGTGGTAATATTTCATTTAAACGAAAAATCAGTTATTTAACTACCACTTAGTGGTTTCACTATTCATCAAAAATTGAAGTTTTTTAGAACAAGGCCAAAATTTTACCCTAAGCTATAATTGATATTACAAATTCAAAAATGATTTCTATTTTACAAAATTCCAAACATATAAGTTGCATTAATTAATTTTATAATTAATTCCCGCTGTTACGACAAATAGCCTGTTTTTAAGAAACAATTTATATCAAAATATTGGCAATTGTTTATGTCCAATTTCAATGTTAAATTAATTCTAATGACCACCATTGGATATAATGGTAAAAATATATTCTAATTATACCTTAAAACCACTAAATAGTATAACTTATCACTATAAATTATTTTGATTAAAAAAGTTGTTTTAAGTATTTTCAATATTCATAAAAATTTGGAAGTTCTCGGAAAATTACAAAAAAATTCAACATAGGCTAATTTCAATATTAGGAATACAAAAATGAAGTCCATTTTGAAATATAAAATTTATATAAATTTAAAAGGTGGTTATTACTATTCATAACGGCTACTTTGATTAGTTGCGGTGTGTTAGAACTCGAACTTGCGTAAATGCAAGCTATTGCATTATTGAAAGAGAGGCGTATCGTGGAAGCTCAGGGTGTTACATGTATGATCATACTCTCTATGATATCATGTTGTGCCTATTAAAACTCATGTTTTTCTTTATTTCCATGTTTATTCACATATTGGGAAGGGTCCCCATAGTTTGTATCAAAAGAAGGACTTATTATTTTTGGAGATCATGTTAATAGAACCTTAATAAAAACCTTATGTATAATTATAAGGGATTAGACTAATCATTGGATAATATCTTAATGTTTTAGAAATGTAGAGTTTGTGTGGTTTCCAAAAAAATACATCCCTATCTGGATACTAGAATGTGGATGTAGGCTCTGGCACAGTTATACCTAGGGTTAATAACCCCAAGGATGGTGTGTTGGGAATTAACTCAATTACAAATTGGTTCACAACAAAGAGGCCTAACCAGATACCTAGAAAGAAACACCCAATTAATATGTTTTGGTTAATCACATAATTTATATAAACCATATTAAATGACTGGATTTATAGTTACATTGATGGACTAGGTCAAGAAGTATAATATAACCCAACGTAAAGTAATCTAGGTTGAACAAGGATAGTTATAGGATGAACTCAGTGTGTCCTTATTAAAATGAAATTATCATTGGATTAAAAGAAGGTTTCATTAGAGAATACTTCTTATGGTTGAGATTTAATATTTGTTTGTTTATTTTCTCAGATTATATTAATACCAATTTTTGGTTTTGTTATTTTTCAATAACATGATCAAATAAATAAAGTGGAAAAAGGTATGTATCTAAAAACCACTATGCCTTATAACTGAATAAGTGATAATACATATATGACTGATAATCTTGGTATATTGATGTTATGAAGTAAAATAAATGTTTCTTAGTCATACCTAAGGTAGTGAGGTAGATATCTTAATTGAAATTAAATCTTGATAATAATAAATATTTTTATTAGAAAGTGATATTTATCTGTGATATTCAAGTATATCCTAGAATTTATAACGGCTTTGTGAAACATCTAGGTATTTTTCTTCAGCAGTGTTTCTTTAAAGGTATGGAAACATATAATAAATGGTATTAATGACCATGAAAAATTGACTTTATGACAAGGTAATATTTTTTGGGATATCTATTGAAGAACATATGATTGAGGTATGGACAACTCTTAAGTTTAATATAGCTCGATAGTGGCATAACAATGGGTTGATTGATTTTGAAAAATATAAGTTAGACTATATTAGTGACCTTTGGATTGATACTTCATTATTGATGTTTTTTTGTGAATATTATATCATTTTTTGGGATTATATTATATATATATATATTTGTGTGTGATTTTAGGAACTAGTGGTTAATACCATTTGAGGGTTACTAATAGAGCTAATTTTTTAAAAAAATATGTGATTTCTATATGGTTTAATATCAAGAGATCGAAATAGTTTTGGGAAAGGGTTGTAATAGAGAATATATGATTTGATTATATACATATTGTGGTACATTATTGTTAGAATGGTCCATGTTTTTTAAGGAATGATACATAACTTGGTATAGCTGAAGAAAGTAAGATATATTCATATTAGAAGTCATATCTCAAATTAAGAATATTTTAATAATTCCCTCACCTACATTCATTAGATATGATTAATTAAATTTTTTGGATGAAATTTATTTAAGTGGGAGAATGTAATGACCATATATTTCATAGTATTTTCTACTTAAATAAATCATATATTATATAGAATGTTTCATAGACTGTATAAAACTAAAACAAAAAAACCAATGATATATTTTGAATAATAAATTTTATCATTGAAACATATCCATTAAAGTATATTGTATAAATTCAAATAAACATATCACAAAAATCAATAAAAATAGTAGGAATAAATGGAATCTAGATTCATATGTCTTCCTTAATAATTCCAGTTTACTAACCTCATAAGGGAGGTATATTCACTCGGGTGCGACCTTGATGTAGCCCATGATGAACTTGAGAAATTAACGTGTGATCAAAATAATTTGTGGGAAAATATTATGCTTTTAAAACTTACTGTGAAATCCATGCTAGTTGAATCGGAACCTAAAACTACAATTATAGATTATCATACCCTTATATCTTATTTGGAGGTTATGTGGTGTTTTTAAGAATAAATTATTATAGTATCAACAGGTAATTGTTATCTATATAATAAAATGAGAATGTCAAGATAAAATTCATATTAAACTTATTAAATTTTATTCAATTTACGTGATTATATATTAAAATGAACTTATATCACATTAATATATGAATTTAATATACATAAAAATAATTTATCATCCATCCAATAGATATTTCATGAAACTAAAAAAGTATACATTCACATTATACTTAAAAAATACATTTCTCTAAAATTGTAGTTTTGAGCCTTTCTCCCTTATATTATAACAACATTATATGAATTTCTAAATTTATAATTAATAAAATAAAATCCCTTTTTGAATTTAGGATAAAAAAATTTATGTAGTTTTGATTTTTGAGATATATCTGAAATAATTGATTTTTAGAGAAATAGTGAAAATATTGATTTTAATAATTCCATCACATTCATATGAAATATATTTTTTGATACATTTTTAGTAAATAAGTATATTTAACAATTAAATTATTTATTTTAAAAATACTATAATGAATTTATAAAACACATGAATAAAATTTTAGAGAATCAATTAATATTTTTTGAAAATATTTTTCACCTATTTCTTTAATTAAATTTACATATTGGAGAATTAGGTTTTGGGATTTATTTTAATTTCACATAAATATTATTTGAAAAATAAAATTTTTTTAATATCATTAGAATTAGTGAAGTTTATAATTTTTTCCTATACGTAAAATTTTATGCTTAAAATAAACATTTTCTTAAAAATAAGTTTTTTTGTGTTACATATGAAAACATTAAGATTAACTTCCATTCACATAAAAATTTAATATGATAAAATTCATATTCTATTTGATATAATAATTTTCATATTATTTAATATGCATAACTTCATTTTGAGTTACAAAATTTAGATTATAAGGAACAATGATAATTACAACTATAATGGTGGAATAATTATTTTAAAATTATTATTTTATCGATATCATGGAATTTATATTAACTAACCTAAAAAAATACTTTAAATAATTAATATTATATTATTTATAAACACAAAAAATATTAATATTAATACACATTTAATCAATTATCAATACAAAATAAGATTTAGAATCAATAGTGGTCAAAAAGACATTTTTCTACTAAAATAGTTTTTTTACACATTGCCTATTTTAATAAGGTTAATTTTATAAGATTTATAAATTTAATTAGGTTAAATAGAGGTAATATTTAGTTCCTCTGCACAAAAGTTTGGTAATATTGAGTATGTTTTATTTTTTATAAATTAGTTTAAAATAGTTACCTAGTTCAAAATTAAAACAATAAACTATATTCTGTTAGTTGTAAAAACAATATTAAATATTTCAAACATGTGTGGAAAGACTTGGTTGAGTGTTTCATGACATTAATAAAAAAAATCTACATTATTTAAAAGCATTGGATCCATTAACCTTGGAATAGTTTCATTGCATTATGAATATAAAAGGGTGTTTCCAAAAGTCCCATTTTCTTCTCTTATAAATGGGGGCCACTTACACCCTTTCAAACATAAATCTCCCATTTGACATTTCCATGAAATATAACCAAATAAACTATTCTATAAGTCAATCAAATGTTATTATTACCCTTTCCACACAAGGTTATCCTAAGTACCTCATTTCATAAGAGTTTTCCAAGAAAAGATCATGCTGCCAACGTAAGTACTATCTCCTTCTTAAGTTTTAATTATAAATATTTCACTTAAATATATATTATATTTATAATAATATAATAACATAATTATTTTTATATGTTATTATATTAATTTAATAACAATTATTTGTTCCTATCCACCATCTATGAAAAATAAATGTTTTTTTAGTGTGTTTCATGGACCGCCACCACTGCAACCAGATGTCTTTTGTTTTTCATCACCACAATTAATGGGTGGTAAAAAAAATAGAATTTATGAATTAATATTACATCTATAGTATATATTTTAATAAAATAGAAAATTATCATTTAATTTCATTCCCTCTCATTCATTGAGAAATGGAAACATTAATTGTGTGTATGTATAAACTATCGCCTCCACGAGAAATGAGTTTAGTTTTTCATCACCACCAATCATAGTCTTATTTAAAATATATATTTTAAATATTAAAATTATTTAATTATAAATATGATGATTCTATATATTATCAAAATATTTTAAAACACTTTATACCTTGGTCAACATTCATACGGATTTAAGGGAAAATTAACCGAACAACCTAAAGTAACAATCATAGGCTAGAAAACTATATTATAAATAATTAATATATGATAGATAAAGGACATTTTAATAAGAAATATAGATGAATATTATTTTTTGTAATACATATAATTAATGTAATTTAACAATTTTGGACGTTATGTTAATGTGCGTAGTACATTCATATATAGGTCAGGGTTTTTCATCTCAGTTTATCTCCATTGATACATGTCTTAATGTTATGCCTAAATTTCTAATTTAGATGGGGTATATACTACCCGGAAATTTATTTTGGAATAATAAATTATTTAATTAATGGTATTTATAATAAAAATTAGTCTCAATCCTACAATGACTTTTGATTCAAGCATTACTAAAGTCATAAGGGTTTTGTCTCAAAACTTCTTTCTTTGAGACACATGTCCTCATATGCACCTAGTTTATATACAATGGTATGAATACTACCAATTTGATATTTCATATATATTATTATCCTTATTTATGGTATTTTTATTTCAAATTCAATATCTCTTACTTTTAAAGGGTTTTTTAGAATTTTTCTTAAGCCATAAGGGTTCCATCTGAATCACCCTTCATTGAAGCATACTTTGATATCATGCACCAATATACATTTTTATACTATATCTAATACCCCAATCAATTAAAATATCATAAATTGTTGTTGAAATTTGAAACTTCACTTACATTTATGCTCTTCCTTACATTGGGCTAGGATTTATGTCATCCCTGAAATATAAGTGTCTTCCATAATTCATTCTTCTCTCTTGAGTAATAAAATTTCTTCTATATTTTTTCCTTTCATTTCATATGGTATACCCTATTTTTATCATGGGAGATAAATTTTTATTCAAATTTAATTAATAATTCTAATCCATTTTAAAATGAAACTTTGTTAAGAATAATTCACATCCATTTAAACAAGGGTTTACCCTCCCTGTCCATAATTACCCATTACACCAATGCTCAACTTTTAACTAGAAACCTCATTAAGTGTTTTATCATGTTCATATCATGATTACCTTCTCATATTCTCAAAATAAATCTATATTATTTTATTTAGGATGTGGTAATTCAATAAAGTCATTTTAAGACATAACAAAGGATCTTTCATACCACCTTTATGACTTGTCAGTTACACATTATCATTCTTTTTCACCCTTTTATGCAATCTTATTCTCATATACCTATTCTATTTTTTATATTTCCCTAAAATATATTCATAGTTATATATAAATTCCATTTATATGGTTATAAATGATTTTAGTTCCCTTTTAAATTCCCACTGTTTAGTGTACCTGGTTTAAGGGAACATTCTTATTTCTTGTCTCATGTCATGAATCATCTGCATAAAATGTTTATAAACCATTAATAGATAATAAAAACCATAATTATTTTATAAAGAGTCATCTTGTTTCAATTATGGTTTTATAGAAAATAATAATATCTTTTATTCTTTAAAATTATTATTTACTTATTTCATGAATCTTCAACCGAGTGGTAGGATTTTATTCTTTTTTCTCCTAGATCTTTCCCATGAAATCTATATATTTGAAATAAATGGTCAAGAACTATCTTTAATTTCAAATATAAACATATAAAATGATTTAATTCCTTATTCACATTGTAATCCTTATGATGTAGCCTTTAGTTATGCCTTGAATCATAATTATGAAACTATGTTCCTTCTCTTGGGTTTGATCATGCTTGTGATTTATGTACAACTTATTTTCATCATGTGGAATGAATATGTATGATTTGAATTTATTTTGAGGGTATTACTAGACTTATATAGCTCTATAATGCCTTGGGGAGTGCTTTTTATCTCATGAGATTTTATGTAAAAGATTAGGGAGTGAAATTAATCAAACATAGAACTTTGTCCACTATATGATGATTTCCATGGGTGTTATCCTTAACTTATTTTTATAATATCTTGTTTTATGTTGATTCCACATGTTTAGGATCCTATGAAATTATATCATTATTCAAAATTTCCAAGAATATTAAAATCCTATTTATGATGTCATGTTATGCCACTTGACTCTGATGTTATGATTCATTGCCAAGTTTATTCTCATGTTGGACTTTCTAGATTACTATTTTCTTTATGTACTTTTCCCAAGATATCCGATGATGTTTTATAATCTCTAAGAGAGTTAGGAACACTATGTTGAGACTTATATAAAGAAGGTATTTATGATAAAAATGATGTATCTTTATGTCTAATATTCCAAATACACTAGACCCATGAATCATTTAATTTTATTTTTTGGAAAAAAATGATAAGAATCATGAAATATTATGTGTTTAAGCCCTATGTATCTGTATAATTTGGGTATAAGACTCCATTGGAACATGGAATAGTGTGATTATTTATATTTTGTTATGAATATATTTCTTAGAATACATGTATGAGGCATTCTATGTTCCCAAAAATAGAGCATCTCAATGTGGCAAATATTTCAATAAAATATGATGCATTTGTTTGACACACTATATTAGTTGTGTGATGTAATCTTATACTTATAAGTGATTTTACATTCAAAACTAAACACTATTTAATGTTTTCATATGAGGTTAGGTTGGCACATAATGCCTTCTCATGGTCTTCAAAGATGCTACATTGGCTAATTTGTGTGTGCTCAATGGTTGGTGCATCTTCATTTGGTGGTTCCATGCCATGTGAAGATGTAGCCTTCAAACATTGATGAGATAGTGTAATATTATTATCCTCTATCACCAAAATATATTGGCCTCTCAATTTAGTTCCAAGGCTAATAGTTTGAAATTGCATAAGCCCTTAATTTCTCCAATTGAACTTTCTCAACCAACATACCTAGATATGTTTGCACCAAAACCAAGTTAAATTAAAGGTCATAGACATGAAATAACATAATTCCATATAATCATTGAAAATAATCATTTTATACCAAGTTATAATATTAAACTAAAGAGTACCTAAAAATATAAAACTATATAAAATTGATATTACATAAAAATAAAAAAATACAAATGGAAAATGAGTAAAAAATGATAAAATTTGGTGACCAATCATGATTCTTCAGTATAATTCAGTTGGATCCAGAATTATCAATATAATTATAATGACTCATGTTAATTAAGGATACAAATTGATGCAAGAATTTAAATATTTTATTCTGAATAGTGAGTGGTTATGAACCCTTTGTGACTATATCGAGTTAAGTAATGATTATATATGATTTTGGATTATTGATATAGTATATATAAATAATTTATGGTGAAAAACAGTCATTCTCTAAGCATTGTAAATGTGAACTTCCCAAGAATATGAATTAAACTTTATATAGTGATAATTTTGACCTCTATGTATTTAAAATCCATTATAATGATATGATGTGATTGATGTGGACTCAATGCCTAGGAGTTGTGTTGTAATGCTATAACATTCAAAAAAATTATTCATTCTACTTATAATTTTTCTTACATAAGGATAGTGTTATTATTACTAGAATTTGTACTATGATATTGTGATATATTAGATTTTATATATTATAATGTGTATATTATGATAACGAAATTAATTATATGTATAGTGAGATTTGTAATAGATATCACATTAGTGTTAAGAGAATAACATGTGTTAGTAACCTGATATGTGAAAAAGATGATTATGTGAGTTTTACTGATTTTATTTTCTTATTATTCATTGTACATGAGTAAAAAATACTATTCACTCACCACATAGGGCGTTTTTCTTATTTATAACCAAAAAACACAGTGAGAAAAAGGGATAGTGTGATGGAAAACTAGTAGACCTAGTCCCCTACCTTTTTATGGATGTGGTTATGATATAAACATATAACTAAAATGATTATGAGGGGAGGGAATGATGTTGATGTATTTTATGATGTTTCCATGTGGTTTACATAGACTTGAGGAGGATGTAAAGTGGTTAAAATACTTCATTACATCATTCATTGGGACTACCATTAGTTGGGTTAGTGGAAGTTGTTTGTCATGGGACTGTTATATTTTGACCGAGTATGTATTATATATTCCTTATGTTTGTGGAGATATTTGGAATGTAATATACTACTTAGATAGATTTATTGATTGTAATGTATAAACTTATATAGTAAAATGAACATGTTCATAGTATCTAATGATACTTGAGGATAGGATATTTAACTAGTTGAGGTTTGACATAGATTAGCCCTTAGTAATTTTGTTTAGTGAAAATACAATTATGTATTATGATTTTACTACTTTGATTATCATACATACAAGATATTTAATTGGTTTTTAATCCTCATGGGACGGCCTACTGAGGATGTTTATATTCTCACCCCTACCTCTATATACAATTTTATAGAATTATATTGGTAATGTTTTCAGGAATCATTAGCATAGTCACTAAGGTTGATAACAAGATCGTTATGTTTTGGGGTAGTTCATGTACTCCCATGTTATATAACTTATCTAGGTTTATTCACATTGTTTTTATTTAGTTGTTTTTTTTCAAAAAATATGTGTATTGAATTTTTTTTACACTATAAAACATTCTGAAATCATATATTATTTTGATATCTGTTGATTATGGATCCTTTATTGTTTATTAATTAGTGGTATTCTTTTTTTAAATCCATATACTGTATTTTTTAAAAGGTAATTCCTCCCAATTATGAGATCTATATCCTCAGTGTTAGTCTCAAAACCTTGGCCTATTAGAGAAAGGATTCAGGGTAATACACATGAATCTGTTATTGATCTTAGATAGAATCTAGCAGAATCAGGTCATGTTTTGGTGGTTTATATGACATAGAGATTTGATGATGAAAGACTAAATGATATGAGGTATGGGGTGTTCATCCATAGAAAGTATTAGTTCATGGTTTAGTAGTGATTTATCTATATTAGGATGGTGTTCTACATGAGGAGAAGTGTATATTTTTAATTTATATATTCAACAAATCTATGAAAGTTCTAGCAGGAGATCTATGACAAGTGACTTGGGGCGATCGATCATTTTATAGATCTTTATCGATTCTCTATGAAAGATGGCATCATATTGTGAGTTGTTTGATGTTGATGTAGAGAGATAGTGGGAAAGAATTGATAGAGTGATATGGTAATTCATACTAGAGGGTACGATGGAGAAGTGACCTGAGCCAATGATAGTAGTGGATGGATCTATCCTAGGTATATGTGGTAGTGTAATTTCTGCAGAAAGAAGTGTGGTTATACTATCGCTTATGGAACTGCAGGAAGAAAATAGAAGTTTGAAACAAATAAAATAATAAATTTATTTATTCAGTAATTAAGAATATTAATTATATTATTTTTAAAAAAATGAATATTAAAATGGTTATAATTTAAGTAATCACTACTAGAAAATGGGTTTATGAATAAGGTTCAATAGCCATAGTTGGTGGGACCATGGTCGTATGTTTCCTAAGACCATGGTCCACAAAGACCATAGCCGTAAGATGGATTTATGTCCACAGTCAATGTGTAACATGACCATAGGTGTTTAAATGAAAACCTATGTCCATGGTCCACATTGACCATAGTCATCGGATGGATTTGTGGTCACAGTTTGCATGGATAATGGTTGTAGACCAGATTTATAGCCACAATACACATGAACCATGGCCATAGTTACATGAATACATAATAACTGTAATTAAAATTTGATAATAAATAATATATATATATATGTGTGTGTGTGTGTGTGTATGTATAAATACACATAATATATTGTAGGTTGGTGAATGATTGTTATAGAATATATCTAATATGTTATTAATCAAACCTCCCTTAATAGATATTTTAAATTTTAATAAAGGTTATAACCATATTCATAGAAACTCTATGAACATGGTCGGTGACCATGGTAATAGAAACCACATGGTCATGATCTCTGAACATGGTCATAACCTCCTTATGTTTATGGTCTCCATCTTTGGCCATATACTATAGGTTATTCCAATTATAATAGTGTCCATGTGCCACTAAACCATGTCCATAGGCTATTTCCATGAGATAATGTCCTACTTTCATGGTTTTAGCTTGGGGAAATAGGCATATTTTTTACTTGTGATGGGATAAATGGAATAATTCGAAAGAGAAATATAATTGTTTTTTGTTTCTTACTAATCACTTTGATTAAGAAAGACTACACTACCCTTTAATAGGCAAAATGAAGATGAGGGTAGGGGTGGTAGAGATGGGATAACCACTATTTTTATTCTTTTCTATACATATAATGTGGTTTACTAACACTTATACTTGGGATGAAAACCCTTTAAAATGTAATAGGTGTTTTGATGCTACAACATAAAATACAGTTCTAGAAAAAACCCAATGGTATAAAAACCAGAATAAGGAAAATATTACAGTCGTGCAATATCCCACTGAAAGTTACATTATAAAAAGAAATTAAAAAATTTGTACTCTACTCATCCCTATATCTTGAAAAAAAATTCTAATGACAGTGATCAATAATTATATTATAAATAGATAAGTAATTTTTTACTGGGTTGAACATATTTCATGTTGATATCTTCTTTATTCATTAACTCTTTTGTAAAGAAGAAGATTTTTGGTGGTATGTGTTTCATCTGATTATTTTTTATGATGAATTCCTTAAACTATATGATAAACATGTAATTATATTTGATTAATATTATTTGGATATTATCTACAAGTGATTAATTTGATGTTTAAATATGTTAATTCATAAACCATGACTGAATACTTTCTCTATATCCCTTATACAATGATATAATTTTTTATGATTTGAGGATTTTTACAATGAGTGTTTAATTATAAGATCATCAAGATATTTTAGTAACTCCAACTATGAACACATATCCAATTTATGATCACACATTATATGAATGTGATAAATAACCTACATCTATTAAACCAACCAGTTTTTTCCCTAATTTTTTATAATAAAATAAACTCATATCAAGAGTGGCATAATAATAACATAAAAACATGTTTAATTCCATTAAAATGTCTTAATTTATGGGTGAAACTAATACTTTTCAATAAATTACTATAATAATATATATTAGGGTGAGTAAAATTGGAAATAGTAATAGTGTTCTGATGGAACCGGATTATGGTACCTCTGAAAAAAATCATTTTCATAACAAGGTTAGAATTGATCATTCCATATATTTAAAGATTGAAAAACTATTGGTGTATATAATATATTTGATTTATATATGTTAAAACATTTAAGGACCTTTTAAATGTAATTTTAACTACTAAAAAATATATCCTTTGGTATATTCCCAATTTGAAAACCAAAACATACACAGGTTATCCAAAATCCTTTATTTAAATTTCATCCTTTATATTTCTCATTACATCATGTATCTCTTCAAGAGTATCAATGATATATAAATCATTTTCATAGACAACAATTATTTCAAATAAATGTTTTTTATTCTTAATAAAAAAACATGGTAATATAAGATCATTTATATACAATTTATTTAAAAAATATTTTCTCAATAAATTATGGCATATATGACTAGTTCTATTTAATCTATAAAGAGTTTCATTCAATTTAATTGAATATAATTCTTTGGGTTTTGAATTAAATTTTTTAGATATTTTCAATTCTTTATGGATTCTCATATATACACTATTATCAAGTAACCCATATAAATAATCCATAAAATATCAACATGATGTATATTTTTCTTTTCAGCTACTACCAGGAAGATTGGATACCCAAAATTTATATCATCCAAAATAGGAAAATATGACTCCTAAAAATCAATTTTGGGTCTTCACAAAAACTATTGTGTGATAAGATGATATTTTTATCTTATAAACTCATTTTTATCTTTATTATTTTCATATAAAAAATCATGTACATCCAATAAGTTTCATTACATCTTATATTATCCTGATCCTTTTATGAGGCACATTTTGGAAATTATTTTAATGAAACTCCTTTTAAAATTGATAATGGGATGACTCTGGGGAGTAGGGAACATTTTTGAAAATCCCTGGTAGGGGGTGTTTGGGACGTGTAAAATGGTGGGAAAGGGCCATATAATGAATATGTAACATCCCGACCTGACCTACCATTTTACCTGATAGCCGAAATGATCACCACCTAGCCTCAAGCGCATCTCCCCAAATTCCAGAGGCTACCGACTAGCAGTGAGGGCATTGGCGAGTCATTGGAGAGACTATGTCCTCATTACTAGAGTGTAGAACAACGGAATAATAAGATGATATAAAGAGCAGAAGCAGTAAACTATACATATAACAACTGTAAGCAGCATGAGACTCATATAAATAAAAAATCGAAGTTTATTTCATATACAAAAATGATGATACATGATACATGTTCTAATAAAGCCTATAAAACAAATACACTGCAGACAGATACAATACATGTAATAAAAGAGAAAAGTATCCCAGTATCATCGCAAGCCTCCACTTGGTCCCATGTTATCCTACTCCCAAGCAATAATTCAAGTACCTATACTAGGGTTCTTTCCCTTCTCATTACATGTAATAATATATTCTTCATAGGCCCAAAACGTGACCCAAACAGGGTGGGAGACTAAATCCCAGTAGGTAACCACCTATGTTCTTTGTTAATCAATCATTGAATATATAAATTAGGCAGTATAAACATGTAAGACAGTATGAAAGAAAAAACTCAAAGTAATCCATTTCAGACATTTTCCTCAGGCACAACACAACGTTTCCCTCAAGCATGATAGAACCTCACCTACATGCATAATATAACCTCTACTGTAGGCATAATTGAACCTCGCTCGCAGGCATAATAAAACCTCACCCACAGTAATAATAGAACCTCGCTCGTAGGCATAGTAGAACCTAGCATGCGGGAATAATAGAACCTCGCCCATAGGCATAATAGAACCTCACCTGCAGGCATAAAAGAAGCTCACCCACAGGCATATCACAATACCAAGAATTGAAATACATGGGTCAAGGGGCAGGTCATCATCCCATATCCATAATCATTTAAAATTATAAATCAATCATATTGTAATTCCATTCACATAAAATTCCATTTTTAACAACCCATAAATGGGATATGAAGGCACGCCTCATAGGCATCCTGGGCCACAAGTCATAAAGGGTCAACCAAGGAAACTCACTCATTGGGTGGTTCTAGTTTAAAGTAACGAAATTCAAATAGGTATAACAATACCTATTCAATTACCTATAACATGTTCGGTAACAACATGGTTCGATTTCATATTAAAGTGATACCCTAGAATTGGGTTCGTGGCACTTTGGCTTATATAAATAGCTTAACAATCAATTAAAGGATCAAGACCATCTACCTTAGGCTCGTGCTTGATTTCTCATCCAGTATCAAGATTTGATTCGTCTTGGTTTGGAAGAAATCATAATAACCGATGATGATGAGAAAATAGGTAATATGAGCCTTGATTCAATCTACATTCTTGATTACTAGAAGAATCGAGAAAGGTTAAAAAGGAATCCAGACCATACCATTGCAGATGCAATGAGATTATTCGTGTTCAAATCAGAGATTGAATGAAGAACGAAGCTCAAATCCTAGACTAGTCCAAGGGGAGAGCTTCCAAGGGAGGAGGGAAGGAGTTAAATCTGTGGGTGAAGAGGAAACCTATGTTAGGTTTAATAACGTTTTAAAATTAATTAAAATATTTAAAAAAACAAAACTTAGCAGGCTGCACAGTTTGTCTGTATGGTTTGACAAATTGTGTTACAATCATGGGATGATCACTAGAAGCCATGTGGAACCTGTACGGTTATCCAACAGGGTTTGAAAAACCGTTCACAAACCGTGCATAGAACCTCTTCCTGGTTTTCTGAAATTTTAGACCAGGGCGCAGGGTTTAGCCAAACTATGCGCATGTCATGCGCAAACCATGTGCCAGGTCATTTCTAGCCCAAAACATGGTTCTTGGCAACGAACAAGCCTCAGAAACCTCCAACACACCCATTATCAAGTTTTGAAGAGATATCTGAGAAGAACTTCGGCCACAGAAATCGTACATCGGCCTCCCTCTCCCATGTCTCATCTTGTACTTGGTTGTACTTCCATAGCACCCATACAAGAGGAAAATATAGTCCCCATAGAACCTCCGTGCTACGATCCACAATACGTATAGGATACTCCTCAAAGGATGCATCAACCAGTAACTCAAACTCCTTAGGCTAAAAGGTATGAGATGGGTCTGAATAGTAATTCTGAAACTAAGAAACATGGAACACATCATGTATAGCTCAGTACCTCTAAGGTAACTATGAATGATAGTCTATTGACCCAAGCCCCTCAAGAATCTCAAATGGTCCGAAATATCTCAGCGATAGCATACGTTGTCTCCTGATTCTCTTATGTCCCAACCATGGTGAAACATGCAAGAAAACCTAATCCTAAACCTCTAACTCTAGAGGTAATCTATGTAGATCGGCATATGACTTCGGATGAGACTGTTCTATATCAATCTATTTCTGAATCAACTACACTTGTTCTATGGTCTCCTGGACAAGATGAGGTCTCAGCGTAGCTACCTCTCCAACCTCCAGCCAACCTAGGGGTGATCAGTATGGCCTACCATACAAAACCTCATATGGCACCATCTAAATAGTATCCTAAAAACTATTATTGTAGGTGAATTAAACTAGGGTTATATGCCTCTACCAAGAGCCCCCAACATCTAGGACACATGCTCGTAGCATGTCCTCAAGAACCTGAATCGTGTGCTCTGATTGGCCGTCTGTCTGAGGATGGTATGTTGCACTCAACATTACTTGTTCACACAACGCCCTCTATAGACCTTGCTTGAATTGAGAGGTAAACCGGTCATCCCTATCTGAAATGATTATATGTGCGACCCCATGAAAACATACTATCTCCCAGATATACAACCTCCCAAGCTCATCAACAATAAAGGTTTCCTTGATCAGTATGAAATGTAAGACCTTTTTAAGTCTATCAACAATAACCAATACCGCATCATTACCCCGAACCGACCTTAGTAAACCTATCAATAAATCCATTGTGACATAATTCCATTTATACTCAGGGATATGTAGCTATTTTTATAATCTAAGCTAGTCGATGGTGTTCCGCCTTCACCTACTGACAGGTGGAACATCTCTTGAAAAAACCAACTACATCGCCTTTCATACCTGGCCACCAGTACTAACGATATAAATCCTAATACATCTTGGTTACACCAGGATTTACTGACCAATATGAAGCATGAAAGTCCTGCATCATCTCCTTGAGCATATCTATAGAAACACATACACGACCATGAAAGAGTATAATATCTTCCTCACCTCCACCCAACCAGGAGGAGGGTCCTCACTTTCCACACTCTCCTGCAGAACTAGGCATTTTGAGTCTGATAGATACCTCATCCTCACTTTTTCAGAAAAGGTTGAGGTAACAACCAATGAAGATAAAAATATCTTCCCACTACTGTCATGCACCTCCAAATGAATCTCAAAGAACAAAGACATTAGTTTCCACTCACTACAAGCCTTTTTCACTACCTATATCTAATTCCTCATGTGCAGTACATCGGCCACTACATTTCCCTTAACAAGCATATAGGAAGGCTCAAAGTCAATGAACTGAAGGTACTCAACCCACCTTTACTGTCTCGGTTTTAGATCACGTTGTGCAAATATGTACTTGAGACTTTTTTGGTTCGTATACACCCCAAAACATTCTCCCAATAAGTAATGGATTTAGCAGTTTAATGCATGAACTACTACAGCTAACTCGAGATCATGTGTTGGGTAGTTCTTTTAATGTAGCCTCAATTGCCGAGACCCGTATGAAACGACTCAATCCTCCTGTATAGGAACTGCTCCAAGCCCAATACCTGATGCATTATATTATATGGCATAATCTTTCCCACCTTCGGAAAAATCAGTTTCGGTGATGAATTCAATCTCTTCTTCAGCTTCTGAAAGGCTGTATCACAGGAATATGACTAAACAAACTTTACACCCTTCCTAGTCAAGCCCAACAACGGTGCTTCTAAATGTGAGAAGTCCTGTATAAAATGCATGTAGTAACCATACAACCCTATGAAACTCTGCACCTCGAAGAAATTCTTTGGCTGCTCCCAGGTAACTACTACTATCACCTTATCTGGGTCCACTGTACTCCTTCTCTGAGATGATGTGAGCCAGGAAGTGAATATGATCCATCCAAAAATGGCACTTAGTGAGCATAGCATATAACTGCTTCTCTCTCAATGTTTTCAAAAAGATCTCAATATGTATAGAATGATCATGTCAATTATGAGAATATACTAATATATCATCCAAAAAAACTACTATGAACAAGTCCAAGTAAGGATGGAACATGCGATTCATCAGTGCCATGAAACTTGTCGTCGCATTCGTGAGACCAAATGGAATAAAAAAATACTCATATAGACCATACCTACTCCTGAAAGCTATGTGAGGTATGTCTTATGGTCTAACACATACCTGATGATAACTGGATTGAAGATCAATATTTGAGAAGACCTGAGCTCCGTAGAGCTGATCGAAGATATCATCTATCCTAAGAATAGAATACCGATTCTTAATTGTCAACTAGTTCAACTTCCGATAATCCACACATCACCTGAGGGTACCATCCACCTTTTTCACAAAAAAGACTAGCGAACCCCACAACGAAGAACTAGGTAGAATAAAACCCTTCGCCTCTAAATCTTATAGCTACCTTCTGAGATCTTGTATCTTAGTAGTAGCCATACTATAAGGAGGAATGGATACATGTGCAGCTCCTGGCACTAGATCGATAGATGAAACTACCACTCTCACTAGAGGTAAACCTGAGAAGTCATCTGGGAAGATGTCCCTGAAATGATTAATCACTGGAGGGAAATCTGTCTGACATTTTTCCGGGTCATCTAGATATAATCCAGCAATCTTGGTTGTCATCTCATCCATCCCATGATATAGTGGTCTAGATCGGATTTCCTGGACATCCCATTCACACTTGTGAATAAACTCACTGCCCTCTTGTGATGTGACAGTCTTCCTTAGGAGATAATAGTAAACATAAGCTTGATAAGCTGTGAGCCAGTTCATCCCAAGTATGATCTCAAAACTAATCATCTCGAGGACATAAAGCCTCTAAAAAAAGTGACACCCACCAATCTCAAGGGGGCACTCTCTACACTAGCATACATCCTCTTTTCTGATCCCCAAAAAAGTTTCTAGCGTTATAATGCCCTCAGAATCATAAAAATTGAGCCAGAGGCTCCACATAATGGGCATAGATATAAAACAATGTGAAGTGCCTATATTAAACAAATAGATTCTATAGTATAGGCTATTAGAATAGTACCTCTGATAGTAGAAGGTTTGGGATCCGTCTCTTGTTGGGTCTGTTTCACAACATAAGTCTGGCATGTACTGTGGTCCTGCAACACTTCATGGCTACCCTGAGCTGATCCACCCTACTATCGCTGCAAAACTGGCGTCTGACTACCAAGGCCATGATCACTAACTCGGCCTAATCGGCTATCCGTACTCCAACTCCCCACCTGATGAGAATTCGCTGACCCCACTCCTAAATATGGAGTCGGTGCTAACCCTATATCACTAGATACTGGCAGAAATTCTCTATAGAAATACTGAACATGGCCTATATTTCTACATGATCAGCACTCGACTGGGTCCCTCATAAACTGCGGCCTAGTGTGTCATATCCTACCACTTTGGTAGCACCCCAACTGGCTACCTGAAGAGATGTTCTGACTGCTAGAATCACCATGTGGAAGCTCTAAATGATGATTCCTACCATCGGTCCCTGCAGTACCTGATCTCGATGTTTAACCTCCCTGGCTTGCACCTCTAGCCTCCCTCAAGTTATTCTCTATGATCAATTCCTGGTTCACAATTCTAGAAATGGTATTCAACCCGAAGACATTCAACTGCGATCAGATTTTATATCTCAGACCATCCTCTAATCGTCTGGCCCTAGAAATCTCATCACCCATCAGGATATTTGAAAATTCTAGAGATCAATTAAACGGGCCGAGTATACCATTATTAATCGTGCACCCTACTTCAGATGTAAAAATTCTCAGGCACGATTGGTCATCAAGGTCTTAAGGTAGATGAAATCGTAAAAGGTTGTATGGAACTCCATTCAAGACATCTCCCGATGACAATCTGACCGAGTTATCATATCCCACCATCTCTTGGTAAACCCACAGAGCATATATAGAGCAAGTTTGACCCTCCTCTCCGGAGGTGTATCCAAATGCCTGAATATAGCTATTATAGCCCCTAGACAGGACTCTGTAGCATGTGGTCCACCATCCCTTAGAACGTAGGTAGATGCTACTGCTAAAACTCATGTGTCAACTCTGGCATGGTAGGGGAAGGTCACGGTGCTCCCAAAACGGTCTACATAAATCACAATAAGTCCTCACAGAACTATGCCTCAGCACCTATATCCAGTATAATATCTTGTTCCATAGCTAGTACGACTGGAGTTTCGACTAGTATCCCATGGCCTACCATCTCTGGAAAATGGTCATCACTGCTCTTCTAGTGTACGACTGTAGGTCGTCATGGTGGCATGACACTACAATGCCAAACACATGCCTCAGTTTGAGATTTTAACAAGTTCATAGCTAAAAAGCATAAAACATTTCATAACCCTCCTAAACCAAGGTAAACCCATAGTATTCTCCTAATGTTTGGACTATATGAATAATAGTCACCAAAAACCACTAGAGTCACTACCTCTTTCTCACTCAGAAATGGGGTCTAGTTCAGGCTCTATTTTCAATTTTAATTCATTTTAACATGCATTTACTCAAATGATTTAACCAATGGACAACCAAGTTCTAATCCAGGTTGGCCCATTACACCTCATGAACCTAAATTTGATGCCCACATAATGCATACAATTCAATTTCACCTAAAAACTTATATTCAAAGGTGCACCATTTCCCAATCCATAAGGTCCCATACACCTTATGAATTAAAGGATGACATCAGTCCTCTAGAATCTGTAGAAGACTATCACAACAGCATGATATCTATCAAAACACCTATCACAAACACATGTTTCAAGTAATGCATCCTAAATGGCCTGAAAAAATGCATTCCAGGTGATTTCAAACAAGGTTCCTATATGATGCATGAGATTTCATAACATCATCTCATTGGGTTGCAATAGGAATAGAACAACAATCATATTAATAATTACAACACAATATGAGTGAATCACCCAATGGTGAAATAAAATAAGCTATAATAGTCAAAATAAAGAAACAACATTTCATTTAGAGGTAATTTGGCTTTTCCCTTTATGTAGGGTAGCTACTTTTGGGCATCGCTTATTACCAAATTCCAATTCCCTTTCTATCTTCACCAAATAGTAAAGCAACAAGAATATAAAATCCTCCTCTGATACCACTTTGTAACATCCTGACCCGACCTACCATTTAACCAGATTACTGAACTAGTCTCTACATGGCCTCAAGCACATCTCCCAAAATGCCAAAGGCTGCCGACTAGCAGTGGGGGCCTTGGTGAGTCATTGGGGAGACTATTCTCTCATTACCAGAGTGTAGAACATTGGAAAATAGAGGGAGAAGTAAACCATATAAGTAAAAACTGTAAGGAGTGGGAGACTTATATAGATAAACAAAACTAAAGGTAATTTCATATAAAAATTGATGATACATGTTACGTGTTCTAATAAAGAATCCAAAACAATTAAATTGATGAAAGATACAATACATGTCATAAAAGAACAAAAGTATCCCAGTATCATCGCAAGCCTTAGCTCAGTCCCATGCTATCCCGCTCCCAAGAAACAATTCAAGTACCTATACCAGGGTGCTTTCCTTTCTCATTACCTGCAATCATATATTCTTCTTAGGTCCAAAACATGACCCAAACAGGGTGTGAGACTAAATCACAGTAGGCAACTACCTAACGTTTATGCTAATCAGTTTGTGAATATATAAAGCAGGTAGTATAAATAAGTAAGTTAGTAAACCATGAAGTACTCAAAGTAATCCAGTGATGATATTTTCGTCAGGAACAGTACAACCTCTCCCTCATGCATGATAGAACCTCACCCACAGGCACAATGGAACCTCATTTGCAGGAATAATAGAACCTTTCCTACAGGAATAATAGAACCTAATCTGTAGGCATAATAGAACCTCACCCATAAGCATAATATAACCTCACTCATATGCATAATAGAACCTCTCCCACAGACAAATCACAATCCCAAGCATTAACACACATTGGTCAAGGGGAAATTCATCATCACATACCCTTAATCATTTCAAATTACAAATAAATCATATTATAATTCCCTTCACATCAAATTCCATTTTTAACAACCAGTAAATGGGATAGGAAGGCACGCCTTATAGCCATCCTGGGCCAAAATCCATAAAGGGTCAACCAAGGAAACTCACCAATGGGGTGGTCCTGGTTCAAAGTAAACAACCTAAAATAGGTATAACCATGACTATTCAATTACCTATAACACAATAGGTAATAACAGGGATCAATTTCAGATTAAGGCGATAACCCAAAAATGGGCTCACGACACTCTAGCATATATAAACAGCATGAAAATCAACAAAAGGCACAAGACCACCTACCTTGGGTTTGTGCTTGATAGCTCATCTAGTATTAGTCTCCGATTCATCTCAATTTGGAAGAAATCTGGAGAATGGCTGAAGAATGAGAAATTAGGGCATATGATCCTTAATTCAAACTTTGTTCTTGATTACCAAATGAATCAAGAAAGGTTAAAATGGAATTGAGAGCATACTATTGTGGATCAAAGAAGATGATTCGCATTCGAATACGAGGTCAAATGAAGAACGGAGCTCAAATCCAAGAGTAGTCTAAGGGGATAGCTTCCAAGGAGGAGGGAATGAATTCTACCAATGGGTGAAGAGGTAGCCTAAGTTTTGTTTAATAAGTTATTTAAATTAAATATAATATTAAAAAAACAAAACACAACTATCTGCATGGTTTGCCTAAATGGTTTTCCAAACCGTGCGACAACCGTGCGAGGCTCACTGAAAGCCAAAGGGCACCCACATGGTTACCCCTAAAATTTTGACAAACCGTGCACAAACTGTGTCCAGGCCCCCTACCTAGTTTACTGAAATTTTAGACCAGGGCCCACAGTGTAGCCAAACTGTGTGCATGTCATGTGAAAACCGTGTATGAGGTCATTTTGAGCCCAAAACATGGTTCCAGGCTTCCAACAGGCCTCAGACACCTCCAACACACCTGTGATCAAGTTGGTAATTCATATAAGACCTTATATGAGCATTTAAACCAAGAATTGATGAAAAAATCAAGATAAATTCCTCAAATAATAATCAGGTTCTTACAGCATAGTTCATGGTTGGCACATAGTTAGTACTAACCATACCCCATGATTGTGTGACATATATAAGGGTGGAGAATGATTTTTATAACTTGTAAGGGGTGTCCTAGAATATTTTTAAGGCTGGATATATAATGCCTCATCCCCAGAAGTCCAGATTTGGTGAATTATTTTATTACATAATCAAAGATACAAGCTTCAAATCCCAAGGGACCGAACAGTTTAGTAGTTTTGGAAAACAAGATTACATACATGATATCCATATTACATTGTGAAAGGAAATAATGCATAAAAATTAAAAGCTTAGCATCCATGAAAATCATTTATGGATTCATCTTCGTAACCTAGGGAAATGAAACATAATAAGGGTGATTTCAAATGCTCATTGAGGGTAAGTACAATGGAATAAATAATGAGTCAATGAGAATAAATCTAGATGTACATTTCAATAATTGAATACACATTCTATTCAAATAACTAGATAAGTCATAATCAATATGGAATGGTAAATAATTGAAACATGTGCCATTTAAATAACTAGATAAGGAATAATCAATATGGAATGGTAAATAACTATAAAACATTCCATTTAATAAATAAGCTGAGAATGAAATGTATCCATATATAGTTTCAAAGAAATAATCTCATGGATAATAATAATAATAATAATTAAATTATTAATATATGAAATTCTTAATTATTGGATGCCATGTTTCCTAGGTACATGGTACCTTTACCATGAAGACATTTTACAAGATGGTTTTATCATATTAGGTAGAAACCCATCTGATTTTTTTCAATTTATTCATCTCATGATACAATATATGCATCAATTGTCTTACTTTAAATGGTCCCCAACCTGTGTTGTTCAAATCCAAAACATTCTTTATATATCGAATAATCAATTGAAAAAGATTTAACATCCAAGTGTAACATATGACATTGAAACATTTGAATACCATGAAGACAATTAGATTTATAATTTGATATGTAAAAGGGAAGTGAAGTGCATTGTGTTGCATTTGTTGTCAATGAGGCATGAAGTTGTCTTGGAATGAATGGATGTCAAGGAGTCAAGATGTGAATGTCAAAGGATGTGATGGTGTTGGTGGTAAAGGAGAATGGCCATGGAACTTAGAGGAATGTCACTTAGGAGATTCACTAAGTGGCATTTGAGATGATGGTTTGAAACATTCTCTAAAACATCTGACGATTGCTGAACTGATCTTTAAGTTCTAAGAACTTGTATCAAGATGATACAAAGTCACAACATGATTAGAAGACCATGCATTGTCTTCACAATGCATGAGGAGTTGAAAGGAGTTCCATTCACAAGCTCGGTTGATGAAGATGAACCTTTTGAATTTCACTCCTAAGTGAAGATTAAATGTTGAGGAAGAATTGGAGGAATTCTTAAGAAGAAGAGAAGATATGAATAAGGGATGATGGATGAGAAGATGAAGATGTGGCACTTGGCATGTTACACTTGGTCACTTTGTTTAACAAAGGACTTAGTGTTTTTGTTGCAAAAAATAGGCCACCAAGGAGGCCAGCCGAGGGTCATCACCCAAGGCACATGTGGGACTCAAGGTCACCACGCCCATGGGGAACCCTCAGGCCAAGGCAGCATCCCTTGAGGCAGGGGCGCACCCAAGACAACCGAGTGGGCGCCTGGGGCACGCCCGGAGGAGCGCAGGGGGCCGTGTGTAAGCCCCCGAGGGCACGCGGTGGTGAAGCCCGCGCACCCAGGATGCATAGTGGGCGCTAGGTGCGCGCCCGCAGGAGGCAAGAGTGGGCACAGAGCGCGCCCGCAGGGAGAACACGGTGCGGGGCGGCACCGTGGAGGGAGAAGTTCAACTGGCGGGTTGAGGGAGCGCCAGGCTTATAAGCCGCGTGAAAACAGGGCTGCGTTTCGATGTGGGACGGCGAAATTTCACTCGGGAACGATCCTGGCCGCACGATCAATCGCGCGCCAGATCTCAGCCGCCCATCTAATCCGCCGCGGCCCAACCAGATCGCGGTCGTCCGATGTATCTCCATCGTCTGATCCGACGGCCGTGGCTTCGTCCTCTTCCTCGAGCCCGAGCCGAAGCCACCCGCGAGCAGCCGCTGAACCAGAGGCATCCCGACGACATATCTCGAGCTCCCGGCCACCATTTTCGAATCCGAAGCCTCCATTGAGCTCGTCTGGCCATAACGAACAGGATCATGCCTAAAAATGACCATGCATGCAGTGTATGGAGAATTTTGAATGAGGCCGAGGCAAACGGAGTTGCCGAGGCATCGGGGTATTTGTGTTTTGCATGGGATAGCCAAACCGAGGCCGTGCATGCGTTCGAAATCGCATGCACGAGGAAGAGAAAAATTAAATGAAATCCCGCGGTGAAACAGAGAGTAAAAGCAAGATTCGTAAAGATTTTTAAAGAACCGAAATCTTCGGTGATTCAAGATTTATTGCACGCGGATAATCTGAGGCATCTCTGCCTATAAAAGGAGAGGCCGAGACCTCTGAGCAGCTTGCTGATGCGCTGAAGTTTTGAAAGACCCGTGAGAAGCCTTTGAGCCTCGCGAAGAGTTTGAAGCCCCGCGCAAAGAACTTGCGCGGCTATTGTTCTCGGTGCCATCTGAGGCCCGAAGGAGTCCCTTTTGCGCATCCCTTGCGCGAAAGAAGTGAAGGGGAGATCCCCTGCGCGCTAATCCTTGCGCGGCAGGAAGAACCGGGGTCGCACCAAGCCTTGCGCGCCCACGGTTGAAGCCCCGCGGTGTTGCAGCTTGCACACCCGAACGCTTGCACGGCCAAGTGCACCCTTGCACTTGCGCGCCCACGGCTGAGGTCCTTTGTGCCTTGTGCTTGCGCGACAGAAGCAGTGAAGGAAGACCGAGTCCCTTGCATCCTTCGGTGTGTGCTAAGTGCAAAGAATATCCGAGGCACCTTGTGTGCAAAGGAGGGAAAGGCCGTAGCCAGTGGTGGTTGTGAAAAGAAGTGGAGAAGGCCGTATCCCTTGTTGGGTGTGCTCACTTGAAGATTAAAAGAAAAAGAACAAAGTGTGTGTGCAAAGGAAGTGAAAGGCCGTAGCCTTATGTGAGCATCAAGTGAAGACCTAGCATATTGGGTGTATGCTAAGTGAAGAACAAGAAACACCCTACGGCCACTTATGTGTGTGCCATGTGCTAAGAAGGCCACACTTTGTGTGTGCAAGTGAAGAAGGCCAAGACTTGTGTTTGCTAATTGATCAAAGGAAGTGTGTGTGTGCAAACAAAACAAGAAGGCCACTACACCCTACGGGCAGTGGGTGTGCAAAGAGAGGAAGGCCAAGGCTTAGTGCCTTTGTGTGCAAATTGAACAAGTGAAGGCCGTATCCCTTGTGTGTGCACACTATTGAAGAACAACTAAAAAGAACACTAAAGTGTGTGTGTGCAACAAGAAGAGGAAGGTCACTACAAGTGTGTGCTAAGTGAAGAATTTGTGTGTGCAAACTAAAGAAGTGGCCGAACCTAGGTGTGCACTAAAAGTGAACACACTTAGAAGAAGTTGAAAGGAGGACATCCACACTAAAGTAGAACACACTCTAAGTGTGTAAACAAATTGGATAAAGTGTGTGAAGTTCGGAGAAGGTGTGTGCTATAATTGATTACACCCTTTGTGGGTCTACTGCACCAAGAAGAAGAAAAGGAGAGTGCATGCATGCATGCATGCACGTGCACATGTGAACAGTGCTAAATCAGTGGTGTGCAACAGAGACTGGACCAGACCAAAGATAAAGATATTATTTGTCTGAGCATTCAGTAATTGGAGAGAAGCCGGGGCATCCTTTGAAGAAGGTGATAAAGCCCGAGCTAGATGAGAAGACCTGTTCACCACAAGTGATCAGAAGAAGAGCAAGGCCAGCAGTCTTTATCCCAGACTGCTGAGGATACTTGAAGAAGAACTTAAAGTGAAGAAGAGCTACTCGTGTGACTCGAGGAGCCAAGAGAAGACTCTGTGGGACTCAGGGAGAAGAAGTCTTCAGTGGGATTCTGGAGCAGGCCAGTGGGACTCTGGTAACACTGTGGGACGCAGTATAAAGACCCTCCTGTGGGACTCAGGAGAGGTACAGTGGGACTCTGTATCGACCATTGTAATTTTAACAGGTTATAATGGAGAATCCATGCTTGGAGAGCATGGCAAGGATGTAGGCCTTTGGTGACGAACCTTGTAAATCTTTGTGTCCAGTGCCTTTACATTTACTGCATCATTCGTGGAAAGGTGAGAGATACAAGAAGAGTGGATCGAGGCTTTAACCAGCCATAGAGGTTTAATTGATTAAGAATCAATTAGTAAAAAGTTTTAAGGGATCACTGATTCACCCCCTCCCCCTCTCAGTGATTCACACTGATCTGGGCACTTCAATT
The DNA here is from genome assembly GCA_963277665.1 of Viscum album. Classification (NCBI taxonomy): domain Eukaryota; kingdom Viridiplantae; phylum Streptophyta; class Magnoliopsida; order Santalales; family Viscaceae; genus Viscum; species Viscum album. The sequence continues at coordinate 108,602,405 of OY728135.1, forward strand.
GGTATCAGAGCGAGGTTACCTCTAAAAGATCCAAGAGAGTCTATATGGAGTGCAGATTTGAGGAAATGAAAGAACAACCTCAAATGGAGATATCTGCCAAGACTCTGAAAAACAGAATGAAGAAACAGGCAAAGAAGATGAGGAAGAAGGTTGCTGCAATCAGAGAAACTCCTTCTATGGAAAGAAATGTGAAAGTCACATCAGATGACAATTCCTTTTATCATTCTTCTGATGAAGCCTGCTCTAGCTGTGATGAAGATGGAAGGAACAATGATCTTCTAAATGCAATCAAATATCTTCAGAAGCGAGTCCCCAAGGAAATTGCAATGTGTATAGCTACAGGCCTCCTTGATCTTCAAGAAGAAAAATTACAGCTAGAAGATGAAGCCAATTCTCTGGAAGTCCAATTGGCTAAAAGGGTTGGCATAACCAACACTCTCAGAAAACTGGTAAATGCCAAAGATGAAACAGTATCTCTTTGCAATGAAAGATATGAAGACACTGCTGAAGAATTGCAAAGAAGCCTTTCTGAGAAAGAAATATTTAAAGTATTGGTCAAAGAAGTTTTCCATGCACTGGAAAAGAGGCACAAAGTGTCAATGGTTGTCAGAGATGCTCAACTAGAAGACAAAGACAAAAGGGTGAAGGAGCTGGACAACTCATTGCTTGAAATGAAGCAAGTGCATGAAGACCAGATGAAACAGCTGGAAGAGAAATGGGAAGGAAGGCTAAGAACAGTTAATGATGAGAAGAACTCCCTTAACATGAAATGCCTAGAACTAGAGGTGATATTGAAAAATCAGCAATCACCCAAAGCTAAATCCTCCCAGTCAGCTGAAAGAAGAAATGTTGCTACTCAAGTGAACCTTGAGCAGGATGATTCTAAGAGAAAGACATCCTCCAATAAAAGTGCAACATCTTCTAGAAAGAAGGTACCATCCATACCATCTTGTACTCATGCTTCTAAAAGTGTTTCTACTAAAAGTTCAGGATGGAAGAATGAATCCAAACAAGTATGGATGAAGACAGTAAAGAAAGAGAGCTCTCCTGAAACAACACAACAAATCAAGAAAAGTTCCCAACAATCAGAAGGACTGAAAAGGTCAAGATTCGTGGGACAATGCTGGTGTTGTAACAAGTATGGGCATTGTGCAAAGGATTGTTGGTACAATCCACTGAATGCCAAAGCACAGAGGAAGACCATGCCAAGGGGGAGCAAGCCAGAAGAAAGGAAGCAACATCCACAGGTCCAGAGACATCTGTTTACTGCTAACAGATTTGGATTACATGACAACATCTGGGATGGTTGCAAAAGTGGTCAAAAAGATACATGTCAATCTCCAACTGTATCCAGAGCTCAAAAGAAGAAAAGATCACTGAACCTGGCTCAGAGAGATTCCTTGGGAAGCAAGCAGAAGAAAGTGGAAGATGCTCCCAAGAAGAGTTTGAAGAATGAAGAGAAGTCCTTGGAGTCTAAATCCAAGAAGGGTGAGTCATCCAGAAGGACCACCAAGAAATGCTTCTACTGTGGAAAGAAAGGACACATCATGGACCTTTGTAAAGAAGCCATGAAACTAAATAGAAGCAGACTGTACTCCAAAAGACAATCAATCCAGAAGAAGAAGGGATTGATTGAAAATAAGTTGCCTAAGAGAGGTAGCTTAGCAGCATCCAAAGAACCATGTGGAACTTCCAAAACTGAGGCCACTCTTCCAAATGATATACTTGTCATATGGCCACATCAGTTGCAACTTGCCAAAGATCTCCAGAGAGCTGAAGATGAAGTTCTGGCAATTGCTAAGGCAAAAAGGAAGAAGAAGATTTCACATGAAGATGTATTGAGATCCACACCAGCACAATCATCAATGAAGATCAAATGTGCAAGTGTGAAGACTGGTGAAAATGGGACATCTCGGTTGAGAGAATATTCTCAACCTTGTTGTTCACATTTATGAACCAAGGAGGTTCCATCTTATTCCCTTATACTATTGGTATTTACATGTGCTGACATTGCAGGGAATTGAAGATGATGATCATTCTCAGCTGGAGGATGGTTTGGATTGAATAGAGTGCACCCCTTGAGGGGGAGCCAATCTGAAGAAGATGGGATTCTGAGATTAAATACCATCTTGAGAGAAGTGAAGGTATTCCAATCATACTTTCATCCCTTGTTTCTTAATTGCATTCATCATGACAATTAAGGGGGAGTATTGATTGAAGACAAATAGATGAAAGGGGGAGCTTTATCATTGCACTGAACTTTCTAATGAGTTTTGTGAAGTATGTGCAGGATTTAGCAATTCATTGTTATATCTGAAAATTTTTCAAACCCCTAAGCATGATCTCACATGTGTAGAGAATTATGGACAGCATTGAGTACCATGGTTATATCACTCTTGTTTTCTACACCGGGTTAGCCCAAGTAGACTTAGAGCTGATTTACTAAAGGTTCTTTGCTAAAGAAGAACATGTGACATCATCCCTCTCTCAGTGTTTTTCAAGAAAATACTTTTCAAAGGGAGGAAGAGATATTGTGTAAGAGAACCACACCACACCTTTGCATTTGATTGCCAATAAGGGGGAGAAATATTGGCACACATATTGACCCATTCATATGTGCTGAAGGAGTGTATTGACAACAAATACAAAGGGGGAGATTGAAGTGCATTGTGTTGCATTTGTTGTCAATGAGGCATGAAGTTGTCTTGGAATGAATGGATGTCAAGGAGTCAAGATGTGAATGTCAAAGGATGTGATGGTGTTGGTGGTAAAGGAGAATGGCCATGGAACTTAGAGGAATGTCACTTAGGAGATTCACTAAGTGGCATTTGAGATGATGGTTTGAAACATTCTCTAAAACATCTGACGATTGCTGAACTGATCTTTAAGTTCTAAGAACTTGTATAAAGATGATACAAAGTCACAACATGATTAGAAGACCATGCATTGTCTTCACAATGCATGAGGAGTTGAAAGGAGTTCCATTCACAAGCTCGGTTGATGAAGATGAACCTTTTGAATTTCACTCCTAAGTGAAGATTAAATGTTGAGGAAGAATTGGAGGAATTCTTAAGAAGAAGAGAAGATATGAATAAGGGATGATGGATGAGAAGATGAAGATGTGGCACTTGGCATGTTACACTTGGTCACTTTGTTTAACAAAGGACTTAGTGTTTTTGTTGCAAAAAATAGGCCACCAAGGAGGCCAGCCGAGGGTCATCACCCAAGGCACATGTGGGACTCAAGGTCACCACGCCCATGGGGAACCCTCAGGCCAAGGCAGCATCCCTTGAGGCAGGGGCGCACCCAAGACAACCGAGTGGGCGCCTGGGGCACGCCCGGAGGAGCGCAGGGGGCCGTGTGTAAGCCCCCGAGGGCACGCGGTGGTGAAGCCCGCGCACCCAGGATGCATAGTGGGCGCTAGGTGCGCGCCCGCAGGAGGCAAGAGTGGGCGCAGAGCGCGCCCGCAGGGAGAACACGGTGCGGGGCGGCACCGTGGAGGGAGAAGTTCAACTGGCGGGTTGAGGGAGCTCCAGGCTTATAAGCCGCGTGAAAACAGGGCTGCGTTTCGATGTGGGACGGCGAAATTTCACCCGGGAACGATCCTGGCCGCACGATCAATCGCGCGCCAGATCTCAGCCGCCCATCTAATCCGCCGCGGCCCAACCAGATCGCGGCCGTCCGATGTATCTCCATCGTCTGATCCGACGGCCGTGGCTTCGTCCTCTTCCTCGAGCCCGAGCCGAAGCCACCCGCGAGCAGCCGCTGAACCAGAGGCATCCCGACGACATATCTCGAGCTCCCGGCCACCATTTTCGAATCCGAAGCCTCCATTGAGCTCGTCTGGCCATAACGAACAGGATCATGCCTAAAAATGACCATGCATGCAGTGTATGGAGAATTTCGAATGAGGCCGAGGCAAACGGAGTTGCCGAGGCATCGGGGTATTTGTGTTTTGCATGGGATAGCCAAACCGAGGCCGTGCATGCGTTCGAAATCGCATGCACGAGGAAGAGAAAAATTAAATGAAATCCCGCGGTGAAACAGAGAGTAAAAGCAAGATTCGTAAAGATTTTTAAAGAACCGAAATCTTCGGTGATTCAAGATTTATTGCACGCGGATAATCTGAGGCATCTCTGCCTATAAAAGGAGAGGCCGAGACCTCTGAGCAGCTTGCTGATGCGCTGAAGTTTTGAAAGACCCGTGAGAAGCCTTTGAGCCTCGCGAAGAGTTTGAAGCCCCGCGCAAAGAACTTGCGCGGCTATTGTTCTCGGTGCCATCTGAGGCCCGAAGGAGTCCCTTTTGCGCATCCCTTGCGCGAAAGAAGTGAAGGGGAGATCCCCTGCGCGCTAATCCTTGCGCGGCAGGAAGAACCGGGGTCGCACCAAGCCTTGCGCGCCCACGGTTGAAGCCCCGCGGTGTTGCAGCTTGCACACCCGAACGCTTGCACGGCCAAGTGCACCCTTGCACTTGCGCGCCCACGGCTGAGGTCCTTTGTGCCTTGTGCTTGCGCGACAGAAGCAGTGAAGGAAGACCGAGTCCCTTGCATCCTTCGGTGTGTGCTAAGTGCAAAGAATATCTGAGGCACCTTGTGTGCAAAGGAGGGAAAGGCCGTAGCCATTGGTGGTTGTGAAAAGAAGTGGAGAAGGCCGTAGCCCTTGTTGGGTGTGATCACTTGAAGATTAAAAGAAAAAGAACAAAGTGTGTGTGCAAAGGAAGTGAAAGGCCGTAGCCTTATGTGAGCATCAAGTGAAGACCTAGCATATTGGGTGTATGCTAAGTGAAGAACAAGAAACACCCTACGGCCACTTATGTGTGTGCCATGTGCTAAGAAGGCCACACTTTGTGTGTGCAAGTGAAGAAGGCCAAGACTTGTGTTTGCTAATTGATCAAAGGAAGTGTGTGTGTGCAAACAAAACAAGAAGGCCACTACACCCTACGGGCAGTGGGTGTGCAAAGAGAGGAAGGCCAAGGCTTAGTGCCTTTGTGTGCAAATTGAACAAGTGAAGGCCGTATCCCTTGTGTGTGCACACTATTGAAGAACAACTAAAAAGAACACTAAAGTGTGTGTGTGCAACAAGAAGAGGAAGGTCACTACAAGTGTGTGCTAAGTGAAGAATTTGTGTGTGCAAACTAAAGAAGTGGCCGAACCTAGGTGTGCACTAAAAGTGAACACACTTAGAAGAAGTTGAAAGGAGGACATCCACACTAAAGTAGAACACACTCTAAGTGTGTAAACAAATTGGATAAAGTGTGTGAAGTTCGGAGAAGGTGTGTGCTATAATTGATTACACCCTTTGTGGGTCTACTGCACCAAGAAGAAGAAAAGGAGAGTGCATGCATGCATGCATGCACGTGCACACGTGAACAGTGCTAAATCAGTGGTGTGCAACAGAGACTGGACCAGACCAAAGATAAAGATATTATTTGTCTGAGCATTCAGTAATTGGAGAGAAGCCGGGGCATCCTTTGAAGAAGGTGATAAAGCCCGAGCTAGATGAGAAGACCTGTTCACCACAAGTGATCAGAAGAAGAGCAAGGCCAGCAGTCTTTATCCCAGACTGCTGAGGATACTTGAAGAAGAACTTAAAGTGAAGAAGAGCTACTCGTGTGACTCGAGGAGCCAAGAGAAGACTCTGTGGGACTCAGGGAGAAGAAGTCTTCAGTGGGATTCTGGAGCAGGCCAGTGGGACTCTGGTAACACTGTGGGACGCAGTATAAAGACCCTCATGTGGGACTCAGGAGAGGTACAGTGGGACTCTGTATCGACCATTGTAATTTTAACAGGTTATAATGGAGAATCCATGCTTGGAGAGCATGGCAAGGATGTAGGCCTTTGGTGCCGAACCTTGTAAATCTTTGTGTCCAGTGCCTTTACATTTACTGCATCATTCGTGGAAAGGTGAGAGATACAAGAAGAGTGGATCGAGGCTTTAACCAGCCATAGAGGTTTAATTGATTAAGAATCAATTAGTAAAAAGTTTTAAGGGATCACTGATTCACCCCCTCCCCCTCTCAGTGATTCACACTGATCTGGGCACTTCAGGAAGTATAAATACACCACATACATGAAATAAGTTCTGAATATGTCATTTATCTCACATATGTAAAAAGTGATATGAAAATCCTTACCTCACACTTATTTTTTAGTTATTTGTGATTTAACCACCTTTAAAATAGTTTAAAACTTGTTATTAATTTATATTATAACATTATTAATATTTATTATATTATATATATTCTTATTTTATTTTTTCATCACCATTTTGTTGACAATATTTTGTTGTTGCCCTTGTTTCTGGTGTTAACTTCTTCATTTTTCTAGGCGTATTTTATCATAAAATTTTAGATTATTTTTCATATGATATATATATATATATATCCAACATATTCAGTATTATATTAATGTTATTAATATCACATTTAATAATTAAATACATTTTTATAGCAATTCTTGAATTTTTGATATGGAATATGAATTGCATTGTATCACAGAGACGGTTGGCCATATGTATGCACGAGCGACGATATAATTCCATTAATAAGTGAATGGATAAAAGGTTTATGATATATTAATTTTTACAAGATCAATATAATGTCATAATTATATTACATATTCTTTATTCTAATCATTATACCCATCCAGTTAAAGTGGTGATGAAAAAAAGATTACACCATGGCATGGAGATGGTAAGTCATATGTACGCACATGTGGTGATTTTTATTTTCATATGATGAATAAAACTTGGAATATGTTTTTCCCAGAACCATAATAATATATAAAAATATATATGATACTATATTTATTAATTTAGCATGGAAACAACACATGAAGAGGAAGCAAAAGAAGAAATGAACTTGAATGAGTTAGTAAAAATGATTCCATATTATTTAGTGGGCTTCCTTTAGATCTATTCTTATGGGATATATGGTAGGAATTTTTAGAGAACGAGGAACTGCATAACTTGAATAAGGATGTTTTATAGAGAAATAGGCATGGTTTGGTTGATCTATAAGGTTCAAAGTGGTGTGATAAAGGGGGGGAGGAGGTTCCCTTTTATAATTGAGGTGATGGTCACTTTTGGAAACTCTCAAAATATTAAGTTAATATAAATTAATTTCCAGTTTAAAATGGATCAAAAATGATTTATTTTGAATATAAGATGAATATTTGTAAAAATAATCTCAAACATTAATTTTTAGACTTGTTTAAGTTACATTATTATCCTTATCATTTGGTTATAACCTATAGTTAACCCTTTTAACTCGTAATAATACATCATTTAATTTACACTTTGAGGGATTATATAATTAATATAAAATTACAAAAGACCAATAAATGTGCCATTGATGAAATTTTAGGAATTATCCCAATCATTTGTCTAAAGTTGTGTTTTTTGTTAATTTTAAAACATTTAATAAATCTTTATTTATTTTAAAATATCAATAATGTCAATTTTAATAGTATTAATTACTTAGCTTTTTAAAAATCTCATAAAAACAATATAAATTCAAACCAATAATTATAAAACACCAATAACATGTCAAAAGAATCTAAAAATTCATATATGACAGTAATCACCTCAAATTATATTTATTTTAGTATTTTTAAATTTATTTATTTGATATTTTCTTTACTTTAACAATTAATTCATCATCATTGTGTAAGCCTTTAATTTAATTATTTATTCTCTATTAATTTAAAATAAATTATCCTGATAAAGAAAAAAAATTATCTTTGAAATGAATATTTATAGTTTAATAGATCCCCTATATATTGAAATTATAAAAGTATTTTCCTCGTTAAATACAATATACTGACAAAATTAACTTTTCATTGAATGTAATATTATAAATTTCATTCTCTCATCCAAGTGGATTCGAGAGGTTATAATTTTGGAACAAGGATTATTTACGTCAAAACAAACTCATCCAATGAAATTAGGATAAGTTTTAGGGTAATTTTATTGTCTTTATAATATTATTTTTACCCATAATTACATGATTTACTCTTAACCATAGTAATTAAAATATTAATAAATTTACTATTTATATGCCAAAAAATAAAATAACCCTATTTACATTATTTGTACCCATTGATTACAAATATAAAATTTATTTTTCAAAATTAAAAATATAAAATTACAATAATTATTCTAAAATTAATCTCATTGACAGAATGAGAAAATGGGTTATTAAAGTGAAAATGTACATAATATTGTAATGTTTTTATATTCATATTCAATGTACAATTCACTGAAATGACATACATTGTAATAAATGATATAAAACTAATCTATTTATACTTTAAAACTAATTAAAAATATTATTTTACACTATAAATTATATAGAATAAAAAATTGTTTAAAATAAAATATTTTATCACTATTCATTATACCATAAAACTTATCAGAAAAATAACCAAAATCAACAAAAGTAAATTTTTTATATTCATATTTTAAATAAGAATTTTATTTTTTCAATTATAACATATAAAATTATCAAGAATTGGATTTAAAATAGGTTCTTTATTAAAAGGTGATAAAACTACTTTTATAAAAATAAATGTTTTATATGTGATATTGGGTTTGTTCTTATTTTATGCCAATAAAATAAATTTGATGAATGTAAAAATATTTTATTGGATATATAATATATAAATTTACTATATGAATTCTCTAAAAGTGTTACAATTTAATTAATTGTGCAAAACGTGACTAAATAGTGTTTTGTTCAAACTCGTTATTGTGTGCATTGTATGCAATCAACAAAATTAAATTTATTCTAAAAGGAAAAAATAGTAATGTATTGGGGTGAAACATTTTTCCATACTTAAAAAAATTTGTCTTAGAAATGTTTTGGGGTGCTACCTTATAAAAATATTTGGGTAGTTCTCCTTCATATATTCCTCCGGTTCCCATGTTGCTTCTTCCAATTTGTGATTTCTCTAGAGTACCTCTACAAGATGAGTCATCTGATTCCTAAATACTTGCTCTATAGTATCAATAATTTGGATGGGTTATTTACTTTATGAGAGGTAAGTATTTAAATCTATTTAATCAAAGGTGACCACATGTGTTAGGTCAGGCATGTACTTCCTTAGCAGAGATATATGAATCACATCATGTACGTTTGAGATATTTGGCGGCATTTCCAAATGATAAGAAACAACTCCAATCCTCTAAAAAATTTAAAAGGTTCCAGTGTACCTAGTACATATTTTTCCTTTTTCACCAAACCTTGTAACACCCTTCAATGCAGATCCCACTAGGAACTATAAATCATCCCTTCGATTATAAATATAACTCATTTTCCAACTTTGATCTCCTTTAATATGAGCCTGAATAAAATTTACATTTTTTATCATCTATTCATTAGGTTGTGAGCCTATAAGTTTCCTTTCACCAACTTCATCTCTCAACAAGTTTGATTATGACATCTCTTTTGATATAATACTTTATACAGCACCATTTGAATACATGAATGGAAACTATTATTTTATAAAAAACTCTACCAATGGTTGGTATTGATCCCACAGACTTTGAAAGTCAGGTGACCATTATCTTAACATTTCTTCCATTGTTTTCATTGATCTTTTTGAATTTTCATCAGTTTGTGGATGGTAGGCATTCCTCAAATGAAGCTCAGTATTTAGAGCCTTCTGAAGACTCTTCAAAAATTTTGATGTAAAACAAGGATCTCAATTAGAAAAAAATTGATAAAGGTGCACCATGAAGTATTAAAACGTCATTAATATAGAGTCTTCTTATGTGTTAAATAGGTAAATCTTCTCTTATATCAAGAAAATGTACTTATTTGGCAAGGATATCAAAAATAACCCATATCGCAGCATTTTTTCTAGGATTCCTTGGTAGTCCTATGATAAAGTCCATAGTAATGTCATTACCTTTCAACATAGGAATAGAAAGAGGTTTCAAGACTCCTTTAAGATGAATCCTCATGGCTTTAACTTCTTTAAAAACCACACAAATAGACACATAATTAGCAATTTCCCACTACATGTTATCCCAATAAAATATTTTCTTCAATTCCCTATAAATATTTGTGATACCTGGGTGTATAGAGAAATTTGAGGTATGATCATCATCCAATAATTATATTTTTAGAATAGGTATAAATGGAACACATAGCCTCTTTTCTAATTTTAAAACACCATATTCATAAACAAAGTCTTCTAATTTTCCTTCCTTCACACCTTTAATTTTCATCCAAAGGTTCTCATCATCAGATTCATAGTTCATTATCTTCTCTAATAAAGCTGGTTTTGAATTAATTTAGAAAATGATTGATGTTTATCCTTCCATAGAAATTCCCATATCCATCTTTACTAGATCCATGAACATAGGATCCTTCTCAATCCTCATTTGGGTTAGAACTCAATGATCCTTCCTGCTCAATGAATTCATTACTTTATTTTCCTTACCTGGGTGTTTTTGTATTGAATAATCACAATCCTTGAGTAGTTTGAGCCATCATCTTTGTCTCATGTTGAGATCCTTCTATGAGAAGATGTATTTCAGACATTTATTATCCATGTAAATCTCACATCATTCACCATAGGGGTATTGTATATATATTTTTAAAGAAAATATAACAATTGCAAGATCAATATTATGGGTTGGATAGTTTTGTTTGTGAGTATTCAATTGCCTTGATGTATATGCGATAAATTTATCATTTTTTATTAGGACAAAACCAATTCCACTCTTTGATGTATCACTATATGTTACAAACTCATCACTTCAAGATGGTAGAGTCAAAATCGGAGCATTGACTAATCTTTTTTTAGTTCATAAAAATATTCTTTACATTTCCTTATCCAAACAAACATAGCCACTTCATGTTTAATCTTCCTTAACGGTATAGCCAATCAGGAAAAATGATGAATGAACCACTGGTAATAACTCGTGAAACCAATGAAACTATATACCTCACTTATTTTTGTTGTTGTATGACATACTCTGATAGCCTTTCTGTTTCTAGGATCAACTGATATTCCATACTTAGAGAAAATATGGCCAAGAAAACGAATTTCTTGAAACTAGAAATCACACTTACTATATTTCCCATATAACTCTTCCTTTCTAAGATCCTTAAGACTAATATGAAATTGATTCTCATGATCCTTGTAGCTTTAATAAGAAACCATAATATCACCAATGAATACCACAAAAAAATCAAGAAGATATTCCTTGAATACTTGTTCATTAGGTCTATAAAAACATGGCGTGCATTAGTCAATCCAAATGGAATTACTATAAACTCGTAATGTCCATACATGGTCTAAAAATATGTTTTAAAAATGTATTACTTCTTTACTGGAAATTGGTGGTAACCAGAATAAAGATCATTCAATAAAAAATATTGGGATCTATAAAGATGCTCAAACAAGTCATCAATGTGAGGTAGTGGATACTTTTTCTTTATTGTAATAGAATTTATTTAACTAGAATAAATGCACAACCTTAGGGATCTATATTCCTTCTTAATAAAGAGAATAGGGGCTCCCCATTGTGAAATTATAGGGAGAATAAATCCCTTATTACCCAAATCATCTAGTTGATTCTTCAACGCCACTAATTTCATAGTGGGCATTCTATAAGGATTCTTTGATATTGGCCTTGCATCGGGGGTTAAATCAATGGGAAATTCAACGTCATTCTATGAGGGTGTCTAGGTGATTCCTCAAGACATACATCAATGTATTCCCACACAAAAGGAATGTCTTAAATTTGAAGATTACCTTCTCCATCCCATGATGTTGTTTTCTCTTCTTCCCCTGTAATTTTATTCAGTGTAGCTAATGGGGTTGGATCTAGATAAGAATCAGGCAAGGAATCTTATACTCTGAAGATAAGTAATTTTTGTATCTTCCTCAAAAATCATAATTTTCATCCTCTTAAAAAAACTTTTTGCATCATATTTTGAGATCTAGTTCATACTGAGGATTATATCAAAATCAAATGTAGGTATGCTAACAAGGTCATCACGTAAAGCATGTTTTTATTTCATAATTTGGACCCCTTAACACATCTGTGTTGCAATGAGAATTCCCTTAGGAGTTGTGACTAAAAACTCTACTATTAAAACCAAAGAGAAATTTATAATTTTCATAGAAAACTGGGTAGATATAAAATAGTGCATTAATCTAGAATCAAATAAATAATTTGATAGATTTGAAGATAGGATTAATGTACATGCCACCACTTCATTGGGTACTTCTACCTCTACTGTAGTGATTGCATAATATAGTCTATATCCCCTTAGCCTCTTCTGTGTTAGATTCCCTTGATGCTTAGTGAATTGGTTTGCATATTACCCACATATTTGTGATGTTATGACACTGAACACAAGTGTTTTCCTTCTTCTCTTTTCATTCCTTGACATGATGACCCATTTCTAGACACTTATAACAAACTCACATGCATTTTAGGCATTTCCCTAGGTGACTCTTTCGACAATTGTCACATGATAGAGACTTATTTATCTTCTTTAATGACACATTCTCTATTTCATGTTGTTCAAAAGACCTTATCTTCTCATGGATTTCATTAAATATTTATGACCTCGAGAATTCCTTCTCTGTTTTGATGGCACATAAAATTAACTCTTCGTACGGTGAAAACGTCTGAGAAAGAATTTCCCTTAAGATATTTGGCTTAAGACCTTCAAAAAAGTTATCAATATTTCACTGTATGTTTCTTGTGTAATATTTATCATACCGGGATAACCTTGTAAAGGTAGCATCATAATCTGTAACACTCTCTTCTTCCTTTTGCATTAAGCCAATGAACATTCTCTTCATCTCAATTTTTAGATCATAAGGGAAGTATTTATCAAAGAATCCCTCCATAAAAGTTCTATATTTGATGAGTTATATTTATTCTTCCTCTATAGTATTTTTTATCAAGGTCCATGATTGCTCGGAATCGCTTTTGAGGCAATACACTACAACTTTAACCATTTCTATTTCATTGAATCTCATGGTCGTAAATATCATTTTGAGAGACATAATACATTGCTCAGATACAATTGGATTAGTAGTCCCACTAAATTATGGGGTATTATGTCACACAAAGTGATCCAACATAGTATATTCTCCCAGAATAATAGGTTTATCAATTTGGGAATGGTTATTTTTCTTAACCTGATTAAGTTTCCCTAGAATCTCCATAATTTTCTATGATCCAATTCTGGCTATATTGGTTTCCTCCGTGGGAAAATCTCTATAATTTCCACAAGTATTGATACTGTTTGGCCTTCCAGGAAAAATTTCTAAATAACATAATATACTTGATTAGATCATAAAATCATGAATTTCATATATGATATAATACTTAACATAAATTAAAATTTTATGCATCATAAATCATAAAATTTTGTTACTTTGGGGAAATCTCTAATTTTAAATCCTATAGAGTGGTTTGTAAAGAAAATTTGAATTATCTTAAGCATAACACCTATGAGTGTCAAACCATGTTTGTAGTAAGGCCCATTATTGTCTACAATATTATGCTAATTTCATCACAAGACAACTTTTTTGAGTTGTTACCCCTATGTCCATTTATTCCAGAACCACATCCACATATATTATCCATACATATATGTATTTCTAGGGAGAACCACATAATATCTACCATACCAAAATTCTATGATTTTATTCTATACTTATCCTTAATTTTTATCTTAGGGTTATATTACCTAATCTAATTTTTCTAAATCTATTTTCCATGTTTACTGCTAAAATTTCTCTAATACCAACTGTAGCGCCCCGACCCCAGAAGTGCAGAGCTGGTGAATTATTTTATAACATTGGAATATACACAAGCATAAAATCCCAAGGGAACAAAAAGTTTACCAGTTTTAGAAAAATATATTACATACATGATACCCATATTACATTGGGAAAGTAAATAAATCATAACAAAAATAAATTCTCATCATCCTTGAAACTCATTAAAAGGATTCCTCTTCATAACCTGGGGAATGGAAACATAATAAGGGTGAGTTCAAATTGTTATTGAAGGTAAGTACAATGGAAGGAATAATGAATCAATGAGAACAAGTCTATATGGAAATGTAAATAACTGAAAACACAAGCCATTCAAATAACTAGATTATGCATAATCAGTTTGGCATGGTAAATAACAAAAACACATGCAATTTAAATAATTGGATAAGGCATAATCAATATGGAATGGTAAATAAATGAAAAAAAAATAAATTTAATAAATATTATGAGATTGAAATGTTTCTACATATAATTTCATATCAATAATATCATGGATATTAATAATAATAACAATATTCTCAATAGAGGAAATTCATAATTGTTAGACACCATGTTTCCTAGGTACATGGTACCATTACCGTTAAGACCTCTCATAAGATAGTTTAGCATATCATGTAAAAACCCATCTGATTTGGACAGCTCATTCATCTCCTAAGACTACTAATGCATCTAGAAGCATACTTTAAATTTTCCACAACCTGTGTCATACTAGTCCAAATCATTCTTCATATATTGAATAATCATTTTGAAATGATTTTAGATCAATGTATCACATACCACATTGAAATATTTTAATACCATGAATAAAATAATTTTTATGATATGATATTTCAAAGGGTATTATTAATACACCACACATAAGAAATAAGTGGTGAATATGACATTTATCTCACATATGTAAAAAGTGAGATGAAAATCCTTACCTCACAATACCTTTTTAGTTTTACATGCTTTAACCTCCTGTATAATGGTATAAAACATGTTATTAATTTATATCAAAAACTTACTCATATTTATGATATCATATATTATGTTTTCATTTTATTTTATCATGCATTTTTTTATAATATTTTGTTGTTACCCTTGTTTTGGTTGTTAACTGCTTCATTTTCATAAGCATGTTTTATCATAAAAGTATTAGTTCTTTTGCATAGGATATATATATCCAAATTCTCAAGAATAATAGTAATGTTAAAATTATCATATCCAATCAGTAAATACTTTTTTGAGCCATTCTTGAATGTTGGATATGGAATATGAATCGCATCGCGTCGTAGAGATGGTAGGTCATACGTACGCGTAAGCGATGGTATCATTCCCTTAATAAGTGAAAGGGTAAGGAATTTTATGAAATATTAATTTTTAAAGGATCAATATCCTATCATAATTATAATATATATCCATTATTTTCATCATTAATAACATCAAGGTAAAGTTATGATGAAAAAGAGATTACACCGCGGTGTGGAGACGATAAGCCATAAATACACATGAGTGGTGAATTTTCATTTCATAGGATGTATATAACATGGAATGCGATTTTCCCATTACCATAATAATACTGCATCATATATATTATAATGTATTTATTACTTTATCATGGAAACAAAACATGAAAAGGATGTATAAGATGAAATGAACATGAATCATTAAGTAAAAATGATTACCTCTTCTTCAGTGTACATCCTTTAGATCTCTTCTTAAGGGATCAATGGTACATCTTTTGGGAGAACCAAAACCTCTATAACATGTATAAGGATGTTAGAAAGATAAATGAATAGGGTTTTTTCATGCGTTAAGGTTCATAGTGGTGTGAGGAAGTGAGGAATGAGTTTCCCTTTTGTAATTGAAGTGAGGGTCACTTTTGGAAACTCTTAAAATATTAAATTAATATAAATAAATTTCTAATTCTAAATCACTCAAAAGAAAGGTGTTTCAAAACCTATATGTGTTTGTTTTTTAATAATTTCAATCAATTATTTTTTGACATGTTTAGGTCTCATTATTACCATTGTATTTTGGCATTAACCCTTAGTTAATCCTTCTAACTGTTACTGTGCCATGATTTAATTTACACTATAAGGTTTAACATAATTACTATAAAACTAAAAAGGAAAAATAAATGGGTCATTAATGACATTTTAAGAATTATCCTAATATTTTGGCCCAATTTTATATTTCTATAAATTTTATAACATTTAATAAAGAAAATATTTATTTTAAAATATAAATAAAGTTAATTTTGACACTATTCATTAAATGACTTTTTAAAAATATCATAACAACAAGATAAATTATAAAAAAATTCGTATATAACACCAATAACATGTAAAATCCGTATAAAAAATTCTTTTATGACATTAATCATCTCAAATTATATTTATTTCAGTATTTTTATTGTCATTTATTAGATACATCCCTATATTAAACAATTATTGCGTCATCATTGTTTATGGATTTAATTTAATTAATTCTTCAAGAAAAATTACTAATAAATTATCATTATAAATATGAACATTATAGATTTCTAAATAATAATTATAGTCCAACATATCCTTTATAAAACCCAATATTAAAAATATTTCACTTGTGAAAAGAAAAAAATGTGACAAAATTGACTTTTCTTTGAATATAATATTATAAATATCATACTCTCACCCAAGTGGCCTATAAAGGATATAATTTAATAAAAACGATTCTTTTGTTCAAGACACACACATTTAGTGAAATTAGGAAAAGTGTAAGGGTGATTTTATAGTCTTTATAATATTATTTTAACCCATAATTACATGATTTACTCTTAACCGTAGTCATTAAAATATTACTAAATTTACTACTCATGTGAGCAGAAATAAAAGAACCCTACCTAAATAATTTGGAACCACTATTCCAAATATAGAATCTATTTTTCAAAATTCATAACACAAAATTTTCAATAATTAATTTTAAATCAATACCATTGATGGAATGAAAAATGGGTTATTAAAGTAAAAATGTACAAAAGATTGTAATGATTTTATATTAATAATAAATGTAAAATAGATTAAAATGACCTAAATGGTATTAAATGATATAAAAATTATTTGATTATACTTTAAAACCATTTAAAAATATAATTTATCACTATGACTTGTTTAGATTAAAAAGCTATTTTCAATTAAATGCAATATTTTATCACCATTCATCAAAACATGAAACTTTTCATAAAAATACCAAAAATTATAGAAAAGTAAATATTTATATTCCTATTTAAAATAATAAGTTTATATTTTTATATATAACATATAAAAGTGTCAAAATTGGATTTAAAATAGCTTCTCCATTAAATGGTGGTAAAAATGCTTTTATAATAATATAGGTTTTTATGTATAAAATTTTGTTTGGTCTTTCCTTATTCCTATCAAATATATTGAATGAATGTAAAAATATTTTATTGGATATATAACATATTAATAAACTATATAAATTCTATAAAAGTGTTACAGTTTAATTAACTATGAAAAATGTGACTAAATAGTGTTTTATTCAAACCCATTGTTCCATGTAATGTAAGATATCAACAAAATTAAATTTATTCTAAATGGAAAATATAGAAAAGTTTTGGGGTGTTATAATATATGTCCATTCACACAACTTATACTTGTTTTTTGAAACCATGAGAGTGCTAAACAAAATGGTGTCACTCTGTTTCTTCATAGGTAAAGGAGGTCACGTGGTTGGAGTACAGTTTGGAAAACCTGACATCCTAAATTTGAACCTCACTAAAAGTGGGAAATTTACAAATTTTTCTTTCAAAACATTATCTGATTTTACCCTAATTTCATCCTAATTTGTCTTCCTACTTCTTAGGTTGTGAATCAAGAGTTTTCAACTCTCCCAAGGATCACTCACCTTTAATTAGTTGGTGATTGAAGTTTCATTTTTTAAGATTCTAATCCCAAGGTAAGTATATGGGACCTTATTCGTCTATTTTCTAGAATACTCATAGTGTGGTGGATCCTCTTCTTCTAAGTCTCATAAACCCCATTTCCAATGGTTTCTTTACTTTGGTGTTTGTGCTTATTCTAGCTTGAATCAAGGGACAATGTTAGATGAGTGGTTTTCAGTGAGAATAAGGGAGGTGTTCTATAAGATATATCCCATAACCTTGATGTTAATCATGTGTATGTGATTTTTTATATTTCATCATTGTGATATGAAATTGTTCCATGGTTATGGATATTAAATTAGAATTTTATATGGTCTATCAGACCCTTCAAGAATCTCATGGGTTCCATTGGAGACTTGAGACCAAGCATATGGCTGCCCATGGGGTTTCTCAATCCTTTAAAAATAGTGGTTGTTCAATGATAAATTAATGGGTTTATAAGATTAAACTATTTGTACTTGTGTTTGGTATGTTATCATGGTATAAGGGGATTTTTGTCTTACATAAAAAATTAGAAGGGGTATGATATGAATAAGGGTAGAAGTGATAAATTGTTAAAGGGGTCACATTTATGTGACTAAATTACTATAAATAATACCTAATGGTTTTTGTTATGAATAAATAGAGAAAGTAACTAGTTATGGAATTATTTTTAAGGTGTTGCATGTAATGAAACTTGGAAAAATTGATAAATGAAAAGGTGCACCCTTATTGTTCGATATATTAAAGAGATCAAGTATTGGACTTTGGGATTTGGTTTTAATGAAATTGGATGAGGGAATTTGACATGGTGTTCCACATCTCTAATTGTGGTGGTTGGACATTTCACTCCACACTCCTTGATTTAGGATTTGGAAAATGGAATTCCATATCGTTGGTTGGGATTGTTGGACATGGAAATTTGTATCCCCAGTTAGATTATTGGACTAACTCCCCTTGTTAAAAATATGTGGCCACTATGATATGTAGTTCATATGATTAGTATGGGATTGATTATTTTTTATTTTCTCAGGTGTTACTTGGAACCTAAGTGCCAATGAGGTTAATTGACAATTGAATAATTATGAAACCTATATTCATTTTTTGTCTCATTTATTATTCGTTTGTGCATTTTAATACAATGTTATTAGACTAGATATTTCTTTAAACACCATTGGTGGTTAACTACTATGTTTTACTCACAAACTTGTTATGCAGTCCTGGGTACCTGAGTAGACTTCATGGATGCAAGTTGAGATAAGGGAAATGTCCTAGTTCAAGATGGATGAGTCATGATTTGTGTTGGTGTATGCATAAGGGATATTAACTTGATGTAGGGACCAAATTTTAGGAGTGTTAGTGGGTTTTGATTTTGGGTTTCCTTCAACACATGTCACTAATTTGAAAAAACATGTTTTTATATATTTATTTGTGGGAACTTATCTAGTTTTTGGATCTTCTTATGAGATGCATGGTTATTATAGGTTATTTATCTTTATTACTTTATTTCTTATTTATTTTATTTTTGTTGTTGTATTACTCTAGTAAAAAGGGTGTAGTATGTCCACATACCTTTATAGACCATCACTACTAGTCTATAGCCTCTATCATATGGGGAGGTATGCCTGAAGTGATATGGTGAACTAGGTCAGGGATCTATTTTAGTGGCATCCAGGTTGGGATGTTACATAGTATTTTGAGAGGAGTTTATTTTATAATGTTTTACTATTTGGTAAAGTTATACGGGAGGCTAAGTTATATCAATCCTTGGTAATGATCCAATGGATGGGAATAGTTAACCCATGTATGTGAGAAAACACAAGTTTTCATGGGTGGAATTGTGCTTCATGGTTTTTTCTTATTATAGTGGAATGGTATTTTTCATTGGTGAATAACTTATTATGTGTCATTACTATTTGTTGATGTTTTAGTAAAGGGATAGAATGGAATGATATTTGAGTATCGATGCATCATTTTAGGCACTTAGGGATTTATATGACATGTATCATATTTGGAACACATGGGAAAGCATGTGGTGGTGTGTTTCTTGTAGTAGCAGAAATGGTTTGTGTGAAATGAAAATGATTTATAATGAGGTTTCAATTATTTTAAATTGATATGTGTTAAATAAATGGGGTAAAATGGTTTCAAATGAGAAGTTTTTAATTTTAATTTTTGGTTTACACTAAGTTATCCATATCATAGGATTGTTGAGGGTAGTGACGGTGTTGTTATTATATCCATTGGGATAGTGTATGTAGAGTGGATATTTTATAACTATTTTTAACCCATGTTTTTCATAATTTTGTAATTCTATGTCATATTCCCTAAAACATGAATTTTTAATTGTAGAGGGATGTCACTACAACAATATCTTCAGGTAGTGTGACAGGAGGGAATTGTTGAGAATTCACCATTGATAGTGGAACTAGAACCCCCGTTGGTTCTAAGTGATGGAGCGTAAGTGAAGTTCTATGATAATTTCACTCACTTTATGAAGTAAATAGAGACTGTCCCAGTGTGGTCTGAGTATATTTAATCTAATAATGGAATTCTAATTGCAGTGTCCCACAATTTTCATTAGTGAGGGTGGACCTGAGGAAACAAAAATATGGATTGAATCTTACCATAAAATTATAGATCACATGGAAGCGCCTCATGATAAGATGATTAATTAAGAAGCTTAGTTGTTTCAAGGAACAATGAATATATATTGGGGTATTCATCCTTAGAAGGATTAGTTTGAGGGAAAGGTATGGAAGGACTTCCAGTAGAAGTTCTTGGAATAATTTGACCTAGAGACTCTAAGATAGGAAAGAGCTACTGAGCTTATGTGGTTAACCTATGGGGTTATATCAGTGATAGATTATGTTATCCTCTTCACTAAATTTTAGTTTTTTCTTCCTACATTTAAAATACACAAGTAAGAAATGAAAAACATTTTTATGATGGGATTATATGTGAGATCAAGTCCTAGGTGAATATCATTCATTTGCAGAAGTTTTTTGAGCTAGTAAATCAGGCTCTCATATCTGAGGGGAACCTGAATGACGTGTCTACTAGCAGAAAAATAGTTTCAGTTAGGAAATTTGGTGGTACTTCCTCTAATATTAGGAAGAGTCGTTATTAGAGATTTCACTTGGGAAGTGGTGCACATACTATCCAGATGAGAGGATCAAACTCTCAGGGTGATGATCAACTGTTCTATTATCAGTTTGGGAAGCCTAGTCACATGTTTTTTTGGTGTCTTCGACTACCAGTAGAGTTTTGAGCTTGTGGAAAGATGGGGAATCTACAGTATAGTTTTGTTGGAACCCATGATAGATGGTCAGTGGTGGAGGACCTAGGAAAATAGAGAGCACTGTAAGGGGTAATTATACCTCGTATCAGTCTGGCAGTTATACATCCACTAGCCTTATTGGTTTGGGTGGTATAGATGGTACTTCAAGAAAATAGGATCAATATTTGTAGGGTATTGAAATGCACAGAACTCAGGTAGGTTCCTAGAGTATATGGAAAGTTCACCTACTTGCAGACAAGCCTTCTCTGTATGGTAGTGAGGCTGGACCATCAACTGTTTGAGGTATGATTCCTATAGATTATAATTTTTATATTTCTCTATTTTACATAGGATATTCACATTATTTTATATATTCATAGTTCATTGATGGTTTTATTTTGACATTGGACTCGGTTTATGGGGATCTATTGATTGACACATTGTTAGGGGTGCGATCAGAGGTTATCAAATTTTTTAAAGAGTGTTTCCTCAAAATTGGTGGGTAAAATCTCCATTTGGACATTTTCATTATTAAAATATGGTATTGAAATGATGTTGTGAATAATCTAGTTGGTTTTTAGCAATCTCGTGTTGATTGTTACAAAAAATGAATGAATTTCACATCCCACAAGGTTGAAACTTATGTTGATCAATGAGAGTAGGATATCATTACAATACGTGTAGGGCTAGACTATCAAATGATGGGTGGGGTCACCTCCCAAGTTATGATTCTAATTCTTGATAGTAATGGAGTGGAGCATGATGTCTACCCTCTTATAGTGGATTTGTTTTAGTATGTGCATCTTGAGGAGTTCTCAGAGATTCCACCTGAGAGAGAAGTCAATCTCACTATTGAATTAATTCCTAGAGTTGAGATAGTTTGTATTATGAAATCTATAATGGAACCAGAAGATCATTAAGATATTAGATCTCATCTAGGGGAGATTGAGGATAAATGATTCATATGTTTGAGTATGTCACCTTGGGGATCTATGATGTTTATTTCCTAGAAGGTTGAAATAATAGTGTGTTAGTGTGTTGAATACCATAAGTTAAACCAGATGAAGATTATGAATTGGTATCCTCTTCCATGTATTGATGATTTTTTTGAAAAGCTAAGAGATTCCTATGTATTATAAAAATTTTATTTTAGATTAGGGTACCATGATCTGAAGTTTAGACTCTTTAATATAGTATAAACAACTTTTAGAAACATTTATGGATTTAATGAGTTCATCGTGAAGCCTTTTGGGTTAATGAACACTCCTACATTATTTATGGATTGGATGAACCTAATCATTAACTCATAGAAGGATTATTTTGTGGTCTTCTTTGTTGATGAAATGTTATTGTACTTCCAAACTCATTAATATCATTCCAAAAATCTTAACATTATCCTATGTACACTAAAAGAGAATCATCTATTTTCCAATAATTCTAAGTTTCATTTCTAGATTGATATGGTATATTTCTTGGTCCATATAATCTAAGAGGAATGTGTGTTTGTGGACCCCAAGAAGGTCCAAGATATTATTTCTTAGAAATAACCCAAGAATGTTTTTGATATATAAATCATTCTAGGTTTTTAAGTTAATACGGAAGTTTCATCAATTTCTTTTCACTGTTGGTGGCACCACCCTCATTTCTAACCTATAAGAATATAATATTTGAGTAATCAAAACCATATCAGAATGCCTTTGAGAAGCTAAAGAGTTATTTGACCACTATACTCATTTGATCTTACTATACCAAGTGAGGAGTATGTGTTTTACGTTATTAATTAGGCATTAGAATTGGTAAAATATTGATGCAATTAGATCGGTTTGAGGAATACCAATCATGATAGTTGAGGCCTGTGAATGGAACTATCATGATCATGATCTTGTGTTTTCAATAGTGGTTTATGACTTAATATATTGAGGGTATTATCTAATGGTTGAGATATTTGTTTTTTATATAGAATATAAGAATAACAATATATAATTTGTAAGAACCCGGATCATTAGTTTCAGGTACGGATCCTTTTATCGAGTGGTTTTAGGAAAAAAGAAGAAAATGGAAATTTTCTGAGTACACGCTGTGTACTTTGGTATACACGTTTTGTACTCAGCTCTCCATGTTCTGTCCATGTAACGGCTAAGTACATGTCATGTGTAGTCCTGCTATCTTCGCTTAAGTACGAGGCCACTACAGGGTACTACACGGCGTGTACTTAAAAAGAACATGTCGTGTACTTTTATTTTTATTTGAGATAATAGATTGGGGTTGTGTCTAATTTCTAGAAACCCTTTCTTCTGTCTGTGTCTCTATCCAGAGGGTATGGAATCTCTGTTTCTTCCCCGAGCAGCTGATCCATCGTCCTTGATCTATTTTGAACGTCGTCGAGTGAAATAAAACTTCCTCGGTAAGCTCTTGTTTCTCCTTAAGTCTCATCTCCTTATTTATTCTCTTCCATGAGTTATCAGAGGTTTATAGTTTTGGATGTTTTTGAAAGTGTATGTTGTTTTAGGCCGATTCAAGGTTCGAGGTTCAATTATATTGATATCCTAATGTCGAGGTAGGTGGTTTATTTCCTTTTATAATTTTTCTTTGAGTTTTGTATGCAAAAGTGTTGGTTACCCATGTATCATATATTTTGGATTGAGGAATTGAACCCTGTTGTTAATCTGCCTTAGTTTGATTGGTAGATTTAGGTTTTTTGTGAATTCTAAATGCTAGATTGCATGTTTGAGGATCACCCCATGGGTGAATTCCCTTGTTTGGCTATTTATAGCTGTTTGGACTAGGTTTCCTATGAGGAAGACCTTGTTTAATTGATTTTTTTCTTTTATATACTTGATTTCATGCATTTCTAACTGTTAAATTCTTGTTGATGCATTGTAGCTCTTATCCAAGTAGTTGTTGAGCTTACTTTGGGATGCTGAGAATCGTCGATGCACGATTGAACTACACAGGGCTGTGAGAACCTGGTGTAGTATACCACAGGGGGAATAGACATTGAGGACTTCCCTAGAGTGTCTATTATGATTATACCATTTGCAGGACTAAAGGGGGAATTTTACTTTTATCTTCCTCAAAGTGTCTACTAGTTTTCGAATCGATAGCACAAGGGGAATTAGACGTAAGTGCTTCCTCAGAGAGTTGGTAGCTATCATTGCAAGACCATAGGAGGGATTGACAGTGGGTGCTTTGATAGAGATAATATTTTCATTATTTTTCATATGTGTTTCAATGATTTAACCCCTTAAAATTAATAAATTTGAGTTTATTTGTATCATTTTAGTGTTTTGGTGAATTATGGGCTTAATTGTGGAAATTGGCTAATTTTGGAAATTTAGATGTTTTGTGGAGATTCTGTATTTCAGGAATATCTTTTATATTTTTTATCCAAATTGTATGATTCATTTTTTTTAGGATCTCTATGCTTGTGGGCTTCATTTTATCCTTTTGGACCCAAATCTCAATCCATCATTAGGAAGCTCAAATCCAACTCACAAACCATACCACGAAAATTGTGCACAGAACTGCATAATTTTATTGAGGGGACCATATCTCATTAATGGCCAAACCATTGGAGCTGAAATTTTACATGGATCTGGAAACCATCCGTATTGACATGTTTCATTAAT
Source organism: Viscum album (assembly GCA_963277665.1). NCBI lineage: Eukaryota > Viridiplantae > Streptophyta > Magnoliopsida > Santalales > Viscaceae > Viscum > Viscum album. Next base: position 108,627,034 of record OY728135.1, read on the forward strand.
ATTGTTGTGCATGATTCTTTTATTCTCAAGGTCAGTAATGCATTGGAACTCGACACATTGGAAGATGAAAAGTCTGTCTGGCAGAATTAAATATTCTGAGTGAGGTGGCCATAACTCCTTCATTTCCTGGACACTGAATCTAAACTTTCGTTTGTAGACATATGGGAGATTGAGAAGCAACTTTCAAGTAGGACCAATATCTAAATTCGGTCATTTAATATGCCAAAAGGACTCAAACCTTAGGGGGAGTAATTTTGGAGGGAAATTTTCTACTCCCAAGCCTATAAATAAGAGTGTTCACTTCCATTCAAAAAGGATGAAGAGCATGCAAGAAGGGTTGTGCTGGAGGATTAAGTTATTTAAGTTTTTTTTATTTTCTATTTTCTTTTTACTTATTTTAATCATGCTCTCTTCTTCCCCTTTCAACTCTAATACCCTTCACATGGAGGGGTAAAACCTTTGAGTGATCGGGGAAGGGGGAGTTTCTCTTTTGTAATGTCGGAGTTTTGTGCTTAAATGTAAAACCTTATCTTTCTTTTGAATGACATCTATTCTCAGTTTTTCTCAATTATCTTAATTTTATCGTGTATTGAGTTTGGTGTATTCATTTTTAATATCTTTGGTTAAAGACTTTTAATCTCCCTCCGCCTAGTGCAATTTGTCTCGATCGAGCGGATTGTGTTAGGTGGTGAGTGTCTAACGATCTTTGGCATGTGTTTGGAACTAGTAAACTTTTTTTTAGAGTTATAAGGAGAAAAAATTCCCAATTGGGACTTTCCTTAGTTGTTTAGGAATTGTTTATGAACTTCCATGCACATAAGAGTGAGTTCTATTTTCTTCTTTAACCAAGGGTGATAGATAACTCGATCGAGGAGTCTTTCATTTGTCATTCAAAAGGAAGAAAGGTAATATGATCTTTGTGAATATGATGACATTACAAAAGGTGATCCTACCCTGACCCCATCACTCTCTTCATCCATTAGTGTTCAACCTTTCTTTTAAATTTCTTTCTTTATTTTTCAACTCAAACAACTGTAAAAAAGAACCTCTTCTTCTTTCTTTAATTTAAGTGACAAACATAATTGTTGTGCACTCCTATCTGGAGACACCATAGGATACCTAATTTATTGCATATTAACTTAGGTTTTATTTGTTTTTGTCACACCCCACTACAGGCACGTGTCAAAACATGGCATCATTTCCAGGGAGGTAGTGCCAACAATTTTTTCTCTCTCTTTTTTTCCTCTTCTCTTACTTTCATTCTAAAGTTGCATGACTAGAACCTCAAACACTAAACCTTTCCCCATTGATCCTGAAATTGAATTAAATTTGTTGAATAGGCTCAGAAACCTCAATTTACAATCTGAATTTGAGGAAATTTCTCTCACAAACTCGAGTGAAACTTCAAGTGTTCGCTCTGAGCCTGTCATAATGGCTGGAAATCAAAACCCAACTCTCAGAGACCTTTGTGCCCCACAATTCCTTAATCAGAATAATCAACTTGTCATGACAATGTTATAAAATGATTTTGAGATGAAACCTAATATGATACCATTTCTTCCAAAGTTTCATGGCTTGGCAGGTGAAGATCCCAACAATCGTATTAAAGAGTTCACACATGTCTGCTCAACCTTCAGACCACGTGGAGTAGCTGAGGAGCAAGTAAAGTGGAAAGAATTTCCATTTTCATTAGAAGGAGCTGTAAAATAATGGTTGTATGGTCTACAAACTAGAGATGTGAATGATTGGAATGACCTGGTGAGATGCTTCATTCAAAGATTCTTCCCCGCCTCTAGAAGCACAACCATCAGAAAGAAGATCTATGCCATAAAACAATCATCTGGAGAAACCCTTTATGAGTACTGGGAAAGATTTAAAAATATATGTTCCATCTACCCACATCAAGCCATAGAGGATCATCACTTTATTGTATTCTTCTATCAAGGATTACTGGACAATGATAGGAACCTTCTTGATGCATCATCTAGAGGTGCATTGATTGACAAGTCGTCAGAAGAAGAAAAAGGTTTGATTGAGAATATTTCTCAGAACTCGCAACAGTTTGGTACAAGAGGTACTGGAAAAAGAGGTATTCGTGAGGTATGAACTTCTCATCCATCACCCTTACTAGAAACTAAGATTTAAGAGCTAAATAGTTTTATGAGATAGATAGCCTTGAAACAAGTGGGTGACCAACAAGCACTAGCTAAGGTATGTGGTTTATGCACATCACCCGATCATTTCAATGACCAATGTGCTGAAATACAGGGAATGGAAACTTGTGCGGAAACCTTTCAACCAAGGCAGTACCAACAAAATCCAGAATGGAGAGAGCCAAACCATGTACAATATGGGTTTTGAAATCTGCATAATCAAGCTAGACCCCCATTCCAGCAACAATTCCAAAACCCCCCACCATTTCAAAAAAAGCAATATTATAGCCAGCCTTCTCATCACCAACCACCCACTTTCTTAAAATCCTATGAGTAGCCATCAACCAGTGCACAACCCATAATTTTAAACCAACAACATATATTTGATATTGAGGGACTTAAAGGCTCTGTAAAAGATTTGACCACCATATTTGAATGTCTCATGGAATTCCTAACCAAAAATCACAAGAAACATCCTTCCCAAACAATCCCAAACCCAAATGAGAATGTCAGCATGATAAAAACATGAAATGGAAAAGAGATCTCACCACCAGCATCCCATGAACCTGAAATAAGACCACTTCTGTTGAGGGATAATGAAGTTGAAAACTCTGAAAATTCTATGAAAATTCATTGTGAAGAAGATAAGAAAGAGGAGGAAGAGAAGGATAGGCCAAGGAAAAAGAGACAAGAAACACCATTTAAAAGGAAACAAAGGGAGAAGAAAGATATAACCCTCCATTTCCATCAAGGATGATTGAATCAATGAAATTGAAAGAGGAAGCACTTCAAAAAGAAATTCTGTACACCTTCCAGAAAGTGGAAATCAATATCCCCTTACTTGATGTAGTCAGACAAATTCCAAAGTATGCTAAATTTTTGATGGATTTATGCACAAAGAAGAGGAGACTTAAAGGGAATGAAAGGATCAATTTGGGAAGAAGTGTCTCAGCCCTTATTGCACCACAATTTCTAACCAAATGTCAAGATCCAGGGACATTTTCTATCCCATGCACCATTGGTTCTTTAAATTTCTCTAATGCTTTGTGTGATCTAGGTGCTTCAATTAATGTATTGCATCACTCAGTATACACTTATTTGTAGATGGGAGACCCGAATCCCACAAGAGTGATGGTCCATCTTGCAAACAGATCCACAGTTTTCCCTACAAGAGTTTTGGAGGATGTCCTAGTGAAAGTCAAAGATCTCTTATTCCCAGCTGACTTCTACATGCTCAATATGGAATAATATAGGAGCCCGTCACATTCACCCATCATTTTGGGGAGACCTTTCTTGAAAACGGTTAAAACCATCATCAATGTCCATGAGGGGACACTCAACATGGAGTTTGGAGAGAGCACGGTCCACTTTAATATTTTTGAATCCATGAGGAACCCATTAGATGATCACTCCCTCTTTTCACTTTCTCATGAAGATGGTGCAGAACCTATTGAAGAATCAATTATAATTTATGAATTCTTAGACTTGGGAGAGACTTCTTCCATTGGAAATATCATTGAACATGTGGATGCCCAAGATACTGGAGATTCTGACTTAATATGGGAGGAAGAGGTAAAATATGATTTCTTTGATGATTTTTTAGATGATGAAGAAGATGATATGGTTTCTTGTGTGAAGGAGGTCCAAAATTTAGATGTGGGAAATGTAAATTTAGTTTCGTCCCTTGAGCATCCCCATGATTTGGAACTCAAACCACTTCCCACTGATTTGAAATATGAGTACCTTAGGGAGGGAGAGAAACTACCAGTGATAATTGCTAATAATCTCTCTGAAACCCAAGAGAAACCATTGATTGGTCTTTTGAGAGATAATATCCAAGCGATAGAGTGGATTTTATGTGATATTCCAGGAATCAACCCAAAAATATGCTCACATAGAATTTTTCTTGAGGTAGATTCCAAACCTGTCAGGCAACCCCAAAGGAGGTTGAATCCCACTTTTATGGAGGTTGTGAAGAAGGATATTGAGAAGCTATTGGAAGCTGGGATCATCTATCCCATATCAGATTCATAGTGGGTTAGCGCAATTCATGTAGTTCCAAAAAAACTTGCATAACCACTGTGAGGAATGAAAAGAATGAATTAATCCCTGTGAGAATTCAAAATAGCTGGAGAGTGTGAATTGATTTTAGGAAGTTGAATCAGGTCACTAAGAAAGATCATTTCCTCATTCCCTTCATTGATAAAATGTTATAGAGATTGGCTAGGAGAACTCATTATTGCTTTTTGGATGGATTTTTAGGTTATTTACAGGTACCCATTGCTCTTGAGGATAGAGATAATACAACCTTTACATGTCCCTTTGGCACTTTTTCATATAAAATGATGCCATTTGGATTATGTAATTCTCTAAGTAAATTTTAGAGGTGCATGGTAAGTATATTTTTTGATCACATTGAAGATTTTTTGGAGGTATTCCTGGATGATTTCACGGTGTTTGGAAACTCTTTTGACCATTTTTTGAAAAATCTGGAAAATGTTTTGAAAACCTGCATTGAAAAGAATCTTGTTTTAAATTTTGAAAAGTTTCATTTCATGGTTGAGATAGGGATTGTTCTTGTTCATTTCATTTCCAAAAAGGGCATTGAAGTTGATAAGTCAAAAATTGAAGTGATAAATTCTTTGCCTTACCCAACTTGTGTGAAGCATGTTAGATCTTTTTTAGGACATGCAGGATTCTACAAGAGGTTTATTTAGGATTTTAGTAAGATTTATCTCCCTATCTCTAGATTAATTTTGAAAGATGCTGATTTTGATTTCAATGGTGCATGTAGTGAATCCTTTAATGAGTTGAAGAGGATATTGATTGAACCACCTGTGATGCAGCCACCAAATTGGGAAGAACCATTTGAGCTACATTGTGGTGCTTCTAACCAAGCGGTTGGATCAGTCCTTTCTCAGCGAATTGAGGGCAGGACACAAGTCATTGCATATGCTTCAAGAACCTTTGATGCGGATCAATTCAATTACACAACCATAGAAAAGGAGTTTTTAGCAGTTTTTTTTCTTTGGAAAGATTTAGATCATATCTTCTTGGAACTAAAGTCACTGTATTTTCTGATCATGCAGATCTCAGGTACTTGATGAAGAAGGCTGAAGCTAAACCGAGGCTGGTGAGATGGATGTTACTACTGGAGGAGTTCAATATAGAAATCAAGGACAAAAAGGGATCAGAGAACCAAGTAGCTGATCATTTAAGCAGACTTCCCAACACTGTTGAAGCTGAAATTCCAGAAAGAGAACCACTGAATGATCACCTTCTAGGAGAGCAGTTGTACATGGTTAAAGGAGAAGTTCCTTGGTATGCTTACATGGTCAATTATCTAGTAACATCTCAAGTCCCATCTCATTTCAATTCTCATTAAATTCACAAACTGAAAGTTGAATCTAGATATTACATTTGGGATGATCCGTTTCTTTGGAAGATTTTCCAAGACCAAGTGATAAGAAGATGTTTGACTATAACGACCCATACTTTACATACATTGTTAATACTTCAAAATTGAAGCATACTTATTAAAACATATAACAAAATCACGAAAGGACCGTATAGGTATAGTGTCTTTAGAAACTGGGAAACATAAACAACTGGTTCATAAAGCATCAACTTTGCCTCCCACTTATTTCATCATATCTAGAGTCCCTTTTTGGAATATCCTACTTAATAACCTTCTTCCTGACCTGGGGAAAGAAAACATACAAAAGGGTGAGCTCAAATGCTCAGTAAGGGTAAACAAAAGAAATATCAATCACATCGTATACACAAGCACATAACTTTTGGAAATCTTAACCTGCAAAAGAGATCATAATTTCATAACATGGGATAAATCATGGCAGTGAAATGTAATCACAATAATCATAACTTAAAACATGAAACTTTGTGGCATACACACATAATCATAGAGAATCATTTCTTGTTAGTCAAGACTCATTGCCAAGACTATCTTAGTGGACAAAGTCCCTATCTAAACCGAGTCACCCTCGTTTCAGTCATGTTTCACTGAACCGATATAACCTACCGTTCCAGCCATGTCTATCTCATGAGATATAAAATCTTTACCCAATGCATTGGAGGGAGATATAAGTCCCACCAATCTCTTAATGAAACCATTCTTATGTGTGCCACAAAATCTTAAATTATACATCATTGCATAACCCATGTAATAAAAATGGGATTCTTAAACAACATGACATCATAAAACAATTCATATAAGATAAAGGAATTCATAAAAATATAATTCCATCACAACATAATCAAATCAATGTAATAATAGGGATAAAAACAGAACCCTTTATTATCTTAGATGGAAAATAATTTTGATAAAACACTTGAACTCCATTCTTGAGGAAAATATCCTTTCTACTTCAAAAACACTTTTCATTTCTTAACATGTCATGAAATTATAACTAAAAGAAGTTGATTAAAAATAAACTTGAAAAATTGTAAAGGAAGCTTCTTGGAAATAATGTTTTAAAAATCCATTCATGCCGTATAAGTTAAAAAAACATTCTTCCCGTACTTTTGTAGGAAAAGTCAAAAAGTACCTCGTATGAAAAACGGCAAAAGAATCCTTTCATATCTTTTACTAAAAACATACCAAAGGGTAATATGGGATTTAAACAATTGTAGGTGGATGGAAATAATATTACATATCGAGGAAACATGGATGTGGATGATAAAATACACCCCAGTAAATGCCAAAGTATAAACAATCTCGGATAAAAATGAGATTGTGATATTTCCCTTACCTTAGGTCCGACTTGCTTTGTAAGTGTCCGAACCTCCTGTATAATGATTTAAATAATGTTATTGACTTATTCCAGAATCAAAATTATTTTTATGATATCATATATGGTCATATTCTTAGCTTCTTAGTAGTAATATTTCATTGCTACTTGTTCTTCGGGTGTTTATAACTTTTTGTTCTTATGCGTGTTTTGTCGAATAAATTCTTATTATTTTCTTTAGGTTATAGATACCTCATTTACAGAATGGTATTAGTTTAATATATATCATATTCATTCATTCAATTCATTTATATAATCATTATGAAATGAAGATCATGTAGAACGAGTCGCATCACATCGTGGAGATGGTATTCCGTACGTACGCACGAGTGATGATATCATTCCTATGATCATGGAATTGTATTAGAGTATATGTATACTATTTCAGAATCAATATCACTTTATAATAGTCATATATAGTCATTATTTACACCATTATACCCATCCAAGTAAGGTGGTGGTGAAAAATAGATTACACCACGGCGTGGAGACGGTATTCCGTACGTACGCACGCGCGGTGATTTCTTTTTCCGTAGGATGGATAGATGGTGAAATAGGGTTGTTTCATACTTATAATAACATATCAGTATATTATTGATACTGATGTTATTACTTAATAATGAAACAACTAAAGAAGAAGAAGTGGAAGAATAAATAAAGATGAAAGAATCGGTAACGGACATTACCTCTTCTTTGAAGTGCTTCTTTGAGACCTTCTTTTAGGGCACTAAAATTGGTCTTTGAAGAAGACCAGTACCTCTAGGATGTCTCTAGGGAAGTGGATAGGAGGAATTGGCAGGGGTTGGCCGATCGTGAAGGCTCAAAGTGGTGTGAGGAAGAGAGGGAGGAGGTTCCCTTTTATAAGGGAGGAGAGGGGCACCTTTGGAATAACTAAAATATTATTTTATTATAAAGTCAAGTTAGGTTTTAAATAGCTCAAAATTGATTTATTTAGAGGCTAAGGTGGGGATGGATCGAAATCCTCTCATCCAATAGAATTTAGACAAGTTTAGATTCCTATTTTGACCTTATCATCTAGATTTAACATTAAGTTAAATAATTTTACTTTTACCATGTCATCTTGTGTTCTTATACTATAAGGTTAATAAACTTACTATAAGTAGCCAAAAGAACCCCAAGTTGTATATTATTAATATATATAACCTTATCTAAGTCATCTGGCCGAACCTTAGATTTTTAGGAATAAAATAACAATTACCAATAAAATATTTGTTTTAAAAACTATTTTATGTCAATTTTGACACTATTTAGTAATTGATTTTTGTGAAAATCATAACAGAATTATTAGTTCGAACCAAGTTAATTAAATCAATAATAACATGTCATATTAACCTATAAAATTAGTTGGATTCATAAAAAGTCTCAAATTAAATTTATTTTTGTGTTTTTAACATCAATTATGACAATATTTCATTAATAAGATAATTACTGCATCATCATTGTGTCATAAATAAATTAAATTATTTAATGTCTAAAAATTAAAAATAAACTACCATTATGTAGGAAATATTTTTAGCTTTCTAATGAATATTTATAGTCGAATTTATCTTATGTATAACCCCATATTAAAAATTATTTACTTATTAAACTTTGATTTTAACTATTTTAACCCTTCTTTAAATAAATTAATAATAAATGTCCTAATCTAATCCAAGTGGGCCTAAATGGTCATATTTTATTCCTAAGTTTGTTTTTGGTCGAATTAAACTTGTCTAATAGAATTAGAACATGTGTTAGGGTAATAATAATATCATCTTTACCCTTAATTACCCTATTTACTTTTAACCGTGGTAAAAAAAGTAAAAAGTTACTATTCACCAAAAAAATTATTTTTATCTCATTGAACCACATTTTACTTACTGAAATCAACCGTGTCTCTCGGATTTTTGAAATTCCACTCACAGAAGTGGTAAAATTAAGTTTTATGAAAAATTCAGTTTTTTAACTACCACTTAGTGGTTTCACTATTCATCAAAAATTGAAAGTTTTCAGAAAAATACCAAAATTTCACCCTAGGCTAATTTTGATATTCCGAATCCAAAAATGAAGTCCATTTTGAAAAATAAAATTTATAAAATTCCAAAAATTGGTTATCACTATTCATAACGGCTAGTTTTAATAATATTTTAATAGCATATCATTGTTTAGTGAAACTCGGTATTGCGTACGACGCAAGCTATCGAGGAAGGTCGCGATTTCGTGTAAAGCAAGCCAAGCAAGTGTTGTGTAGAAAAAGATTCCTTTGATGATTTATATAACATAACAGTCTCGGGTGTTACATTCTACCCCCCTTAAAATGAATTTCACCCTCGAAATTCGTCACTTTGTAATAAACAGATGAGGATACCTCTCCCTCATCATATCCTCAAGCTCCCATGTAGCTTCTTATAATTGGTGGTTCCTCCATAAAACTTTCACCAATCGAGTGGTCTTATTTTGTAGGAATTTTTCACTACGATCCAGAATCTCTATCGGTTGTTCTTCATAAGAAAGATCTTGCTCCAGCGGTACAACTTCTGAGCAGAGTACATGTGAAGGATCAGGTATGTACTTTCTCAGGAGAGATACATGGAACACATCGTGAACTTGAGAGAGATTCAGTGGAAGCGCCAATCGGTAAGCTACCTTCCCAACACGATCCAGTATTTCGAAAGGACCGATATATCTAGGGCTCAACTTCCCCTTCTTTCCAAATCTCATAACCCTCTTCCAGGGAGATATTCATAAGAACACTTTATCACCCACTTCAAACTCTAGGTCTTTTCTTCGGTTGTCGGCATAACTTTTCTGTCGACTCTGAGCTGCTCTTATGTGTTGTTGAATAGATCTGACCTTTTCTGCCATTTCACCAACGAGATCAGGTCTTAATACCTTTCTTTCCCCAACTTCATCCTAGCAAGTTGGAGTCTTGCATTTCTTTCCATAGAGAGCTTCATAAGAATCCATCTGAATACGGGAGTGAAAGCTATTATTATAAGAAAATTCCACCAAAGGTAGGTGTTGATCCCAACCTCCTTTGAAATTCATAGAGCAAGCTCTCAACATATCTTCTAGGGTTTGAATTGTTCTCTCAGACTGACCGTCTGTCTGAGGATGATAAGCAGTGCTGAAACTCAACTCTGTATCCAGAGTATACTGAAGACTTCGCCAGAACTTCGAGGTAAATCTCAGATCCCGATCAGATATAATAGAAAGTGGTACTCCATGCAATCTTACCACTTCCTTTACATATATCCTGGCAAGCTGATCCAGAGAGAAATCCTCTCTAATAGCAATGAAATGTGCAGACTTGGTAAGACGATAAACTATGACCCAGATAGCATTATTGCCTTTGGATGTTTTAGGAAGTCCTGTGACAAAGTCCGTAGTGATGTTTTCCCATTTCCATTCGGGTATGGGTAATGGTTGTAACATCCCCTTAGACTTCTGTCTCTCAGCTTTAACTTGTTGACAAACCAAGCATCGAGAGACAAATTCAGCAACATCTCTTTTCATGCCATCCCACCAGAAGTACTCTTTCAGGTCCCTATACATCTTCGTGCTTCCAGGATGAATGGAGAATGAAGAACTATGAGCCTCATCCAGCAGCTCCTTCTTTAATTCAGGGATGGGAGGAACACAAACCTGATTCCTGAACTTTATTATCCCATCACAATCAAGGTTGAATTCAGGAACATTTCTCACCTTCTTTTGTAACTCGACATCTTATTTTTGTGCCTCTTTAATCTTCACATGTATAGATGGTTGAACATTCATTTGAGAAAGATAAGATTTTTCCCCTTCCATTATAATTCCAAGATCTATCCTTTGTAAATCCATAAATATTGGATCTTTTGTGATCCTCATCATGGATAAACTGGCATGGTCTTGTCGGCTTAATGCATCTGCCACCTTGTTTTCTTTCCCAGGGTGGTAATGGATTGAGCAATCATAATCCTTAATCAGCTCCAACCATCTTCTTTGACGCATATTCATCTCCTTTTGTGTGAAAATATACTTTAAACTTTTATGATCAGTATAAATATCACACCTTTCACCATAAAGGTAATGCCTCCAAATCTTTAATGCAAAGATTACCGCAGCTAACTCCAAATCATGAGTTGGGTAATTTTTCTCATGGATTTTCAACTGTCGTGAGGCATAAGCTATCACCATATCATTTTGCATAAGAACACACCCCAATCCCTTCTTGGATGCATCACTGTAGATCACAAACATTTCTCCACTACAAGGCAGTGTGAGCACAGGTGCACTGGATAACCTTTTTTTCAACTCCTTGAAATTCTCTTCACATTCCTCCGTCCAGACAAACTTAACTCCTTTCTGAGTCAACTTGGTGAGTGGATTAGATAATCGTGAAAAATCTTTCACAAAACGTCGATAATATCCAGCCAAACCAAGAAAACTTCGGATCTCAGTTACTGTTGTTGGTCTCGACCATCTTTCGATAACCTCTGTTTTTGCTGGATCCACAGATATCCCCTCTTTTGAGATTATGTGACCCAAAAATGCAACTTTTTGAAGCCAAAATTCACACTTGGTAAATTTGGCATAAAGCTTCTCCTTTCTCAGGGTCTTCAATATAATTCTCAAGTGATCTTCATGTTCTTCCTTTCTCTTTGAATAGACAAGAATATCGTCTATAAAGACTACCACAAATTGATCAAGATAGTCCCTAAAGACTCTATTCATCAGATCCATGAAGATAGCAGGGGCATTAGTAAGACCAAATGGCATCACTATAAATTCATAGTGTACATACCTTGTACAGAAAGCAGTCTTTGGTATATCCTCCCTTTTGACCCTTAATTGATGATACCCTGAACGAAGATCAATCTTGGAAAAGTATTGAGCTCCGCGTAGTTGGTCAAATAAGTCATCAATGCATGGGAGAGGATATTTTTTCTTGATAGTGATCTTGTTAAGTTCTTGATAATCAATACAGAGTCTCATTGATCCATCTTTCTTCTTAACAAATAGAACAGGTGCTCCCCAAGGTGACGCACTAGGGCGTATGAATCCCTTATCAAGATTCTCTTGGAGTTGCTTCTTCAATTCCTGCAACTCAATTGGGGCCATTCTATAAGGTGTCTTTGAAATAGGAAAAGCACCCGGTATGAGTTCTATTGAAAAGTCAACTTCATGATTTGGTGGAATACCTGGTAATTCCTCCGGAAAGACATCATCAAACTCCCGTACAATGGGCATATTCTTAATCGTGAGTTTCTCACCAACCATTTGAGATAAATAACCTTCATTTAGTGGAATCAATACCCATAAAATGGAAGAAATTTCCACTGGAAGGTTATGTTCATCCTTGCATTGATAGACGATCATAGATTGATCTGGAATATGAAATGTGACTTCCCTTCTTTGGCAATTGATATGATCTCCATATAAAGAAATCCAATCCATGCCAAGAATCACATCAAATTCCACTATAGGAAGGATCACAAGATTTGCAGGAAGCACTTTCCCATAAACTTCGATTAGAGAAGAATTATAAACTTTGGATGCGACTGTTGTGCCATTAGGTGTTGTCACAGCTAACTCAACATCTAATTGTTCAGGTAATACGGTGATACCCTTAGAAAATTCTTCAGAAATAAAAGAGTGGGTGGATCCAGAATCAAATAAAACATTTTCTACTTTAGAGTGGATAGTAAGTATACCTTTCACCACATCATTATCGTACTCCACATCGCTGATAGAAATTGCATGTGACTTTCCTTTGTCTTTAGCCTTAAGAGTTTTTTGACGTCGACCATCATCATCAACCCTTGGATTAGGGCATTTATTGGCATAATTCCCCATCTCCTTGCACTTGAAACATTGAAGTGTAGTAGGTTCATTCTGTGTATCCCTTCCTTTGTTTTCATCATTAGACATCTTATTCCCATCATCGCGGCATTCAAATTCCCGATGACCTTCCTTTCCGCATTTGAAACATTTACTTGTCCCTTTAAGACAACTCCCTTGATGTTTCTTTCCACACTTTGAGCATAAGGGAAAGCTCATCTTCTTTTTAGTGTGCTCTTTAGATTTTTCTTTGAATTCCATTTTCCTCTTCTTATCAAACCCATATGACTGATGGGTTACTCCAATCTCCATCTCGACTTTGAGAGCACATCGAACGATTTCCTCGTAGCTATTGAAGTCCCTTATGGCTAACGCCCTTCGAAGACTTGGTTTTAAGCCACTAAAGAATCGATCGATCTTACTCTCAGGTTGGATAATAATACCAGAAGCGTACCTTGCAAGTCTTGTAAAATTTGCTTCATAGGTACCAACAGATTCATCATCCTTTTGCTTCAGTTCAAGAAACTCTTTCTCCATCTTTGTTCGGAGAATACGAGGGAAGTACTTATTGAAAAATAAGTTCTTGAACTCGTCCCATTCCATGGACTCAATTTCATCCCTTTGCCTCGTATTCTTAATAAGATTCTACCATTGATCAGCATCTCCTTCCAAACGATACACTTCTAGGATGACTTTATCATGTTCAGAACATTGAAGAACTGAAAATATCTTTTCAGTAGTACTAATCCATTGCTCAGCAACTAATGGACCAGTAGACCCGCTGAAAGAAGGTGGACGCTGCCTCATGAACGATTCAACAGAATGTTGCTCCTTCCTTTGCTCGTTTGGAAGTCCTGCATGATTCATAGCTTGAGAAAGTTGTGTGAGCATGGCTAAAAGATTTTGCATTCCAGCTCCCATAACGTTTGGTTGCTCAGGGGGACAATCATTTCATTGCCCGTCGCATTCCGCATTAACACGATTCCTTCGGGTTCCAGCCATTGACTAAAACCAAGAAGAATAGTGTGAGCAACACTAATTATAATAGGAAAACCACATAATCAAGAATAAAATTTCACACTTAAGGTCTTATCCCAGGTTATTCATGGCCATTTCTAAAACACTAAGATTGTGTTCTATGCTTAGACTTATCCTTAGGGTTCTTACTAAGGCTTTCACATCCTAGTTTCCGAAGGTTGACTATACCTTTCCTCTGATACCAACTATAACGACCCATACTTTACATACATTGTTAATACTTCAAAATTGAAGCATACTTATTACAACATATAACAAAACCACAAAAGGACCGTATAGGTATAGTGTCTTTAGAAACTGGGAAACATAAACAACTGGTTCATAAAGCATCAACTTTTCCTCCCACTTATTTCATCATATCAAGAGTCCCTTTTTGGCATATCCTACTTAATAGCCTTCTTCCTGACCTGGGGAAAGAAAACATACAAAAGGGTGAGCTCAAATTCTCAGTAAGGGTAAACAAAAGAAATATCAATCACATCGTATACACAAGCACATAACTTTTGGAAATCTTAACCTGCAAAAGAGATCATAATTTCATAACATGGGATAAATCATGGCAGTGAAATGTAATCACAATAATCATAACTTAAAACATGAAACTTTGTGGCATACACACATAATCATAGAGAATCATTTCTTGTTAGTCAAGACTCATTGCCAAGACTATCTTAGTGGACAAAGTCCCTTTCTGAACCGAGTCACCCTCGTTTCAGTCATGTTTCACTGAACCGGTATAACCTACCATTCCAGCCATGTCTATCTCATGAGATATAAAATCTTTACCCAATGCATTGGAGGGATATATAGGTCCCACCCATCTCTTAATGAAACCATTCTTATGTGTGCCATAAAATATTAAATTATACATCATTGCATAACCCATGTAATAAAAATGGGATTCTTAAACAATATGACATCATAAAACAATTCATATAAGATAAAGGAATTCATAAAAATATAATTCCATCACAACATAATCAAATCAATGTAATAATAGGGATAAAAACAGAACCCTTTATTATCTTAGATGGAAAATAATTTTGATAAAACAATTGAACTCCATTCTTGAGGAAAATATCCTTTCTACTTCAAAAACACTTTTTATTTCTTAACATGTCATAAAATTATAACTAAAAGAATTTTATTAAAAATAAACTTGAAAACTTGTAAAGGAAGATTCTTGGAAATAATGTTTCAAAAATCCATTCATGTCGTATAAGTTAAAAAAACATTCTTCTCGTACTTTTGTTAGAAAAGTCAAAAAGTACCTCGTATGAAAAATGGAAAATGATTCCTTTCATATCTTTTACTAAAAACTTACCGAATGGTAAAATTGGATTTAAACAATTGTAGGTGGATGGAAATAATATTACATATCGAGGAAACATGGATGTGGATGATAAAATACACCCCAGTAAATTCCAAAGTATAAACAATCTCGGATAAAAATGAGATTGCGATATTTCCCTTACCTTAGGTCCGACTTGATTTGTAAGTGTCCGAACCTCCGGTATAATGATTTAAATAATGTTATTGACTTATTCCAGAATCAAACTTATTTTTATGATATCATATATGGTCATATTCTTAGCTTCTTAGTAGTAATATTTCATTGCTACTTGTTATTAGGGTGTTTATAACTTTTTGTTCTTATGCGTGTTTTGTCGAATAAATTCTTATTCTTTTCGTTAGGTTATAGATACCTCATTTCCATAATGGTATTACTGTAATATATATCATATTCATTCATTCAATTCATTTATATAATCATTATGAAATGAAGATCATGTAGAACGAGTCGCATCACATCGTGGAGACGGTATTCCGTACGTACGCACGAGTGATGATATCATTCCTATGATCGTGGAATTGTATTGGAGTATATGTATACTATTTCAGAATAAATATCACTTTATAATATTCATATATAGTCATTATTTACACCATTATACCCATCCAAGTAAGGTGGTGGTGGAAAATAGATTACACCACGGCGTGGAGACGGTATTTCGTACGTACGCACGCGCGGTGATTTCTTTTTCCGTAGGATGGATAGATGGTGAAATAGGGTTGTTTCATACTTATAATAACATATCAGTATATGACTGATACTGATGTTATTACTTCATAATGAAACAACTAAATAAGAATAAGTGTAAGAAGAAATAAATATGAAAGAATCGGTAACGGACATTACCTCTTCTTTGAAGTGCTTCTTTGAGACCTTCTTTTAGGGCACTAAAATTGGTCTTTGAAGAAGACCCGTACCTCTAGGATGTCTCTAGGGAAGTGGAGAGGAGGAATTGGCAGGGGTTGGCCGAGATTGAAGGCTCAAAGTGGTGTGAGGAAGAGAGGGAGGAGGTGCCCTTTTATAAGGGAGGAGAGGGGCACCTTTGGAATAACTAAAATATTATTTTATTATAAAGTCAAGTTCGGTTTTAAATAGCTCCAAATTGATTTATTTCAAGGATAAGGTGGGGATGGGTCGAAATCCTCTCATCCAATAGAATTTAGACAAGTTTAGGTTCCTATTTTAACCTTATCATTTAGATTTAACATTAAGTTAAATAATTTTACTTTTACCATGTCTTCTTGTGTTCTTATACTATAAGGTTAATAAACTTACTATAAGCAGTCAAACGAACCCCACGTTGTTTATTATTAATATATATAACCTTATCTAAGTCATTTGGTCGAACCTTAGATTTTTAGGAATAAAATAACAATTACCAATATAATATTTGTTTTAAAAACTATTTTATGTCAATTTTGACACTATTTAGTAATTGATTTTTTTGAAAATCATAACCGAATTATTAGTTCGAAGAAAGTTAATTAAATAAATACCAACATGTCATATTAACCTATAAAATTAGTGGGATTCATAAAAAGTATCAAATTACATTTATTTTGGTGTTTATGACATCAATTATGTCAATATTTCATTAATAAGATAATTACTGCATCATCATTGTGTCATAAATAAATTAAATTATTTAATGTCTAAAAATTAAAAATAAAATACCATTATGTAGAAACTATTTTTAGCTTTCTAATGAATATTTATAGTCGAATTTATCTTATGTATAAACCCATATTAAAAATTATTTACTTATTAAACTTTGATTTTAACTATTTTAACCCTTCTTTAAATAAATTAATAATAAATGTCCTAATCTAATCCAAGTGGGCCTAAATGGTCATATTGTATTCCTAAGTTTGTTTTTGTTCGAATTACACTTGTCCAATAGAATTAGAACATGTGTTAGGGTAATAATAATATCATCTTTACCCTTAATTACCCTATTTACTTTTAACCGTGGTAAAAAAAAGTAAAAAGTTACTATTCACCAAAAAATTATTTTCATCTCATTGAACCACATTTTACTTACTGACATCAACCGTGTCTCTCGAATTTTTGGAATTCCACTCACAGAAGCGGTAAAATTAAGTTTTATGAAAAATTCAGTTTTTTAACTACCACTTAGTGGTTTCACTATTCATCAAAAATTGAAAGTTTTCAGAAAAATACCAAAATTTCACCCTAGGATAATTTCGATATTCCGAATCCAAAAATGAAGTCCATTTTGAAAAATAAAATTTATTAAATTTCAAAAAGTGGTTATTACTATTCATAACGGCTAGTTTTAATAATATTTTAATAGCATATCTTTGTTTAGTGAAACTCGGTATTGCGTACGACGCAAGCTATCGAGGAAGGTCGCGATTTCGTGTAAAGCAAGCCAAGCAAGTGTTTTGTAGAAAAAGATTCCTTTGATGATTTATATAACATAAAAGTCTCGGGTTTTACATTGACTGAGAGTGAAATTGGTTCTGTCTTTGATTTTTGTCACACATTAGCTTGTTGAGGCCACTTTGGATCTCAAAGGATAGCACAGAAGGTTTTAGAATCTGGACTTTATTGGCCAACCATTTTTAAAGATTCTCATGAATTTTGCAAAAGGTGTTCAAAATGTCAGTTTTCTGGAAACATTTCAAGGAGACAAGAAATGACCCAACAACCACTTAATTTTTGTGAGATTTTTGAAGTCTGGGCGATATATTTTATAGGACCTTTCCCAATGTCATTTGGAAATTCTTATATCATGCTTTTAGTTGATTATGTTTCTAAATTTGTGGAAGAAAAATCCACCAGGACTAATGATGCTAAAGTTGGTTGTGATTTTGTTAGAATTAATATATTTTTTAGGTTTGGAGTTCCTCGATCCATCATCAGTGGTCAAGGGAATAACTTTTGTAATAGGAGAATGGAGGCTTTTCTGAAGAAGTATGGGGTGCATCATAAAAAATCAACTCCCTATCACCCACAAAAAAATGGTCAAGATGAAGTGTCCAACAGGGAAATCAAAGGAATTTTAGAGAAGATTGTTAAACCAAACAGGAATGATTTGAGCCAAAATCTAGAAGACACATTATGGGCTTATAGGATAGCCTACAAGACCCCGATTGGAATGACTCCATATAGGATGATTTATGGGAAAAGTTGTCACCTACCTGTGGAACTATAGCATAAGGCATATTGGGCTGTTAGGAAGATGAATTTGGATCTTGAAAGTGCTGGGAAAGAGAGAAGGTTGCAGTTACAGGAGTTGGAGGAAATTAGAAGAGAAGCATTTGAAAATTTTAAGATTTACAAAGAGAGAATAAGAGTGGCTCCTGACAAGCTGATCCAACTGAAAGAATTCCATCATGGAGATAAAGTGTTGCTTTTCAATTCAAGACTCAAACTGATGTTAGGTAAACTTCGTTCTAGATGAGAGGGTCCTTTTATAGTTACTCATGTATATCCTTTCGGTGATGTGCATATTGTGAAGGATGGAGAGCAGGAGCCATTCAATATTAATGGGAACAGGCTGAAGAAATTCCATGGGACCATTCCATCAGATCCACTAGAGGTGATCCCGCTCCTCCAACCTGTTTACCAATAAGATCCATCAGGTTGTACCTCTCCTTTACACTTTCTTGCTGTTGTGATTAATTTTAAAATTTGCATACATGTTAAATCCACTTGAATTCATTAAGGAAACTGCATCATTTAAGTGTGGGGGAGGGAACCTTGGTGGTTTAGAATTTTCATTTTGTGTTTTTTTTCCAAAAAAATGTTTGTTTTCATTTTTTTTTGTGTGTTTATTTTTCAGTTTTTGGTGTGTTTTTGAAACTTTTTAGCTGAAATGATTATCATTGCCATTTTTTAAACCCATGTCATTGAGTGAACCAATTTATTCCCTGAAACTGAGCTTAAATGAATGCTAAAAAATGATTTTGTTTCAAGTTCAATTCTTTGGAAATTTCATAAAAAGTACTGAGGTTTTTGAATCCTATGCCACATCTCACTGTATTTATCTTTGAAATAACTTTCCTGCGAGGCTTCTAAACCATTATTGTTATATTCTTTTCATTCACATCACTTCTTGAGAGAACCAGACCATGCTTTTTTTAACCAGAATTTGACCCATTCCTTTCAAAACTTGAGGGTTTTGGGTACATGTGTTTTAAATGATTGAGTCATTTCTTTGGTTTAAAATCCCCCTTTTAAAGATAATCCCTTTCATTATATCCTACCTTATACATTTAATCCTTGTAGCCCATAGAAGTTGTGAACAACCTGTTAGGTTAGCCACATTATAGGCCAATTTTCCCTATCCAACCTACTCTTGAAGTGAAATTGCATGATCTAGTTGAACTTAAGTGTGGGGGAAGCTGTCGTGTGTTGTGAAAACTCATTTGGTGAAACTTTGGGTGGAAATTAAAATGCTGAAGATATGTGTGTGCTGATGAAAAATCATTATGTTGAATGTTGTTCCTTTTCTGGAGCTTTCATGATAAAAGAAGTTGTGCCTATCTGGAGCTTCTAATGGAGGCAGAAAGTTGTGCCTTTTGTGGAGCTTTCAAGAAAAATCATGTTGGAGAAGATTGAAATTTTTGCTACTGAAATGCTGAGATGTTTGAACATTTCTTGAGATTTTATGATGATGGATCTGAATTTCTTCTATGGTGAGTGAGGAGGATACCATACTTGAGTGAAAATTAGAATTGTGCAATTTTGATTCAAAAAGAGCCAAACCCTCCTTATTCGGACTCAGAATTTTTCACATAAAAATCCTACCAAACAAAATCCACAGAATAACCCTACAAAGTCCTCATGATAAATACATGTCCTTGAATTACATCGGGTGGAGAAGTAGGAGTTTTTCGAACCTATGGTGACCCTTGCATTGGTTTGGATGAGAAAAACTTTGATGAAAAATGATATTTGTGAGATGACAGAAAATTCATGTGAGGTAGGTGTCTTGTTTGCATGGGAGGAGAAATAAAGAAGAAAAATATTGAATGACCTGATTTGAGAACTCGGAATAATGGTTATGGATGAGGCATGATATCTTTTATTTCTTGATGTGGAATTGGTGGATCTAAATGGTATGTGTTTTGAATTTGCTTTGATTTGATTTTGATTTTGACTTGACCGAGAGTCCAAGTGCTAAGTGTGGGGGAATTGATAGAGATAATATTTTCATTATTTTTCATATGTGTTTCAATGATTTAACCCCATAAAATTAATCAATTTGAGTTGATTTGTATCATTTTAGTGTTTTGGTGAATTATGGGCTTAATTGTGGAAATTGGTTAATTTTGGAAATTTAGATGTTTTGTGGAGCTTCTGTATTTTGGGAATATATTTTACATTTTTTATCCAAATTGTTTGATTCTTTTTTTATAGTATATCTATGCTCATGGGATTCATTTTATCCTTCTGGACCCAAAGCTCAATCCATTATTTGGAAGCTCAAATCCAGCTCACAAACTAGGCCTTGAAAACTGTGCACAGAACTGCATAATTTTATTGAGGGGCCCATATATCATTAATGGCCAAACTATTGGAGATGAAATTTTACATGGATCTAGAAAACATCTGTAGTGACATGTTTCATTAATATGTATGTGCATTATTCTTTTATTTTCAAGGTCATTAATGCGTTGGAACTCGACATATTGGAAGACGAAAAGTCTATCTGGCAGAATTAAATATTCTTATTTCGGCGGCCATAACTACTTCATTTCCTGGACAATGAAGCTGGAATTTCGTGTGTAGACAGATGAGATATTGAGGAAAAACTTTCAAGAATGAAAAATTTCCAAATGCGGTTATTTATGATGCCAACCGGACTCAAACTTTAGGAGGGTAATTTTGGAGGTAAATTTCTACTCCCAAGCCTATAAATAAGAGTGTTCACTTCCATTCAAAAAGGTTAAAGAGGGTGCAAGAAGGGCTATTCTAGAGGATTAATTTCTTAAAGTTATTTGTATTTTCTATTTTATTTTTACTTAGTTTCATCATGCACTCTTCTTCTCCTTTCAACTTTAATACCCTTCACATGGAGGGGTAAAACCTTTGAGTGATTGGGGAAGGGGGAGTTTCTCTTTTGTAATGTCGGAGTTTTGTGCTTAAATGTAAAACCTTATCTTTCTTTTGAATGAAATATATTATCATTGTTTCCTAATTCTCTTAATGCGACCGTGTTTTGAGTTTGGTGTATTCGTTTTTAATAGCTTTGGTTAAAGACTTTTAATCTCCCTCCGCCTAGTGAAATTTGTCTCGATCGAGTAGATTGTGTTAGGTGGTAAGTGTCTAACGATCGTTGGCACGTGTGTGGAACTAGTAAACTTTTTTTAGAGTTATAAGGAGCAAACATTCCCGATCGTGAATTGCCTTAGTTGTTTAGGAATTGTTTATGAACTTCCATGCACATAGGAGTGAATTCTATTTTCTTCTTTAACCAAGGGTGATAGATAACTCGATCGAGGGGTCTTTCATTTGTAATTCAAAAAGAAGAAAGGTAAGATGATCTTGGTGAATATGATGAAATTACAAAAGGTGATCCTACCCGAACATCATCACTCTTTTTATCCATTAGTGTTCAACCTTTCTTTTAAATTTCTTGCTTCATTTTTCAACTCAAACAACTGTAAAAAATAACCTCTTCTTATTTATTTAATTTAAGTGACAAACATATTTGTTGTTCACTCCTCTCTAGTGACAATTTAGGTTACCTAATTTACTTCATTTTAGCTTAGTTTTTATTTGTTTTAGTCACACCCCACAACAGGCACGTTTCATTCTTCATTAGAGTGTCTTTCCCTTGTTTTCTTACTTGACCATAGGGGTTAGACAGTGTGAGCTGTCCAGAGGGTCATTGGGAATATTTGTTTGGTTGGTTATGATGAATCTATCAAGCCAATGCACAAACTTGGTTTTATCTCACATGTTTTTTTAGGTAGTCTTTTGCGATACCTAGTTGTTATACTTGTTTTCCTTGTTTATTTTCCTTGGGAATATAGTGCTACTGCTAGATTCCATGGCTTCTTAAATAAATGAATGGACATAAATTGCTGAATGAATGTGAATGAGAAATAGTGGGATTGTTTACTTTTTTGTACTCCTAGTTTCTTTTCTTCATTTGCTTTCACTGCCTACTATATATATTCTCACTGACAGTTAGGCACAAATCATGTGGTGGTTGCCTATTGGGATTAGTCTCAGACCTTGTTTGGGTCATGATTTTTGACCCAAATAGTTTATATGGCTGCAGGTGTGGATAGGGATTGTCACCCTTCTTCTTCAGGTACATGATTTTTTGGTTGGAGCTGGAGAGAATATGACCAATCTTAAGCTTGCGATGCTCATGGATTTTACTATTTTACTTTTTCAATTTCGTTTTAGTGCATTTCATTCATGTTGACTTGTTTTGATGCTTTCCTAGTTACATGTATCTTGCTTCATCATTATTATATTTACATTTCTTCTGTTATAGTAAGTTGTTTACTTTCAGTGGTATGTTGTTTACTGCTTCTGCTATTGTTTTTTATTTCTTTCCACCATGTATACTTTCCAATGAGGGCATAGTTTTCCCACTATCCGACTTAGGACCTCGTTGCTAGTCGGCAACCTCTAGCGTTTGGGGAAATGCGCTTGAGGTCATGTGGAGAATCGGGTACGGGGCACCAGTAAGTGGCTCCCGGATCTGGGCTGTTACATAGTGGTATCATTAGGGGTTTTACTTTTTATTTTTTTGCCTTATTATTTATAGATAATAGATAGGGATATAAATAAATATGTAATTGGTACTTAACGTTTCCCGGGAGTTATAATCCCACGTACAGGGAAAAACCAAGTAGCCTTGAATACTGTAATTTTTAGGTTTTTGAAAAGTATTATAGTTTATTGATTTCACCGTTGGGTGGTTCACTTGTGTTGTGTTATTACTATTTATATTACTATTGTTCTATTTTTGTTGCAACCTGATGAGATGAGGGTATGACATCTTATGCATCATAAAGGAACTTGTTATAAAAGTCACATGTCATGCATGTTTCCATTCCATTTAGAGGACATTAGAAATATCATATTGTTGTGATAGAAGCTGTGCTAGATTATGCATGTTGTTTTTATAGCTGATGTGATATAAATACCTACTATTTTGATATGGTATTGTTAATTATAAAGCTTATTTAGCATGGATGCCAACCTTTGGTCCTTGAGGTGTTATGGGCCCTCAAGGATCGTAATTTGGTGGATCATGAGATTTTTGTATGGTTTCACTTGATATATGCGTGAATATGATTCCAAGATTTGATTCGCATAGAGTATGGGCCCCCACAAATCTGAATTTGGCACATAGATGCTTGTTTTTAGTGTTCTTAGTGGTTATGGGGGTTTTACATGCTTACTGCCCAGAAACCCAGACAACACGGTGTGTGGTCTTATTAATACACTCCATGGGTTGTTCTGTTTGGGAAGAACACCTTTTCTTAGTTACACGTCGTGTACCGTATGTACACACTGTGTATTTTCTATCCATGTGCCCATCTATGTGACTAATGACACGGATAGGATAAACTCTTCAAGGACACGTTGTGTTTATGATAAGCATGCCGTGTAGTGTTCTACTGGGATAGTCCATGTTCCTAGTTGTGTAGGAGTAACCGGGAAGGAGGAAAATATTTGGTACACGCCGTGTCTATTTAGGAACACATCGTGTATATTGGGTTACACAGCCACTATTGGTTGTTTACATGCTCATGTAAAAACATCAGGGAACATGTCATGTAGTCAGGCTACACGATGTGTATCCATGTTGTCCAGAACATAAGAATTTTTCCTCTCCTATTTCATTTTTTCTCTTCTAGGTTGAAAACCTGGTTTTTCTTGATCTAAGGTGTATGTTTGACCTTACAATGTCATGCCATGAAGAAGTCCTCTGGTTGTACGTCAGGAACCGGTCAGTGACCATATGCTAGATATGTCAGATCAGGGTCTTCCTATAGTTCCTCCCATCATGTAGGAAATGGTTCCAATAGTGATTCCAGATACAAGTGTCGGTGTTCTGTTCAGAGAAGGTTTTCTACGGTTTATGCAGACCTTTTATGGAGAACTGCATCATGCCCCGTTTATGGAAAAACTGATGTGAGTTTTTCATCAGCAGTATTATCCCACATTTTTAGGTGATATAGGACCTGAGGTTGTAGAGATATGGTTCGAAACTATGCTGTCTATATTGGATAACCTGGAGACACCTCCAAAACAGAGGGTGAAGCTCGCTACCTACATGCTTCACAATTCCTCCAAGAGATGGCAGGACGTTGTTCCACAGGAAGGGCGCCAACAAGCTATGGCTTGGAATGAGTTCCAAAAGATGTTTGATGACTAATTCTATCCAGCGACACTGAGGGCCGACTGAACCAGAGAGTTGATAAACCTAGAGCAGGGTAATATTTCTATCATGGAGTATTCCTCTTGCTTCATTGAGCTACAGCATTTCACTCCTGTCTTGGGGGTGATGATTTGTTTCTAGCGAGGAAGTTTGATGAGGGCCTTAGACCTGACATCAGATTCCAAGTGAACATATTTTAGTTGACTTTCATTACTTTGATAGTCAATTAGGCACTAATAATGAAGTGGAATCTGAGGGAGACTGGAGCTATGATCCATGGTGGTTCAGCATCCGGAGTTAGTACCTTTTCTACTGATAGCAAGAAGCATTGTCGGGAGTCTATGTGTGGTGACCCGAGTAGACATGATATTCTTTATGGAAACCAAGTGAGATGATACCAGTGCAGGAAGAGCATACATAAGAAACTGAGGTTCCCGAGAGACCCAATAGAGCGCCGGTCTTGCAGAAATATGGGTTATCTTCAGCGGTTCTACAAGGATTCCCTTACGATAGCTAGTGAAGGAGGATCAGTTTTGACTCCTCGTATAGGATCAGGGCCACTAGTCTCACAGCAGACTGGGGGATAGAGTTCTTCAGGCTGTTCAGGTTGAGGTGGAGGTTGTGGCCGTAGTGGTTAGGCACAAGCTGGATCATCTCAGGAATCTCAGACGGCTTCTCAGGGCCGCGGTACAGGTCAGAATTTTACAGTAGAGAAGATTCATCAGGAGCAAGATCCCGGGCCCTCTAAAGTTCAAGGTACTATTTTAGTTGCCTCAGCCTTATCTTCTGTAATTTTTGACACAGGGGATTCCCATAGTTTTATCTCTATGCATACTATCGAAATCCTTAGACATACTATACTTACTTTTGAGGATATGATGACACTGGACAATTTTTTGGGAATTATAAATGCTAGTGTATATCTGTGCAAGGAGTTCCCCCTTGAGGTTGATGGGTGTCGCTTCTTGTGGGATCTATATATCCTAGATATGACAGGCTACGACTTCATTCTTGATATGGACAGGTTAGTACCCTTCCAGGCCTTTGTCAATTTATATCACTGTGGAGTGAGTTTTACATCACCAGAGGGTGGATCTTTTCTTCATAAGGGTGAATGGGATGTACAAGAAAGTAGAGATGGACCAGAGAATCATGGGTTGGGAGGTGTTATAGCCTAGATTTCTAGCTTATATCTAGATGACCATGGGACTTATCAGATGGATTTTCCTCTAGGGTTTGATCGTTTTCTAGATATCTTTCTAGAGGACTTTTCAGGTTAACCTCTAGATCATGATGTGGACTTTTCCATTGAGCTTGTTCCTAGAGCAGCACCAGTGTCCATACCTCCTTATAGGATGGCTACATCAGAGTTACAGGAACTCAAGAAATCTTTGGAGGATTTGAAACCAAAAGGTTTCATCTGACCCAGTACTTCTCCTTGGGGTTCACCTATTCTGTTTGCGAAGAAGGTGGATGGTACTCTTCGGCTCTGTGTGGATTATCGGAAGCTGAACCAATTGACAGTCAAGAATCGGTATCCCTTTTTGAGGATATATGATCTCTTTGATCAGATTAGAGGAGCATGAGTGTTATTGAAGATTGACATGAGATCCGGCTACAATAAGTTACATTTCAGACCATCTGATAAACCTCTTACAGCATTTCGGAGTAGGTATGGTCTTTACGAGTATTTGGTTATGTCGTTCTGTCTCATGAACGTGCCTGCAGTTTTCATGGAACTGATGAACAGAGTGTTCCATCATTATTTGGATTCTTTCATGGTGTTTTTCATGTATGATATCTTGGTGTACTGTCAAACTTGACATAACCATTCAACTCATCTTGAGATCTTACTTAGTATACTGAGAGAGCATCAGTTATATGTTATGCTCTCAAAGTACCACTTTTGGATGGATGAAATTCACTTCCTGGGTCATGTCATCTTAGAGACAGGAGTATTAGTAGACCCAAAAAAGGTGAGATCAGTAGTTACCTAGGAACAGTCGAAGAATGTCTTCAAGGAGGGGAGCTTCTTACGATTGGATGGTTACAACAGACACTTTATACAGGACTTCTCACGCTTAGCAGCACTGTTGATGGGCCTGACTAAGAAGGGTGTGAGGTATGATTGGTTATAAGCCTGTGATTCAGCTTTTCAGGAGCTAAAGGGGAGACTGACTTCAGCACCAATTCTAGATTTACCAAAGCTAGGCAAGAGCTATACAATTTTATGGGATGCATCTGTCCTCGGTCTAGGAGCAGTTCTTATGCAGGAGGATCGTTTTGTTGCGTACGGATCACGGCAGTTGAGGCCACATGAGAATAATTACCCTACGCATGATCTGGAGTTGGCTTCAGTTGTTCATGCTTTGCATTTTTGGAGACATTATCTCCTAAGAGAGCATTTTTTGGTGAACACTGACCACAAGATCCTCATGTATATATTCATGCAGCTTGTCTTGAATCTGAGGTAGCAGAGGTGGGTCGAGTACCTACAGTCTTTTGATTTTGAGCTTCCTTATACACCTGGGAAAGGCAATGTTGTCGTCGATGCACTGAGAAGGAGAACTCAGATACAAGTAGTTTAAGAGGCCATAAGTGAGTGGAAACTCATGGATCTCTTCTCTGAGATTCATTTGGAGGTGAACGACAGACAGGGACAGATAGTTATTTCTTCTATAGTTGTTACCTCTACTATTCTGAATCGAGTACGAATGAGGTAGCTTTCGGATTCAGAACTCCTAGTTCTACTTGATGGTTTGTCAGTTGAGGAACCTACTCCTGGGTGGACCGTAGGTGATGATGAGGTGTTATGCTTTCATGGTTGCGTATTGGTTTTAGCATACACACGCGAGGAGCTGATATGGGAGTTTCATGCTTATGCTTGAGTAGTTCATCCTGGTGTTACCAAGATGTATCAGGAATTGCGTCATTAGTATTGGTGGGAAAGTATGAAGAGAGATGAAGATAGTTTTGTTATGTGGTGTTCCACCTGTCACCAGCTGAAAGCAGAGCATCCACGACCAGCAGGAATTTTACAGTAGTTACCCATTCTCGAGGGGAAATAGAATGATTTCACGATGGACTTCGTGATTGGGTTGCTGAGATCACCTCAAAGAAATGTTGTTGTTTGGGTTGTAGTTGACTGGATCATGAAGGTTTCACATTTCTTACTGATAAAAGAAACCATCAGTGTTGATGAGATTGGGAGGTTGTACATTCATGAGGTGGTGCGACTCCACGGGGTTCCGAACAATATCATTTCTGATAGGGATGCCTAATTTACTTCTCATTTTTAGCAGGGTCTAAAGAGGGCTTTGGGTACATAGGTACTTCTAAGTACAGCATACCATCCCCAAACCGATGGCCAGTCAAAGTGCACAATTCAAGTGCTAAAGGACAATATTTGGGAATGCTTCTTCGATTTTGGAGGTTCATGGGAGAAGCACATATCTCTGGTGGAGTTTTCCTATAATAATAGTTTCCATGTGGCTATTCAGATGGAACCTTATGAGGCATTGTACGGTAGGTCGTACTGATCACCCTCATGTTGGCTAGAGGCAGGAGAGGTATCTATGTTGGGACCTCTTCTTGTCCAAGAGACTATAGAGCAAGTGGAGTTGATTCTGAAGAGGATGGCTACTGCACAGTCTCGACAGAAATCATATGCTGATCAGTGGAGAAGACCTTTAGAGTTCGAGGTTGGAGATCAGTTTTTCCTACATGTTACCCCGAGGTTGGGACACATGAGGATTATAAGACATGGAAAGCTTTCACTAAGATACATCGGACCATTTGAAGAGAGTCAGGCTGGTTGCCTATCGGTTGCAGTTACCTCAGAGGTACCAGGATATGCACGAAGTCTTCCATGTTTCTCAGGTTCGACGTTAATTTTCAGACCCGTATCTTGTCTTTCAACCCAAGGTGGTTGAGTTGGAGTAGGATACATCGTTCTAGAAGCATCTTATCCAAGTTTTTGATCACAGTGCGAAGTTTCTATGTGGCCGGTATGTTCCTCTGGTATGGGTTCTATGGCGGCACGACCGTGTATAGGATGAGACTTAGGAGATGGAGATTGATATGTGATCACAGTGGCCAGAGTTTTTTGAGGATTCCTCTTCACCACCATGGTAGGGAAATTCGGGTAAGAATTTCATTAAGGGGGTAGTTTGTAAGAACTCATATCATCAGTTTAAGGTATGGATCCTTTTATCGGGCTATTAGGAAAAATGAATAACATGTAAATTTTCTTAGCACACGACATGTACTTTTGTATTCATGTCATTGACTCATATCACCATGTTCTGGCCGTGTAATGGCTAAGTATATTCCATGTGTAGTCATTCTATCTTTTCTTAAGCAGGGGGCCACTAAAGGGTACTACACGACATGTACATATAAAGAACATGCTGTGTAATTTTATTTTTATTTGAGATAATAGATCGAGGTCGCGTCTTATTTTCAGAAACCCCTTCTTCTGCCCGTGTCATCGTCCAGAGAGTAAGGAATCACCATTTCTTCCCCGAGCCACCGATCCATCATCTGTGATCTGTTTAAAACACCATCAAGTTTAATAGAACCCCCTCGTTAAGCTCTTGGTTCTCCTTAAGTCTCATCTCTTGATTTCTTCTCTTGTATGAGTTATCAGAGGTTGAGAATTTTGGATTTTTTTGTAGATCTACGTTGTTTTAGGCTGATTCAAGGGCCGAGGTTTAATTATATCGATCTTCTAATGTCACGGTAGTTGGTTTTTTGCCTTTCGTCATTTGTCTTTGAGTTTTATATGCAAAAGTGCCAGTTACCCATGTATCGTGTAGTTCAGATTGAGGAATTGAACCCTGTTGTTAATCTTTCTTAGTTTGATTGGAAGATTTAGGGTTGTTGTGAATGATAAATGCTAGATTTCATGTTGGAGGATCACCCCATGGGTGCCTTCCCTTATTTGGTTGTTTATGGATGTTTGGCCCAGGTTTCCTGTGAGGAAAACCTTGTGGCATTTCTTTTTTTCTTTGATATACTTGATTGGATGTATTATCAGCTGTTAAATTCTTGTTGATGCATTATATCTATTAGCCAAGTACTCGTTGAGCTTACTTTGGGCTGGTGAGAATCGTCGATGCTAGATTGAACTATACAGGGCTATGAGAACCTGGTGTAGTAGACCATAGGGGGAATGGATGTTGAGGGATTCCCCAGAGTGTCTGTTATGATTATACCGTTTGCAGGACCAAAGGGGGAATTGGACTTTGTGCTTCCTCAAAGTGTCTACTAGTTTACGAATCGAGGCCATAGGGGGAATTAGATGTAAGTGCTTCCTCAGAGATTCTGTAGCTATCGTTGCAAGACCATAGGAGGGGTTGACAGTAAGTGCTTCCTCATAGTGTCTTTTCCTTGTTTGCTTTCTTGACCATAGGTGTTAGACAGTGTGAGCTTCCTAGAGGGTCTTTGCGAATATTTTTTGGGTTGGTTATGATGATTCTACCAATCCAAATCACAAGCTTATTTTTTTATCGATTGTTTGTTTAGGTATCCTTTTAATATACCTAGTTACTATACTTGTTTTCCGTATTGCTTTTCCTTGGGAATATAGAGCTACTACTAGATTTTATGGCTTCTTAAATAAATGAATGAACACAAATTGTTGAATGAATGTGAATGAGAAATAGTGGGATTGTTTTCTTTTGTGTACTCCTAGTTTCTTTGCTTCATTTACTTTCACAACCTATTATATATATTCTCATAGATAGTTAGGTAAAAATCTTGTGGTGGTTGCCTAATGGGATTAGTCTCACACCCTATTTGGGTCATGCTTTTCGACCCAAACAGGTTATATGGTTGCAGGTGTGGATAGGGATTGTTGCCCTTCTACTTCAGGTACATGATTTTCTAGTTGGATCTGGAGAGCATAGGGCCAAGATTAGGCTTGCGATTCTACTGGAGTTTAATATTTTCCTTTTTCACTTTGGTTTCAGTGTATTTCCAGCATGTTGACTTGTTCTGCTTCTTTCCTAGTTACATGTATCTTGCTACATAATTATTATATATACATTACTTCCGCTATAGTTTGATGTTTACTTTTAGTTAAATTTTGTTTACTACTTCCACTATTGTTTGTTATTTCATTCTACTGTGTATACTTTCCAATGAGGGAATAGTTTCCCCACTATCCGACTTAGGCCCTTGCAGCTAGTCGGTAACCTCTAGTGTTTGGGGAAATGCTCTTAAGGTCATATGGTGAATTGGGTATAGGGCTCCAGTAAGTGGCTCATGGATCCGGGTTGTTACATAATTTTTCCCATCATTATTTAAATATATGGTAGTGGGGATTTGTTGAGTACATGAAATACTTTAATTTCAACCAAGCTTATATGCCAAGGAAAGGGAATATTATTGTTGAGGCTTTGATTCAGAAGAAATAGACATAATAAATCTAGTAGTCTAAATTCAATTTGAAGGTGATGAACTTGTTCGATGAGATACATGAATATATTCATGAGGATTTTCAGTGTTTGGTGTTGAGTGAAAATATTGATGGTGGGGAGATGCCTCCTAGCCTGTTTATTAATGATAATGATATCTTCCATATTGATGGCCCTATTTTTATTCTTAATTTTATGCGGAAGGAGTTGAATCATGAGTTGCATTCTTCGAAGTGGGAGGTGCACCTTGGTTTGACCAAAATATAGTATGATTTTCATAGACATTATAAGTGGTCAAGAATAATGAAATAGAACATAGGTTTAGTGATAGAATGTTATACCTATCGGTAGTTGAAGGTTACGAATTAGTGGCCTTCTATTATATTATAGTCATTTCCTTTTCCAAAATTCATGTGTGATGATGTTACCATTGAATATTTTGGTGGGTTTACGATGAACTCCTCACAAGAGTGACGGGATATTGGTGATTGTGGGATGGTTAAAAAAGATAGCCCATTTCATTCCAATTTAAGAGAATTTCACTATCAACTAGTATGGTGTCTTGTATTTTCTATAGATAGTACATTATTATTTGGTTCCTTGATGTATAGTTTCTGATCATGGTCATTATATTACCTCACACTTTTATAAAGGCTTGCAAAATTCATTGTGAACATAAGTGGTTTTGAGTAAAAACTTTCCCTCGTAGATGGAAGGGTAATTGAATCAAACTATCCTAGTATTTGAGGACATGTTGAAAGAATAAATCCTAGATTTTATAAGTAAATGATAAAAACAATAAGAAAATTTTGAGTTCACCTATAAAAATAGTTATCATAAAAATATTCAGATCTCACCATATGAGGCACTATATGATAGGCCATGTCAATCACATTTTTATTGGATGGAAGTGGGAGAATAATAGTAGTTGGGGCTGAGTATTATTCTGGAGGTATAGAGAATGTTTAGCAGATCTGGAAGAATATGGCTATAGTTTAGAATAGATAGAAGTCATACGCTGAACGATTCCATCTACCTATTGATTTTATTGTGGGTGACCATGTGTTCCTATGGGTGACTCTAAGATTATGTCACCGTTGAATTTAAAAATGAGTCATGTTGGAACATATATATATTAGTCTTTTGGGATTGTGTAGAGGGTCAAACATCTTAAGTTCAGGTGATTTATGTTTATGATATTGATCTTAATGCTGATGGGTCCATTGAGGAGCATCTGATTTGTATTGTGGATCATAGTGAGAAAACGCTTTCGGGAAAGACCAAGCATTTTTTTTGAGTTTTGTGGCAACATGGAATTGTTAATTAAGAAATATAGGGGAGGGAAGCTCATACGTGGTCCTATTGGCCTATCTTTTTTACCTTGTAGGCATATTGGTTCTTGGAAGACTAGCTCGGGGATGAGTTGTTACAAGGTAGGGAGGTTATAAGATCCTTGTCTGCTAATGAGGTATGATTTTGTCTCAATTATGGTTAAACTCCTTGTAAAATGTTTAATGGTAGTCCTACTAGGAGAATGGAATGCCTTGGTATTTTTTCAAGAGTTTGGGACATGCAAAATAGGGAGGATGGTTCATACAATGCCTGGTACACTGATAGTATAAATTTTGTTCCATGACCATTTGGCATGTGGAAGTTGAAAGCATGGTTTATAAACCAAACAAGGGGTGTCCTGTAAGCTATGTGAGGTTGGATAGATCTATTCACATGGGTTTCCTATATTTTTTCTAACCGTTTAGGTTACCCAAAAAACTATGTGACTTGGTTTCCTCATAGGAAGAGGTGGTCACATGGTTGGTGCATGGTTTGGAAAACCATGTGGCCTAACGATGTCGCTCATTAAAAGTGTAAAATTTTCCACTATTCCCTCCTGAACTTTATATGATTTTACATGAATTTATTCCTCATTTATCTTCCATCATCCTATGGTGTCATGTAATTGCGCCCAACTCTTACAAGGGTTATTCTCCTTCAATTATTAAGTGACTGAAGCGTCATTTTTTATAATTTCAATCCCCGGTGAAGTCTATGAGTCATATTTCTTCAATTTTTGGGAAGAATCAGAGCTTGGTGGATCCACTTTTTTTAAGTATAATTAACCCTAATTTCTAGGGGTTTCTTCACTTTATGGATTTTAGCTATTGTTTGAAATAAGGTTTTAGGTTAGATGAGTGGTTTTCAATGGGCATAAGGTAGGTGGTCTACAAGATATCTCTCATAGTCTTGATGTTAGTCACATGTATGTGGTTTGTGATATTGTGCCATCATGTTGTAAAATTTCTATTTGGTTAAAAAAAATTAACTGTGGATTTTATATGATATGTTCGACACTTCATGGATCTTGTTGGGTCCATTGAAAACTATAAATTTAGACCAAAGGTTACCCTTGGGGTATGCCAATACTATGAAAATTATGAAATTTGTATTTAAATGATTAATTAGAGTTTTTATGAGATTCAACCATTTGTACTTGTGTTTGGTATGCTATCATGGTATAAGGAGTTGTTTGGATTAATGTGGAAAAGTAAAATAGGCTATGATATGAATAAGGTTATATGTGATAAATAGTTAAATGGGCATGTTTATGTGATTAAATTTTCAGAAAGTGTGTCTAATGGTTGTGTCTATGAATAAATTGTAAAAGTAACTTGTTATGGAATTATGTTAAAGGTGTTGAATTTAATAAACCATGGAAAATTTATTATATGTAAAATTTAACTCTTGTTGTTTGTTATATTAAATAGGTCAAGTGTTGGACCCATATAATTAGTTTTCAAGAAAATAGTTTAGGGTGTTGGACATTGTGTTCTACACCAGTAATTAAGGTGGTTGGACATGGAACTCCATGTTCCATAGTTTAGGATATTGGACATGGAATTCAATATCATTGATTAGGATTATCGGGCATGGTGTTTTGTATCCCCAGTTGGATTATTTAACTAATTATCCTTGTCAAAAATATATAAGCCCAGTGATATATGGATAATATGGCCGACATGGTCCAAAGTTAGTTGGATTGGATCGAGTGTCACTTGGAACTCATTGGTCAATGAGGTTAATTAAAACTGGTTAATTATGAAAGATTTTTACATTTTATTCCTTCTTTATTATTCATTTTTTCCTTATATAAAATTTAATTACACTCCATATTTCATTAGACACCATTGGTGGTGGCATAATGAGTTCCACTCACACCCTGCTCGGGCCGTTGTGGGTACCTGATCGGACTTCATGATTTTAGGTCAAGATAAGAGAAAAGGCCCAGTACAAGATAGTTGATTTAGGATTTGGGATGCATCGTGGATGAAGGGATTGGGCATAATTTCATGAACTTATTTGGAGAGTGTCAGTGTGTATTTATTTTGGGTTTATATTAACACATGACACTACTATAACATGACATGTTTCTCTGTATTAGTTTGTAGAAATTTATACAGTTTTGGGGTCTTATTATGTGTTGTATGGTTAGTATTGGTTCTTGATATTTATTAATTTGGTTTTTATTTATTTGATTCATGTTGTTTTCTTACTCTATAAATAGGGTATAGTATCCTCACATAACCTAATATACCCTCACTGCAAGATGGCAGCCTCAGGCATATAGAGTGGCATGCCTGAGGCCTTGTGGTGAACCGGATCGGGGCATTGGTTTAGTGGAATTCTTGATGGGATGTTACACTTATAGTGTGAGAATTATTTTACTAAATACCCTTAACCTATTAAGTGAATTATATTCAACATGAATTATGTCTTTCTATTCATTCTAATCAGACCATTTTTGATATTACATTTTAGACATTTGTTTGGGGACTTCACTTCTAAAATCATGTTTCACAGAATATGAATATATTTTATCCATATTTTCAATTTATCTTCAATCCCATATATCACCCTTGGTATAATAATTAAAATTAATTTCATTATTTTTTAAAACATTTAGGGATTTCTATATCTTGTTATTTCTTTTTATGATCCTCATCATGCGTATATTCAATAACACTGAAATTATATTCTTCTTCTATAACACATGACTCTACAATTAGGTATTAAATTATACTCACACATTTTCCTTTTTGTGGATTTTTTCCATATATCCAACTGGTCTTCCATGCTTTAAGGTTATTTTTTACATTTTTGAAAAATCATTATTTAATTTTTTTTAGGACATCAATTCTTGATGGTGTAGTTATAGAAAGTACGTGTGATTTAGTCATTCCCTTTATATATGTAAATGCATTAGAGAATTGATTTACTAGTTTTTAAAATTTTAAATTCATTTCCATTTCAATCGTGCATCATTGGATAATAGGATTCAGAAAATATTTTGTTTATACAATCTAATATATCTTCTTCCATTGTTTCCTTTCTCCCCTTAATGTTGAGAACAGTTCTTCATTGAAGTGAAAATTAGTAAAAAATAATGTAAATACATCACTAGTTAAAAGTTTAATATACAAGAACATGGATGGTGATTCATATCCCACATATATTCCATACCTCCTTTGTGGTCCCTTTTTTACACATTATGGGGGAGAAATCGGA
Source organism: Viscum album (assembly GCA_963277665.1). Taxonomy (NCBI): domain Eukaryota; kingdom Viridiplantae; phylum Streptophyta; class Magnoliopsida; order Santalales; family Viscaceae; genus Viscum; species Viscum album. The sequence goes on from OY728135.1 coordinate 108,662,565, forward strand.
ATATATACTACACAACAAAAAATCATAAATTAGTGATGCCAATATCTTAGCCAAGTGCTAGATGTAGTGGAGAGTAACTATAATATGCACTTGCTCTGATGAGAATTAATAAAAAACCATGAAATATTGCATGATCCAATAGAGAAAATATCATCTTTTTTCTATTTATCATTGGTATAGAAATTGATTAGAGGATTTTTATCAATGATTTGTATAAACCATTTTCCGAATGAACACGGGAAACCAAATACTCTATAGTAATCCTCATGTTCATATAATTACAATTATAATCATGAGACCTAAATTACCCATAATTATTGGGCCTTACATTCTTGATGGGGAAATTTAATAATTTTACTCTTATTTTTTATTTGAGGAAAAAATCCAAAAAAATTATATTACTCAATAATAGAAATAATATGTGTTTATATGTTCTTGATGGATCAATAAATGCCATAAAATATTTAAATGGTCCATATTATGAATTATTTATTCCATGAATATCGCCTAAAACTTATTAATCAAATGTAGACATTTCAATCATAATTTTAGATGGTGATGGTCAAAAATCAATTTTCTAAGAGAACAAGGCTCACACGAATTTTTTCTTAATGGAAATATTTTATAACCATTTATTGAATGTCCGTTAGAGTTTTCAATTACTTTTCAATTCAAACTAAATGAGGATTTTCTAATTAGTCAAGCTATTAATTGATCATTTGTGGTCTATTCTATAATACAATATATTTGTTTATTTCACTTATAAATTAATAATTTAATCCAGACGATAATTTACTTAATTGGTTGAGAATATAACTCTTATAGAATATATTAATGATAATTCAAATTTAATTTAAATTTCCATTGGATATAATTTGAGTAGCATTCAAATACTGGTATATATCATTGATACATAACTTGTTTCATTTGGACATTAGGGGAGAAGAATCTTTTAAAATTAAAATTGTTTTTTTATGAAAAGAAAAACTTATTTCACCATCCTCTTCTATTAGATCTGTAGGATATAATATAATATTAACAATTAGTTGTATGTTGTTCCACTATATGGTAAGAAAATAACTATTTTGTTTTTTCAATTCTTTTTAATGCTTCAAAGTAATGAAAATGGTATTATTAAAAAATACTTTATAAAATTTTAATATTATAGCATCAAAAACAAAACACATAAAAAGAAAATTCCATAATTTATAACATAACTATTGGAAATTTTTTAAATTATTTTTAGTTAAAATATCAACAAAGTCATAATTATAATCACCCATCTCAAGGTAATTTAAATCATCATTGGATATTTCATGATTCACAGTAAACTACTTTTATTTTTATTTCCCTTTATAGGATTTCTTAGAAAAGTTTGATTTATTCTTTATCACATTAGTAGATTCTATATAGAGATTACAGAGGTTCTCTTAGGTTAAGAAGACTTGAGAATAATATCTATTAGAACCACACTTTTATTGGAAATATTTTGGATTCCTAAAAGTACTTGAGGTTATATTTATTTGATTTTGATATTATTCAAATGTGTTCATGGATTTAGACACATCCATTGGTAATTTTTTCCACTAAATCTATATCCACCATGTGAATAACATCATTGGCTTCAAATTATTCCATGATTATTTTCATCAAATATATCATTTTCTCTAGGAAATGCTATTATAGAACACGTAGTAAGAGATTGATTATTTTCATCAAAAGCATATTGTTATTCCCTACTATAAATAAGGAGGATATGAGATTAGATTTTCCATATACCATAATATGTGATATTGTTATTATAAGATTATGTGAGATACAATAAAAATTATATATTTTTCAAGTGTATCAGTATATGTAACCTAAATACCACAATACATTAATTTTGATACTATTTTATAGAATATATTATTTTAATCAATAGAATTTTTTTATTTGTAGGATAATAATTCAATAAATTCATCGTGGTTTATAGGAATAACTTCCTCCATTTGATGATCATGTCTCTATATAAAAATCTTCCATATATTTCTTGGTTCTCTTTCTGTTTGTTATTTATTTTCATTCCATCATCAAAATATCTTCTGAGGAGGATCATAACTTTTTGTTTATTATAAACTAATTGTGAATTATTTTCTATCATTACTTCCATGAGATCAATCGATTCAAGATGAATTTCAACATCCATTATATATGACATATAATTACTTCGGGTAACATTTAGAGTTCCCAATTGGAGTTTCCTGATATTTGAAAAGATGGTTACTAGAAAAAACACTAGAATTAAAATAAGACAAGTTTTTATATTTTTATTAAAGAAAATATAATAAATAAAAGAGATATATGAAGACTATTATTCATAGTTAATTATTTATATCGTAATATAATTTCATAATTATAATAGAAGTTGTAACCATAGTTGTAAATAGTGAAAATAACAAAATCTGGATCATAAATTTAATATTATCAATTAAATTTTTTTATCCCACCTTAAGTAGTTAAAAAATCATTAATATTAGTTATTAATGTAAAACTTATATTCACCACATTATTCATTTTCATGAATTCTCATGTATACTAATTTATTAGTTATATCATCCAATCAGATATTTTAATATAAACAAATTAAAACCTTCCATGTAGAAGAGAAATTTCCCTTTATAGATTTCATTAAATAATTTACATAAAACCATAAAATATGACAGTAAATAAATGATATTTTATAAATAATTATACCTGTTCAACCAGGTGGTGCGAATGAATTTTCAAATTTAAACATACTTTTCTCCCATTTGAGTGTCTTTTCTAATAACATATTGTAAAAATAAAAATAAAAATGGACAAAATATTTTTATTAAAGAAAGAGAAGAAATTAGAAGAGAAAGTGAAATTTTATTATAATTTTTTCTATCTTTATATCTTATATCTATAATCAATGAAGGTTATACTACAATTTTTATACAATGTGACATGGGGGTACAGGGGACTGGTGGGGTGGGCAGCCAATCACCATTAGTATTCGGTAGTCATTGAATGCACCTACATAGAAATTTTTGTTGTTGTTGTTGTTTTTGTTGTTGTTGTTCTTACTGTAATTATTTTATTTATCATTACTATTATAATTATTATTACTATTATTATCACCCTATGGGTACATTTTAGTAGTATAAACCCCATATGGGGTTTCAGTGATGTCTTGGGTTCTAGTCACATTGATGTATTTACAGCTAGTAGTGTATGATTTTCATTGTATTTATCCCCCTCCCCATACCATTAAAAATTATTATTATTATTATTATTATTAAATATAATAGGATGGAGTGTGTTGAAAGTTCCTCTTTTCAAATCGATGAAGGACAATCTTCTTCCTACTAACAATCATCTTTCATCATAGAATCGTTTAACAAAGATTGGGAAAGAGCTTTCAAATCTACTCAGAATGATATCAGAGCAGGGAATAACTCTCCTAATCTGCTTCACAAATCAAAATCATTTATGATGGCCCTTTCCAAATCAGAAAACGTTTTGATAGATGCTAACAAACTTCTCCCTGTTAAATGATTAGAGGATGGTTCAATCACAGTGGTCACTGATCTGAACACAATAAAGAAAAGAATGAAGCTTTCTAAGTTTTCTCTCCTGGGTCTTATCTCTTATAAAAAGGTGTAAAACCTTGGTCATATGCTGATATGAAAGATAGGATATCTCATTGTTGGAAATTTGCTAAGTGGAGGATGATTCCTATTGGAAAAGGCTACTTCCATGTCATACTTGAGAGGAAAGATGTTTTTGATGCAGCTTGGTGATCTGGAAACCTCAACCTCGAACAAGGATTTTTCCAACTAACTAAATATGATCCAAATTTTAACCCTTTTAATTAAAGTTACTCCTTTTTTTAGGTCTGGACCATGATTCATGGGATTTTTTGGGTCTATTAGCACCCTAAAATCATCAATGATTTGGATTCTGGATTAGGAACCCTATTGAAGATTGTCTTGCGGCCTTCAAATGGATACATTAGTCTATATTCAAGGGTGTTGATTCATATTAATATGGAAACACATCCACCAAAATGTGTATCTCTGGTTTAAAATGATCACCTTATGGGGTTCATCTTTGAATTCAATAATTTTCTTTGGTTTTGTGAACATTGTAAAATGGTGGGTTGTTCTTTAAAAAATTATCATTTTGTTGAGAATCTGGTCAAGACAGCTAATAATATGAGGGTTTGGAATGAGGCCTCAAGAGGAAAGAAGGTTAATACCACTGATAATGGAAACAAGGATTTGAGTGATCCAACTAAGGGATTTAAATTGGACAAATCTAATGGTACAAGAACCTTGTGGGGTGCAAAAGTTGAGGAGGAAGAACATCAAAAGATTTTTTTCAAATGACACTCTTGAGACTATGCACACTTAGCCAAAGTCAGACGAGCTATTCAATCTCTCAGAGGATTGTCATCCTATGACTCTTACTTCAGAAATTCTTTCCACTTCCCTTTCTATGAAAGATGAGGAGTACCTGCTTGAACATATTTCTATCAACCTAAATGCTACAATAAACTTTTATATTACACTGGTTGATATACCATTGGGTCATCATTAGATTCTAGAGACAAGGAATGAGTCAAGTGACCACCCTGACCAACAATTAGTTTATAATAGAATAAATGTAACTTTTGTAAAGGAATTTAAAGATGACAGATCAGTTCTAGTTTAGAAACACTCTAATGAGGCTCCAAAATGGACATAATCTACTTCTAATACCATGAAAGAAAACACCTACAGAAAATCAAAAAGGGTGTAGTAAATGGAGATAAAAGAAAAGGGGGGTTCCACCCCCAAACCAAAATAAAAATTAAGATACATTTCAAGGACTACTAGGTAATATCTAACCCAGGCACTAATGGTTTCCTTAGACTACTTATAGGTAGGTATAAACCTGATATCATTGGAATCTTTGAGCCTAATAAAAACTACTCCAGTCATGGTTCCCATTCTGTTATGAGTGGATACTCTATTTTGGCCACTACATGGTTTTCTTCTAACCTGGACAGGCTGTGGATTTTATTTAACAACCGCATGTAAAATCCTGATATTTTACATGAGGAAGAGAAGATCATAACCTATAGCTTCAAAAAAATATGGAAGAAAAGTTTTCTTTTCAGTGGTTTATGCATTCAACAACTATATTGACTGGTGTTCTCTAAGGATGAAAATGAAAGATCTTCCCAGAAGCATTGTAGATCCTTGGGTGATTAATAGAGAATTAAACTCTATCCTTTATGATGAGGAGAAAAATGGACTTGTACATAGCACTTCCTCTATCAAATACTTCAGAAAATACATTGAGGAATAAAACATTAGATAAATCATCCTCATTGGTGCTAAATTCACCTGGTATAGAAAACACTTATGATGAATGAGGGAAAGTAGAATTGATTGGGCCTTCATGAATGATATCACTCTTGGGAATTGGAGATCAATTTCTTTTGTTACCATGTATAAACACAATTTTTATAACCACCCCATCCTAGTGAGTTTTATTGATAACATGGGGTGGAATCTTATTTATTTTGGATTTAATAATTCTTGGATTGCTCTTTCGGAGTGAAAAAAAATTGTCCAAGATACTTGGGGCTTTGATGAGTCCAATCTCAAACCTCTAATATGGATCTCTAAACTCAAAATGATCAAGATCAAAATGACATATAGGAGAAAAATATGGTTCATCTTGCTTGATGAAGAGATTCATTCCCTTGAATTCTCTCTTCATGATTTATAAGAATTCATCACTATGAATAATTTCTCTAGAGACATTGATCAAGAAGTTTTGAGATCATCTAACTTACAGAATCTCATCAAGCTCACAGATAACATTAAAAGGGATATTTTCAAAATCAAGTGGATTATTGATTGATATAGAAGAACAAAGTTCTTAAATTATTTTCAATAGGTCATAAGGGCCAACTAGACACTCTCACTTATCAAGGATAGAGATTGTATCCTTTATGAAGGGTAGGATCTTTATAGTCACATTGTTTCTTCCTATAAGAATCTCTTTAATGTCCCACCAAAGAATACGAGACTCAAGGGTGATATCATTCCTAAACTAATCAATAAATATGAAAAATCATTTATTACCTCTATTCCCTTGGATATTGAAATCAAGGAAGCTATATTTGGCCTCAAAAAATAATGCTCACCTAGACCAGATGGATTCACAAATCACTTCTTCCAATTTTATTGGGATGTTATTCAGAAAGGTGTGTGAACCCTTATCAAGTATTTTTTTAAAGGTGGATCCATCACTAAAGGTTTCAATGCAATATTTTTTTCGTTGATCCAAAAATTGGATAATTCTAGTGACATCACTCATTTTAGGTCAGTTTCTCTTATTAACACCATTCATAAAGTTATTGTAGATATTTCTACCAATAGAATTGTTATTATCTCAGGTAGAATCATATCCTGGAACCCATTTGGATTTTTCAAAGGGAGAAACATCCATGATTTTTTTCTCACTACCTCTGAATGTATCAATATCCATTAAAATTCTTCCATGGGATGCATCATTTCTCTAAATCATAACATCAAAAATATCCTTTGATACAATAAACTGGGGTTTTATTGATGATGTTCTTCAAATATTTGGATTCAATGAAAAATATATTCAGTAGATCAAAGACATTATTGGGTCTTCTCATATCTCCATTATCATAAATGGGCCCCATGAGGGATACTTTAAGTGATCCAGGAGAGTGATGCAAGGAGATCCACTTTCAGCTATCATATTTTCAATTGTAGAGGAATACCTCAGCAGGCTCTTACTTTATATGTTGTATAAGGGTGAAATTACTAGTATCAGGGTAGAAATAGGTACCTCTACTCCTTTATATCTATTTTTGCCTAATGATTTTATTTTATTTACTCAAGGACACAAAAATAACATCAAAAACATCAAGAGTTCCCTTTTGCATTGTGAAAATGTGGCAGGCTAGGAAATTAGTTGGATCAAGTCCTTCACTTATTTTGGAATGATAATTCTAGCTTCAAGAAAGTATTCCTTAATTAATGATCTAGGAATAAAGGAAGGTTCTCTCCATTTTACATACCTCAGAGTCCAATTGTTTTGGTGAAAACCTTGGTCATCTCACTTTACAGATGCTTTGAGTCAAACTAGAAGAAATCCTACCTCTTGGAAAGTAAAATCTCTCTCAATGGTAGGAATAATGTTTCTTTTGAAACGTGTGGTGGTCTCAAAGTTAGTCTTTTAATTCATGGTGTATTCTTAGCCTGCCTCAGTTATTAAATCCATTAACTCAATGATGAGGAATTTTGTTTGGAGTGGTTGTATCTTGGAATGTAAAATCATCATATCCTAATAGAAAAAATGTTTTTTGCGACATTTTTTGGTGGTCTTGGAATTAAAAAAATTGAATTTTAACCAGTCACATCTTACTAAGTTTATATAGAGGAAAATCAATAGTCACATTGAATCCAGTGGCTTCCTTAGATCCATATTTTTATAAAATATGATTGCAGGAAATTCGAGTTACATGGAGTCCTCCATTTGGCCTAGTTTGAAGAATGTTTTTCAAAAGATTAACATGCATTTTCATTGGATTATTAACATGAATTACACTCTTAGATTTTGGTATGAAATTAGATTGTAACTCCACTAATTGAATTAATTAACTCCCCTAATCAAGACATTGACCACAATATCTGAATCAAGGACTAGATGGCCAACTCGGATTTTCTACCTAATAACACAGTTGTAGTTTTCTCCAATTATGTGTTTCTAAATTAGGATGACATGGTCATTTGAGAACCGTACACTAATGGAATTATTGACTCCAAGAACTATTATACTCATCTTCTCTATGTAATCCACAACTGGATTAGTGATTACAAAAATAATTTTCTCCTTCCATCTAGATTTACACTTTTCTAGAGACTCTCTATCAACAAGGCACTTATCGAGGAAAACCTACATTGAGTGGGAATATCTCTTTACTCTAAATGTGTACATTTCCATTAGTATATGTAGGATGTTGATCACCTTTTCCTGTACTCTTAAACCACATATTCTCTTTGTAAACCTCTATTAGATATAATTGAGGTTCGACCCTTGCATGTTACTTATTTCCAAGATTTTCTATGCGATTTTCATGGTATCCCATTTTCCATGCATCTCACACTTATTTTCCAGGTTGCCTATGTACTACTGATTCATATTATTTGGAGAATTTGAAACAATTATATTCATGATCAGAAGAGTTTCAATGCTTGATCTTCCATTTATGGAATTATTAACGCAGTTCAAAATTCTAACGTGTTGCATGTTGAACATTGTAGCAACACGGGGAGGGACTTCATCATTCTTAAGAAACTGAATAATACAGGAAACTTTCCCATACCCTGTGGAACAATAGAGGTCTTATAGGATCTTCCCTTCTCTATAAGGCTTAAATAAAACACTATTGGGGAAATCTGAGGCCTACATGATATGGGCCCATATTTTGAGATTATAATGGTGATGTGGTGGAAGATCTCTAGGGTCCATGTGGATATGCCAAATCTCTCAAAGAGAAAATGATTGGATTTATTAGAGATATCTGCATTTTAAGGAAAATATATTGGAACAACATATGGTCAGAGTGAAAATCTACTACCATTGCTCAAGCTGTCAGGATGGGAGTCGTTCACCTCTCATGGAAGCTGACAGCGGGATGCAAAAATTTACTAGATGTGCTCTCTTCCATGAATTACATTATCACGCACATATTTGGTTAGGAAAATTACCATGTAGATGTTATTACAGACAAAAGAGTGAACAACGAATTTCTCTTTTACTCTAACTCTCTCCCTAGTGATATTCTTCCCATCTTTCAAAAGGAAAAATGTAAAATACCCTCTTTCAGACTTTTTTATTCCTTATTTACTTTTATCTATGATCCTCTAATATCACTCTTCTCAAAAAAAATATAACTGTTCTTATATATATGGAAAATTTTAATCTTCCATGCATTCTTGACAAGTGAATGACAAAAATCACTCATTATTCTATGTAAATCATAATAGTGATAATTATGAGGTCATTTGGCTTTACGTGAGGGTTCTTTGTGGAATTTAATGATATCATGTTTTGGGACAAATACCAACCAAACCTGGAGAAACTTCATGGAAAATTCCCAAATCATTTTTTCAAATACAAAAGGCCGCATAATATTTTTTGAATTGGATATCAGAAGTTAATGAAATTTTTTTATTATAATTTTGGATATGCACATGCCTGTGGGAAATGTAGTTATTATTTTAATGACTATAACATGTGATTAGCTCTTAGAAATACCCATAGGTAATGAAAGGATAATGATTATTACTTGGGATCATTTTTAATAATAAATCAACAGGTTTTGAATATATTTTATCATATCCAACATTAGAAAGGACAATGCGTATGGACTCTAATATAATTTTGAATGTAAGTAATATTCTATTATATGATATGTGATTGAAATGGAATGGATAATAATAATAATATGACACATGTTGAGGTGTCATTAGTTAGAGGATGATTCTATGGGAATTAAATGATATTATTTATAATCTGAGGCTCTCAACTTGATAGTGAATAAGATGATGATGTGATATTGAATAAAATTATGACTTAATGGTGAGGATGATTATCAGATATTAATGATGATAATGATAGCTTAATAATGATGATGATGATTTTTTTACTAATTACTGTGATGATGGTTACATGGATGGTTGTGATGATATTGTTTAGGAAGGATACAAGGTATAGTGGAAGTGGCCAAGCTCATGCTAAAAAATGTTTTTCATTGTTATCTCTGGAAAAAAATCCTCAAACCTAGATGAACTCAGACAAAAAATATTCAATGATAGGATCTTTCCAAATATAATTTATAATTAATTTATATAATAATAATTACCTTAGTTGGATAATTATTTTTTATTAATGAATTCAATGGACCTTCTTATCATTGAGATCATGAATAAAAAGTATAATTCCTCTATCAGTATCTACACATGATCTTTGAATCATGGAAGGACACTGATTGATATTTACCTATTATCAAAGAGTCAAGGATCATCTTGTGTGAGGCATCATTGGTATAATCAAAAATTACTTCAGTCTAGAAGAGTTATTTTTTCTTTCTCCCTCATCCTGGAGATGGAAGAGGAGGATGATTAACACACATTCTTGAGAAAATTTTTGAGAGAGTTCCACTCTATTTGGAGAGAATTATCTTAAAATAATATATTGTTCACAAAATCCATTTTTATGTCAAGAAATGATATATGTTTGGTTATATACATAGGGTTCAATAATTATTATTTTCAAAAAGTCCTTTCACAAATTTATTTATCCTAGTAAAACACCTCATCAAAATAATAATAATATTACTATTTTTGTTATTTATATTATTATTATTGTTGTTGTTGTTTTTCATAACATGAGCTAACTCACATATATTTATTTATCATTTCATAAATAAATAAAACAATATGTATTTAAATGATATTAAATATAATATATCATTGCATCTGGGACCTCAACTCCACCCATCAATCCTCCAAGATATTTACCGAACCTGGAATAATAAATAATTTTTTAGATAAATATCTCTATATTACTCTTTCTCTAAATAAATAAATATTTTATTCACAGAATATTTAATAAATATTTATTTTAATATTCACATAACTATTTAAATATTTATTTAATAAATAAATAATTTTTTAATACCTTTCGGACATTATAAAGTTATAAATACATATTTTAAATTTTCAAACTAAAAAATAATATTTTTTAAAAAATATTCAACTCACATATATTCTTTTTAATAATTGAAGAAAAAATTTATATGATTAACAAAACCTGAATAATTATTAATCCATGGTCTAGAGAATAATGTTTATTCTAACTATTAAATTCAAATAGAACTTAATTAGGATTCTATATATACATAGTGTGTGGTCCTCTATACATCTTTCATAGTTGTATTAAGCAGCATAGCCTAAAGGACATGATTAGAATCTAGAAACATGTTAATGAATCCATTGAAAATGAAGTGAATATCATAATTAAAATAGCCTCATGTTGATTCTTACTATATAATGTTATCCCTTTTTCTTAATATATCATCAAGCGGGATTTATACTTATGTCATCAACCTATATGATTGATTTATCTTTCTTTTCTACCTAATTTGAACTCTTCAATGAGACATGGATTTAATAATATAGTTCTATTTTAATCAAATGGATAAAGATATCTACTTCCACTATTACAAGGGAAAAGTCCTTTATTGAATTATTCATTAATGTGTATCACTTATGATGCACCCAACATATCCAACCTCAATGCAAGTATATTTCATAAAATTTTCATTAATAAATCAAATTATGTGATTTATGAAACATTTTAAGGATAATCTTAATTATAAGGATCAATACACACATTTATTGATATGAATATCCAATAACACATAAACATGTTGAGTTGTTTTGGGAAAGTCTTTGCTTATAAACTCCTTTCGTTACCAAGTGTAAAACTTCATGAGTCAAAGGATTGTAAACTTACAACAATTCATCACTTGATAGTTTAACATCATTTATTTCATGTCAAATAGATGTTATCCCAACCATATGACATAGGTTTAAGAATACTATCATAGAACTTCAAGGTTCTCATTAATAAGGTGAACTACTATAACCTTTAAATATAAAAAATACTCTAATAAAATTATCACATTAATGTTACATAGAAGAAAAATAATCACATGATAATATATGTCATAATATTCAACTCATTTAATATTTAAGTAATCAAAAGTATAATGTTAGTTGGTTCTAGGACCCAGCTCCAATTAGTGGTATAGTGGTTGGTGCTATGTTTTATGACATGTAGTAATCATGTTGAATTATTTAAATAAATATATATTCCATGATAGTTGTAAATATATAGTCTCCCTATATGGTTTTCTTAGGTGTAGGGTTGTGTTATTACTTGGGGATTCTTATGACTCAACCAATGTGAGCATCTCCAAGCAACCAACCATGAGTGTGGGGGATTTTAATTCATTTCATGATGTGGAAGTTCCCCTTATGATTGTCGTGGGAGTACCATAGAGAGTAAAATAGTGCCATTAGAGTATAAAACATATTACATTTCATGAAATGGGATACCATGTATGATATTATAATAGTAACACTAAGGGTTTTCTCATTCAATGTGCATATTTTTCCTACTAGATTCTATAATTTGGTAGTACCACATGTGGTGATAGTGAGAGTACCACTAGTGTAAGGGTCTAACCATTTAAAAAAATGATATTATTCCTTAAATATTTTTATTTCACACAATGGGGTAATCGATCATTACAAAACCACCACCTAATGGTGGTTCTCTCGGGCACAATCCAAAACGCATTTAGTGACCAAGCCTCTGTGATGTATATTCTGTAAACCTAGTCCTTAATTCCATTATGTGATTGTACCAAAAGTGATGTCATGATGTGGGAGTACCACATATCATGATAGTCAATGAACCACTGATGTGAAAGGTTAATGTGCTTTATAATGTGTCCATGTTGTTGATATAGTCATCAGGAGGAGGGAACCAGGTTGATATCTTTAATGATGTGAGGTGTTGGGACTGTGGAGGTTGGGCGGGTTTGTATGGTTTGTATGGTCCCTTTTCATTATTATAATGGTGAAATTTTAATGTATACTATATGTATTATACCAACATTTTAAGAGAGTATACTTGTTGGTGAGTTGGAAATTTTTATTCAATTTTATCACCTATATGTTTATATAAGAGCTTATATAATCACTTAGTTGGTAAATTAGATTACAATATATTTGGGTGTGATCATAATATCTATGTATTTTTCTATTTTTTCGTTCTTATATAATCTTGAAATTTCATATATGTTCATTCCTTATGTGTATGGCCTACTGAGTAAGTGGATACACTCACTCCTACTTTTATATATGAGAATATCAATTTTATAAATTGATGATATTTTAGAGTGATTTTACCTTGATAGAGGGGGAATATAGGAAGATATTAATGTTTAGGGGTTCTTCATGCACCACTAATATATATTGGTTTCATTAGTCCTTCATTATGTAAGGGGTTAATGGTTGTTTGTTCATAGTTTTAATTATCTTGTATTCTGGTTAGGTTTTATGATATACAAGAATTGTACATTATTTATGATATTAGTTGATTATGGATTCCTTATTGATGATGGTTTGGTTGTTGGAATTTGATTTTATATTCTCTGTTGGTGATCTTCATGTGGAAATTACTCCCATTTGTGAGATTAGTACACTTGATGCTTTTCATCAAAATATAGTCTGTTAGAGGCATGCTTCTGGGGTCATGCATGGATTTAACATACGGGACCCTGGAGGAACCAGGTCTTGAAGGTCTTATTAAGAAATCTTTTTAACATATAGGTCAAATTTCATAATAGTAACATGTGAATATTATCTCAATTTAGTGAGGAAGAAGTGCATCTTAACATAGAATATTCATTGAGACATGGAGACTAACTGTGGATATGGGTGATTGAAATATTTCTATAAAAGGACACTAATTACTCACTGACTAAAATAAAAGGAAGGGTTTTCCTTATATAGGTTACTCATTAGGTATGAGATTACGAATCACAAATCATATATATTCAATAATGATTGTGCATGTTGAGTAGGGGATGTAAATTCACATGGGGCAGAATGAGGGAGTATTTTCAATGTTTTCTGTCTACCCAAATATACCAATTCATTAATCAAATTTAATTCTCTTTTTTCATATATATTATGGACCCCTATCAGATCCTTAGTAAGAATACTAGTACAAGAAATAACACATAACATTTATACTAGTTCTGGCACCAACTATATATTTTTGGTATGTGGATTCTTCTAAAAGATATATCGTATCATGTGAAAAAATTATATATAAAGTTATGAGATATTTTTTATTTGTTTTTAACTAATTATAATACCACTCCTTATTATTCTTCTGTAAGATGAGTACTTCTTTTAGAGATCATATTTTTAAAGAAGTTCACATGTTTCTGTATCAAGGATTAATCATACTATATAGGTCATCGTGGAGGATAATATTTCACTTATTTATGATTCATGGTTTGATATTTGTTTCATGATTCTACCCATGTTGGTTGAGTATAATTAAGGGTGGAGGGTCCTTATCTAGAATATATTTTAATTAAATTTCTCATACTTAGTTCATCTATATCAATGATACATTCCTTTCTTATGACATTATTTCATAGTTGAAAAAATGTTGATGGGAGACAATCAATTGGGATCAAGAGGTCAGAAGCTTTATTAAATGATTTTGTTATAACTTATTGACTATTATTATTTCTTGAAATGAATATAGAATGTTTTCTTGGTCTATATGATTTTCAATGCATCCTTGTAAGGGTATTGATTAATCCTTTTGAAATGTGGTTGCTCAGTTTCCATTAGTCATTGAGTAAAAAAATTATAACGAATATTTTGTGTGAGCATGGGTTATTAAGTGGGATTATATGATGATATTAATTATTGAATTTATTTGAGAAAACATGATAAATGATATCTATTAGGATAATGTTTTGGGAAATAGTTTGTAATTTTCTTTCCATTTTTATAATAATGATGATGATTGGTTGAGTGTGAAAGAATTATCTAGTGAGATTGTTATACTATGATGTATTTTCAATAATTTATGTGAATGGTAACCTAGCATATGGTAGTCAAACTATAAATTTGAAATTAATTTTTAAAATGATGGTTTTCCTAATTGTTAGATATTATGAGATTGAACCATCAAGATTTCATTATAAGTTATCTAATTTATTATTACTATGTAACATATCATCATTTAATCATATGGGTGGATTTTGTTCATGATTAAAACAATGGTTTTTTCAATTATGAGGGTTTTATTTTGATAAGAAAAAAATAATTTAGTCTTGGTTAGAGTCACTTTGTTATAGAGATTATTTCCTAGTTCTGTGGTAGTCCATTTTAAGTCATAGAGGTGACCATGACCATTACAACCACAACATCCCAAACACACCCTAAGAGGTTGTTTAATTAGTGTGTGAATTTTATTTTCTTAGTATATAAAATATCTTGTTTGTATATTTACAAGAACAACTAAATCATGTTGATCTAAAATACAAATCTATAAAAAATAGGTAAATAAAAAATAAATTTTGAAACATGAATATTTTAATATGTTCACTACTATAGTCTATATAAAATGATCATACATTAATGAATCTTCAATACACCAAATAAACCATTACTAAATTTTTTTATTATAAGAGTTTAGGAAGGGTTCACTATTAATCCATGTTCACTCCCTTAACTTATCTCTCCATGCATTACTTTAAGAAAAGATACATGGAAACATTGAAAGAACGGTCAATCATAAGAATAATCGAAATAAAAATAAACACTAAATTGGTGACTATGTTTCCCTTATAATTAAATCCCCTCTTTCAATATATAGGTCTCTAATATAGTTCCTAAAAATATAATTTATTCTATTCTAGTTCTCAAAGTATCAACGCTATTTAAATCATATCCTTTCAATTTGAATAGTTTCCTCTAGTATCATGAAATTAATCATCAAAATTAAACCTTAAATAATTTTCCCATGTTACCTATAGATTGATCCAAAAAACATACATGAGATTCAAGTTAAAACTATAAATATAAAGATCCATTTCAATTATTATAAAATATTTTCAAATTTTCAAAATAATCAATAATTAACAAAATAATTATTTCATGACCATGATATTCGTTTAACTTGATTAAGTTATAATATCCTCAAAATATCATGGGGTTGGATTAATTTTAATCCCCTTGAAATTAAAGGGTTAGTTTACTCATGTATTTTCAACTTAGACATTTGATAGAGTGACATAGTCTTTTGCAACATGATTTGTTCAATTAGAGATTTATAGAGATTAACCAATTTTCTATGACCACCAATTACAATGTAATATGGAATTCATTGTCACTATAAAGATTCCCCATATCCCTGGCATGAAATCAGATTTCCTAAAAATAGATTAATCCAAATTTTCCATAGATTCCTTCTTATAATAAAAACTATGTCCCTGCAGCATAACATAAGACATTATGAAATGATCCTTGAAATATAATCCACAAATCATCCACAATTTTTCATACATAGGAAATCATAGTGTAATATTTATCATGGAACTAGACTTCATCCAGTGAACATAAGAGTTATTCCATCTCTTCCTGGCATGACACAAAACCTATTTTGGCATGGTTTGTGATTACTTCACAAGAAACACTTCTAAAAATAATGATACATATCAAATACAATCATTGAATAAGAAATAATTCATACCTATAAAAATATATTTTACACTAAAAAATCCCTTCAATCCCATAATCTTCAGAGCCAACATTCTTTTCCATTGATTATATATGATAGAATCTTCTCTAGTTTAAACAACCTTGGTTCTAATATCTCACCCCTTTTGGTTTTTTGGAAATCCAAATTCTATGTAGAAATATTCTATACCACCAACATTTTAGTGAAGATCATATTAAAATAAAATAGTTCTTTCTTTACTATAAGTCTACTTGATAAATTCTTAGAGTTTCTAAAAAAGAGATCTAGAGATAATACTATGATTACCGTACATACCTCTTAAATTCATCTCTAAGAATCAACTTTTCATTAAATATTTAAACCCTATCTAACTCCCCCTATATTCATCCATATTTATCTTCTTCTTGATCATCCTTGAGAATAATATCTCCTCAAATCCCTTTTATTATGAACTTTCCCTTGATATGATAATTCTAATCTCATATATAAGTTATTTTCCCCTTTAAAAAAGCCGCACCTTCACATTTATCAATATTAATCTATAATAAAAGATCCTCAATTATGAAAAAGTTATCTTCCCATTTGAAAAGAAACACATTTTTATTTATCCATATTTCACTACATTTATAGATCCTCAATTTATCAATGATCATCAATTTCTCACCCTTTTACACTAAACATAATGGGTTAATTTCCAAAAATAATAAATTCATGTAGAGAGAGGGTATTATCCTAACCTCCTTTGATCGAGGATGGTGGATAGACACCCAAGTTCAACATATTCTTCTAAAATGTTGGTGTAGATGAAGGTTTTGTCAAAATATCTACACCTTGTGGATTTATTTCAACACATTCCCTCTGATTGATTCATCGCTCCACCTTTTCCTTAAAAAATAGTATTGAATTGCAATATGTTTTATATGACAATATTTTACTAGATATTTTTTCAACTAAATAGAACAATTATTATAAAAATGGATTACCATTTTACAATTTTTTTCTTCACCAATATCCTCCCAATTTTGTTTTTGACACATAAACTATGTAAATTACTTAATAGTTAAAATATGTTTTACTTTAGTCATTCTAAGATATGTGGTGTATCGTTTCCTTCTTATCCAGATAATTCAATACTTATAATAAAATAATGGTCACCCCTTAGTAGATTTTATGTCTAATGCATCTCCAACCTAGTCTTGATCAAAATAAATCTTCTAATTATTGATATTTCTTTACAATAAATACAAATACATAATAAATAGTGACTTAAACAAAAATCATTATTCATTCCACAATTGTGAGGTAATCTTCCTATGGATTACAGTAAAATTTAACATCAAAACAAATAGCATATATAATATTATATTTTCCCTTTAAGTATTGTATTATTCAAATAATGTTTTGGTATTAATTAGGATCCATATCCTTTCTATATTTATGCTTTCCAATTTTGGTTCCAAATATGATTGGAGTTTAAATGGGATTCCAACCACATACCTTAAATTTCACTAATAGCCCCATTTTTTGGAGAAATAGAATTATATATATCCTTTTGACATAACTTCATCCTGATAAAATATGTGGTCTAGCTAATAATGGGTATCTTAAACTCCAAACTAATCAGTTAAAAACCTTTTTTATAGATTTCATCTTTCTTTTGAAAAAATGATATCAGAAATGTATACAAGAACTAAGAAATTCTATTTTTTTATGATTTCACAAATTTATTTTTATCAACAATACCACTCTTAATCTCTATATTCTTCAAGTATGAAACCAATTGGTCATACCAATCCCAATATATTTTTTTCAATCCATACAAGGACATTCTAAATTAATACAACTCAATTTCATCATCAACGAGTCAAAAAGAAATTGGTTGATTAATATATACTTCCTCCTTTAGTAATCCATTCAAAAATTATATCTTCACATTAATTTTTAGACATTGAATTCCATTTTATTCCCAATTTCCAAGAAAAGTCTTAGGGATTTGATTATTTCCACCAGTACAAAAATTTATTACACATCTATGAATTAAATTTGTTCCTAACCCTTGTATACTAATATAGTTTTATTTTAGAATACATTCCCATGTTTATACTACATTTTCTTAAACATCCACTTTGTTTCAATGGTTGTGTGATACATCATTTTCACAATCTCCAATGTCTTATTTTTTACAATTTATTCCAATTCTTCATTCATGGCCTTGAACCATGATTTATCCTTCTATGTTTCTTTAAATTATGATAGATCCTTTTTAGATAATAAATAAATATTCTCTAAAGTCCTCATCCTCTTAATTTGTCTTGCAACATATACTTTTTCAATGATGTTTAATTTATTAAATTTGACTCTTTTATTTCTCATTTTGATTAATTATAATCTCTCCATGGAAGCATGTTCTTATTCGTATTATTTATCCTTTGATTAATATTCATGTGATGGATTATTTGTACCACCATAATTCATGTTAATATAATCATCGTCATTGAAAATTTTCTATAAATTAGTATATTCAAATTTTCAATAAAACATAACTTAAATCACATTCACATTACTTCTCTCTAAAAAAATTAAATATTGTATTGAAATATTTATTATATTTAATCTTGGTTGATTAAGAATACTCCCTCATCAACCATATAATCATAATTTTTTTTATTTCATTCTTTATTATTGATATAACACCCACTTATAATCATCTTAAAGTGCTCAAATATTTGATTCTGTATATTCCACATCTCATAGGGTGTTATTTTCTCATCATAACTTAAAAATATTTATTTTGGTATACATTTCCACTTGAAACACATTATTCAAATATTTACTCAAGATACCATGCTTAATAAGTAGTGTCTTCACCATGTTATTCACCATCCATATCCACCATTCCATATACCATTTCTGTATGGTGTTCTTATGGATTAAACTTCATTCTTGATTCCATGCCTCTCTAAATAATTTTCTACTTAAAATTAAGAGTACTCATCCCCATGTTCTGATCAAAATATCATAAACAATTTTTTATTTTTTATTTTTAGCTTGCCTCTAAAAATGTTTGATTCACTTTATGGATTCCTTATTTGTTTGTATATGTATTATTAAATCCATCCAACCATAATCATCAACAAATAGTATGAAATTTATCTCACTATAAGTTCTAGGATGTGTCATTTGGTGATCAAAATTGATATGAGTTAATTCGAAAAAAATATTCTCTTACTGTATATCTTATAGAAATTTCTTCCAATATTCCCTCTCATAAAGTGCAAAAATTAATCTCTCAATCAATAATCTAGTTTGGAATGTTTATCTTAGCTGTTGGAATTGAAAATAATTCCATGATTTGGTTAAAGATATTTCCAAGCCCCTTATACCATAATATATTCTCCTTTTTTACCATAAAAAAGATATGTGTTCCCCTTCTAATCCCCTTAATATAAGTCTACATTTGTTCTCAAACCATTTCCCATGGAATTTGAATCCTTGACTTTAATTAGACAACCCTTATAGTTAAATATGACTTTGATTCCTAAGTCATAATGTAGAATTATACTTGATAGATTATGTTGCCGTATCTCCACACAAATAATCGACATATATTATAATTAATCTCAAAGACATTGGATTTATACCATTATTTTATTTTAAATACTCTATTATTTCCAAAAAAATATACCATCAACATAAATTGTCATTGTCTTCAATATATTTATGTTATTGATCATGTCTAATGAGAACCCACTATTAGGAATCCACTTTTCAATGTTCTTTTATGCCTTGAAATAAATCATAGTTGGGGCGAACTTCCCTTTATTCTTACTTTACCTTTGAAAATTTCCCAGTTTAGTTGAGATATTGGCTAGTATATCGATATTTTCATCATTATAATCATCATAATAATCTTCCTCTACTTTTAGTGGATAAAATATATTTTCTGATTGAATATAGTTTACATTTCATATATTCATAATCCCTTGTATTCCATATATACTATTTAAATTTCCATTTTTCCTAAAATCAATGATGTTATGGAAAAATTTTAAGTAAAACAATTTCCATAAAATTTTTTTATTATCTATTGTGAAGTATATGTTATCATTCTCATTTTTTTACTATCATGTGATACAAAGTTTTAGTAAATTTCCCCATATTAATAATATATAATTTTGTAACCAATATAACCATATAATTAATAATTTATTAGGGGAATATCTTATCACCATATCCGCACCAGTTTCTAACTTTTAAATAACTTTTTGGTTTTTGATAAACCCTTGATGATTGAGAGTTATCGGCAACCTTTTCCATACCTTTATTCTTCTTTTTTAATTTTGTGGTTTTTTATGTTTCATCCTCAAAATAAATTCAATTATCACTCATTAAATTTGGTTTTTGATCATTTTTCACCTTATAGACACTCAACATGCCGCATTGATTCCACTATTTAAACTACTCATAAGAGAATCTTACAAACTATAGATTAATTTTATATATTCCAATTTTATCATTATATTTTAATTTCTTCACCAATCTCATAATCTCATATTCAAGGGATTAACATTTATTGAATCACTCCTCAACAAAATCGTTAATCTCATATGATCAACATAGTTTGTTCTTCAATTTATATCATCATGAAAAAAACCTCTCAAGATGTTTCTTGATCAGTCCTTCATCTTCAATAATATTCTCTAACCAAGTGATTTTATCATTTTTTTTATCAATGTATTTTGATTAATCTTACAATATTCTACCAATATTCCAATTTTTCTTTCATTGAGCATCTAAATCCTCAAAAGAACCTTCAATTTCTACCTTGAGTTCAAAAAAAACTATTTAATTTAATTTATTCCTAGGCTCCATAACGATCATTTTCAATTAGAGCCATCATATAATCCTCCCAATCTAATAAGAATTTTATTTCACTCTATTTAATGAAAAAAATTCCATCACCCTCTTCCTTACTCTCTTAGAACTTTCATTAAAACTTCCATTCAAGTGTGTTTTAATATTTTATATTTTTTAGGAGGAAACTTCCTCTATGGATTTTCAATGTAATAAAACTTATCCACTTCATTCTATTATATCCTCAAATATCTTTTAATGATATGACCTACATTACTACATTAAAAGAAAGAAAATTATAACTTTCCCTAAAAAAACCTTTGCTTCTATGGATTTCACTTACCAAAATTGATAAAAATACATCAATTAAATCATCCTATTATTATACATATTCATGTATATCATGCTCATTCATGGATTTTAATGTCATCTCCTTGGTTGAATAACACATTTTTTCTTCAATCTTCACATGCATCATGTATGCTACCAAAAGACAATGTAGGTCATCAAGTTAATGTAAAGAAAGGTACTCTCTTTAAAAATTAAATATTTTTTATTTTATAAAGGTGTAAATATACATTATATTTTCTTTATAATAATTATTTCTTTAATTTCATCACCATTAACATGAATAGAACCAAAATACTCAATATTTTTGTTAAAAACCCATCACTCTTCTCACTTTGACAAATCATAAAGTCATAATGGTTTTATGAAATACTTGTAAATTTACCTCTTTCACCATTTTTAAATTAATAGATGTTGGATATTTTATCCTAAATTACATTAGAAGAAGTGAAAATAAATACCTTTATATAAGTTAGACTTGATTTAGATATGTTTTTTTCTTATATTTCAAAAAAAATTGTATCATTGATGTTAATGAAAACTCAATGGAATCACTAATTTTAATTCCATATATACTAGTGGATAAAACACCAAACCTAAGGAATTTTAGATGTTATATCATTCATGTTTTCTCAATCTCATAATTATAGTCATTGAATAATGGAACTCATTTCAAATTCAAAATATTTTTCATCTTAATAATCTTGTATTGAAAGATTAACCAAAAATAATGTTGTGGATATAATACCACTTATTGAAACAAATACATCCTAAACACACCCAAAGAGGGAGGAAAAATAGTGTGTGAATTTCTTTCCTCAACATCCAATAAATCTTCTTCCCAAATTTTCAAGAACACAATGAATCTATCAATATCAAGCATACATACACAAAATCTTGATAAAGAAAAAAATCAAGGACATGGAGATTTTACATGGTTCACTAATAAGGGATACATCGGAATATCATACATAAATAATGTGTTAACATACCAAATAATCCATTACATGTAATTGTGATTAAATGAATTTCAGAATGGTTCACTAATGATCCATGGGTCACTTTTTCAACACACCTCTCAACACACTACTTCAAGATAAGGTTTATAAAAATTTTGACACAATGGTCACTCATAAGAATAATAAGAAGATAAAAAACATAATATATTGGAGGTTTTTTTCAATATTTTATAATCTCCTCTACAAAAATATGGATATTAAATATAGTTCCACACAAATGTAGTTTTTCTTTTATTTTTATTGATGCATCAATGCACTCTAAAAAATATATCTTCTCACTTCTCTTAATTACATCCAATTTTAATGAATTAATATTCTAAATTTTTTCTTCCATAATTAATACATGTCTTCAATTGATTGGACCTCAAAACCATCCATGTGATTTTATTTATAACTTTAAACATCAAATACGATCTCTTATATTTTGATAAATATTAAAATTTTCAATATAATCTATCATTTAAAAAATCATTGTGTAATACCCTTGATCACAGAAAAACAAGATTCAATTGAAAGATCCATAGAAATAATAGGGTTGGTTTGATTTTGAAACAGGGTGACTTGAGTGAAATGAACATACATAATTTATTGTTTTAGATGAAAACATAATATATTATAGAATAATTCGTCCAATAGAACCATAATGTTTAGTTTATTTTGATAATAAATATATAATTAACTAATTTTATATAATATCTTTAATATCTCCCACAAAGTTATTCTCTTAATGTACAATTTTTAGAGGTATCCTATTTAGAACCACTATTCATAACCAGGAGAAATATAAACATTGGAAATGGGAATCCTAGATGCTTAGTAAGGGTAAACATGGGTGATATTAATCGATGATCACAAGTAAACATATGATAAGAATAAAGGTGTGAGATAATGAACATAATTTACAAAGTCTATACCCAATCCTACATAGATCATAACCCATGTCTCATAGCATAATGGTATAGAATTAAAAAATACATGAGTTATAATAGTGAGTAATCATCATTAATCATTCATGATTAATGAGAGCATAACATAAATATAAGAACATGTCATATGATTTTTGTGGCACAATCAGAAGCACATAAAATAATTTTATTTGTCATGGATCAATACCAAGACTATCATTATAAGGAATTAACCTTAAACAGTACATATTCTAGTGAAATTAAACTAAAATTCAGATTATTATATTCATAAAGATCTTTTAGGTTTATATTTTTAGAGATTTAGGTCATAACTCATATATAATAGACCCATAAATATACAAAGTGGACACTTATAATCAGTATCCATTTTCCTCAAAATATAAAACTTTTAAAATAAAACTGTATTTATTTCTATGTAAATTATTCACTACCTTCAACATAACTTCTTCATTTCTCTTACCCATCCTTAAATCCTATGAAAAACATTTTCAAAATGCGGAATGAGAAAAAAAATCTTAGTAAGGGTCATAAAAATAAGTATTCTGTTGGACCAGGGAAAAAAAAGAAAACCCATGGAAAAATTTTCTTAAAAACATAAATTTTCACCCAAAAGGGAAACATTTTTCCTTTAAAATATCACTATATTACATTTTAAAATCAATTTATTTCCATGAAAAATCATTAGATGGAATATAAAATTCTGGTAGGTGCCTCGGTACATCATCACATAGAACACTTACAAAACCCTTTAAAATTAAAATAACCATAAAATCAACTTCTTATATAATGGTATATAAAATATAAACATTACCCAATCTATTAGAGTACTATATGGGCACACCTATCGTATAATCAATTATGGGATCACCCGACACTATCTGGGTTTTTCCATCATATAAGTTGTATTAGACTCACCCATGAGATATAATGGGGCTTAACCCTTCATAAACAATTTCCACATACCATATCATGAATGAAACATTTTAAGATCTCATCTTTTCATTATAAACCCCTTGATAATCTCTTTTAAACCCATTTTAAAAACACTTTTGGATATTAAAATACCCTTTCTTCTTAAAATAACATTTTTGTTTAAAACCCTTTTTCAATAAAAAAATACCTATAAAAGGGAATGAGGGTTTGTATTTGATTAAAAAATGAAATATTGTAATGGAACACAAATTTAAAATAACTATTTTGGTGGCAAAAAAATTCATTGCCACTGTATATGTTAAAATAGAACATTAATATTTTATTTTATAAAGAAAGTAAAACATTCCATTAAAGACTTAATTTTTTAAAACCTTTGAAAGAAGTAAAAAGATAAAAAATTTAAAAAATTAATATAAATTTAGTACATTTATAAAATCATTTTAAAAACATGAGCATGGAAGAGGAAGAGTTATAAGGAAAACTTTAAAATATGATTTTTAATGAGAATTCCCTTACTACATTGGAAACATTTGAATTGTAATCCACATGAAAGAATAACATTAAAAAATTAACTATCATGATAATAGATAAATTAATTATATGACATTTGAAAAGGGTTGTATATACACCTCATAGGATAATATAGGTTTATGACATCAAAATATACCTCATCGAAAGGAAATTGTACAAAGTCCCTTACCTTGATTTTGACTTGTCATGTATGTTCTTTATATTTCTGAAAAATAAACATGTGTTAATTATATACTTCTTAAATAACCCTTTTCTTTTTTATTATTCATTTTTTTTCACTTTAATTTATATACATAATTATTTAATAATTTAAGTTGACTTTGGATGTTTTGACAGTATTCAGCGTATGTGTCAAAAATGACTTCGGTAGGTTGACTATGGTCAAATAGGTAATTAGATAAACATATCCAAATTAATAATCATGAAATAATAATCTTTTTTAAATATCATATATACTTTAAAACTAATAATGAATGATTTTTTTATGAAAAATGAACTATATTAAAATCATGGAGATGGTAGGTCGTACGTACGCATTAATAATGTTTCAAATTTTCAACGATCATTATGGAATGAAGCTAAGTATTATTTAATCATTAAATAATAATAATAAAATCATAAATATAATTTTATTTTATAAAATATACTTATATTTATCATATATTTTTTGTGGTTAAGAAAAAAATCACATCACTCCGTGGAGGTGGAAGTTCATATGTACGCACGAATGATTTAATCATTTTTCAGTGAGTGTAAAGGTAAGAAAGAAAATGATATATAATCATTTACTAATGATAAATATTTAATTAATATCATAATTATTTCATATATATCACATATATTCATTAAATGTATTCTTATTACCTTCCATGGAAAGTATTAGTGAAAAACACATCACTTCACTTCACGAAGCGGTAGTCTGCCATACACACGTGTGTCATTATCGTATCATCCACAGAATGGAAAGTAAGAAAGTATATGAGATATAATAATTTTATAAGTATAATTATATTAAATTTTTCATATATATATATATATATATATATATATCTAGTTTAAATCCACTATTATAACAATCCATTAGAGGAAATGATGAAAAATAAATCACATGGGTTCGAAAGGTGGCAGTCTGCCGTACATCCAAATGATGATTTATTCTCATTTGATGGAAGAGAAAATGTAATAATTTTATTAAATTAAAATAATAAAATATCAGTATATTTTATATTCTACTTTTATTATATCCTTATAATTGAAGAATATTTTAATGAGTTGGAAAAAGAAATAAAATAAAAATGCTCAGTTAAGCATGATACCACTTCTTTGGAAAACCTCCATAGGTTAGCCGAAAAATCATTCATATGATTGATTTATGATCAAAAAAAGTGAATTAGGTTTTTTGTAAATAAATAATAAATGTTTTTGGGAAGTTATTGGATAATAAAATGGTCATTTAATTTGTAAATATTAGAGGAGTGGGGTGGCCTTTTATAAGTGATGTGAGTCACACACTTGTAATTTTTGAAAAAAAGTTGTAACCACGTTTTTCACATGCCACATGGTTTTAAAATTGACTATTTTCAAAAATTAGACATGATACAGTTGAATTATTTATAGAAAATATATTTTAGAAAAATTGTAAGTTAATTTTAATCCTTATCTTTTTAGGTTAACCCCATATAAATTTGTTTTTACCTTAACTGGAGTAAATTATTTTTAATAATTTTCACTATTCATTATGATAACAAATTAAGTTGGCTGTATTAGATAATATAAATTATTATGATTACAAATATATTATCAATTTTATCAGATGCAACTAATTTAGCTGGTAGAATTTAATTTAATAATAAAACCCGCAAACGCGACGAAAAAGAAAGTTTTCACAAAAAGTGTTTTTCTAGCACAAGATGATGTTATACTAACTCTATGACTACGGCTGATAATTAAATGAATTTATATTTATATTTATTGATATATAATATATATATTTCATTTAAATAATTCCTTAATAGGGGTTTTTTAAATTAATTTAAATTTAGAATCATTATGTACTTTAGAACTATTTTTAGAAACATGTCATTTTCATACCCAAATATATACTTATCCTAAAATCCAACATAAAGTTGATTAAAAAGTACTTAAGTTGGATAATTATAAATAAATAATACATATGTTACATTAAATCATATTAAAAACATAATAAGTCTTCAAGAATACTTAATTTATTTAAAATAAATGAAAAGTTTATAAAAATCAGTATTTTTCACTATTCACTGAAAAATCAATATTTTCTAATCATTTCCAAAATTTTACCTTATGTTACTTTTGATATGGTGTTTAAAAATTGATATAATTTTTCTGAAATTAATATTATATAATTTTGAAATTAAACTTTTAAATAAAACCGTATAATAAATGAGTTTAATTAAAAAAATACCTTCTTCAATTTAAAAATTACTTCATATTTTTATAATGAATATAACTATATATTTCATATTAATAAACATGAAAATGATTTATTTTATCATTACATGGGTTCTTATAGTCTACCCCCCCCCCCCCCCATCCCCTTTTAAAATAGTTTACTCATAATTTTATTCACATATTAAACATGGGGATATCTTTTCCTTATAGCCTTTTAATATTCCAAATTCTCTTCTTCAACCACATGGTTTTTTATTAAACCATAACCTGATGAATCACCATAATAAAAAACACTTTATCTCTTTGTTCAAGAATATGAACTGGATTTTCCACATAAGAAATATTATCTTCTAACTGAACTACTTCGGGGATCAAAATATGAGATGAATTTGGTACATATTTTCTTAACATTGAAATATGAAAAGCATTGTGTACCTAGGATAAACATGGGTTGAAAGACACATAGTAGTAAAATGATCCAATGTTCTCTAAGATTTAATATGTTCCAATGAACTATGCACTTAACTTTCCATTTTAACTGAAATGCATCACACTTCTCCATGGAGATTCTTTGAGAAAAGCCTCATCGTCTACCTTGAAAGAATGTTCTTTCCACCGGTTATCTGCATAACTTTTCTGCCTACTCTAAGTAGTAATCATGTATGTTTGAATCAGATGAACCATCTCATACATTTCCACTACCAACTCTAGTCCCATAAACAT
Source organism: Viscum album (assembly GCA_963277665.1). NCBI lineage: Eukaryota > Viridiplantae > Streptophyta > Magnoliopsida > Santalales > Viscaceae > Viscum > Viscum album. The sequence continues at coordinate 108,690,769 of OY728135.1, forward strand.
TATTTCCCTGTAACGCCCCGACCCTAGTTACCCAGAGTCGGTGCATTATTACATAACATTGGCATGATCACAAGAAAGATCAAATCTTGAAAGACCGATTGGTTTAGAAGCCTTGGAAACACTAGATATATTCATAAGTTTTACATTACATCATAAAATGAAAAACTACTACAACAACATAATGTCTCCACAGTCCACACTATTATCCCCTTGTAATATCCCTGCAGGTCATTCATAACTTACTTCTTCACATCCTGGGAAAAATAAAACATATAAAAGGGGTGAGCTCAAATGCCCAGTAAGGATAACAATATAGCGGAAACTTTCATAAATAAGAATAAACATTTAAGGCAATATATAACTAAAACAAAAGCCTTTAAAAATTGAACTTTCAACATTGTATGGCATAAATAAAATGAAATAATGTCATTTACTCATTCACATGGATATTCTACTAATCAAATAATCACATGCAAAATCAATAACCACTTTCATAATGTTGGAATGCATAATTCCAGACTATCATAACCACATAGCCAAGGCCTCGTGCCAAGACTACAAATAAGATTTTGTCAAGACCTTGTGCCAAGACACTAGTTTGTCTCATGAGACCTACCGATGCATCGAGGAGCTATAGCAGGCTCCACCCGTCACATATTAAGTCCAATGCATTCCCATATGAAAAGGTTTAAACATAACATAAACATTCGTATTAAAACTAGCATACGAAATGTCAATACATTCACCATAAACTATGAATGGTATAAAAATAGCACATCCACAGTCAAACATATCACAAAACCTTCAATAAAATATAGAAGTTTTGTATCATAATAAACCAACTTCAAATAAGCGTAAAATCCATAAAAGGATGTTGACAAATATGAAATCAAAACTATTTGAGAGAAATATCTCTTTTTTTGAAATCATTTAAAAGTCACAAATTTATAAAGGAAGTAATTAAAAAGAGAATTTTAAATCAAAGTGTCCCATACCACTTTGAAACTTTTGAAAGGAATTAACATTTTAAAAACATTCATGTCCATATAAATAAATCCTTAAAACCCATTTTGAAGACATGGACATTAATTAAAAATATTTAGAAAGATAAATCTTTAAAACATTTAAAATTCTGATTTTGATAAAGAGTACCCTTCCAAAATTCTTAAAATATTCATTTTGAAATAATTTAAAATTCACATAACTATAAAATAAAACATTTACTTTGAAAATATCCTTGTAAGATTATAAGGGAAGCTTTTAAAATTTGATAACGGCGGTAAATAGCCGCAGCCGCCGTATAAGTAAAAAAAACATTCTTACCTTAATTTTGTCGAAAAGGTTAAAAATCACCTTGTTTGGAAAATGATGGAAAGATTCCTTTATAAACCTCTTATAAAAAGTCAAACAAGGGTATAAATGACTTTAACTCATATCATAGTAAATAGTAAAAATGTTTTGAAATTCATTTTTAAGAATCATGGATGTGGATGATAAAGAGATCCCAGTAGATTATTACGTATAAACAATCTCGGATAATTGACGAGATTGTGAAATAAACCCTTACCTTGTAATTTTCCTTGGTTGGGGTAGGTTAACCTCCTGTATAATGGTGAAATAATTGTTATTAAATTATACAATAATCATATACATTAATATGATATCATATATGATCTTTTAATATTGATTTGATAATAATATCTTAGTATTATCATTGTTTCGGGTGTTAACTTACTTGTTTTCTTTTATATGTTTTGTTATGTAAGCCATGTTTGTAAAGGATAGGTTGTATATTATTCAAATCCAGAATGATATCAAGTCCTTAAACATCATTTTTAAATCATCAAATGATAATTATACTTGAATGGATACGATGGAGAATGAATCTCATCGCGTTCGTGGAGACGGTAGTCCGTACGTACGCACGAGCGACAATATCATTCTTTTGATATTAAAATAATATATAAATGGATGGTATATCATATATACAGAATCATTAACATGTTATATTTATTATTTACATGAGTTACACATCATTATTATACCCATCCAAATAATATTATATTGAATAACAATTACACCACAACGTGGAGACGGTAAGCCGTACGTACGCACGTATGGTGACATGTTATTCAAAGGGTGGATAGAATACTGAATATGGTTGTACCATATTTATAATAACATCATAGTATATAAATGATACTGTAGTTATTATTTTAGAATGGTAACAACAAAGAAAGAATAAGTGGAAGAAGAAATGAACTTGAAAAAGGGTGGTGAAATCATTACCTCTTCTTCGGGTTCTTCCTTTTGATTTGATCAAAAGGGCTACGTAGGTTGGCTTTCTGATCAAACTAAGGCCCCTAGGTTGTAGTGAGGGAAGTTGGGAGATTATTTGGATAGATTTTGACCGAACCAAAGGCTTTGAAGGTGTGAAGAAATGAGAAGGAGGAGTACCCTTTTATAAGAGGGGTGAGGGGCACCTTTGGAAAAGCTAGAAATATTAATTTATAATAAATTCATATTCAGTTTCTAATGGCTCCAAAGTTGATTATTTAAATTTTAAGGTGGGGATGGGTAGAAAACAACTCAACCAATAGAATTTATACAGGTTTGGGTACTTATATTAACCTTATCTTTAAGTATTAACTCTAGGTTAATTAGTTTAACTTTTACAATGTCTCATTGTATTTTTTATATAATATGGTTAATAAACTTACTATATACATCCAAGCGACCCCCAAGTGGTCCATTAATGATTAACGTATCATGATATAAGTCTTTTGGCCGAACCTTATATTTTTAGGAATTTAATATCAATTAATAATATAATATTTGTTTTAAGAACTCTTTTATGTCAATTTTGACACTATTCAATAGTTGATTTTTGTGAAACTCATAACAGATTGATTACTTCGAAAAAAGTCAATTAAATCACTCCTAATATATCATATTATCCTATAAAATTATTTTAATTCATTAAAAGTTTCATATTATATTTATTTTGGTATTTATAATATCAATTAGTTTAATTGTTCACTATTATAGTAATTACTACATCATCATTGTGTCATAAATAAATTAAATCATTTAATGTCTAAAAATTAATAATAAAATATAATAATGTAGTAAATCTTTTTATCTTTCTAATGAATATTTATAATCTAAAATCCAACATATATAACCCTATGTAATAATTTTTGTTCTAAAAGATATATGCTTGTGTCATTTTTGTATTCATTTTAACTTAATTAAAATAAAGTGTCCCTATCACCTACAAGTGGCACCATGGGGTCCCAAAATCGACCCAAAGATGCCTATGGTCGAACATGTATCAACCAATAAGTCTAGGACACGTTTTAAGGTAATTTAGTATTATTATAATATTATTTTTTAACCCTTATTTACCAGATTTACCCTTAACCATGGTAAATAAAATATTTACCACAGTAATTATTCAAAATGTCTAAAAATAAAAGTTACCTATTTACACAATTTGGAAATCCTGATTCCAAATATGGAATCTATTTTTCTAAATTCAAAACACAGAAGTGGCAGAAATTAATTTAAAATTAATTCCCACTGTCAAAACAAAAAGCGTGTTTTTAAGAGATAATAACTATCAAAAGATTGACACTTGTTTATGTTCGGTTTAATTGTAAAATTATGTCCAATGACCAAAATTATATTAAATGGTAAAAATATATTCTAAATATACATTAAAACCACTCAAATTAATAATTTATCACTATTAATTATTTTGATTAAAAAAGTTGTTTTTAATTAAAATTTAGTAATTTTCACTATTCATCAAAATATGAAAGTTATCCGAAAAGTACCAAAATTTCACCTTAGGCTAAATTCGATATTCCGAATCCAAAAATGAATTCCATTTTGAAATATAAAATATATATAATTTCAAAAAGTAGGTATTACTATTCGTAACGGCTAGTTTGATCGGTTGTGGTGTGTGTTAAAACTCGAAGTTGCGTACAACACACGCTACTGTATTATTCAAAGGATAGCGTATCGTGGAAGCTTGGGATGTTTCATTTTAAATTTTTTTTGATGTCCCCATTTAGTCAAAAAGTTTAAAATATTGTATTTAAAAAGGTTTCACTATTAAAAGTTGATAAAAGTGCAATACAGAAAATGAATCTGTTCTTGCATTATTACTAAGAAACTCATAATATGGATTCTAAAATTATAAGGATTATATAAAGTTTAAAATTTAGTTAACACTATTCATAACCTCTTTTGAATGGCTTGTTTGGTAAGTCATGGTGCGATTGAACTTGGTGTTGCGTGTAGGGAAAGTTATTGAATTATTTTGAAGAAATAACACACTATAAAATCTTGGGGTGTTACATTCTCCCCTCCTTCAATAAATTGCTTCCTCGCAATTTGAAATTTTTCTTCAAAAATAAAAGGTTGAAAATAGAAAATATCTTTGTGGGAAAACCCACATCGGAAATTAGGTTACTAAAATTTAGTCTTAATATGAGGAAAAGAGAAATGAAAGGGTCACCACCAAATTATGATCTCGATTAGGAGAACATTGGTGGCAATTAGAGACATATAATTGGAGGGAAAACGTAAATATTTATAGGTAGTGATTGAGATCAGCAATCAAAAACAATTGTATAATTGAGGTCCTTAAATTCATCAATCTATGATGATTTGAAATACCATCGGTTCAACAAAACATAGGGTATTAGGATAACACATTTTTGACGTTTCAAAATATCTTAGTTGAAATCCCACATCGAAAAATGAATTAACGAGGCCTCTATTTAAAATAAAGAGTGGAAAGTATGAAGATTACCGAAAATAACACATACTAGGGTTCCATGTAGGAAAATATGGATATGGAAGAGAAATCTAACCATCAATTATCTGATGGAGATTGGTAGAGAACATGGCTATGAAAAGGCCAACAATCCCAAAGCCTTGAATTAGTGATGATTTAAGGTACCATTTAGGACAACATTTTTGTTCTAAGTTCCTTTTATTAATGTTGAGGAATTTATTTATGAGATTGGCTAAGATCATAAGGAGATATACTTACTTTATAATTAGAGTTTTATCCATTAATAAATTTCTACCACAAAATCATCTTTCACTCTAAAAGATAATAGAACGTAAAATAAAATTTTATTTACACTATTCGTATAGGGTTCCAAAATAAACGAATTTATAATTCATCTACAAGATCTTTTAAAAAAACTACATTATTTAATCCAGGACATCTCGTGGGCCAGTGGTAGGTGATACACCCTTGTCGCCCTTCGGTTGCGGGTTCAAGTCTCGCAGCCTTGCCGGACGCGACGGGTTGCCGCCCGACCTCCGGGTTGTCCTTTTATGGCAATCCAAAATAATCCAAACTAGAACTATCCAAAATACTTCTGTCCAAACTCACAGTCCAACATTTATAAGGAAGGTAAACATAATATAGATCCTTTTTACCCCGTAATAGCATATGAATACCTTCCTCATGTATTACCATATTCCTTATTGATTACATTCATGTTCCCTTATTCCATATAGAAAGCTGGATATACTTCATCAATCCAAGAATGTTTTAAACCCAAACAATGATGGAATATACAAATCATTAATCAGTTCCAAGGTAGTCAAGAATATCCAATATAATTTATCCAAAACAATCATGTATTATTCCAAAATCACTACCTTGGTATTAGAACTATATTATGGTTTATCATTCTCTCAACCATATAGTTTCCAAAGATTTATCCTACTATTGAGTCACTTTTCTTTGTTCCACACAATCTCAAGTCCTTAATGAAATAGTACTACAGTACAATCCTTATATACTCCATAATTATTATAACAAGTACATTGTTGATACAACACTAAATTGACATAATCAACATAAGAACTCTAATCATTCCTCTTCATCTGTGGTAGTATCATAACTTGATTATTATCCAATAGCATCATTTGCGGCATAGTCTGATGACTGGGACATAGGTTCGTGTAGTGTCCAAACTCCTTGCAAATGAAGCATTGTACATTTGAAACCATTTTCTTACCCATTCAGTCACGTACTTTGTGCCCTTTTCCTCCACACTTATAACAAACTCCCATTCTTTTCAGGCAAGTTCCAGGGTGTTTCTTTCCACAGTTACCACATATGGGAAAATTCTTCTTTTCCCTCTTCCCTTTATCCATCTTTCTCTCTTCCATACTTTTCTTCTCTTGCTTCCCTTCAAAGCCATAGGACTCAGTAAACTCTTTACTTATCTTATCAACACATGATATTATTTCTTCATATGATGATAATACATGGGAGACTATTTCTCTTATAAATTCTAGCTTAAGACCATGAAATATATGATCCTTCCTTCTCTTTGGATCATGTGCATTTCTGGAGTTCTCATTCCTTCTACTGGGCGCCATTTCTAAACAATGGCATACACTAGATCAGTTTATGAATCAAAATACATAATCCCATACTTATAAAACACTTAACATAAATTGAACTATTTATGGATATAATCCATAATCATAAAAATGTTTTCTTTGAGGAAGTATATACTCATAAACCCTTCATAATGATTTGTAAATAAAATGAGAGTTATCCTAATCATATCCCCCGGGAGTGTCGTAACCAAGAGTGCAGCAAGGCCCGTTGTCGTGCACCAGTTCTCGTTCGAGTCTAGCTCAAAGCGGTGTTTTCGGGTTTTACCCCTAGGTACATCTGTGCCAGAGCCGCCTCTACCTGCTCATATCCAAACAGGGATGTATTGCTCGGAAAACTCACAAAATCTCTACAATACCAAAATTCTAGGAAGTTCTTCTATACTAATCCTCAAAGTTCATCTTAGGTCTACGTGCTCTAATGAGAGTTTATCTAAATCTAGCTTCCAAGGTTTGTACTAAACTTCCTCTGATACCAACTGTAACGCCCCGACCCTAGTTACCCAGAGTCGGTGCATTATTACATAACATTGGAATGATCACAAGAAAGATCAAATCTCGAAAGACCGATTGGTTTAGTAGCCTTGGAAACACTAGATATATTCATAAGTTTTACATTACATCATAAAATGAAAAACTACTACAACAACATAATGTCTCCACAGTCCACACTATTATCCCCTTGTAATATCCCTGCAGGTCATTCATAACTTACTTCTTCACATCCTGGGAAAAATAAAACATAGAAAAGGGGTGATCTCAAATGCCCAGTAAGGATAACAGTATAGCGGAAACTTTCATAAATAAGAATAAACATTTAAGGCAATGTATAACTAAAACAAAAGCCTTTCAAACTTGAACTTTCAACATTGTATGGCATAAATAAAATGAAATAATGCCATTTACTCATTCACATGGATATTCTACTAATCGAATAATCACATGCAAAATCAATAACCACTTTCATAATGTTGGAATGCATAATGCCAGACTATCATAACCACATAGCCAAGGCCTCGTGCCAAGACTACAAATAAGATTTTGTCAAGGCCTTGTGCCAAGACACTAGTTTGTCTCATGAGACATACCGATGCATCGAGGAGCTATAGTGGGCTCCACCCGTCACATATTAAGTCCAATGCATTCCCATATGAAAAGGTTTAAACATAACATAAACATTCGTATTAAAACTAGCATACGAAATTTCAATACATTCACCATAAACTATGAATGGTATAAAAATTGCACATCCACAGTCAAACATATCACAAAACCTTCAATACAATATAGAAGTTTTGTGTCATAATAAACCAACTTCAAATAAGCGTAAAATCCATAAAAGGATGTTGACATAGATGAAATCAAAACTATTTGAGAGAAATATCTCTTTTTTTGAAATCATTTAAAAGTCACACATTTATAAAGGAAGTAATTAAAAAGAGAATTTTAAATCAAAGTGTCCCATACCACTTTGAAACTTTTGAAAGGAATTAACATTTTAAAAACATTCATGTCCATATAAATAAATCCTTAAAAACCATTTTGAAGACATGGACATTAATTAAAAATATTTAGAAAGATAAATCTTTAAAACATTTAAAATTCTGATTTTGATAAAGAGTATCCTTCCAAAATTCTTAAAATATTCATTTTGAAATAATTTAAAAGTCACATAACTATAAAATAAAACATTTACTTTGAAAATATCCTTGTAAGATTGTAAGGGAAGCTTTTAAAATTTTATAACGGTGTTAAATAGCCGCAGCTGCCGTATAAGTAAAAAAAACATTCTTACCTTAATTTTGTCGAAAAGGTTAAAAATCACCTTGTTTGGAAAACGATGGAAATATTACTTTATAAACCTCTTATAAAAAGTCAAACAAGGGTATAAATGACTTTAACTCATATCTTAGTAAATAGTAAAAATGTTTTGAAATTCATTTTTAAGAAACATGGATGTGGATGATAAAGAGATCCCAGTAGATTATTACGTATAAACAATCTCGGATAATTGACGAGATTGCGAAATAAACCCTTACCTTGTACTTTTCCTTGGTTGGGGTAGGTTAACCTCCTGTATAATGGTGAAATAATTTTTATTAAATTATACAATAATCATATACATTAATATGATATCATATATGATCTTTTAATATTGATTTGATAATAATATCTTAGTATTATCATTGTTTCGGGTGTTAACTTACTTGTTTTCTTTTATATGTTTTGTTTTGTAAGACATGTTTGTAAAGGATAGGTTGTATATTATTCAAATCCATAATGATATCAAGTCCTTAAACATCATTTTTAAATCATCAAATGATAATTATACTTGAATGGATACGATGTAGAATGAATCTCATCGCGTTCGTGGAGACGGTAGTCCGTACGTACGCACGAGCGACAATATCATTATTTTGATATTAAAATAATATATAAATGGATGTTATATCATATATACAGAATCATTAACATGTTATATTTATTATTTACATGAGTTACACATCATTATTATACCCATCCAAATAATATTATATTGAATAACAATTACACCACGACGTGGAGACGGTAAGCCGTACGTACGCACGTATGGTGACATGTTATTCAAAGGGTGGATAGATTACTGAATATGGTTGTACCATATTTATAATAACATCATAGTATATAAATGATACTGTAGTTATTATTTTATAATGGTAACAACAAAGGAAGAAGAAGTGGAAGAAGAAATGAACTTGAAAAAGGGTGGTGAAATCATTACCTCTTCTTCGGGTTCTTCCTTTTGATTTGATAAAAAGGGCTCCTTGGGTTGGCTTTATCATCAAACTAAGGCCCCTAGGTTGTAGTGAGGGAAGTTGGGAGATTATTTGGACAGATTTTGGCCGAACCAAAGGCTTTTAAGGTGTGAAGAAATGAGAAGGAGGAGTGCCCTTTTATAAGAGGGGTGAGGGGCACCTTTGGAAAAGCTAGAAATATTAATTTATAATAAATTCATATTCGGTTTATAATGGCTCCAAAGTTGATTATTTAAATGTTAAGGTGGGTATGGGTCGAAAACAACTCAACCAATAGAATTTAGACAGGTTTGGGTACTTATATTAACCTTATCTTTAAGTATTAACTCTAGGTTAATTAGATTAACTTTTACAGTGTCTCATTGTATTTTTTATATAATATGGTTAATAAACTTACTATATACATCCAAGAGACCCCCAAGTGGTCCATTAATGATGAACGTATCATGATATAAGTCTTTTGGCTGAACCTTATATTTTTAGAAATTTAATATCAATTAATAATATAATATTTGTTTTAAGAACTCTTTTATGTCAATTTTGACACTATTCAATAGTTGATTTTTGTGAAACTCATAACAGAATGATTACTTCGAAAAAAGTCAATTAAATCACTCCTAATATATCATATTATCCTATAAAATTAGTTTAATTCATTAAAATTTTCATATTATATTTATTTTGGTATTTATAATATCAATTAGTTTAATTTTTCACTATTATAGTAATTACTACATCATCATTGTGTCATAAATAAATTAAATCATTTAATGTCTAAAAATTGAAAATAAAATATCATCATGTATTAAATCTTTTTATATTTCTAATGAATATTTATAATCTAAAATCAAACATATATAACCCTATGTAATAATTGTTTTTCTAAAAGATATATGCTTGTGTCATTTTTGTATTCATTTTAACTTAATTAAAATAAAGTGTCCCTATCACCTACAAGTGGCACCATGGGGTCCCAAAATAGACCCAAAGATGACTATGGTGGAACATGTATCAACCAATAAGGCTAGGACACGTTTTAGGGTAATTTAGTATTATTATAATATTATTTGTTAACCCTTATTTACCAGATTTACCCTTAACCATGGTAAATAAAATATTTACCACAGTAATTATTCAAAATGTCTAAAAATAAAAGTTACCTATTTACACAATTTGGACATCCTGATTCCAAATATGGAATCCATTTTTCTAAATTCAAAACACAGAAGTGGCAGAAATTAATTTAAAATTAATTCCCGCTGTCAAAACAAAAAGCGTGTTTTTAAGAGATAATAACTATCAAAAGATTGACACTTGTTTATGTTCGGTTTAATTTTAAAATTATGTCCAATGACCAACATTATATTAAATGGTAAAAATATATTCTAAATATACTTTAAAACCACTCAAATTCACAATTTATCACTATTAATTATTTTGATTAAAAAAGTTGTTTTTAATTAAAATTTAGTAATTTTCTTTATTCATCAAAATATGAAAGTTATCCAAAAGTTACCAAAATTTCACCTTAGGCTAAATTCGATATTCCGAATCCAAAAATGAAGTCCATTTTGAAATATAAAATATATATAATTTAAAAAAGTAGGTATTACTATTCGTAACGGCTAGTTTGATCGGTTGTGGTGTGTGTTAAAACTCGAAGTTGCGTACAACACACGCTACTGTATTATTCAAAGGAAAGCGTACCGTGGAAGCTTGGGATGTTTCATTTTAAATTTTTTTTTATGTCCCCATTTAGTCAAAAAGTTTAAAATATTGTATTTAAAAAGGTTTCACTGTTAAAAGTTGATAAAATTGCAATACTGAAAATGAATCTGTTCTTGCATTATGACTAAGAAACTCATAATATGGATTCTAAAATTATAAGGATTATATAATGTTTAAAATTTAGTTAACACTATTCATAACCTATTTTGAATGGCTTGTTTGGTAAGTCATGGTGCGATTGAACTTGGTGTTGCGTGTAGGGAAAGTTATTGAATTATTTTGAAGAAATAACACACTATAAAATCTTGGGGTGTTACATTCCCCTACTTCGTCCCCAAAATAATGTGTTTAACACAACTTTACATATAATGCCACAAAAGGTGAATTTTTTATACTAGAATGAAAAATGTTGTTATCTGAAAACTAAACTAAATTAATATGATGATCCAAAATTCCTTGGTAATATATTGAACAATAATGAATCATGTCTTCCATGGACTAAATGTTTCATTCAGAATTTCCATCAGATTGAGAATGAAAAGTTTTAAAAACATAAAATTAAACATCCAATGACTTATGAAGTCCATTCCAAAAATTTGAAGTGAACCTAGGACCATGGTCAGATTCAATAGAAACAAGAACTCCATGTAAATTAACTATATCCTTCATATTTAGTCAATATAGTAGATCTAAAGATATATTATCATGAATGGGGAAGAAATTTTAAGATTTAATTAACCAATCAACAATAACACAAATCACATTGATACCTCATGATGTCTATGGAAATTCTACCATGAAATCCATGGATATATTCTCTTACTTCCACTCTGATACTAGAAAATATTTAATTATTCCCTTAAATGATTTTTTTATTCCATAACCTTCCAAAAATTTAAATATTTAATGGTAAAGTTATCAATATATATTTTCATACCATCCCATGAATAGAAATCATGTAGATCTTGGTACATCTTAATACTTCCCAGATCAATGGAGGATGGGGATCTATGTGATTCACTCAAAAACTCTCTCTTAAATTGTAAATCATGGGGCATGCATAATATTTTTCCAAATTGGATAACACCTTATTCATTAAAATTTGTCTTAGGAAACATAACCTAGTTAATGGATTATAAATTTTCTTGAAAAACATGAACCTCCATTTGATCTTTCTTAACTCTTTATAACAAAGTTAACTACACTAAAACCTAAAAAAATGAAGGATGTTTCTATATCCAAAACATACAGGATAGAATTCCAAAAATAATTATCCAAAGTGTCATATCCCAAACATAATGTGGTTAATATTGCATTATTTTTCTAACTCAAAGAATCAACCCCTCTGTTTTCTTTTCTAAGATGGTAATGAATCATGCAATAATAATCCTTGATCAGTTCTAGCCATCTTTTCTATCTCATGTTTAATTTTTTCTTTGTAAATATATAGTTCAAACATTTGTGATCATTATATATCTCAAACTTTACTCCATATTAATGATGCATCTCAATTATTATCGTAAATATTAACATAATCTAATGGAGATCATGTGTGGGATAATTTAAATCATGAGGTTTTAGTTGACATGTGGCATAAGTAGTTAGTTGATCATTCTATATCAAGACACAACCATGTCCTTTTAAAGAAGTTTCGTTGTAGATGAAAAATTCCTAATTTCTATAGGGAAAATAAAAACTTGATCATTCACCAATATTCTTTTAAGTTCCTAAAAAAATCAACACATAATTTTGCCTATATGAAATTAGCTCCTTTTCAAGTTAGCATAGTCAATATGCTAGAAAAGGTCGAAACTTTTTCAAAAACCATCGATAGAATCTTTATAAACAAAGAAAACAATGAATCTATATAGAATTTTTTGATACTGTAAAATATTGACCAACATTAGTTTTACTAGGTTCAATTTTTATACCATATTTAGAATAAATATGAATAAAGAAAGAAATCTGTCACAACCAAAATTCGCAGACACTAAATTTTCCATATAGTTTCTTTTCTTTTAAGATTTTTAAAACAATCCTTATATGTCCTTCATGTTATTAATAGATTTTAGAATATAAAAAAATATCACTAATAAAAATAACCACAAACTTCTCAAATAACTCATGGAAAACTCTATTCATAATATCCATAAATATAAGAGGTTAATTAGATAACCTAAATAGATTAACTAAAAAATCATAATACCTGAATCTAGCCTGAAATGTTGTATTTGAAATTTAACCCTACTTCCCCTTAAAATGATGGTATCTATACATCATATCATCATTTGATAAATATTAAGCTCCTTGGAGATGAAATAATCAATAATCAATATTAGGTAATGTATACTTGTTCTTAACAGTGATGTGATTTAAGGATAGATAATCAATACAATGTCTCATTGAACCATATTTCTTTTTAACAGAAAAATTATGATCAATCCAAGGTGAATTCTCACATTTAATAAAACTTTTATCTAAAACTATTTTAATTTCTTTTAAAATTATAAAAGTTATACTTGAGGAAATTTATAAGGGGGTTTTACAATATACTTATCATCAGGAACTGATCCAACAATAAATTCAACCTCCCGATAAGTAATTTCAGAAGGAATTTCATCAGGAAATAAATTCATGTATTCATTCATTATTGGAACATCACTAATTTCTATAGTTTTATTCTTTTCAAAAATATGTGTTAAGTAACTTTCACTTTCATCCCTAATCAATTTCTTAGCATCTTGGTATGTTATAAAAGGAAAGAAATCACTGAATAAAACATTATTGGAACTATAATATATTTTAGAGTGATAAACTTAAATCCAATCCATGCGAAAATTGATATCAAACACCACTTTGGGTAGTTAAATAAGAATTTCATTAAAGACCATCGCACTAATAACTATAGGAATGTTCCCATAAATCTTGGATTTTATAACACTTGCACCTATATTTTTCAACAAAAGTTATATCTTACATTCATGATGTGATATTCCAAATTTACTAGAAATTTTCTCAAAAATGAAAGAATGTGAAGAACCATAGTCAAAAAGGGATTGGTATAATTCTAATACAAAAGTAATGTACCTATCACCACTTCATTTAATGGCCCAAAATCAACCATAGTAGTATAAAATGAATTTTTCACGCCTTTCTACATTAGGTCTTGATTATTTCACCACTTGTGTGAAAACCTATAGACACAAATTAGCATAATGTCCCAAATTGTTGTAATAAAAGCATTTTACCGTCAACTTTTCATTATTCATTGACTCATTTTCATTGTATTAAAGAACCACATTTCTAAACATTCCACATAGTTAACACTTCTTAGATTTTATAATACATTCTCCAAGATACTATTAACTACACATATACAAATATGGGAACTTGATTTTCTTAACTTTAGATTTATTTGGTGAATCCTTCCCCATTTCCTATCATCTATATCTTTTTCAACTCATGTTATTAAGGAACATAAGTTTCAGAAAACTCTATCTCAACTTTCTCAGTAAAAGAACCCACTTTATCATAACTTTTAAGTTTTCATGTACCCAAATATTTTCATAAACATCTTTTCAACCTTGAGTAAAATATATTAATTTTACTATTAGTGTCTTGAATAAAATATGGAAGATACATGGCCAATATTGTGAAGTTTTCTTCATATGAATATATGAAATCTTCATCTTTTGGTCTCAATTCTAACAACCTTTTCTCCATCCTTAGCTGAAAAACATAGGGAAATATTTCTCAAGAAAAATATTCTTAAATGTGTCATATTCCATGGAATCAAGATCGTATTTCTCTACTATATTATTTTAAAAAGACCACCATTAATCAGATTCACCTTTAAAATGATAAATGGGAAGAGTTATCTTATGGTTCTCTGAATAACCCATGAGATCAAGTATATTTTTCATGGAATTGATCCATCATTCATTTACCACTAGATATGAGGTTCTAAATAAATCTATAGGATGTTGAATCATAAAATGATCAACTATTAACATGCTTCCCTGTATAAAATCTAGTTTTTCTTTAACATCACTGAAACCACCATTAATAGCCTAAATCAATTACACCACCACCATAATAAATTTATCAGTTCCAATTCCAACCATTATAGATTGATGATTTGGAAGGATGTCATCTTTTTTGTGCCTTCCTACTACAACTTCCCTAGTTTCCCCTTTGTAAAACCATCCTGAACAGATATAATTTAGACAAAGAACCATAGTAATATTAAAATTCTATATCATTTCAACTTAACCATAAGGTTAAATATTTTAATGGAATGTTATTAACATTACCATAACCTATAAAATTATCTAAATCTAGTTCTTATACCAACTATAAGGAACAGTCCATAAACATTACTTATTCTTCTAACTTGAAACTCGAATTCATGTTCTTAAAATTCAAAATATCATTTAGGTTTATAGTTGTAGAGATTTAGGACATAACTCATACAAAAATAACCCATATATATATATAAAGTTTACACTTCTAATCAGTATCCATTATTTCCACAATATTAACCTTTTAAAATAAAATCTCATTTCTTTTCATGAAAAATATTCATGACATGTAACATGACTTCTTCCTTTTCCCTTACCCATCATTAAACCATATGATTTTTTTTGAAAATGTGGGATGAGGATAAAAATATTAATAACGGAAATAAATGAATTAGACCATTAGTCTAATGAAAACCCATGAAAAACCTTTTCATAAAAATATACCTTTTTACCCATAAATAATATGATTTTTCCTTTAAAATATCATTATCTTACATTTTTAAATAAAAATATTTCAATGAAAACTGATTTGCAAGCATAGAAAACTCATGTTGATTTACTTGAAAGTAAACTCATAGAGCCCTTATAGAAACCATATAGAACCATTACAGATTATAATAACCATACAGAAAACATCCAATATAATTCTCCAAAAAATATAATTCTTACTCTATACATTGGAGCACTATCTAGGTGCACCCATCGTAAAATCTAAAACAGGCTCACACTATGTGATCTAGGTGCACCCATTGTATAAGCTATATCAGACTCACCCATGAGCTATAATGGGGCTAAACACTTTTTAAACTATTTAAAAGGACCATATCATGGATAAAACCTTTCAATATTGCAATATTCATTATAAAGCAGTATAAAAGTTATTTTAAACCCATATGAAAAACACTTTTGGATATCCAAATAAAATTTATTCATAAAAACCATTTTCTTTTAAAGGATCATTTTAAATACCAAAATAACCAAAAAGAAAAAAGAGGGGTATTATTATAATAAAAAATTAAATCTTGTAAATGAATCCAGACCACAAATAATGATTGCAGTGGAAGAAAAAATAATTGTCGTCGAATACATTAAAATATAACATTTCTTTTGTATTTTATAAAGACAGTCAAACATTCCATAAAAAGATTCTTTTTTGAAAACCTTTTAAAGAAATAAAAAATATTTCCTTTATAAAACATTCATGCACATATAAGTAAATTTATAAAATCATATTTAAAAACATGGACATGGAAGAATAATAGTTAAAAGGAAAACAATAAAATAGTATTTTTAAAGAAAAATCCCTTACCACTTTGAAAACATTTGAATCATAAGCCCCATGAAAGATAAAATTAAAAATAATATTAAATATCATGATAATAGATATATTCATGATATAAAAATTATAAGGGTCTATACATACACCTCAAAAATTAATATAGGTTCATAACATCAAAATATTCATCAACGAAAGGAAATTGAGATGAAGTCTCCTACCTTGAGTCTGACACATCGTGTTTGTTATTTATTGTAATACCCTGCCCCTACCTCATTGGCTTGAGGAGGCGGTGAGGGTTTCTAGGCCTTAACCGACATTCCTAGGGAACCAATGTCTAGAAATAAATGCTGAGGGAATCAAGTGGAAGGTGGGGAATGATTTTCCATTGAGATAAACAACCCAAACCAACCAACATTTCCAGAGAACTATATGATACATGCAACACTTCCAACCCAATCATGTATTCCCAAAAGACAACCAACAATTCCACATCATAACCCATGGCTAATACAAATAGAACATGCCCACTAAAATTAGAGTACAATGCAGAAGACTAAACAATAAGACACAATGAGCCCTGACACAACACCACAGCTCCATACCAAGCTCCATGCTCCATGATCCAACATGCCACCACCACATCATGATGCACCACCAAAGGAAGGATATTCCTTACCTTTGACCACATCACGATACACAATATATGAAAAGACACCCAAGTTCTAAAGCAGGGGGTGAGTATAATACTCAGTAGGATTTCCCTAAATGACTTCCTACACGCGCTACTAGGATAAAACCATTAGCACATTTAGATAAAACATTTTATATAAAACAATAAAAAATTTACCATTTGTTCAAAAGAAAAACACACCCTTATCCCACATTTCAACCCAAGGGAAATCCAAATCTAATATTCCATAATCCAATTACCATTTCACATTTCACTCATAAGCCCCATATAACAAACACCACACAACAAGGAACACACAAAAAGCAACGGGGGAACTTCTCGCCCAACTCGTTCACTAACAATCCACTCAAGTGGTACTTCCCTCCCACTTTCTTTTTATGATGGACCTTCCATCCATTATCCATCCCCCCTTTTTATAGTGGAACTTCTCGACCACTTCACAACATGCCAACAATTCATTCCATGGCACATATACCATTCAAAAAATCACACAATATTGAAATCACTGCAATCTATTTTCATGCCAAGAACATTCCAACAAAAACCACATAATGAAATTAACTTATCATTATAAAACCTCTAACCATTTTAAAATCATCATTTTAAAATCATCCAATTAAATCAATTTCCAAAAAAACCTATATTTCCATGCCAAAACCCCCAAATCAACACCAATTTGATATTCCAATGAAATTCACACAATATGCTTTAAATTAAATTAAAGCAATCAATTTAATTGTAAATGAACTTCACAAATCTATAATAGTGGAGTTTAGAGATAATCCACCTACCTCTTAGGGTTTGGAGAAATCGAACCTTCACCCAAACGCACACAAAATCGGGTGAACACTCCATGAAACAACCTCAAAACCATTTTCCTGAGGAGAATTGCCTTTGATTCACCAAGAATCCCCTTCAAAAATCATTCAAACTGAGTTGAGAAGCTCCCCCAACCTCTAAAAACCAAAATCCATGAGTGATCCATGAGTAGGAGAGAGTTTGGAGAGGAAAGGAAAAAATCACGAGTGTCCCGGAACAAAAAAACCCTAACATTAAGTGGTCGCACGGCTAGCCCCGCACATTTTGGTAAACCATGTGCCAATTGTGTGGGTGCTACTGTCTATTGGGGATTCTCATGGTTCACTCTGCACGGTATGAAAAAACGTGTGCAAGCTTTGCGGATCCCCACTGTCTCAACTTTCACGGTTTCTTGGGCTGGCCGCACAGTTTGATCAAGTCGTGCGCCAATCGTGTGCCCCTCAAGAAACCTCCAACCACTTTAAACTTCTTCCCAGACTTTTCCAAACTTCAACCAACCACTTCAAAGAACATAAGCAATCAAAGACAAGGGGCACATACCTCAAACCGGGGGTAATACATTTATCATCCTAAAAAATAATCCTATGTTGATTATTTAATTATTTAAGAACCTTTTCACGTTTATTATTAGTTTTATTTTATCTCTTTCCATGTTATACATAATTTTTTAATCATTT
This sequence comes from Viscum album, assembly GCA_963277665.1. Lineage (NCBI taxonomy): Eukaryota > Viridiplantae > Streptophyta > Magnoliopsida > Santalales > Viscaceae > Viscum > Viscum album. Next base: position 108,709,500 of record OY728135.1, read on the forward strand.
ATGTTCACTTTAGACATTTTAACGGTTTCATCTTATGTGCCCAAAATGACATCATTAGGTTGATTATGGTCAAATAGGTAATTATTTAAACTTATAAAGAATAATAATCATGAAAGACTTAAAATTTTATATATAATATAAACTTTTAAAACTAATCATGACATATGGTTATGAAAAATGAACTATGTTACAATCATGGAGATGGTGGGTCACACATACGGATAAGTAATGATTCCATTTTCCAACGATAATTATGGAAAGAAGTTAAGTATTATTTTATCTTCACATAATTATTAACATATCATAAATACCATGTTATTTCATTAAATATAATAATATATATCATCCATCTATTTTTGTGATGAAAAAGGATCACATCACTTCATGGAGGCAGTAGTCTACACATACGCATAAATAACGTTGTCATTTTTCAGTGAGTGGAAAGGTTAGAAAGGAAAAGATATATTATCTATTAATAAGATAAATATGCAATTAATATCATATTTATTTCATATAAATAACATATAATTATTATCTTTATCCTTATTTTCTTCCATGGAAAGCATTAATGGAAAAACACATCACATCACTTTGTGAAGCAGTAGTCCACCGTACACACGAGCGACATTATTGTATCACCCATGAAAAGGAAATTAATAAGTTATATGTGCTATAATAATTCCATAAGTGTAATTATGTTACAAATATCAAATATATACTTGAAATACATCATTATTACAATCCATGAGAGGTGATGATGAAAAATTAATCATATCGGTTTATGGGGTGGTAGTTCTCTGTACACACGAATTATGATTTCGTTTCCTATTTGATGTAAGAAGAGACTTATATATGTTATTAAATTAAAAAAAATATCTAAGTATATGTCATATAATTTTTTATTACATAATATTAATTGAATAATATTTAAAGGAGGTGGAAGAAAAAATAAAACAAAAATGCTCGGTTAAGCCTGATACCTCTTATTAAGAAAACCACCTTAAGTTAGCACCAAAAGCCTTCTTAAAATGTATTTATGATAAATATTAAGGTAATAGGTTGTGGTTATGGAAATAATTAAGTTATTGTTTTAGGTATTGTATTATTCAAATGGATTTTAATGTTTGAATAGAAGAGGAGAGGGGTGTCCTTTTATAATTGCGGTGAGTGGCACACTTAACCACATTTTCCACATGACACATGGATCCAAAATGAGAAATTATTTATAATTATAAATCATAAGGTCTAAATATTTCACCTAAATAGATTTTTAATATATTTTTAGGTTATTTTAACCCTTATCATTTTAGTTCAACCCCAGATAAATTCTTATTTACCTTAACCATGCTAAAAGTTTTTATTTCTTTTCACTATTCATTATAACAAATAAAACTGATCTTATTAGATAATATAAATTATGATCATAAAAAATATTTAACCCATTTTACAAAATTCAACTCTCATAAGTGGAAGAATTGAATTTAAAAATAAATCTGGATACTTGATGAAAAACAATTTTTCAAGAAATGTATTTTTTGAGCACGTGATGATTTTATATTAACTCTATGACTAGTAATAAACATTGTATAAATTTAAATTAATATTTATTGATATATAATCTATATATTTCATTTAAATAGTTCCAAATTAGGTGTTTTTTAATTAATTAAAATAGAGAAACATTATGCACCTTAGAACAGTTTTCAGAAAAATACTATTTTTAAACCAAAAAATAAACATATACTAAAATCCAATATAAAGTTGATTAAAAATTAATCAATTGGATTAAATATAAATAAATATTTATTATTTTAATTTAAAACATATTTAAAAAATGGTAATTTCAAATTACGTAAATTATTAAAATGAAATGATATTCTTACAAAAATCAGTATTCTTCACTATTCATCGAAGAATAAATATTTTCTAAAAAAACCAAAACAAATACCCTATTTTATTTTTGATATTATTATTTAAAAATTGTCTTAATATTCTCAATTTAAAATTCTATTATTTATAAATTAACTTTTTAAATAAAACCATATAATAAAAGAATTTAATTTAAACTATTTTCTTATTTATTTAAAAAATACTTAATATTTTTATAATAAATATAACAATATAATTCATATTAATAACAATTAAATTATTCATTTAATCATTACCTAGGTTGTGAAAATCAAATTGGATTTATTCCCATAGTGTCTTGGGCTCACTCCCCATTCCTTCATTTCCTTAGTCAATGTTCACTCCCAATATTATCATAGTAGACATTGTCCCTTACTGAACTACGTTCACACCCCATTCAAATTTGTGTAATCTCATTATATATATATAATTACCAAATGATTAAATTAATATCTAATTCTAGTTATTCCCATCACATAATTAAAAATATACATATGTGTTCCACAAGATAACAAAACATTCATCATTTCATCATTTCATAACCCATAAACAAGAAATATGTTTCATAAATATTTCCTCATAACATAATCATATGTCATCCAATGAAATAAAATGGATGGTATTATAAGATAATATCATCACTAAAGAATAAAAATCATTAAGGGATTTTTACATAGAATAAAAATACCTTTAAAAGAGCATTTGAACATTTCATTGAAAATAGGGGAAAATATCCACTAACTTCGGTTTATTTAAAACTAAAAATTTCTAGAAAATTGAAAACAAAATTATTGAAAAATAAAAATGTAAAGGGATATTAAAATAAAATAATGTTTTTGGGAGTAAAAAAAATTCATTCCAAATACATTGAAAAGAACATTTCTTTCACACTTTTGTAAAGAAAGTCAAAAAAACTCAGTTAGAAAACTTTAAAAATATTCATTTAAAAAATGAAATCCAAATATTATTAATAAATTAAATTAAAAAATCATTTAATATTATAATATTAAAATCTTGAATCACTTTATAAAATATCAACATGGAATAAATATATTTTCAACCCAAAAGAATATACATTGTCAGTTTTTCATCAAAACAGTCATTCATTCTTGAAGTACCATAGACAGGAAAAGTTGGAAGAAAAAAAATTAAAACTCAGAAATAGGTAGAGGAGAAAAAAATAAAGGGTTCCTAAATATAATAATCCTAAAATATCTCTCAAATGAACATTAAAATAGACATCCTTGAAAAGAAATCAGATAGAAACAAACACCCTTTCCTCGGGTCCTGAATTGTTTTGTATGTTCTCATAAAATACAGTATAATAAATATAGATTTATTGTGAATATATTATATAATTGTATTCATAAATAACTATGAATATATAAATACTTTATAATTAATAATAACCTATTATTAACAATTCTTTATTAAAATATACTATTTTGTGAGAAAGGGTTTGTTTTCCATACTTGTTTCTGTTTGACATTTCGGAACTTACACATTATCATGGTATCATCATCTAAAAAATATTATTAATGTTAATAGTATCATATTTACTCATTATATACATTTTGTATCCATTCATACATTATTTTCGTGAGAAATCAATAACATCATTTCATAGAGGCACTAGACAGTATGTATATACGGGCTATGTTTTTAGTTTTCAAAAAATAGAATGAAAGAAAGGAAAATAATAATTTATATTTACATAATATTAATAGTATCATAAATTTAATATATATTCATTAAACCAATACAAAGAAAATAATAACATCTCTTTGTGGAGGAGGTGGTCCACACATATTCATAAACAACGTTATCAATTCTCACAGGAGAGAAAACAGGTAGAAAATGTATATAAAATTAAAATAATAAATTTTATAATAGTAATTATATTTATTCCATTATGTTTATAATTTTTTATAATATTTTGAGTAGGTATAATAATAAATAAACATAAAATGATTTTTTGAATATGATTACCTCTTATTTGAGAAACCTCCTTCGGATTTCTTCTTAAGGAGACATGGGATGGTATTTTAAGAATAAAAACGCCTCTAAAACTTGTATATAGAAGTTTAGAATAGATTTAAATAGGATTATTTTGGGATAAGTGGATTATGAAGGTGTCAAAATAGATGAGTGGAGGTTCCCTTTATAAGTAAGGTGAGTGGAAAACATGTAAATACTTAAAATCATGAAATATAATAATCATATTAAAGTGAAAGTGTATCCAAAAAAACAAAATCATAAAATAAGATAATTTAATTTTAAATTCACCTCAAAAAATAAAATTTATACAAGTTTAAGTAATATTTTAAACATTATTTTCTAGTTTTACCCTCTTGTTAATTATTTTTAACCTTAACTGATGTGAAAATTTTTAATAATAGTTATTATTCATTGTGGCCAAAAAAGAAAGTGGACTCATTTAAAAAAATTTGAAAATAGTATTTCAAATATGGAAAAAATTTGATCAAGTTTAATTTAAATAATTGGTATAAATTAATTTTAAAATAAGCATGAAATATTTTATGTAAACTATTTTTTTAAAATAATTTTTAGGCATCAACTTGTATTTAATCCAATTCCATGACTAGTAAAAACTATTAAATACATGCTAAATTATTTGACTGAATATATAATATTAAAATTTCATTAAAATAATTCATCAATATGACCAATTAATTTATTATAATAAAGACAAATTGTGTGTATAAAAGTAGTTTTCATGAAAACATCACATTTTACCTTTAAAATTTTTTATCTTCATTTCTAATCAATTGATAATTGATGAATTAATTTTCTATATGTGTAAATAGAAAATTTTCACAAGTTAAATACACTAAATTAATTTTTTTTTAAATGTATATATAAAAAACAATGCTCATAAACAAAATATTTGAAAATAGTTCTTTATGATCAATTGTATTTCATAAGTGAATTTGAAGTTATTTTTGACAGTTTTATTTCATTTAAATTAAATATAATATAATTAATTTTATAATATATAATCATTATTTACATAAGTTCATAGTTATTTTCTTCTAATTCTATTGAACATATCATTTTTATTAAAGAGAAAATAGTTTATAAAATCTTGTGATGTTACTTTCTATCCCCTTATAAGAATTTATCCCTAGAAATTCTATCACTCTAATAAAAACAATTTTCAATATGTCTACATAATCATATTCTCAGGATCCCATTATTCTTCCTCAAAATTTTGATTCCTCTAGAGAACATTAACCATGTGAGTGGTCTAGTTCCATATTCCATTATCTAAAATATCCAATATTTCTATCAGTTATTTTGCTTAAGAAATATCATAATCCAATGGTATGACCTAGTATTATAATGCATGTGAATGATCAGGTTTATAAATTCTAAAAAGTGATAAATGAAACCCATCATGAACTTAATATAGGTTAGGTATAAGGCCCCGGCCTTAAACCTAACTTAATATTGAATTAAATTAATAATTCACATTGAGGATCTTTTCAGGTTTAGAGTTTTAGAGAATTAGATCATAAATCATGAATTACATTCCACATTTAAACAAAGTGGTTACATAAAATATAGTATTCCTTTTTCCCCATCAACGGAAACATATTTAAAATAAAACATGGATTCTTTCTTGACACTTCCTTGACACTATCATCATAACATGCACCTTTCCCTTGACCTGTGAAAAACATTTAAAAACTTGATATGAGAATAAAAAGCTCAGTAAGGGATATAAAAGCACAAAAAGAAAACATTAGTCCATGTATGAAATCATACTTTACTCATAAAACATAAGAATTTTAACATACCTCATAAAATCATGAATAAATCATAGAAATCATAAGGCATAAAGGTAACTTGAGGCATTAATAACATTCTTACGTAGGGATTAACCCTCTTTGTTACGTTTGGAATACCCATCACAGTATATTCCATAAATATCTTCGGATAAATCTTAACATTTAACCCCTTCGTGTTACCCAATGCATTGGAGAGCTATATCAAGCTCACTCGCCCTTAGTTTATCACGGAACCACCCATCTTTATAACAATGCCCAAGAACCATAACATAATCATAGCACATAACTTAATCATAAAGGAAAGATAACATTCCCACATTGCAATAACAATATAACATTTTAAGATATTGAAATAATGAATCCATTCTAAAAACTATTTTCAAAACCATTTAAAACATTTAATAAAGAGATTTTTAAAATCAAAGTGTCCCATACCACATTAAAGCTTTTAACATTTTAAACCATTAATATCCATAAATAAATCCTTACAACCATTTTGAAAACATGGATATTAATGAGAAATATTTATAAGATTAAATCATTAAAACATTTAAAACGATATTTTAGTTAAAGGGTTCTTAACGAAATGAGAGACACTTGAATACAATAATTGAGGAATAACATTTAATCAAAACTTTATAATATCATGAGAATAAATGGATTCATTATATAATATTCCAAAGTATAGTATATACACCATATTAGAGTGAATTGGTGCATAACAACAATGAAGTCTCAATGGAAATGTAAATTGAGATGAAATCCATTATAAAGATGGTATCCTTAAATTAAGGGTAAATCAATCTCATGATTATGTGCGACAAATATAAATACACCCAATATAAGTGGATATTAAGTGTAAAATAATCAAAGGTCATTCACACATATTCAAAGGATGACATATTCAATAACTGCATGTTGAACCCAAAGAAATCGAAATTGGGTTAAGAAGTTCCCTTGACAGCCTAACGGCGTCACATCAAATTTTAGAAAAAGCGTTGATGAGATTGATAAAGGGTATCTCATATCTTGGACATAAAATTTACGGCAATAAGGATATATAAGAACATATCCCCACATAATAAGATGAAAATTAAAAGACATAACAAAATAAGTCTTTTAAAAAGAGGAGGGTGAAAGGTTCCCTTACCGATTTGGGTAACTTTCGAAACGTACACCCCATGAAAGAAGGACTATACAACATTGATGTAAATAATCATAAACAAAAGTATGTTACACAAAGATTAGAATAATGGATATTAAATACACAACTCAAAGTAAATAGTGTCAAATGTAGCATAAATGTCACGGGAATAAAAGTGAGATGAAAAATCCCTTACGAAAACTCAGCAGCCTAACGGCGCCACTTAAAACTTCCAAAAATGGATTTATGAGATCAAATAGGGTATCTCATCATATGAACATAAAAATTAAAGTATGAGTAATATAATATAACATCCCCAAACATAAGAAATATGATCTTAAAATAAATGACATAAAAGAGAGTACTTAAAAAGAAAGAGAGAGGTTGGATCTCTTACGAAAATTCGGCAGCCTAACGGTGCCACTCAAAACTTCCAAAATGGATTGATGAGAGAAAATAGGGTCTCTCACCATATGAAAATAAAAATTAAATTAGGATTAATATAAAAGAACATCCCAATCATAAGAAAGACGATCTTAAAAGGAATGACATAAAAGAGTGTACTTAAAAAAGAAAGAGAGGGGTAGGATCCCTTACGAAAATTCGGCAGCCTAACGTCGCCACTCAAAACTTACAAAATAGATTTATGAGAGAAAATAGGGTATCGCACCATATGAACATAAAAATTAAAGTAGGATTAATATAAAAGAACATCCCAATCACAAGAAATACAAGCTTAAAAGGAATGGTATAAAAGAGTGTACTTAAAAAGAAAGAGAGGGGTAGGATCCCTTACCTCAAGTCCGACTTGTCTTGTTCATTTGTTTATATTCCTGAATAATAAAATTTGGTCAATTTATAATTTCTTAAGGACCTCCTTTAAAGATTATTATTCATTTCATATCACATATTATAATGTTATAATAATTTTTTAATAATGTTAGTCAATATCAGACGTTTTTGCTGGTGTTTGGTACATGAGTAAAAACAATGAACTTGTTTGAAAATGATTGCCCATGTAGTTATAATTAAATCATTTAAATAATAGTATTAATGATTAAAATATCATATATATACAGTACATATTCATTTTATACTATTCCATAATATTTGGAGATAAAAAAATGAAAAGCACCGTTCATGGAGACGGTAGGTCGTACGTACGCATGAACGCTACTTTCATTTTTTTGTCATATTAATGGAATTAAAAATAAATGATATATAGATATATATTATAATTACAGTATAATATAAATGTTATAGAGGTCACATATTTTCATTAATTTCATTCTTTATACATTCTATGTATTGCACGAATGAGTCACATCACTTGAGGGGGCGGTAGTCCACACTTCCTCGTATGAAATTATCGCATTTGCACAGCATGAAAAGAATAAAGGTATGTTTTAAATATAAAATACAGAAGAATATAGTAAACATAAATACCATATATATCATATATAAAATAAAGTGACATCATAATGTCCACCTTTAAAGGTGTTAAAAGAATATTGAATAATCATCATTTCGTGAGGCAGAGAATCACCAACCACAGAAACAGTATGTTCTTTAACCATCATACGAAGGTGTGTGAAAGTGTAGCTCTAATCATTTTTATAACAACATACTAGTATATTTAATATACTGGTTTTGTAACAAAAAAAATTAATAAAAAGAGTTTAGGGGTTTGGAGAAGAAAAATAAAACAAAAGAACACAAGGGAAGACATTACCTTTAAATCGGGTAACTCTCTTTGATTTAAGCTCAAAAGCTTCCTTGGAAAGGATTCTGCCCAAAGTGAGGATTCAATGATGAAGGTCGGGATGTGTAGAGATGAAATGGCCAGGGGTTGGCCGAGACAAAGGCTTTAGAGGTGTGGGTAAGGTGGTAGAGGTGGCGGGCTTTTATAAGAGGAGAGGAGGGGCATTCTTGGAAAGTTACAAAATGTTACTTTATTTTCAAATGAGTTTCGGATTTTAAAGGTCCCACATTGATGTATTTCGATTATAAGGTGGTAAGGGTTCTAAATATACTCATCCAATAGGTCTTTTACAAGTTTAAGTTATAGTTTTAACATTATCTTTTCATTTTATTTAAATCCTTTATTAATGAGGTAAACGTTGCATCATCATGATGTCATAAATAATTTAATTTATTTAATTTCTAAAAATTATAAAACAAATATCTTGATGTAGGAAATATTTTTAGCTTTCTAATGAATATTTATAGTCAAAAATATTACTTTTATAGCCCCATTTAAAAATTGTTTTAGTAAAACAACTCTTGCTTGTGACATTTTTATTTTAACTTAAAATAAAAAGTTATTTATGTCATATTCCAACCAAAGTGGCTCCATGGGGTCCCCAAGTTGACCCATGGATTTTCTTTGTCGGCCATGACACATCCAATGAGGGTAGTACATGTTTATAGGTCATTTCATATTATTAAAACATTATTTTTACCTTAAATTACACTAATTACCTCTAATCGCGATTAAAAACTTAAAAGTTACTATTCATCAAAAAATTGTTTTAATCCCATTGAACCACATTTTACATCCTAATGGAAACCATGTATGTCGAATTTTTGAAATTCAAATCACAGAAGTGGTAAAGTTTCATTTAAACGAAAAATCAGTTTTTAAACTACCACTTAGTGGTTTCACTATTCATCAAAAATTGAAGTTTTTCAGAAAAATACCAAAAAATCACCCTAAGATATATTTGATATTCCAAATTCAAAAATTATGTCTATTTTACAAAATTCAAAACATATATTTTGCATTAATTAATTTAATAATTAATTCCCGCTGTCAAAACAAATAGCGTGTTTTTAAGAAACAATATCTATTAAAAGATTGACACTAGTTTAAGTCCAATTTCAAAGTGAAATTAATTCCAATGACCACTATTGAATTAAATGGTAAAAATATATTCTAATTTCACTTTAAAAAAAATCAAAAGATAATCTAATCATATAAATAAATTAGATTAAAAAGTGGTTTTGAATTAAAATACAACATTTTTCACTATTCATTAAAAATGAACTTTATCGGAAAAATACCAAAAATTTACACAAAGTAAATTTTGATGTCCTGATTCTAAAAAATAATATTATTTTTCCAAATATGACACATAAAATTGTCAAAAAGTGGATTTAAAAGAGGTTCTCTATCAAAAAGGCGGTTAATCGACCTTTTAAAGAATATTAGAATGTTTACGATTAAAATTGGATTCATTCACATTTTTAATCCTCTAACATTTATTGTAAAAAGTAAAAATATTGGACAAACATATATAATAATTTTGTAGTTAGTTCTGTTCATTCCCGCCATTACAACGGCTAGGCGTTAACTACCATTTAAAATAATATTATTTTATTATTAGAGTGCAACGTAAGATTCCCAAGAAACTCATTGTTGTGTATTGGGTACGCCATCGAGCATAGCGTCCCCTTTAAAGTAATATTAATATTTTATTCACAAATATGGATAAATGTGAAAATTTCATATTCTTTATTTACCTGGGGTGTTACATCCTTCCCCCTTTTGGGAATTGCGTCCTCGCAATTTTAAAATTGGGCTTGGAAACTTCATTGAAAACCCCACATTGAAATAAGAGTCAGTAAAACAATAACATTAAAAAAAGAAAGAGAAGTACAAAGGTCACCCGAGTTAACCCATACTAGGATTACATGTAGGAAAACATGGATATGGAGGGAAAAAAAGGGTCATGTTCTGAGGGAGAGTGATAGAAAACATGTTTTAGAGAAAGTTAACCACAAGAAAATCACATACTTGTGGTGGGTTAAACGGTATTCGATTCCCCCATAGGAAAAGTTAATAGATAACATTTTTTTTAAGTTACTTTTCATTGAGGAATTTATTTTTGATCTTAAGGAAACATACTTACTTTTCATGTTGACTTTCAACTTTTACTAGATTTCTTACACAAAGTCGTACTTTCCCCAAAATGATAAGTATTTAGGAAGACTTGTTTACATTAAGAGAGCAATAATCAACTACTAGAGAATAACCTAATCCACAAAAGAGAACTATATACTTCCCATGTCTTTAGACCTTAACCAAAACTAAAACCTAAATGGTTAGTATGAGATCAGATAATACCCAAAAAGGATAATCCTTTATAAAAAAAATCTATTCTTAATCTCCAAAATTTGTCAAAAAATACCCAAAGTTCAAAAAAGACCATTCAATAAACAATTTGTCCATAAAATTCTTCAAAGTAAATTAAACTAAGATTGAAACCCAAATATTTGAAGGATTTAATCACATATTCTTCCAAGGTACAAATTAACACTTATCTCCAAATAACATCAGTTTCTCTTAAAGTCTCATATTGAAAAGTAATTAACCTAATAACATATCCTCCATGATAGGTTAATAATTTCTATAGATAACCCAAAATCAACTTACTCTTAATTCATAAAATCATCTAACTAAAAATAATAAGTCATACTAACCAGGGACTTCACGTAGTCCAGTGGTAGGCGATAAATACCAGTCGCACTTTGGGTGTGGGTTCGATTCCCACAGCTTTGTCTGACACGACGGGTTTTCACGCGATCTGCGTGTTGTCCTTTTTATAAAACTCCAAAAATAAACCTAACATGTTTTAACCTCAATAGTTTCCTTATACCTCTCATTTTCATCCAAATTCATTACGATCTCAACATCTTAATTCTTGAAGTCTTATTTCACCACCATAAGATAAAATAAAACGATTCCCAAAATGAATAACATCATACCTTGATCATGGCGTCCACTCGGTTTCATCGTCATCTTTCTCATGTAGGTAGAAGTCCCATGCATTACAACAATGATTTAGAGATCCTTCAAAATCATTTGCTTCCTCCATCCAAATACACCTTGTACAACATGGGTCATATGGGTGTTCACAGAAAAACGGTTTTGGAAAATAATCATGTATAACATATAATTCCAAAACATCTGATAAAACTTCATTTCTATAAAATAGTCGGACAGAATTTGAGTTGAAACTTTCTATTATTGTTCCTTTTAAAATACCATAAGTATGTGCTGAGAGACTATATTTTAAAATCAAATATAAATAGGTAGCACAAGGGTCTCCTTCCTCAGCACCATTTTTAAAATCATAATATGCTTCAAATTCTTGTGATAAGGTAAAATATTTGAAAATACCTTGATAATATTTACCTTTCTTGAAAATATGAGAATATTTTGAAAATAGTATTTGTCTAAATACAACCCATGATCCATGATGAAAACAAGGTATAGCGGAGGTGTTTGATATCTCAAACAACTTCTTGCAAGTGAGTTGTATGTTAGAAAAAGTTTCACAATCTTCCGAACATGACTTTGCAATAATTATTGCAAGCATGCCATCAGGAAGAGATAGGAATGTCGTTTTAGATCCTTCTCCTTCCATTCGTAACCAGCTTTACTTGACCTGAAAAAAGTTATAAAACAATGATTTAACTGAAATAATAGATATAGGGACTAATCATGTGTCTAACAAAAACTCATAATCCCTAAAGTTGTCTAAACCGACCTCTAATACCAACTATAAGGCCACGTCCATAAACCTTACTTAATATTGAATTAAATGAATAATTCACATTGAGGATCTTTTCAGGTTTAGAGTTTTAGAGAATTATATCATAAATCATGAATTACATTCCACATTTAAACAAAGTGGTTACATAAAAGATAGTATTCCTTTTTCTCCATCAACGGAAACATATTTAAAATAAAACATGGATTCTTTCTTGACACTTCCTTGGCACTATCATCTTAACATTCACCTTTCCCTTGACCTGTGAAAAACATTTCAAAAACTTGGGATGAGCATAAAAAGCTCAGTAAGGGATATAAAAGTACGAAAAGAAAACATTAGTCCATGTATGAAATCATACTTTACTCATAAAACATAATCATTTTAACATACCTCATCAAATAATAAATAAATCATAGAAATCATAAGGCATAAAGGTAACTTGAGGCATTCATAACATTCTTACGTTGGGAGTAACCCTCTTGGTTACGTTTGGAATACACATCACAGTATATTCCCTAAATCTCTTCGGAGAAACCTTAACGTTTAACCCCTTCGCGTTACCCAATGCATTGGAGAGCTATATCGGGCTCACCCGCCCTTAGTTTATCACGGAACCACCCGTCTTCATAACAATGCCCAAGAACCATAACATAATCATAGCACATAACTTAATCATAAAGTAAATATAACATTCCCACATTTCAATAACAATATAAAATTTTAAGATATTTAAATAATGAATCCATTCTAAAAACCATTTTCAAAACCATTTAAAACATTTAATAAAGAGATTTTTAAATCAAAGTGTCTCATACCACATTGAAGCTTTTAACATTTTAAACCATTAATATCCATATAAATAAATCCTTAAAACCATTTTGAAAACATGGATATTAATGAGAAATATTTATAAGATTAAATCATTAAAACATTTAAAATGATATTTTAGTTAAAGGGTTCTTAACAAAATGAGAGACACTTGAATACAATAATTGAGGAATAACATTTAATCAAAACTTTATAATATCATGAGAATAAATGGATTCATGATATAATATTCCAAAGGAAAGTATATACACCATATAAGAGTGAATTGGTGCATAACAACAATGAAGTCTCAATGGAAATGTAAATTGAGATGAAATCCATTATAAAGATGGTATCCTTAAATTAAGGATAAATCAATCTTATAATTATGTGCGAAAAATATAATTACACCAAATATAAGTGGATATTAAGTGTAAAATAATCAAAGTTCATTCACACATATTCAAAGAATGACATATTCAATAACTACATGTTCAACCCAAAGAAATCGAAATTGGGTTAAGAAGTTCCCTTGACAACCTAACAGCGTCACATCAAATTTTAGAAAAAGAGTTGATGAGAGAGATAAAGGGTATCTCATCTCTTGGACATAAAATTTACGGCAATAAGGATATATAAGAACATATCCCCACATAATAAGGTGAAAATTAAAAGACATAACAAAAGAAGTCTTTTAAAAAGAGGAGAGTGAAACGTTCCCTTACCGATTTGGGTAACTTTCGAAACGTACACCCCATGAAAGAAGGACTATACAACATTAATGTAAATACTCATAAACGAAAGTATGTTACACAAAGATTAGAATAATGTACAGTACATACACCACTCAAATTAAATAGTGGCAAACATAGCATAAATGTCACAGGAAAAAAAGTGAGATGAAAAATCCCTTACGATAACTAGGCAGCCTAACGGCGCCACTAAAAACTTCCAAAAATGGATTTATGAGATCAAATAGGGTCTCTCATAATATGAAAATAAAAATTAAAGTATTAGTAATATAATCAAACATCCCCAAACATAAGAAATATGAGCTTAAAATAAATGACATAAAAGAGAGTACTTAAAAAGAAAGAGAGAGGTTGGATCTCTTACGAAAATCCGGCAGCCTAACGGTGCCACTCAAAACTTCCAAAATGGATTGATGAGAGAAAATAGGGTCTCTCACCATATAAACATAAAAATTAAAGTAGGATTAATATAAAATAACATCCCAATAATAATAAAGATGAGCTTAAAAGGAATGACATAAAAGAGTGTACTTAAAAAGAAAGAGAGGGGTAGGATCCCTTACGAAAATTCGGCAGCCTAACGGCGCCACTCAAAACTTCCAAAATGGATTGATGAGAGAAAATAGGGTCTCTCACCATATGAACATAAAAATTAAATTAGGAGTAATATAAAAAGAACATCTCAATCATAATAAATACGATCTTAAAAGGAATGACATAAAAGAGTCTACTTAAAAAGAAAGAGAGGGGTAGGATCCCTTACCTCAAGTATGACTTGTCTTGTTCGTTTGTTTATATTCCGGAATAATAAACTTTGGTAAATTTATAATTTCTTAAGGCCCTCATTTAAAGATTATTATTCAGTTCATATCACATATTATAATGTTATAATAATTGTTTAATAATGTTAGTTCATATCAGACGTTTTTGTCGATGTTTGTTACATGAGTAAAAAAAATAAACTTGTTTGAAAATGATTGCCCATGTAGTTATAAGTAAATCATTTATATAATATTATTAATGATTAAAATATCATATATATCCATTAAATATTCATTTTATACTATTCCATAACATTTAGAGATAAAAAAATGAAAATCACCGTTCATGGAGACGGTAGGTCGTACGTACGCATGAACGCTACTTTCATTTTTTTGTCATATTAATGGAATTAAAAATAAATGAGATATAGATATATATTATAATTGCAGTATAATATATATGTTATATAGGTAACATATTTTCATTAATTTAATTCTTTATACATTCCATGTATTGCACGAACGAGTCACATCACTTGAGGGGGCGGTAGTCCACACTTCCTCATATGAAATTATCGCATTTGCACAACATGAAAAGAATAAAGGTATGTTTTAAATATAAAATACAGAAGAATATAGTAAACATAAATAACATATATATCATATATAAAATATATTGAAATCATAATGGCCACCTTTAAAGGTGTTAAAAGAATATTGAACAATCATCGTTTCCTGAGGTAGAGAATCGCCAACCACAGAAACACTATGTTCTTTAACCATCAGACGAAGGTGTGTGAAAGTGACGCTCAAATACTTCTTATAAAAACATCCTAGTATAATTAATATACTGGTTTTGTTACAGAAAAAAGTAATAAAAATAGTTTAGGGGTTTGGAAAAGCAAAATAAAACAAAAGAACACAAGGGAAGAAATTACCTTTAAATCGGGTAACTGTCCTTGATTTAAGCTCAAAGGCTTCCTTGAAAAGTATTCTGCCCAAAGTGAGGATTCAATAATGAAGAGAGAGATGTGGAGAGATTAAATGGGCAGGGGTTGGCCGAGACAAAGGCTTGAGAGTTGTGGGTAAGGTGGTAGAGGTGGGGGCCTTTTATAAGAGGAGAAGAGGTGCACTCTTGGAAAGTTACAAAATGTTACTTTATTTTCAAATGAGATTCGGATTTTAAAGGTCCCACATTGATGTATTTCGAGGATAAGGTGGTAAGGGTTCGAAATATACTCATCCAATAGGTCTTTTACAAGTGTAAGTTATATTTTTAACATTATTGTTTCATTTTATTTAAATATTTTATTAATGAGGTAATCGCTGCATCATCATGATGTCATAAATAATTTAATTTATTTAATGTCTAAAAATTATAAAAAAAAATCATGATTTAGGAAATCATTTTATCTTTATAATTAATATTTATACTCAAAAATATGATTTTTATAACCCCATTTAATAATTGTTTTAGTAAAATAACTCATGCTTGTGACATTTTTATTTTAACTTAAAATAAAAAGTTATTTATGTCATATTCCAACCAAAGTGGCTCCATGGGGTCCCCAAGTTGACCCATGGATTTTATTGGTCGGCCATGACACATACAATGAGGTTAGGATATGTTTCTAGGTCATTTCATATTATTAAAACATTATTTTTACCTTAAATTACACTAATTACCTCTAATCACGATTAAAAACTAAAAAATTACTATTCACCAAAAAAATTATTTTAATCCCATTGAACCAAATTTTACATCATAATGAAAACCATGTATGTCAAATTTTTGAAATTCAAATCACATAAGTGTTAATTTTTCATTTAAATGAAAAATCAGTTTTTAAGCTACCACTTAGTGGTTTCACTATGCATCAAAAATTGACGTTTTTCAGAAAAATACCAAAAATTCACCCTAAGCTATATTTGATATTCCAAATTCAAAAATGGTGTCTATTTTACAAAATTCAAAACATATATGTTGCATTAATTAATTTAGTAATTAATTCCCGCTGTCAAAACAAATAGCGTGTTTTTAAGAAACAATATCTATTAAAAGATTGACACTAGTTTAAGTCCAATTTCAAAGTGAAATTAATTATAATGACCACTATTGGATTAAATGGTAAAAATATATTCTAATTTCACTTTAAAAACAATTCAAAATATAATCTAATCATATAAATAAATTAGATTAAAAAGAGGTTTTGAGTTAAAATACAACATTTTTCACTATTCATTAAAAATGAACTTTATCGGAAAAATACCAAAAATTTACACAAAGTAAATTTTGATGTCCCAATTCTTAAGAATAATTTTATTTTTTCAAATATAACACATAAAATTGTCAAAAATTTCATTTAAAATAGGTTCTCCATCAAAAAGGTGGTTAATCGACCTTTTAAAGAATATTAGAATGTTTACACTTAAAATTGGATTCATTCGCATTTTTAATCCTCTAACATTTATTGTAAAAAGTAAAAATATTTGACAAACATATATAATAATTTTGTAGTTAGTTCTGTTCATTCCCGCCATTACAACAGCTAGGCGTTAACTACCATTTAAAATAATATTATTTTATTATTAGAGTGCAACGTAAGATTCCCAAGAAACTCGTTGTTGCGTATTGGGTACGCCATCGAGCATAGAATCCCCTTTAAAGTAATATTAATATTTTATTCAAAAATATGGATAAATTTGAAAATGTCATATTCTTTATTTACCTGGGGTGTTACATTAGGAGTAAGCACTAGGTTTTAAGTTAGCATCCTGATTCGATCAAGAATTTCATAGAGACTGATATACCTTGGGATTAGCAAGAATTTCATTCCAAATATAAAAATTTTAATCCAATGATATTTCTATAGGAATACCTTATCAATAAATTTTAAATCTAAATCTCAATCAAAGATATCAACATAATTCTTTTTTCAACTCTGGGCATCTCTAATATTCTATAAAATGGTTGTATGTTTCTCTCTTATTTCATCATCTAGCTCAGATCCCAATACCTTTAATTATCTAACTTTATTTCAGTATATTGAAGTCTTAAACTTATTTCCATAGAGGAATTCATAATAAGCCATATGAATTCTCAAGTGGAATTAATCATTCTAAGAATATTAGACCAAAGGAAGCTGATTCTCCCAATATCCTTTGAAATATATAAAGAAATATCTCAACATATCTTCTAGGGTTTGAATGGTCATATCAGTCTGACCGTCTATCTAAAGATGATATAAAGTTCTAAATAAAATCTATATATTCGAATATTACTGAATAATTATCCAAAACATATAGGTAAACCTCAGTTCATGATTATATATGATTGATAGTGTAACTTCATGAAACCTTATCACCGCATTTACATATATCCTATAAGTTTTATCAAGAGACAAATTTATTCTTATAGCAATGAAATGTGACACTTTATAGGGAGATCAATAATTACCTTAACAGATCCTTTTCCAATTTTGGTATTTATGGGACATACACTATTGTTGATCCTTATCATTAAATCATGGTCATAGTTGAATAATGGAACCATATTTACCTTACTTTGAAACTCTAGATCCTCCTTCTACACATCTTTAATCTTCACATGAATTAATGGATGACTATTCATCTATGAAATATTGGATATGTCTCAGTTCCTTGATATTTCAATGTTAATCCTCTATAAATATATAAGTATTGGATATATTTAAATCCAAATTACGGAAAAACTAGAATGATCCTTCTAAATTATAGAGTTAGACACATTGTTCAGATTCATATGGTGGTAGTGTATTGAGAATTCATAACCATCAATCAACTCTAACTATATCTTTTTCAGTATATTCAATTCTTTCTATGTGAATATATACTTCACATTTTTATGATCATTATACATATCACACATTTCACCATAAACATAATGCTTTAATATTTTTAAGGAAAAAATACTATTCACAACTTCAAATCATGACTTGGGTAATTTTTTCATTAATTTTTAATTAGTATGAGGCATAATTTATCATAATCTTCTTCTTCATGAGGATGAATCCAAGTCCCTTATTCAATAAATAATTTTAGATCTCAAACCCTACACCACTATAGGGTAGTGTGAGAAAGGGTATGCAGACTAAACTTTTATTTAGTTCCTTGAGAATATCTTCTCATTCATCAGTCCAAAGTAACAGGGCTCCATTCCATGTCAACATAGTCAGTGTATTTGATATCCATGTGAAGTTTCTTAGAAAGAATATATAGAATCAGACCTACCAAATAAAACTATATATTTTAGTCATTATGGTGACACTAAGCTATTGGTCAAAAACTTTCATCTTTGAAGGATCCACCGATATCTCCTCAGTTGAAATTATATAACCCAATATTGAAACTTTATATATCCATAATTAAAATTTTTTGAATTTAGTATACATATTATCCTTCCTCAAGGTCTTCAATACAATCCTCAAAAGATCATAATTTTATTCCTATCCTTTCAATATATAAGAATATCAATGATAATAACTACCATAAACTAAACATTTTAATCTCTAAATACTCTATTCATTAGATCCATGAAGATATTAGTGTTATTTTTAAGTCTAAATGACATCCCTATAAATTTATAGTGGTCATACCATGTATGAAAGGTATCTTAGATATCCCCTCCATTTTGACCCTCAATTAATGATATCTAGAACAAATACTAATCTTTTAAAAGTATTGATCTTCTCATAGTTTATCAAAACAAAATCATCAATATAGGGTAATGGATACTTGTTATTTATATTAGTCTTGTATGTTCTAGATAATCATTGAAAAGACGCATTGAATCATATTTATTCTTAACAAACAGAATAATTTCACCCCATGTTGACCCACATGGGAATATGAATACTTTATCTAGATTCTCATGGAGTTTATTCTTCAATTATTAAAACAAAATTGAGTCTATTATATAAGGAGTGTTTGAAATTTGAATAGAACCATGTACAAGTTATAATGAAAACTCAACTTCTTAATTTAAGGGAAGACTAACTAACTCATCTAGAAATACATTGGTATATTCTTGAAAATTAATCATACCTTCAATGTTGAATTTATCCCCATACATTTGAGATAAATAACCCTTATTAGAAGTTATTAAGATTAAAATAATATATGTAGATTCCATTATTAGTTCATATTCATCCTCTCACTAATATGCCCAAATTGGTTGATTTTATATGTCAAAGGTGACTTCCCTTCCTAGACAATTGATATGGGATCTATATAAAGAGAGTTTATTCATGCTTAAAATCATATAAAATAAAACTAGAGGGAGAAGAATAATATTTATTAATGAACATTCCCATAAAATAAAATTGAATAGGAGATACAGACTTGAGATGCAATCATCATACCATTAGATGTTTTCAAGGATAATTAAACATTTACTCATTGAGTTGGTGATATTATACCCTTAAAAAAATTCTTCTCTTATAAAATAATGGTTATAACAAAAAATAAATGACAAATTTATAGTTCTAGAGTGGATGATAAGTTTACCTTTCACTACTTCATTATTAAAATCCACTTCTATGAGTGTGATCAGATTAGATTTTCCATTATCTATTTTCCTAATAGGTTGTTCATAATTAATATCATTATTAAACCTCAAATTCATATATTGGTTGTCATAATTTGATTACTCATTGCAGTTTTAGCATTAGAGTGTGGTTGGTGCATTTAGTTGTGATTGTTCACCATTAATTTCATTAGATTTACTATTAATATCTCTTCAGCATTCACTTTATTGATGGAATTTCTTTCCACACAAGAAATATTTACCAGTCCCTTAGAGAAAATTTCCCCCATAATTCTTTCCACATGTCTAGTATAAAGGATGTTAATTTTCATTCTTCCATGTATTTAATTATTATAATCTCCTTGAAACTCTATTCCCTATTCTTATCAGAACCATGAGAATAATGGGAATCTCCACTCAAAATTCCTACCTTAATACCACATCAAATGATTTCCTCATAGCTATTAAAGTCTCTTATGGGTAATTCCTTTTGGAGAATTTTTTTTAAGGCACTGAAGAACTAATAAATTTTTCTTTTAAGGATAGTGATAGACCTAGAATCATACCTCACAATACTTATATGGATTCTATCATGGGTAATAATGGATCCATCATCCTTCTTCTAAGGTCAAGTAATTTCATTTCCATTTTTATATGAAATGCTTATGGAATGTATTTGCTGAAAAATAGCCTCTTAAACACATTCCATTATATGGAGTAAAATTATTATTATTTCCTCATATAATTAATAAGATTCCACAATTGAATGGTCATATGTTCCAAATGATATACCACCAAGAACATGTTTTCATGCATAAAGTTATGGATAATGGAAAATATATTCTTAGCAGTACTGATCCATTTCAAAGAAATAAGTGAATCAGAGGACCCACTAAAATAATTTGGATGTTTCCTCAAGAAAGAATCAATGGGGCATTGGTCACTAATTTTATCATTTGTATGCTTAATATGATTCATCGCTTCAGAGTGTTACATCGGCATTAAAAAAAATATTTTTCATTCTAGCTCCCATGTCGTTCAATTTCTAAAGATAAAAATCATTCAATTGTCCACCACATTCGTTATTAATAATATTCATCATTGTTCTAGCCACTGAATAAAACCAAAAATCATAGTTTAAGCATCAATATAAATTAATCAAAGTTATAAATCACATAATCATGAAAGGTGTTCCTAAGATTTCCTATATTATGAAACCTTCTTATCAACCTATGAAACTTTTAGGTTCACTCTTTATCACTTTCAGTTATTCATAGGTTTTCTTTAATTCTATCCCCATTTTCCTCATAAAATAATATTCAAAAATAACTAAATCCTTATCTAATACTAATTAAGGAAACCTAATAAAAATATAATGACAAGATTTATCATTTTAGATGAAAACATAATATATTACCCAATAATTCACTCCAATAAAATGTAAAGGTTTAGTGTCTTTGGAGAATAGATATGTAATTAATTTATTCCATTTAAGATAATAAACATCTTCCACAAATCTATTCTCTCAAATTACCCTTCTTAGACATATACTCCTTATAACCATTCTTCATAACTAGAAGAAATGGAAACTTATAAAAGGGTGAGATCAGATGCTCAGGAAAGGTAAACTTTGGAGATATCAGTAAATGATCATATATAAGCATAAGATAAGAATAATCATATACTAGATTTATTATAAATTATGAGTTCATACATAACAAATAAAATATCATAAGTCATGATTCATAGAATAATACTTTATCATTTCAAAATACATGAGTCATAAGAGTGAAGAGTTGTTATTAATCAATCATGATCCCTAACAGAATATCATATGTATAAGAATATTTAATAAGAATTTTATAGCACAATCATAATAATAGAAAATAATTTCATCATCCAATTCTCAGTATCAAGACTATCATAGTGTATAGATTCCAAAAGTGTATTGGGTTCACTCCTTATTCCATCATTTCCATAGTTAGGTTTCACTCCAAAGAATATAATAGTGAATATAGTACCATACTGAACTGGGTTTTCTCCCCATTCCAGTTCACTTTATCTCATGAGACATAAATATCTACAAAATTATTTTAAGGGATATATAATTCCATTTTTACTCTTCGAATATTGAGAATCATACATATGTGTGTCATAAGATCATAAAACATTCATCAATTCATCATATCACAGAAAATAAATGGGTTTCATAAATATTTACCCATACTATAATCATAGGCCATATAAAGAAATAAAATGGATAGAATCCTAATATAATATCTCATTTGAAGTATAATAAACATCAAAGGATGCTTCAATAAATGAAATATAACTTTAAAATTGGATTTGAACATTTCTTTGAAAATAGGGGAAAATATTTTCCTTATGTGTCGTTAAAACTAAACATTTCCAGAGTATTGATAGAAATATTTCCTTTAGAAATAATGCTATAAACATATAAAGGAATCATTAAAATAAATAACATCAATGATGGAGGGAAAATCTATTCATTACATACACATTGAAATTAAAATTCCATTAACACTTTGGTAAAGAAAGTCAAAAACAACTCGTTCAGAATACATTAAAAAGATAAATTTTTAAAAAATATTATAAAAATATAAATATGGATGAAAATGAATTTAAAAATAAATTTTAGAACAGAAAATAACATTCTTGAATCACCTCAAATAATCTCAACATAGATGAAAAATATTCTTGGCCCACTAAAAGAAAAAAGGTCAATTTTCCTTAAAATATTTTGTCGATCATTGAGTTCCATAGAGAGGAAATTTTCAATGAAAAATATAGAAACCCCAGAAATAAATAGAGTATAAGAAAATATATATGGTTTTTAGGATAATTAACATATTATTTCTCTCAATGTAACTTTAACATAGATAATCTTGAAAAAAAACGAGATTGTGACATAAACTCTTGCCTCAAGTATTGAATTTCTTCATATGTTCTCTTGAGATATTTTATAATAATTGTATATTTATTATAAATATATTTAAGAACCATATTCATACATAAATAACTATATATCAATCATTTATAATTTCAAATTCCTCTTTTATTAATAATTCATCATTAAAATAATCATTTTGGCAGAAACTGGTTTGTCTTCCATGCATGTTCTGGTTCAACTATTCCAATCCTTGCACCTTGTTCATGGCTTCATCATCTTCATAATATTAATCAAGTTATAATTATCATATTTATTAATTATATAAATTTTTATAACCATTAATATAATGTGGATATGAAAAATGAATAACATCACTTTGTGGTGACGGTAGTTTGTATGTATACATGAGTAATGTTTTAATTAACCAAAAAAATTGAAATAAAAAAACTTAATATGAATCTATCTTTTTTAAAACAAAATTATATCATAAATATTATTTATATTCATTGAATAAACCTTTATGTTTCTCCATGTATGTCATACATGTTAAATTAATCACATCACTTCTTAAAGGTGGAAGTTCACATGTATGCACGAATTATGTTATCATTTTACATAGGATGAAACAGTAGTATAAAATTTTTGTAACATTAAAAAAGTAGCATTTAACTATATTAATTATACATATTTCATCCTATTAATATTCTTATAGATGATTAATAGGAGGTAAAAAATAATCAATCCTAAAATGATTCGGTGAATATGATTACCTCTTATTTAAGAAAACACCATTGGATACCTTAGGTTGGACTCCCAAAACTAAAAGAACCTCTATAATGCATATATGGATATTTGGAAGATGTTTTGTATATTTTTTTCAAGTTATATGGATTAAGAATGTGTGAATAAGAGTGGAGAAGTAGTTCCCTTTTATAAGTGAGTTGGGTGGAAAACTCATAAATACTTAAAACAGTAAAATATAATCAAATTTAGACAATTTTAAGTAATGTCTCAAACCATATCTTTTAATTTAAACCCCTCATTAAACCTTTTTAATCTTAACTGAGGTGACAAATTTTTACCATAGTCTATTCATTAAAAACACAAATGAAAGTTAACTCATTAATAAATTTTCAAATTATGATTCCAAATATAGAAACCATTATTTACAATGAAATTTCTATAACTGGAATAATTTAATTTTAGAATAAGCATGTAAAGCACAATGGAAACTATTATTTAGAAAAATTCATTTTTAAGCATAAAACTGAATTTAATATAATTTTGTTCCCAGTAAAAACCATTAGAGGAATGTTAACTTATTTTATTGAATATATTATCTTCAATTTTAATTAAAATCACTCATAAATAATGGAAATTTTAATTTATTTTGATAAAAATATATTTTTTCATAAAAATACATTTTCAGAAAAAGGTATCTTTTTACCATCAAATACTTTAATTTTTATTTATAACCAATTGATAACTAATGAATTAATTTTATACATGTGTAAACAACATTTTCATAAGATTAATTCTCTAAATTAATTTTTTAATAAAATATACATTACAAAAACAATTATCATAAAATAAATATTTCAGAGTAGTTTTTTAGGATCAATAGTATTTCTTAAGTGAATTTGAAATTAGTTTTCTCAATTATGTCTCATTTAAATTCCATATAATATGCTTAATTTTATAATGTATAATAATTATTCAAATAATTTCATTGATCCATGTTTTACAAGTCATCAAACAAATCAAATTTATTAAATTAAAGATATCTTCTAAAATCTCTTGGTGTTATATCAACCCACTAACAGAATAGGGTCAACCCCTTATATATTTCTAGCCCAAACATGTTATATAGTGACACTTTCTTTTGTAGCATGATCAATTAACCTATATCTAGAAAGAGAGACATTATTTTTCAATAGATTCCTATTGTTTCATGATATAGACATTATTATCTCCAAATGGATTCCTTATTTTTTTGTGATATCAAAAAGGATGGAGTGACGTCTGATTTCTAGAAAATATCCCAAATCAAATTTTAAGTGGAATCTTCCTTACATCAAAAACTCTATCACAATGGAATAATTCCTAACATTACATCATGATGATGTGACTATAATATACAATTCTTCAATGAATTATTCTTATTTAAAAAATTAACGTATAATAGACATTTGCCCTGATGCAAGACTCCATCAAATGAGAACTAGAATTATATTAATTTTTCATGATGTAGCACAACACCCATTGTATCATGGTTTGAGAATAATTTTAAAAAAACATCTCCAAACATCTCTATATTTATCAAATATCTTTTAAACATAAGTGAATCCTTTTACTAATCCAAATGTGATTGAAAATACAATGACTCTTCAAACCTGTAATCTTGGGCTTTAATATTTTTCCCCTTTTTAACACAAGATCAATCATTCTAATTTTTTCAAAGTATTAGTATAAAAATGAACATATTTAATTAGAATTGTGGTGATATGCATACTTAATGGTTTTTATTCATAATAATATTGGATAATTGTGTGTACTATGATTATTAATATTTTAACCATATTGGTTATAGATATTCTTTCAGCAAAAACTTTTATAATATCATAGAGAATGGTTAGAGGATGATTCTTTAGAAAATTTTGTTATGTTAATATATTATGAATGTTTTAGTAATAGATAATTCATCCACTATAACTAAGAGGAAAGTAATTTTAGAATGTAAATGATGGTGTAGTAAATAATTGAGTATGGATAGTGTCAAAATTATGTTATGGATTTATGATAATTGTGTTGTGATATTAAAATTTCATTATAATTAAATGATTCCCCATATTTTTTTAGTACATGGATAAATATTTTAGTCAATTTATTTTAGTAATAAATGAAACTAACCATTAATGACGTTCCTTAGTGGTACAACTAGGTGTTATGAGGTTGTAGAATGAGTTAGGGTGAGGAAATTGTTGGTTGGGAAAAACCTATTCTAACATTTAGTCGTATCCATATAAAATATTAAATTAATGATTTGGGAGAGAAGTTATAAAATGAGAAAGAATTTATGATATGGTAAATAGAAACAAAAAAAGTAGTTTAAGTTACTAGTTGTGATAATTTTATAAATTTTTTGTCTAATTGAGTAATTCTATAATCTTTACTTATATTAATATGGGTATTCTTAATTGCACTATCTAAAATCATATTTATCTCTATTAACAAGTTTCACAATAAGGGTATTTTGTCATTCCTTAAGAGTGGGTGGGGTTATAAATGATGATTTAATGATAATTGATGGAAATATTGACCCAAAATTGTAATATTATAGAATTTTAATTATATTTTTGTTAGTTAATTAGAACCAAATGACTTATTTCTTTCAATTATCAAAATATGTTTATTCTTATAACATAACTATTATCATTCTATAAAATATTAATGTGATAATTTCCATATAAAATTTTTCAAATCAAAGGTTCTTCTATATTGTCATGAGAATCTAGAGATTATTTTATAATATTCATGAATCAATATGTTCTTCATTCTAGGTACATTTTTATGATGGGACACTGATGATGTTTTACTATCAAGGTTCGAGGGATCATAAGCATTGAGACTTATTATTATTAAGTTCACACTTGGTGATCTCTAAAAAGGTAGGTGTATTGAAATATCTTAGGCATAGATAATATTTTTACTGGTATGTAATAAGGCCAAACACAAGGAAAAGGGGATTAATTCACTAATTTAATTATGAACAATGAATGGAAAACTCTAATTTTTTTGGGGGGGAGAGTTTGTATGGGGAATGTAATAATTTAAAATATGTTAGTTATATTTTTTTTAATGTGTATCTATTTTATTGAAAATATGATAAACTAGCAATAAAAAAGAGTGTTTATCTAATGATTGAAGTGTATGGAACTTGGGGAAGTAATTGAACCTATAAAGTATACCAAATTAATTTACCAATATAACTGAATTATAAACATTATCACCTCTAAATCCTTTACTCTATTGATATCTAGGGACTTACTACAAAATTCAAGAATCTCCATAAGGTTTATCTTATCCTTGGACAGTAGATATTATAGTTCATTATCGATTATTTTGTTTCCATGATATCCTAAAAACTATTATACATTTTTCTTCCATGGTCATTACTTATGTGGATGGATTCAATTTTAATTCTCATTGCCTCACCCTCACTCTTAGATCATCTCACCAATTAACAATCAGTAAGATAATTTTGGAACAAAGAATGATTAATAAAAAATCAAAGTTCAAAAAGTCATACAACAATGAAATAATCATTTCCACCTCAATCCCAATAAATATCATATTATAGCATTACACTACAGAAAATAATTAGAGAAAAAGGGGAGCTTTCCCTCGTAGAATGATGATCAAAATTCTCCTCTCCAAGATATTTTGAACCTAGAACACTTGAGCCTTCTCAAATGTTCATGGATAGAGATAGATATTCATCAATATATGATAGTGGGTGTGTTTGTTCAATTGGTTTTTTGGAATGGGATTTCAATATAGGTGGAGTAAACCTCACTAAACATGGTTGAATAAGATGATGAAATTCATTGAATCGTTTGGATATGTTGGATAAATGATCTAATGGTGAGAAAGGTCGAAGTATTCAAGTGTTTAACAACTTATTATGTTCTATAGTGTATGTTTAATTAAAATACACATTGGATTTTAAAGGGGAATGATACTTTCTTTATTAACCCAGTTTCACAGTGCATTTGGCCTATGTCTATATTCATATTTTGAACGTGTCTCTCTATATTTATGGTGTGTCACTACCCCATACTAAACCCTTTATACTTGGTAGTTGACCTACTCATGGTCTTTTATCCTATAATTTTCCTATAGACTAAGTCTAATTCATTTTGTACCATATTATTTATCTTTTTTATTCCTAGCAAATGTACATTCTCATCCATTCATATTGGTTCTTGTGATCTCTAGTTTACGAGCTAGTGGGTTGAACTATTTTTGAAAATTCTTATTTATAAATTTTTTAATTATTAATATGTTGTCTAGTTTTATGAATCCAAACCCATAGTAATAATTTATTCATTATTTCCATTAAATTTAAAACAAAAATTCAATTTGTTTGCATCAACATTCATTCCTCAAAATAATATTTTCAATAATTACTATATTTCCAGGATTTTCAAGTACAAAATGTATAAATATAAATTTTTAAAAAAAATAAAAAAACTCTTAAAATTTCCTTATTTAATAAAAATATAGCTAAAAAATATTATAATATATTCAAAAAAAATAGATAAATTATGATAAATATATGAAAACAATATTCCAACACACTTGAGAATTACTTTGCCTCACGTAATTCCTCTCAACAAAGAATATCACCAATAATTCATTTATACCCAAGATTCATCCTCATTTATTGAATTTTAATTTCAATTGAATTATTTAAATAGAAACGTTTTCACAAAATAAACCTTTTCAAATCCCCCTTACTCAAAATCATCTTTTCACTTCACAATGTCACCTAATCATTGACTCATCACTATACACCAATTTAAAAAGTTTATTGTCATATTGTTCACATGAAATCAACATTCACCTTCTCCTTCAACCTTATCAATTGTAGTTCCCTAGACCATACCACTAGGTTTTAACTAGATTTTCATATGACCTCATGTGTTCCTCTTCATATATAATACACTATCACCTATAATCAAGGGTCTAAATCCATTAGTGGGGAGATTATACCCTATCACGCCCAGTTTTTCCTATCTTGGTTTTGATCCAGTTTGTTGAAAATCTTGATCCTTTTATTTGGATTTAGGTGATATTTATGATGAGTTTTTAATTTCCACATATTTTGAGTCATCCTACCATGGGTTCTATATAGCTTGTTTGGGATTTTTGGAGGAAAGGGTGTGTTTTCAAGATTTGGGCTAACCGTGGGCTCATTTTAAGATTTAAAAACCAAATTTGTTTCTTTTATAACTCCTAAATTTCTTAACATTTCTCACTCATTCCACTTCCCACTTGTCCTCCCCTAATATATTAAAACCACTATGTCAATTTTTACCCCTTAGAAATCAATAATCATGATGGATTTGAGTTTTATCTTATGGTATTGGGTCTTCCCGTAAGCCCATTTCCAGTTTTAAAAAATATTAATTCTATAATATCTCATTCAAGTTTAATATTTTTCAGTGATTTCACCTTCCAATTGAAGCTGAAAGACCAAGTCTCACCCCCATTATCTATTTTTCCTCTTTGGAGCTCATTGTCATTGTGGTTTAGGGAGAAATTGGGCATGGTTCCTGAAATCAACCATATTTGAAAAGGTAAATTGTTTCATCCTTAAATAAATAATTTCTTATTACTTATCCCCAAATTTGTTTCCCCTACTTATTCCATACATAATTATATCCTCCTGTGATTTTCAAGCTATTCCATCTCCTCTAAAGTTGTGGATATTAGGGATAAAGAAGAGTTATCTAGTTTCATGGTGAGATTCCTCCTCCTTTATCCTCCCTCTTCCTCCTCTTTCCATTATTTCATGGTTATTTCTTCTATACTGGTCATGAAAGACCTAGGGTTATGTCTTTAAATGATTTTTGATGGGGGTTTCATTCTTTTAGGGCTGATATTCATAGATTTAGGGTTTCGGAACCCGCAGCGGGTGTTTTCGGGTGTGTGTTTCCATTCCACCTTGGTTTTGAGGTAGGTTCCCCATTTCACATATACTTTTTATTTAAGATTCATCTATTTCATGGTATTTTAACCCTTATACCTATTCTTATTATTTTTTTACAAGCCTTTAATAATTTTATTTGGCATGCAAATTGGTGTTTCTGCCTTGTTTTGTGAAAGTAGTATTGTTTTGTAATAAAATTCCACACCAAGTGTTTGTTTAAATGTTTTGTTATCTATCACACCTGGATTGTGATGTTTAGAACCTAGTTTAACCATTTAAATAAATTTTTGGCTTGAAAATTTGGTTTTATGACCTTTTTAGTGTTACATAGAATTTTTTTTATTAAATGTTGCAAGCCTCGCTTTCGGGAAAGTGCCCGGTTGGCTTTTGTGTGCTCAAGTCAATATAAAATGATTGATTTGTCTCATGAAAAATATTGTAAGCCTGTGAATCAATATTTTTGGGTTCATTATTCTGGTTCCAATCTGGTTTTGGGTGTTATTAGGAAATGAGTATAGGTTTTTAGGGTGTTTTTCTATGTGTTACAGAAAAATGGCATGTTTGGTATCTTTATAGAAATGGATGGGTTTTGAATGTGTATCCTAAGTGTTTTAAAGGTTTTATGTAAATTTTTTTCTGCTACTAATGGTATGTGTACACCTCTTTATGAAAGGTGAAATTTAAACCATTTATACACGTTGGTTTGGTAAAATGCTTAAAGGCCTGTTTGGAATTTTTCTTAAAAAAGGGTTTTCATGTTTGTTCAATATTGCACCATGTGTGGTCATTTTATGATTCATTATATTGTTTTATTAAATGGTATTTGGGCTGCCAAATCTGGTTTTTTTATTGGTGGGAGTTTGGCCTTAAAAGTGCACTTTTGGATGGATTTTATGTTCAAAGCCTTGTTATCCCTCTTGAAATGGTTTTATGAAAATTCTAAATCATTTATTGAGTTACACAAAGGGTGAAAAGGAATTTTGGGTATTGTTTGGTGTTTGTATGTTTCAAAAATGGTGTTTTTATGTAAAAATGTTATTCTTTAACATGTGGAACTTGATTGATCACAAAAGGGAAGCCCAGGTATCTAGGTGGGTGGACTAGGACTAGTATGCTAGTGATTCGGAAGTGGCATAGTCATGGTTTCACTTAGCTGGATTAATGATACTTCCACCGAGATATGAGGTTCCTATATCCCCAAAACTATCTAGTGACTATGGGTACTCCCTTGACTTGTGCTTATTGAATATTTATTCACTCACCATTGGCATACGGTGTGTTTGGTTGATAAATTCAGCAGTGTGTGTGTTTTATTTAAAAGTGTGCAATCTTTAAAGCGGCCCTCTTGAAAACTGTTTTCAGTTTGAAGTTGCACCTCTTTGAAATTGGTTACTAACATTTCCTCATTTTGAAATATTTCAAGAATTTTATTTTATAGTGATTATAGCATGGAACCTTGTTTGGAAAACATAATTTTATATATTTTCATTCAAACCTGAAATTGATGTTTCTTTTATTTTAAAGAAAGTGCATTGGGAATAGAATATCGGGCTAACCTACTGATTTTTAATACTCACACCAATAGTATTCTTCTATTTTTATCCCTTGTGTAGATTTCAGCTTGAGTTCAGTTGCACTGAGCAACTTGGGATCATTGTGTTGGAGGGTGACCAGTGGGGTCACATTGAGTTAGTTGGTTGTCAGTTTTTGTATATTGAGTTGTGGGTTTAGTTGTACTTCTGGTCTCTTATACAAATAATGCTCAGTTCATTTATTTTATATAAATTTCTATTAGGTTTTATATTTCATTCTACTATTTCTCTTATTATTTATATTTGGTCTAAATCGTTCCCTTTTCACTCTTATGATTCCCTCGGTGCTTGTCGCCATCCCAGGAGGATCGGGAACGCCTCTCGGGACTTATTGCGGGCTGGCCTGCGTGACCGGTTCAGGGTCGACTCAGGCTGGTTCATGAAAAAATGGTATCAGAGGAGGTCGTCTCTAGCGGACCTTGCTTTTTAGAGCTCTCCTTGTTATTTGGGTATGTCAAGGTAGATGGAGTAGGATTATCGGAACTTGAGGGGTAAGTGCGGGAAGAGCGTCACGAACTCTTGCTCATTCTAATTCTCAGGTTTCCATGGGAAGTCTAGTTTTATTAGTGTTCTTGGTTCTTATAGATTTTTTTGGTGTTGGGATACTATAAGGGGAGTTGGACTAATGGCCTTCATGAGCTCACAAGTCCTGGAAAGCCATGTGAAGATTGGGCATAGTCCTAATAAGGCTCTCCATGTTAGTGGTGTGTTTTACATATGGCCGCCAACCATATGGTCAAGTCACCCACCAACACGAGTTACCTTTTGTGGATCTCTTGGACCTTTATTGAATTCTGAAAATTATTTTGAAACTCCTTGTCCGGGAATTGTGGAAACGGGTTTTAAAGGAATGGTTGGATTTTGAAAAGTGGAAAATGGGTTTTCAATGTTTCATATAAGAATGGTTTTGGAAAGTTGGTTTTTTTTAAATGAATCTATTGGTAAAGTGTAAATGATTTAATGGGATTAGATTTCCTTAATCTAACCTTATGGTTTGATAAAATGAAATGTTTTGAAGGAATGAATAATTTTAAGCTGATTTTGAATTTGTTTTTTTAAGGGGTGTGTTGGGATGTTGAAATTTTTTTGAATTAGTTATGGAAATCGGATTTGAGTGGCTTGTGTTTTCTTATAAAGTGTCTTGATATCTGTGGCCATCGGATTATGAAAAGAGATCTTACTGAATTTTTGAAAATGGGAAGGGGTTATTTGGAGTAGCTTAGTTGTTTTAAAATTTATTAAAAATGAAAAGGTGTAGGTTTTTAATCAAATCAGTATTGATGAAGTGTGGTTTGTTTTGTGAAATCTAAAAAGGGTATTTGACTTGGTGGTTAGTGTGCCTTTGGAATGTACATTATTTTTGGAATGATGTTGTTTTGTTTTAGCCTTTGGTGTTTTCATGGGTACTCACATGCATAGTTTTATATGGGTATGTTGATAGATGCTCAGTGTGTCATAGTGTATGGGTGCCCGGGGTGGCATAGAAATGTTCATGTGAGTGAGACTCGATGAAACACCATTTGTGAGTGTGAAGAAAACCCACCAAGTTTGTTTTTCAAAAGTAAATAAAGATGAAAATTTGTGGTGTTTTGTAAACCAGTGTTTATGTGGGTTTTTTTCATGTTTTAGAGGTGTGGCATGTTTGGTATTCTTCCTTGTGATCTGGAAGTCATACTCTTGTTGTGTATTGTTTTGGGTTTCTTGTTGGTGGATCAGTTTTGGAGCAATGTTCAGGGGGATTCTAAATATGTGTGGGATTTTGTGATGTGGCCATGGATGGTTCTCTATTGATAAGCTTTCCAGTTCATCAACCTGAGGATTCTTTCCCATGTTTCAAAAGCTAGATCCACCTCTTTGGATGATACCCTAACTCGTTTGATGGAATATGGAGCTGTTTGGGATCGATTTAAAGTGTTTCCATTTTGTGATATTTCTTTTGGATATAGAAGTTGTGTTCGGTGATGTTGATTTGTTTAACCATATTCCTTGTCCATTCTGCTCCTTGTTCAGAGTGAGAGAGAATGGCGTTATGTGTCTATGAGTTCCTATTTAGATGAAGGTGTGTTTTTAATAAAGTGAGTTTCGTGGGGTGTTGTAAATATAGGTCCTGGATGCGGTGCAGCAGATGCTTCAAACATCAGGGCTCCAACCAAAGGCCTCAGAGTGAATCTTTTCACGCAGTTAGGAAATCACCAGAGGTGTGGGTAGAAAGCCTAATATCCTTCCTTCAAAATTGTGGTAACGGAGTTTATATGTTTTTATTGTGGTTTCTCATCACTTTGATTTTCCTTTTTTCACAAAGAGCATGGAGGACTTACCCCTCACACAGTGTGCATGGATATGCCTTCTCGGATGTAGTTTTCTGATCAATCTCTTTGTGTGAACCGCTAATGTGAATTGGGTGTGGTCTTATTTTTACCTGTTCATAGGTGGAGAGTTTTGGGTGGTTCCTTTATTTATTTTGTAGTTTCGGTGGCCCAACGATAGGGTCCCCTTCCCTCCCTGCCCCAAGTGTTGGGGGTTTTGATCTGTGCTGAAAGTGTTGGACCAGTTCTTGTGCCCTCCGTTCGGGAGTGAGTGGTTTAAATTATCATGTTGTAACTCTATTAACATGGTTTTGTTGGTTTTTTTGGGAGATTTTTGGTTGTCCTATACGGGTGAGGACCAATTCTAGTTTATGTTGAATTCTTGTTCTTTCATTTCTAGTTGGTCTCTAATGGTGGAGAGACCCACTGCGGGTCTCAAAGATCCTTCATTTAAGGATTTCATGGAAGGTAGTTGTAATTTAATGGTGGGGAGCCAATTCCAGCCTCTACCCCCATGTCATTGGATTTCTTGAGTTCACTTTGGTTTGGGTGATCGTTGAGTTCATTGGGAGAATTCCCAACAATCGGGTTCTTAGGTTGGTTGTGGAGGTTGTGATTTTATCCTCCGGTTGATTCTTGGGAAGTGGTTGTGAGTTGGTGTTTTGAATGAGGAAAGAGACTTAAATTCTTTTAAAGGTTGATGATATGACCTTTTCTTGCGATGCTGAACCATATTGATAAGAAATCTTTAGGTTTTGGTCTTTTAGTAGGAAATTTTTATGTCTTTCCAGAGGCGGAAAGCTTTAATGGTGGGGAGAATTGTCACACCCAATTTTTTCTATCTTGGTTTTGATCCAGTTCAATGGAAATACTAATAATTTTCTTATGATTTGGGTTATATTTATGTTTAGTTTCAAAGTTCCACATATTTCGATTCATCTTACAATGGGTTTCATTTAGCTTGTTTGGGAGTTTTGGAGGAAAGGGTGTGTTTTCAAGATTTGGGCTAACTGTGGGCCCATTTCCAGATTTAAAAACAAAATTTGTTTCTTTTATAACTCCTACATTTCTTAACATTTTTTACCCATTCCACTTCCAACATGGCCTGCCCTAAGCTATTAAAACCATTATGTCCAGTTTTACCCCTTAAGAATCCATAATCATTATGGATTTGGGTTTTACCTTAAGGTATTGGGCCTACCCGTAAGCACATTTCCTGCATTAAAACAAAAATTAATTCTTTAATATCTCATTCAATTTTTAATATTTTTTGGTGATTCAACCTCCACCTAGAAGAAAAAAGATCAAGTCTCACCCCCTTTATCGATTTTTCCTCTTTGGATCTCATTGGCATTGCGGTTTAGGGCAAAAATTGGCATGGTTCCTCAAATTAGCCAGATTTGAAAAGGTAAATTGTTTCATCCTTAAATCAATCATTCCTTACTATTTTTCCACCAAATTTGTTTTCCTTGATTCTTCCAGAAATTAGGAGAGCCCTGTATGATTTTCAAGCTATTCCCTCTCCTCTATGGTTTTGGATATAAGGGAGGAAGAAGAGTTCTCTAGTTTCATGGTGAGATTCCTCCTCCTTTGTCCTCCATCTTCCTCTTCATTCCATTATTTCATGGTTATTTCTTCTATACTGGTCATGAAAGACCTAGTTTTATGTATTTACATGATTTTTTATGGGGGTTTAATTATTTTAGGTCTTATCTTTATAGATTTAGGGTTTCGGAACCCGCGCGGGTGTTTTCGGGTGTGCATTTCCATTCTGCCTTGGTTTTGAGGTAGGTTCCCCATTGCACATATCCTTTTTATTTAAGATTCATATTTTTCATGGTATTTTAACCCTCTAAATATTATTATAATTTTTTTACAATCCTTTAATTATTTTATTTGGAATGCAAAGTGTTTTTTTTTCGTGTTTTGTGAAAGTAGTATTGTTTTGTAAAAAAAATTGCACACCAAGTGTTTGTTAAATGTTTCGTTATCTTTTTCACCTAGATTGTGATGTTTAGAACCTATTTTTACCATTTAAATAAATTTTTGGCTTGAAAATTTTTTTTTATGACCTTTTTAGTGTTACATATAATTTGTTTTATTAAATGTTGCATGCCTCATTTTCGGGAAAGTTCCCGGTTGGCTTTTGTGTGCTCAAGGTGATATAAAATGATTGATTTGTCTCATGGAAAATATTTGAATCATGTGAATAAATATTTTTGGGTTCCTTATTCTAGTTCCAATACGGTTTTGGGTGTTATAAAAAATGAGTATGGTTTTTTAGGGTTTTTTGGCATGTGTTCCCGAAAAATGTCCCGTTTGGAATCTTTATAGAAATTGATGGGTTTTGAATGTGTAACCAAAGTGTTTTAAAGGTTTTATGTAAAAAGAATTTTGTTACTAATGGTGTGTGTACACCTCTTTATGAAAGGTAAAATTTATACCATTGATACACGTTAGTTTGGTAAAATTCTTAGTCCCCTTTGATATTTTTCTTAAAAAGGGTTTTCATGTGTGTTCAATGTTGCACCATGTGTGGTCATTTTATGATTCATGAAATTGATTTATTAAATGGTGTTTGGGATGAAAAATCTGGTTTTTTGTGGTATTGGTGGGAGACTGTTCTTAAAAGTTCACTTTTGAATTGATTTTATGTACAAAGCATTGTTATCCCTCTTGAAATGGTTTTATGAAAATTCTAAATGGTTTAATGAGTTACACAAAGGGTGAAAAGGCATGTTGGGTACTGTTTGGTGTGTGTATGTTTCAGAAATGGTGTTTTTATGTGAAAATGGTATTCTTTAACATGTGTAACTTGATTTATCACAAAATGGAAGCTCGGGTATCCAGTTGGGCGGACTAGGACTAGTATGCTATTGATTCGGAAGGGGCATAGTCCCGGTTTCACTTAGCTGGATTAATGATACTTTCACTGAGATACGAGGTTCCTAGAGCCCCACAACTAGATAGTTCCTTGGGGTACTCCCGTGACTTGTTCTCATTGGATATTTATTCACTCATCGTCGGCATACAATGTGTTTGGTTGGTAAATTCAGTAGTGTGTGTGTTTTATTTAAAAGTGTGCAATCTTTAAAGTGGCCCTCTTGAAAACTGTTTTTAGTTTGAAGTTTCACCTCTTTGAAATTGGTTACTAGAATTTCCTCATTATGAAATCTTTCAAGCATTTTATTTTATAGTTATTACAGCATGGAACCTTGTTTAGAAAACAAAATTTTATATATTGTAGTTTAAAATTGAAAGTGATGTTTCTTTTATTTTAAAGGAAGTGAATTAGGAATAAAATATCGGGCTAAACTACTGAATTTTAATACTCACGCCTATAGTCTTCTTCTGTTTTTATCCCTTGTGGAGGTTTCAGCTTGAGTTCAGTTTCCTTGAACAACATGGGATCATTGTGTTGGACGGTGACCAGTGGGGTCACATGGAGTTAGTTGGTTGTCAGTTTTGGTAGATTGAGTTGTTGGTTTAGTTGTACTTCTGGTCTCTTGTACAAATAATGATCAGCTCATTTTTTATATAAATTCCTATTGGGTTTTCCATTTCTTTATGTTGTTTGTTTTATTTTTTATATTTGGGAGTAATCATTCCATTGTCACTCTTATGATGCCCTCGGTGCTTGTCGCCATACTAGGAGGATCGGGAACGCCTCTCGGGACTTGTCATGGGTTGGACTGCATGACGGATTCAGGGTCGACTCAGGCTGGTTCGTGACATACCCTCATTATCATGTCTTATCACAAATGGAAATAAACTAACAATATAATAAATAATTAATGAAACATGTGATAACTAAAATATGGCATGAATGACTTATAATAAATAAATAAAACATGATCCTAAGGTGGGAAGAAAAAATAGAGTATAAGTTCAGTGGATAGATAAATAAATGAATTATCAGTATCCCCAAGAGTTTATCCTGGTTCTGCCTCCAACTCCAAGTTTCATAGCTCAACAATCTGTCATTGGAATCTTTCCCTTTATTGGATCTTTATATATGAAGTCTACATGTGAATCAAGATTATTGTGTGGGATGTGATAAATAATATGTAGTAGGACACCACCAATGCATCCTTAACTGATGTGCTAATGTAAAAACGTGTATTCCATAAACACACAATAAATGAACAAGAAACAAAACAATCCAAAACCAAGCACATGTGTTCTAACAATGCCACCATGATCCCCATCCATGAATTTTATGGATCCATGCTGGAAGTAATTTCATGATATTGTGATTAATCATGATCTATCCATGATACTAGTAATCATGATGTTTGACATCGTGTGTACATACTGCTCGACATCCAATTGGCATCAAGTGAGTCATTTTCTAGGAATCCACTAGGAATCAAGTGATCATGCTACTCAGAATCCACTATGCACTAAATAACATGATCATTGGAAACCTCTGGGTATAAATTGTATCAAACATCGTCCATAATGAATAATCTCATCCCTAACATGTTCTTAGGTTCATCATCATAAGTAGTGTGCACTCCAAATCTATGGGACAAATATGTAATGGTGGTCCACCTAATTTGCACCCCAAGAACTTTATCTCTAAAGGCAATCATAAAAAGGTAGAGAATACAAGAAATCATATCATATAATCATGAGTAAAAGTAGCAATATATGATACATGTGGTCAACATAAAACATGAACAAAAAAAAGCTATGAATATATTAATCGAAATGAGTATCATAATATTCTCATCGGCTATTCACATACCAACATGTGATCATAATCAAGTATGGATATCATGTATTCCAATAGAATTATTATATCATGGAAACAAGTGTAAATAAGAGACCCAAAATGGTAAACAAATTCCTACCTCATGGTTTTTAATTTTAATGTCAAGGTCCATCATGGAATTTTCACTCGAACCATATCCACATGTTCATCGACTCAAAATGATTTCTAGGGATTTTTATAATCGATTATGTTATTTTATTTAAAAAATAATGAAAACAATACATGTCATGAGATATTTTATCTCCTATATAATTTCTGAATTATTTTTTTAATCCAAAGCATGTGGTAACCATTTTTTCCTTAGAGAAAATTATAATTACACAAAAAATAATAATTTTCACACTCCAGAATAATCTGAGTTAGATAATAATAATTCTTATTATTTATTTCCATAATTCTAGGTTATTATAATTTTTGGAAATCATTACCATTTTTATTGAAGTAATTAAAAACTTAATTTCACAAACTGACTATAATATGATTTTATGGAGATGTTATATGCGTTTTTTCTTTTAAAAACATAGTACCCAATAATAGGGGAGAGAGGGTGACATTTTGTAACACCTAGAGACCAGATTAAGAACTCATATTGTTCAAGGAAGGTTTTAAAATACTTCAATAAGGAAATTTCTAGGCATCTTTAACTCAAAAGAATCATCCAAAAATTAAGGAAAGCAAGGTTATGGTATTTATAAGAATGAAAATAATATATAGATTCATATCATTAAAACCCAAAAATTAAATCCATCATTTAATTTTTATTTTAAGAAATTATTAATTTTGGTGTGTTTAAACTATTCCATAATATGAGTAATGAACTTTAAATAAGTCAAATAATTCATTTCTATGATTTTTGGGTTTTTAAAATCATAAAAACATGTTATAGGTGTGAGATGAAGAAGAAGATATATAAAAATAAGGTCTTTAAATCATTTTTTCCAGAAAGGGTGTTGTTTAAGTGTAACATGGTTTTACTCTCATATAGATCTAATCCATCTTATAATGTCAAGGTGTTTACCCATAAATTGTTCATAAACCCATAATTACCTTTACACAGCTATGGATTACCCTTACACAACCTTTGAAAACATGTATCTACACTTATGTAGTGAGGGTACTACCCTTATGAATCCTTTAAAACAATGATCTAATCTTATGTCATGAGGGGACTACCCTTATGTATCCTTTATAATTTTG
The DNA here is from genome assembly GCA_963277665.1 of Viscum album. NCBI lineage: Eukaryota > Viridiplantae > Streptophyta > Magnoliopsida > Santalales > Viscaceae > Viscum > Viscum album. The sequence continues at coordinate 108,749,303 of OY728135.1, forward strand.
GAGTTACCTTTATGTAACTCAGAATTAAAATTATATAGGGTCTATGTACACTTGAATATGTTTTTAAAATAAATTGTTACCTTTATAATGGTTAGTCTTTCCCTTACGTAACATATAGAAAAAGGCATTACCCTTATGTAAGCCAACTTACCCTTATGAAATGTATAGAAAACCCATTCTACCCTTATGTAGGGACTTCAAAACTCACATTTTCTATATGTGGTCTTTATAAATCCACATTTACCTTTAAAAAATATCAATAAAACAAGATTTACCCTTACAGGAAGCATAGGTCCTACATGGTGATAATAAAAAAATTGAAACAAAAATCACACGAGATATTTATAAAATATAGAAAAAAGAGGATTTTAAGAACATTTAAATATTGAGAACATTATAATTACTCTATATAATGATCTATCATCCTCAAAAAGTGTCTCGAGAAGTCTCACTCAAACAACATCGACCTCTGAGCTCAAATATCATACTCCCAATCCGACATCTCTTCATAGGTCGACACATGATTTCAAAGGATCTAGATAAGTGGAACTATCTTACCCCACAATACCTTCTCACTCTGATCTATAATATGCATTGAGAACTTCTTATTAGATGCATCTAACTCTAACTCAATTTCCTCATAGACTATATCATTTTTAGAATCTATCATGTACCTATGAATCTGTGAAATGTGGATTACGTCATGAATTCCCCAATAACGTGGAGGAAGATACAGACAATACACCACTGTCCTAACCTATTTGGTGATCATAAAGGGTCCCACAAACCATTATTTAGTTTCCCCTACTTCCACAAATTTTTATGCCCCAACTGAGGTGACACTCGTAAGAAAAACCGATCACCAATGGTGAACTCCAAAGGTCATATCCTACATTATGCATACAGTCATTGCAGGTTATGAGTGGTCACCAACTACATCCTAATCAAATTCACCCACTCTATGGTCTTCTACACTCAACTAATACCAACAACTACCACCACGCCTTTATAATTCTTACATATCTATGATTGAAATTTCCATCCATGGAGAGCCTTAAAGGGTTCCATCTAAATTGAATCCTATAAGTTTTTTAAGTAATACAAATACACCAAGGGTAGATACTGATCCCACACTCCAATGAAGTTTTGTATACATTTTCATATCATATCCTCTAGTATAAAAATTATCTATTGTTATTTTCCATCTTTTTTAGGATGGTACATTATGCTTAACCTAAACTGAGTCCCAAGGGTATTCTATAATCCCTTCCAAAATCATAATTCCAAACATGAATCTTTTTCCAATAAAATTCTCAAGGAACCTCTATATATGGATATGATCTCATGGACATAAAACATTCCCAGATCATCTACTGAGTGAGTCTCTCATATCGGTAAAAAATGTTCAAATTTTTATAGGCAATCAAAAATCACCCATATAGTTTTATGGTTCCTTGGGGTCTTAGGTAACCCCGTCACAAAGTCCATCATGATATCCTCTTAAATTCACATGGGAAATGGAAGTGGTTGGAGCTAACCATCAGGAAAATGTTGCTCTAACATTACCCTCTATTAGGTAAGGCTTCAAAAAAAAATCTTATAATTCCCCTATTCATCCTAGGCCACTAGAACTATCACCTAAATTTGTGGTACATATTTGTTGTACCATGATTTACCAACCATCTAGAGGTATGGAAGTCCATCATCAACTACAATTTTATAGAATTGGGTACTACTACCCTATTATTCACAAGAATCACACCATCATCATCCAACAACCACATGGGTATTAGGTCACCTCCATCTAGTTGTTCCTACATCACAGCACACTCTTGATCAGTGTCATATCCAGCCTTTACCTGGTCTACTAGAGAATATATAACCACTAATGGAGCATATGTTACCAATACATGATCCATAGAATCATCCACCCTTAAATAATATAACAATCTCATTATGCACCACTACCCCTAAAAATGTCATTCACTAAGCTCATACTCAACCAATGTATTATTTCTAAGAGTATCCACAATGGTGTTAACATTCCCTGGTTCATAACCCATCTCAAATTCAAATATCTGAAGATAATCTACCGAACACATCTATCTCATGTTTAGGTATTGATGTGTAAATATATAATGGATGTTATTTTGGTTGAGGTAGACAAAAAACCTATCACTAAAGAGATAGCTTCACCAACACTTCAGAGTGTGGACCATGGTTACTCGCTCCAATTCATGAGTTTATTAGTTTCATTCATGGGTTCATAACTAACATTACCCATAAACTACTGAATTATCAATATGAATTAGTTTTTCTCTCAAAACAATGTATGATCAATCATAGTACATGGCGTATCGAATCCAAGAATTGGGGAGTATCATTACTGGAGCTATAGTTAACCTCCTCTTTAGCTCAAGGAACACTTCTTCACACTAGTTAAACCACTGGAATTCACTCCATCCTTTTTAAGTTTAATAACAGGTTCTGATAAGTGGGAGAAGTCCTGGATAAACAGTCATTAATGTCCTACTAATCCTATAAATCTTTTGATCTTGAATGCATTCTAGGGATGTGTCAAAGACATCACTACCAAAACTTTTTCTAAGTCCATGGATATAACTATATCCGACACCACATGCCCAAGAATTTAACCCCCCCCCCCACTAAATAAATTACACTTCGATGGATTATTGTAAATCCAATGTTCTCGAAGCATACTCTATACAATATTGAGGTGTTATGAATGTTGTTATGGGGTTAGTTAGTATATGAGAATTTCATCAACCCAAAAAATGATGAATGGGTTCAAATATGTGTGGAAGATCTTGTTTATGAGAACCATGAACACTACCAACGAATTGGTGAACCCAAACGGCATCACTAAATACTCATATAGGACATACCTAATTTGAAACACCATCTTCAGGATATCCTTCTCTCTCACCCCCAGATAGTGGTAGACTGATCAAATATCAGCCTTTATGAACCATTGTGCTCCTCATGTATGATCGAAACGGTTTTCCATCTAGGGAAAATGATATTTATTCTTTTCCATCACCAATTTTAGATTCTGTAAATCAACACATAGATTAAACCTATCATCTACCTCCATGGTGAACAACACAATTGCACCACACACTGAAGTACTCATCTTAATAAATCCCTTCTAATCCAAGTCACCAAGTTGCACCTCGATCTCCTTCAGTTTGGCTGGATCCATATGATATGGCATTATCAAAATGAGGATCACACTTAAAATGATTTCTATCCCAAATTCAACTTCTATATAATGAATATTTTCTATAAATTCATCTGAAAATACATCCTAATAGAGATCCATGACTAGAGGAAAAGTTGAGGGGGTTGTCATTGATCCTGCTAAAGGATCTAGCCCCTCCATCTCTGTTATGATCATCCCAAACTGACTCAAATTTATACCAACACTACCTAATCCTATTTCCCACTCTTTGTTTATCAATAACTTCTCTCCCATTAGTGAATTGAATGAAACCTGTCTTAAATAGTAATCAATGTGAGGTCGAACGTTGGACAACCATTCCAAGATAAGAATCGTATCAAAGCTCCTAAACTCTAGAATCATGAATTACTATATATTTCCTTAACTAGAAATAAATATAGAAAACACTATTCATCACTAAAGATGGTCCACATTCATTCCCAAGGGTGTATCAAGATAAAGTAACTCAAAGCATAACTTGACTAATAATCCAAGTCCAAAAATGACTTGTGAAGATATGATGGAATGGGGAGCACTGATATCAAACAAGGTAGTAGAAAATGTAGATATGATCAATACCATGCCTCATATAGTAGATAGTCCATCAATTTCATATGCAGGAGTATAGTTCACTACATAGACATGACCTGCTTCATCTCCATGACCATGTCCCTATTAAGCAAGACACGCCTAAATCATCATCGTCTGGCCCTACTGTTGAGGACCTTAGTCATATCATTTGTTCTCTAATAGAATCTACCTTGAGCCTCTAAGAAATCCTAACCTAATAGACCTTGATAAAAACTAATGAAGATCCCCCTTATTTTTTCATTGTCGACACTGGATCTAAGTTGTTGTGCAGACTCTATGGGAATAACCAATCTTCTCTAAGTTGAAACATTGTGGTACTCCTCTTGAAGGAACTTAATAATTGTGTCCCTACTCTATTGGAATACCGCTACCATGTTGTATGGTCCTCAACTTCCTCTTCCTACTACAACAGGTGACACTCATAATATAAGTAGGAGGTCCACTCATATATATATTGAAGGATGGAAGAAAACCATTTACTTAATCTTCCTCCTTACCTTTCCCTATCATAAAGTATTTATGAAGCACATGAGTATAAGTATTCATATCAAGATTCATAACCCAGCATCTGAACTCTAACTAAATCCCAAACTCAAGATTCCTAGCTTTCTGCGCCTCATCTATAGCCAAGAGGGGATTAAAGATAAGAAACTCTATGAAGAATTCCAAGTAAGTAGACATTTTCATCACTTCTTAATAAAGATCCATGAGATTATGAGTTCATTCTGACTTCATTGTTCATATAAAAAACTCTTTGAAGAAGAGGACCTTGAATATCGCCCACGTGCAACCCTCTCACCTTTTAGTCTGCAACATAACATCCCAACAATGTCTAGTAACACCCTACAACATAAAGGTCACAATATTCACTTTCATATCCTTTGGGGTCTATACTAATTTAATGATCCTATCAAAAATCTAAATTAATTCCTTAGTATCATGTGTTCCTTTAGTGCCCTGGATTGATAGTTGATGTTGGATATGAAATTCTTGAGCATTGTTGACCACGGTTCAGGTGACTCCCCAGACTTGGAAGGGCACTAGGATGAGTACTCCTAGATAATGTTTTCCTTCCACCTAAACTATTGGAGCGATTTTGAGAGTTCTCTCAACAACACCTTCCTGCATGGTAGGAGTTCCCAATAATCATCTATGAGGTGGAATATTCTATAATGTGAAGGACATATTTAGAACATTTAAGATGGTTCATAACTAGTCTATGGGATCACACAAGGGTCCCCCTGGGATTCTAACCACAATCAAAGGTATATCTCTCATTTCTCTAACCAAGGTCTAATCCATAAATGTTAGTCATAGTCATAAAATATATATATAACATATTAACATGATGAGTTCAACCAATTAATTCAAACAAAAATATATCACAATAGCATGGAATATCACACAACAAAGAATTTGATTCTATCCCGAATAGATAAAACAATTCAAGATATTAAATTAATGAACTAATATGTAGCACTACAATGGTTTTATATATAGCATGTGAACCTACGTACCTAATCATGATGCATGAACACATCTAAAATCTTATAAAAACATTAATAACATTCTAAACCATGGTAACTCAAAGGTTTGTCCCACATGTGTTGGCTAGGAACATGGGAAATCCAATACCAAGTTCCAAACAACTATCTCCTTTTTACCATGTCCTAACTTAGTCCAAAAGGTAAAATAGAAAACTATCCTCATATTTCTTTTTTAGCGACCCATCGTATACCACCAGGCTGAAATAAAGTTCCACATAATCTCACATATTCATCCCCACATGCAAGAGGATAATGACTAGTAGTGAGGATCTAATTCTTCCAATGGTGAGACTATACCCTCAGTATAATTTCATATCGCAAATGTAAATAAATTTAAAATATGATAAATAATATGAGTAATATACCCAAAACTAAAATATGGCATTCATTTATTATAATAAATCATCAAATAGTCTCCTAAGGTGGGAAGGAAACCAGAGTATAAGTGTGGAAGATAGATAAATAAATTAAACTATGGTATCCCCTAGAGTCCATCTCGGTTTTGCCTCTAGATCCATAATCCATGGCTCAACCATATTTATAGGACCATTTCCCTTTCTTGGACCCCTATACACGAATTCTTTATGTGCATCAAGATGCTCATGAATGTTTTGAGTAATAAAACCTAGTATGAATCCATGAATGCCATCTTAATTGATGTGCTCATGTAAAAACGTGTATGCCATTAAAAACGATAAATGTTAAAGTAAAATAACAATCCAAAACTGGGAACGTGTGTGCTAACCAAGCCATGACAATTCCCATCCATACCTGGTTCAACTCCTTGTTGGAGGGAATATCAAGATATCATGAGTAATCAAGAAATATCCAGGAGTTCAGTTTCGATGATTCTTGACATGGTGTGTATGTACTAGTCGGCATCCATTAGGAATCAAGTGATTCATGTTATCATCATCCATTATGAATCAATTAACCATGTTACTCAGTATCCACTCGACATAGAGTAACATGCTCCTTGACATCTTCTAGGAATAAATTTTATCACACGACATCAATGAGGTATCTTTGTCTCTCTACCCTATGCTTAGGTCCATCATCTCTATCATCGCAAGTCATGTGAACTCCACCTCTAAGGGTAAAATATGTCACAACCGTCCACCTAAATTGGAAACTAAGAATAATACCTAGAAAGGAACACATAACATAGAATATCATAAAAAAACATATCATAACATCATCAGTAAAAGTAGCAATATATAATACATGTGATCAACATTAAACGATAACAAATGAGCTACTAATGTACTCATGGAAACAGCTATCATAAAATGTTTTCACAGACTAAGAACACGTCCACATGTGATCATAATCAAGAACAAATATCATTTATACAAACATAAGGATAATATAGTAGAAAAAGGTATTAAAAATCCATAAAAAGGTAAGGAACATTATAACATCCCATCCCGGGTGACACACATCTGTTCCCCGAGCCAGTCGGTCACATGACCTTAAGCACACCTCCATGTAATCTAGAGTATGTTGACTAGCATCGAGGGTCTAATAAGTTGATCATGGGAAGACTATACCCTCTTTTATCATAGTAATACACCATAGGAAATAATAAAAAATAGAGGAAGCATATATAAGCATAAAAAATACCAATATATCAAGATAATCAATGTAGGAAAATACAATATTCAACTAAAGCAGAAAACATGTCATGCTAATGTACATTTCTATTATCTAAAATGAAAACCCAAAAGAAAGACACTGATGACTCCCAACCGGTCTTGAACTACATCTGGTTCCCTCAACCATTCAACATCCCCAAATCAGCCATCAAACACAGGGAATTTTCCCTTAACATATTTGGTAGCAGTTAATTATATTTGGGTACCGATCAGGCAGCCTCAGTACAGTTGGATTATAACTCAGTAGGACACCATTGATGGTTTTTAAAATAAATCCAGTCAATAACAGGTGTATAATATTGTATAAATAAATTATTACAATACATAAGTAAATTGTTATCACGTTTTCAATTATTCTTTATTCAACCACATAGACTAATAGGTTTTCAAGGACACCCATACCTCAATACTTTCTTCGACCCATGTTAGTTCTGAACCATGATACTTATTCAATTCACATTTCATTATGGCACAAGGGATTACATTATCCATGTCACTTCAATTTCATTATTACTACCACTTGGAACCATAGTCCAATGCCAATGTTATGGGTGAAGAACGCCCTATTTAGGACCCTATTTATCAACCATGCATATATATCATCCCAATTCTCAATCATACATATATGTTATGGCCATAGAATACCATGTCTAGCACCCCAATTCCAGATCATAAATATATATCATGGGAGTAGAATGTCATGTCTCACACCCGAATTCCAAATCATACATACAGATATATATATATATATATATCATGGGAATATAATGTCATGTCTAGCACCCCAATTCACAGTCATGCATGTGTTTCATGGAAATATAACATCAAGTATAACACCCCGTTTATCAATCAGGAATATATATCATAACATGTCACATTACCACATGTATCTAATTATCACATATTTTCACATTGTCATGCCAAACATGATTAATCAACATTATCTTGTTATCACAATTAACCACCACATACTACAATTAATTAATTCATAAATTAATTAATCCAAGTCCATTAATTAATTTGACAACTAATTAACCATATATTTCCATTTAATTTTTTTACTAATTAAATAATCATGTCTTCTATTTAATTGATTCAATAATTAATTAACCACACTAAGTTCATTAATTAATTCAATAAAAAATTAATCCTTTCGCAATCATATCATCTAATAATAAATTCACCAATTAATTATTATCAATTCACAATTCAACAGTTCAATAATTTAAAATTTAACTCAACAATTAATTATCCTCAATTCCCTAATTTAAGACTGTGATAATTAATTCATCAATTAATTATCCCAATTCTACATATCCATTATTAAATCAAAAAAGCAATTCCTCAATTAATTAATTGACCACATTAATTAATCAAATTTTTTAATTTCAATATCTTAAAGAACCATAGTAATTCTACAATCACATACACGTATTTTATATCAAGACCATGGAATTTTAATTATAGACCACCTACCTTGATTTGTTGACAAATGATCACCCAATGGAAATACCCAATATTGAGCAGCACAATGATGTAGCATGGGTTCTGGATCTAAAAACTAAATCAAGATTAACAAAATCAAGATCTATTTAACCTACATCTAGATCCACAATCCTAGATCTATATTGACCAAATCTAGATCTAGAAATAGAAAAATAGAACATTACTGCCAACTAAAAGAACAAGAGAAGGGAGGAGGATAAATGGGATAGAAACAGGATATAATCCACTTACCGGGGGAGGAGAAGATCTTCGATTCAGGCCTTGAATCATAAATAATAGAGGAAAAGAAGGCTTGAAATTCTTCTGGAGAGCCCAAAAATCATGAAAGACCACCTGGGCTCAAATGGGGGTCTATTTGGTGTTAATTATGGGTTCTATGAATTTTTAAAATTAATTTTCAGAGGACTTTAATTCCTGCACACTATTAGCTGGGCTGGGGCACATGGATTTCCCTAACCATGCGCCAACTATGTGCCTATTATTTTAGGGGTTCACAATTACTCCTTTTATGGAATACAGTTTGAAAAACCATGTGTTAGCCATGAAAACCCCCATGGTATAGGGTTACACAGTTTTCTAGGTTGGGGTGCATGGATTACTCTAACCATGTGCCAACTGTGCATAGCCCTTTTTATTTCTTTTTTTCAAAATTCCACCCAAACCCACCCCAAGTTATAACCCAAAAAAGTACTCAAATAAGGAAAAAATAGTACCTGAAAACAAGCTTGATCCAACTCCATAAATGGTTATGATATTAAAATTTCCCCACCATATAACATCTCAGCCTCAAGTTGCACTCCCAAGAATCTCTAAGATTCTTGTCCAAAAAGATTTGGCCACTAGGGCCAGATATCTACTTCCCTTCCCCATGTTTCCTCCTACACATTCCCATGTTTCCAGAATACATGAAAAATCGTCATGATCTTTCCCTCCAACACTTCTCATTGTAATCCAACACACATATTAGATGCTCTTCAAAGGACTCATCTATCTCAATCTCAACTTCATCCAAATAAATCACATGATAAGGGTTGGGGTGATACCACCATAGTTTTGATAGATGGAAATTTCATTCATATCATTACTTTCTAGTGTAAGAGACAATCGGTATGCCACCATACCAATTCTCTCCACAACCTCAAATGGTCAGGTATACTGGGGAACCAACTTATCATGTCTCTGTATCCTACTGTGACTCAGTCTAGGTGACACCCGAAGGAAAACATGATCACCCTCTGTAAAATATTTGGGTCATTGACATCTATTAGTATACAACTTATGTCTACTCAGATCCCTAGCTATAATTTTTCAAATTAGTTGAACATATCCAATGTATCCTTCACGAGACTTGATCCCAAAAATTCTTACTCACCAGCCTCCATCCAGCATGGTGGTGATCTTCATGGCCTCTCATAAAGTTTCTCGTATGGTTCCATCTATATTGTTTTATGATAACTAATTTTATAGAAAAACTTCACTAAATACAATTGCTTCTCCCAAGAACCATCGATGTTAAGTAAACATACCTACAACATATCCTCAAGAACCTATATAGTATGCTCCAAGTGACCATCTGTCTATGGGTGGAAGGTCACACTCAATAATACCAATATACCAGGCATGTTCTGAAAGCCCTTCCAGAATCATGAAGTAAAATGTGAGTCATAGTCTGAAACTATAGTTTGTGTCACCCCATCTAGAAGGGTTATCTCTCAGACATACAAATCTCACAGCTTTTCTGCTTTGAAAGTTTCCCCTATTAGAAATAAATGCACTACTTTTTTCATTCAATCCAAACTAAAAAAGATATAATCATTCTTCCATGGCATATTTGGGAGAACCACCAAAAAATCCATTTTCACATCATTCCATTTATATTCCGTAATGGGAAATGATAGTAGCAAACCACCATGTCATTGATGCTCAGCCTTCATGAGATGAAAAGTGTAGCATCATGTAATGAACCCTATTATCTTCTTCTTCATGCCCATCTACCAAAACAATCATTGTAGGTAACTGTACATCTTGGTCACACATGGATGTACCACCCACTTTGAGGTATGAAATTCCCACATCAACTGTTCCCAAGTACTCGTAGGCACAACAATCTGATTCCTGATGTAGATGATCTGATCCTCATCTATGGTCCAATATAAAGGATAATACCCACATTTAAGTCTTTCCCTCAAGGTCAAACATTATAAACACTCACACCGCCTATCTCTAATCTGGCTCAAAATTGTAGACTCAACTGAAGCTGATATGAGATTCATCTGCTCTTGACTCTCCTGAACCACCACATGCATCTCAGCTAGCAAGGTCATCATCTTCCACTTAGCACTAGACTCCTGAATTGCCTAAGTCTATGTTTTCCTACTCAAACCATCAGCCACATTGTTTCCCTTATTGGGTGTATATTCTAGCTCAAAATCAAACAACTACATATACCCAACCCATATCCGCTGCCAGATATTAAAATATCATTGTGAAAAGATATCCCTTATGCTCTTGTGATCGATGAACACCATAAAATTCTTGACCAATAGATAATACCACCAACACCTCGAAGCATAAACCAAAACTGATAGTTCATGGTAATTCATAGGGTAGTTCTATTTATGTGGCCTCATCTACCGAAACCCATATGCCACAAATTGATCTCCCTACATCAATACAGCACCACTTTCGATCCTGGAAGTGTCCCAGTACACTATATACTCTTCACCTAGATCGAGTAGGATCAATATCATTGCCAACATCAAATTATTCTTCAACTCTTGGAAGCCCTTCTCACAATATTCTGAACAATCAAACTTTATCCCCTTTTTGGTCAATCTTTAATGCAGTACTTCCAAATGTGAAAAGTCTTGGCTGAATCTCTCATAATATCCAATTAACCCCAACATGCGATAGATGTTGATTACGTTCTTGGGATACTCCCAAGAAACCACTACCTGAACCTTCTCTGGCTCCACTGACACACCTTCTTCTGAGATTATGTGACCTAGAAAGTGTACCTGATCAATCCAAAACTGACACATAGATAGTTTGGAATATATCCAATGTTATCTCAGTGTACTCGAGATAAGGTCAAAGTGTTGAAACTGATCATCATGAGACTTGGAGTATACCAATATGTCATCCACAATTACTAAAAAATATTTATCAAGATATGGATGGAATATTATTTTAATCAAGCCCATAAACATTGTTAGACTATTCTTCAACCCAAACGGAATTACAACGAACTCATATAGACTGTGGCTGCTACTGAAAGCATTATTTGGTATATTAGAAATCTGAACTCTTAGTTGATGATACCATGATCTCAATTCGATCTTAAATAACACATAAACTCTCCTAAAATAGTTAAATATATCATCTAATCACATAAGAGGATACTGATTCTTCATAGTCATCCAGTTCAACTTCCAGTAACCAATGCAGAAGTGTAGTGTTCTATTATCCTTCTTATAAAATAGTACTAGAGAACCCCAAGGCGATGTACTTGGATGGATAAATCCCTTATCTTGTAAATCCTCTAGCTGAGTCTTGAGCTTTGGAAGCTCCATCAGTGTCATTCAGTATGGTGGAATAGAAAGTAGTTCATCCCCTAGCATGAGCTCAATAGAGAATTCAACATCTCACTCTGGCAGAAACACTGAGAAGTCTTCATGAAACACATCATAAAACCTGTCCACTATGGGTGGAAAGATATCATGATTTACTCTTCTATCATCCAGTAATAAACTAGAAACCTGGGCTATGATCTCTCGTAGTTTCTGAGTAACTAGCCCATCTTGGATTTCCTAGATATCCCACTCTTTATGGTGAAAATAGTTGCCACACTTATGAGACATAAAGGTCACTCTCCTATGGTAACAATCAATGTGTTCTTGGTATATGACTACCCATTCCATAAATATAATTAGGTCTAATCCTAACATATCAAGAATATAAAGATCCAAAAGAAAATGGTACTCCCCAATATTGAGAGAACATCCCTTACACAAGCAGATGTCGAATGATCGTACTCCCAATTTTGTATCTAGAGTCATTACCACAATCACAAATTTCACTTACAGTCACAAACTATTAACATATTTTTCATATATTATGGAATGAGAGGCACCAATATAAAATAAGAAACTTGATAATATAGAAGTTGTAAGAACAGTACCTATTAGTGTTGATGGCCCATCCTCTCTATCCACTAGGGTAGGATACACCACATGCAACTGTCCTACCCCTCTTCCTTGTGATTCCATTTAACCCCCTAAGCTTCACCACTCTATTGATGTGGGAACTCTTTCCTAGAAGTACCATGTCCACTACTTCTATAGCCTCATCTAGTATAACTCTAGCTGACATAATGATATGGTGCAGAAGACCCTCTTCTTTCACTCTAGTTCTCTCGGATCCTCCATCATTGACCATCTATCTCAGGTTCCTACAGAACCTTTGTAGATGTCCCATCTTCCCACAAGAGTATCACTCTAATGGTGGTTAGTTACAATGTTTATGAATGTGTCATTACTTACCTAACTACCATAAAAGCACTTGAGTAAGATCCTAAGTAGTTGATCCCCCTGACTGGCTAATATACTTCCCACTACTCAAGCTAAAGTTCTCATAATGATACTTCTTGGTCTTAGAAGACATACCTTCATATCATCCAGAAGAAACCACATGTCCACCAATGGAAGACTCCTTCAGGTTCCCCTCTGAGATGAGATCCTGATTTACCACTTCTATAATCTTCTTTAGCTAGATGATATTCACCATGGACTTAATTTCACAATTAAATCCATCCAAAAAACCTTCTTGAAGTACCCTCATCTACTTCCAATGCTTGAAAAAAGAACTAAAAATCTTTAAAGCATCCAACAAAGTCCATCACAGATAGAATCCATTAAGTCAAAATCATGAACTAAGTCACTCTCTCCCACCTTAGCATCTCTGGGTAGAAGTGCTCCAAGAACCTCTCCAGGAAGTCATTTCATAGCATACCATCAGCCTATCCAGTCATATCATTGATGTCCCACCAGTACATTGTTGATCCTCATAGCATATAAGTATCCATATTGACTTTGTTCTTATCCAGAGTCTCCTAAATGGTCAAGTATCATCTAAATGGACTCAACCCAGAACTCAGATACCTCAGGTCCACCCTCTCTAGTAAAATTCAGAGGGTGTTGCAACTGAAATTTCTTTGTCCGGTAAGACATACTCTTCACAACCCACCCTGGGTCTCTTACCATGAATTACATAATGTGGTAAAAGTTATCTAAAAGCTTCTCCCCTACTTCTTTACCTAGCACTATCTATGCCTAAGGTTCCAATACTGGTAAACCATCTCCAACCATCACCTAATGTCATAATCTCAACAAGCGTCATCATGGTGTAATATCTCTATAGTTCCAAACACACATCTTAGGACTCATAACACAACATTAACACATTTATATAAGAGGAAAATCATAACAAGTCACAACAATTCTTCCCCAGATATTGCCACCTGGTCAAAACTGAGGAACTAACACTACCCTTAACCATCCAACACCTAAGTCTTGGTTTTCAAATTGTATTCTTATTATCCAGATTCCATTGGACACCCATTTATTCATATTTTGCATCATTTTACAATTTTAAATTCTTATTATTCATCATTTTTTAATTTCACAAGATAGGAAAAACAATTAATGTTCAATAACTTACCCAAAACCAATTTCCTTGTGCTTGCCTAAAATGATGCATGTCACGGGAATCCTGAGTGCCTAGAATGATGCATGCAACTGAACTCGCATGCCATACTGAGCCATGAGTTAAATCTCAAAAAATGTCAACATCAATATTCACACCACATAACAAGTGTGTCACCCATGGGGAAATAATAATCAATTGTAAAATAAAATATCAACAACAACAATCCCACCCTAGGTACTTGGGGTTTCCCCATACATGGGTTTGCAACTCCCATGAGAGAGCTCATTACCAAGGTCCAACTCTTCCTAGTCTTATTTTTTCCATTACCAAATAGTATGAAAAAATAAAAATAAAATAAAACTGGATCTGATACCACTTTTTAATGCCCTATCTCAGGTTCCACACACCAGTTCTCTAAGTTGATCATTCACATGACCTTAAGCATGTCTCCCCATACGCCATAGGATACCGACTGGTAGTAAGGGTCTGATAAGTCGATCATGGGGAGACTATTACCTGTTATCAGAGTTGCATATGGATAAATAATAAACAATATTGGAAACATATATAACCATAAACAATACCAATATCTCAAGATAATCAATGCTGTAAAATACAATATCCATCTAAAGCCAAAAACATTCCATGTTAATGTACATGTCAAGTTTCTAAAATGAAAACCCCAAAGAAAGACACAAATGAATCCCAGTGGGTCTTGAACCATGTCATGTTTCCTTAATAATGATCTATCTACAATTAATCCATCTAGCATGGGGACTTTTTCATTAACATGTCCTACAACAATAAAGTCTATTTGGGTATCGATCAGGCAGACCGAAGTATAACTCAGTACGCCACCACCAACTGTGTCTAAAATAAATCCATTCAATAATGGGTGTATGTAGTTATATAAATAATAATTATAATGCATAAGTAAACATTTATCACATTATATTTTATTCTTTATAAAACCAGATAGACCACTAGGTTCTTGAGGACACTCGTACCTCACGACATGCTTCGGCCCATTCTGAGTCTGAACTATGTTACTTATTTAATTAACATTTCATATAGCACATGGGATTACATTATCCATGTCACATCAATTTCATTATTACTTCCACTTGTAACCATAGTACAATGCAAATGTTTTGGGTGAAGAACACCCTATCTAGAACTTTGTTTATCAACCATGCATATATATCATGGGCATATAACGTCTTGTCTAGCACCCCAATTCTCAATCATACATATATGTCATAGGAATAGAATTCCATGTCTAGTACCCTAGTTCCAAATCATACATATATATAATGGGAATAGAACATCATGTTTAGCACCCCAATTCCCAATCATATATATACTTATATATTTATATATCATGGGAATAGAATGTCACATCTAGCACCCCAATTCTCAATCATACATATGTTTGATGGGTGTAGAAAATCATGTCTAACACCTTATTTATCAATAATTCATGTATATCATAACATGTCACATTATCACATGTATCTCATTATCACATGTTTTCACATTGTCATGTCAACCAGGATTAATCAACATTAATATTATTTTCACAATTAACCACCACCAAATCCAATTAATTAATTCATAAATTAATTAATCCAAGTAAATTAATTAATTTGACAATTAATTAACCATATATATCCCATTAATTAATTCACCAATTAATTAATCATATATATTTCATTAATTAATTCACTAATTAATTAACCACACTATGTCCATTAATTAATTCAACGATTAATTAATCCTCTCACAATCTTAACATCTAATAATTAATTCACCAATTAATTATTCTCAATTCACAATAAAAAAATTCAGGAATTTAATAAATAACTCAAAAATTAATTATCCCCAATTAAAAACTTCAATACCTTTATAATTAATTCATCAATTAATTATCCCCATTCCACTATTCCATTATTCTATCAAAACCCCAATTTCTCAATTCATTAATTAACCACATTAATTAATCAAATTTAGGAATTTAAATTCCTAAAAAAACTAGAAATAATACAATCAGATACACATATTTTATATCAATACTATGGGATTTGAATAATATACCACCCACCTCAATCCATTGATGAACGATCGCCCAAGAGAAATCCCTGAAATTGAGCAGCACAATGATGTAGAACTGGTTTTGGATATAAAACCTAAATCATGATTAAAAACTCAAGATATCTTTAATCTAGATCTAGATCTGTAATCCTAGATCTATTTTCACCAAATCTATATCTATATCTAGGAAAATAGAAGATTGCCTCCCAATAAAAGAATGAGAGAAGGAAGGAGGATGAATAGGAAAGCAATGAGATAGAATCCACATGCTAGGAGAGGAGAAGATCATTGATCTAGGAATAACAGAGGTTGGGAAGGCATGAAATTCATTTGGAGAGCTCAAAAATCATGAAATACCACCTAGTGTCGAATGGGGGTTGATTTGGGGTTAATTAGGGGGTCTGGGAATTTTTAAAATTAATTTTTGGGAAACCTTAATTCCCACACATGGTTAAATAATATAGGGCATATGGTTCACTCTAATCATGAACCTATTAATTTAGTGGTGCATGGTTACTCATTTTTAGGTGAACGGTTTGAAAAACCTTATGCCAACCACGTTAACTCCCACTGTCTAGGGTTGGACAGTTTTCTGAGCTGGGGTGCACGGTTTTCTCTAACTGTGAGACAACTATGTAAACCTCTTTTCCTTAATTTTTTTCTAACATTCCACCGAAACACACCCCAAGTTATAACCCAATCAAAATATAATCAAATAAAGAAAAAATAGTAATTCAAAATAATCCTAATTCAACTCCTAAAAATGTTGGGATCTTACAAACTTCCTATCTTAAGGTTGTTGATTTCAGTTTCAAAGTTCATCAATGAATCGTTACATAAACCATATCTATGTGTTCATCAGTTCAAAATTCACACCATGGATTCCTAGATCTAATTCAATTATTTTAGTTCCAAAATAAATAAAATACTACTAGTGATAATAGATTCTCTCTCCTAGAAAATTTCCAAATTAACGATTTAATCAAAAGCATGTGTTAACCATTTATTCCTCATAGTCAAAAAATAATTACACATATGATAATATTTTTCTCTCTCTATAATAATATGTGATAGAAAAGAATAATTATTTTTATTATTTTCAAAAATTCTATGTTATTATCATTTTAAGAAATTTATATCATTTTAACAGAATGATATTGAATTATAATTTCAAGAACTAACAATGAAATGATTTTATAGAAATATTACTCAGGTTTTGACTTTTGAAAATATAGTTCCCATGAATAGAGGAGAGAGGATAAGGTTCTATCACTATTGGAGACAAGATGAGGGACTTGTATTGTTCATAGAAGCTTTCAATAAACTTGAACAAAGGAGTTTTGGGGATACTAGAACTCAAAAGGATCACCCAAAATGAAAGGAAGTGTCACATCCATGACTTATTTTAAATTTATTTCTCATTTAATTTCCATTATTTCTTTGTTTCAGGGGTTTCCCTGTATTTTAGGAGGAAATTGTGGGTTTCAAGATTTGGGTCAAACCATGAGCCCATTTCCAGTTTTAAAAACAAATTGTGTTTCTTTAATAACTCCTTTGTTTTTCAACATTTTTCACCCATTCCACTTCCAACATGGCCTACTCTGACCTATTCAAACCACCATAGAAATTCTGACCCCTTAAGAACTCATTATCAATTTGAATTTCGGTGATTTATTTAGGCATTGAACCAACCCGTAATCCCATTTCCAGTTTTAAAATTATTTTTTAATTATTTCATATCATAATCATGTTTTACTCTTTCTTAGTGATGAAAACTCTCACCTGAGTCGACTGAACCCAGGCGCACCCCCATGTTCTTTTCTCTCTCTTTGGATCTCATTTGTAGCGTGGATTGGGGTGAAATATCTCAAGGTTTCTCAAATAATCCATATTTTAGAAGGTAATTTTCTTCTTTCACAACTTTTTCATTTTTCACTCTTTTTCCACCATGTAAGTCCCTAATTAACCTCCTCAGCCTTATTCAAAACTCACTATTAGTTTTGGATACTTGAATATTCATCTATTGGTGGATTTGGGTAAATTTCGTCAAGATCTCTCAAGTAAGTGGGTTTACTTCTTTCCTCCTCCCATTTTCTTAGGGTTTCTTCCATTTTTCATTATGTTCCTAATGTCCAACACCTAGGGTTTCATACTTAGTGTTTAATGTTGGGTTTTTTTGGTGTCATATTCTTGGATTAGGTTCTTTTTCTCTTCCTTGTGTGGCGGTGATGATGCGGTTGAGGTTTCCCACACCGATTTGGGTTTTTGGAAAAAATGGTAGGTGATTTCGTGTGTATGAATTCTTTTATGAGTTGTATTGCTTGAATTTCTTATTTATAATTTTTCATATATGTTTTTTGTACTTCAAAACCCATCTTTTATGGAATTGGTTAAGTGTTTGATTTTAAAGTGGCATGTTTGCTTGAAATGGTGTGTTTTTTGTGTGTAATTATTATGGTATCACTTTGGGTAATTTATTAATATTTTCATATGGTTTATTAAATGTGTTTTGGGCTTCCAAATCTGTTTTTTTTGGGAGCTAGTTTTTTTTGCCTCTAAAGGGGGTTTTTTAAATGGTTTTAATGTGTAAAACCTTGTTATAATTCGTGGGGGTGTTTTGTGTAAATTGTAAATGTTTTATTGAGTTATGAAAAGTGTGAAAAGGATGTTGTTGTACTATATTGGTGGGAATAAGATACTAAAATGGGTTTTGGAAAAAATAAAGTGATGTTTGGTGGTGTAAAATTCTTTGAGAACGTTTTGAATTTTTTTTATAGCATTTATGAAATTGTTTGAAAGGTGCGAGACAAGTTTGTGAGCTATTTTGGTGTGAGTGTGATGTTAAAATGAATTTAAAAGT
Organism: Viscum album; assembly: GCA_963277665.1. Classification (NCBI taxonomy): domain Eukaryota; kingdom Viridiplantae; phylum Streptophyta; class Magnoliopsida; order Santalales; family Viscaceae; genus Viscum; species Viscum album. Next base: position 108,768,500 of record OY728135.1, read on the forward strand.
TGAAAGGGAATGTTATTACATGTTTTTGGGATGTTTAGTGTGTGTGTGAATTTTTTAAATGGTATCTTATGATATGTGGAACTTGATTGAGAACCTAGTGGGAAACCCGGGTAACTAGGTGGGATAACGTGTACTTGTACACTAGTGAACGGAGGGGTTTTGGACCATGGTTCACTTAGAAAGTGTGAAGTTGAAAACGCTAACTAAACTATGATGATGATGATTGGGGACCACTAGGTTATGGTTATTATCCCTACTAGTGTCTCGTGAATGAGAACATATGTTGCTATGGTTACTTTCACCGAGATGCGAGGTACCTTTGGCTCACAACTAACTAGTGCCTAGGGTTATGTCTCGTGACTAGTGCTCATTGATTATATTATATTTACCATCGATATACGGTATTATGGGATGTAAAATTCAGTATCATGTGTCTTTTATTTAAATGTGTATATTCTTAAATGTATCCCACTTTAAAACTGTTTTCTTTTTTTAAAAGTTGTATCTCTTTAAAAATTTTACTAGCGCTTTTACCTATAAAACTTGTAAGGTTTTTTTAGAATGTTTATCACATATAAAATTTTTGGGTGGCATCCTACTGAGCTTAGGATCACACCCTAATTACACCTTTGATTGTATTTAGACTTGGTAATTTTATTGGAGGTTTGGGTAAAGTGTCTAGGACCAGTGGCTCGGGTTTCTAGTGGTCCTTCTTGGTGCAGTGTCATGGAGATGGCTTGAGGGCGGTGTCCCTTGCCATGAGGAGGTTCTTGGGTTGTTTAATTTTGGTTTTAATTCTTTTGTATATCTTTTAAATTTGTCTAAATGTATATATTTTAGTTCATAATTTTGTAAAGGATGGTTTAGTTTGAAAAATTCGTATTGCTTTTAGAATCTTTTAGATGGTCATTTTATGTTTATAAATTCGGGTAAATCATTCCCAACATTTATTTATGATACCCGGGAAATTTTTCAAGCCCGTGTGGATCGGGAATGCCCTTTGGGCTTTGCTGTGGACCGGTTCGGGCACTGAGTTGAATGGATACCCGGCTTGGTTCGTGACAAAATGATATCAGAGCCAGGTTCGCTCTTTTGGGTCATGTTCTTTTGAGAAATAGTCTGGGAAGAGTGAAGCTCGGATTGCTGGGATGTGACATTCTGATTACGAGTAGTGTGCCTGGACTGCACACCTCATGGTGGGATTCACGTCTCCATGGTAAGTTGGGTTTTATCTAAGTTCTTTTGTTCTCGAGGTTTTTTGGCGATTAGGTAAATGAAAAGAGTGTTGGGTTAATTGTCTCAGTGAGCTAGCAGGGCCTAGAAATCCATGTGGAGCTGGGGATATTTCTTTAGAACACTCTCTATGATGGTGAAGTGACTAGCATATGGACACCAACCATATTTCCAAGTCATCCACCAGCACTAATTTCCCCTTGCATTATCTTGTGTCTCTTTCTTTTGGAAATATTGGAAACATGGGTTTTGTGTAAAAATGGATTGGTTTTAAGAAATGGGAATTTTGTGAAATGATTTTCTAGTAAAGTAAAAATGGTTGATTTCTAAAAGGGTGGAAATTATTTTTTAGAATCAATTGAAATGGTAAATGGTGTGTTTATACCTCTTTTGAAAGTATGACTTATGTTAAAGTGGGTTTTGAAAATCTGTTTCAAATAGAATTTTATGAACAAATGAAAGGTATTTCAAATGGAATGAAGAGTTTGGTATTTATGTGTGGTGTTTAAAGAGGAATTTATATTTGTTAATTGGTGGGATTTAAAAACGTTTCATGAATTTTTGGAAACGTGATTTAATTGGTATAAATGAGTTTCAAATTAAATGAGTTTTGATGAAATGGTGTTTTCCATAAAACAAGAAGTGTATTGAAACGGGATGAGATGTTTTGAATGTAATGTGTATAACTTGAAAGTTATTTTTAATTAATTTTTGGTGATTTTTTTCTGAAATGGATTGTAAGATTTGAACTGGGATTTGATTTTGTGGTTATTGGTTTGGAGGAAAAGGAAGTGTTGGTTGAAATTCTTAGTTTTGAAAAGTGGAAAGAATTTTTATTTTAACCTTTGGTGTCTCCATGAGTGACCACATTCATGGGTTTACATAGGGTGATGGATGGTTAATGACACGGCTGGTTGAGTGTCGGTACGGATGTGAGGAGGGTTCCCTGTGTGGTATGAAAACATGCATGTGTGAGGCCCATGGGGTACCATTGGTGGAGACTCAAACCACTAACTTTTTTTTCAAAGAGATAATTTTTGAGGAAAAATTTATGTTTGGAAAACCGGTGTTTGTTGGTGTGTTTAATGTGATTTTTATTTTGTTTTTATGGGTTGTTTTGATTTTGAGAACCCTTATTTTTAGAATTATGTTTTGGGTATGTGTTTTATTGGTAAGTTAAGTTGAAATGTTGGTTAGTGGTCTTTATGAGAAATGATTTGGAAATCCTTTATGGTGGTTTCCGTCATGTGTTCGGTTTTGGTTGGTGGTATGTTTTGACCAATGGACCAACTTGGTTGGGTCCTTGGGTCTCCTTGTTGGCTAAGGGATGCCCCCATAAAGAGTTAATGCATGATTTATGTGTGTCCATGGGTGATTCACTGTTTGCAGGTCCTCCAGTTGATCAAAGTACGGACTCTCTTCTTGGGTTTCACGGTTGAGTTTATCTCTCTCGTTTTTCAGTTAAGTGGATCCTCCTATGGTAAGAGAGTGGTTGTCGAAGGTTGAAAGAGACCTTAGTTTCTTAAGTTTCTATAATTGTCAAAGTTAATGTTTGACATTTTTGTGTCCTTTGGCTCAACCTGGGAGCAGTGAAGGGGAATCCCATTGAGGAAGGTGAAAGCATTTTGAGGTTGTTAGTGCATGATGTTGTCTCAATGGGACTTCAAGTCTTTCATCAGTCTCATCGAATCAAGAGTTCTCATTAGGCCTCCAGTGTAGAATACTTGGACAAGAGAGGTTGTTATTGGCCGCATATAGAAATCATGTGCTTCTTGGGACTCAGTATGAGGTACCTCTCCTTGTGTTGTTTCTATTAGTCGCAATGGTCATGTTCAGTGACGCTTTATGATGTTGTGTGCTCATTTGACTACGAAGGTGAAGGTGGTGAAATCTTCTAAGAGTCTCTGTTTTTTCGGGAGTGTTCTCCCTTTAGAAAATTCTATAGTCCTATATTTTATAGATAATTGTTTCTATGTGTCCTTTCCTTCTATGGTTTCTTATTCTAAGGAACAAGGGGTGACATGTGTGCATCTTCTAAGCCCTTGTTTCGGTAAAATGACGGGTTTTGGTTTAGTGAGTTTTCGGAGTGTTTCATTCCTTGGTGAACCCATCTGGGTTTATGGTGTAATTTTTTGCAGAACTAGAAAGAGAAGTTCCATTCGGGGGTTTCTAAAGCCTGACTATGAGGCAGGAGATGCTTCAATCATCTGATCTCTAGCCACAAGTCCCAGAGTGAAGCTAGACCATAGTCTGGGAAACCCCATGGGTGTAAGGGGTCTTGGTTTAAATTCTGTCTCTGGTGTGGGATGTTGAGATAGTTTGAGGTTTTCAGGTGGTAGAAGGGACATGCAGACCATATCCTTCAGGTTCGTGATCTGTGTCTGGAAGTTTCTGAGTTGGTGCTTTCCTTTTGGGTTTCTTTTGAGTTTTTAGAGAAAAATATTAAGTTAGGATATGCAGATTAAAGCGCATGGTATGCACATGGTTTGAGAAACCGTGTGGACTAAAAGTGCAGTAGGGTCCCTCTCGGTAGTGGAGACCGCACAGTCTGCACACGGTTTGGGAAACCAAGTGTGCTAATCGTGCGGCCATGCTAGTTCTTAAACATTTGGGGTCTTTTTCATGTTGGCCCATGCTAGTTGGCTAAAATTGTTGGTTCTTATAATGGGTATACCTACCATGGGTCTCATACCGGTTATTTTGGAATTATTATAATGTTATTCGGTACCTTATGGTGGGGATCCCGCTCGGGTCTCTCCATGTCAGTAACTCGGTTGTGTCCCTTGTGCTGGCTTGGTGGTTAGTAATCTAGTTTAGAAATATCTATCCACCAACTTTTGTATTAGTTAAATGTTGGGGTTGGATCACACCCATCAGTTTTGTTGAAGTAAGGTTGTGCTGACCTCATTTTATTTTTTATCTATTTTAGGTAAATTTCTTGGACATCGTTTGGTAGTGTTAAAGGTGTTTTGTCTTGGGATTTGGTTCATTTATGTTTTCCCATTTCGAGCTAGTGGTGTAAATTTTGGTTGTTGAGAGTATCTTCTCCTACTTTTGGTCAATTGGAGGTGTTTTGGATTTTGGGGGTGGGTAAACCTTAATAGTCAAGTCCATCTTGGTCTCTCGAGTTAGCTCATATCCCTCTCTTCCTACTGGTAGTATCCTTGTTTCTATTTCGTTGGGAATGGTTTTCTTTTTAACTTGGAAATAGTGTTGGGTTTATTTTTTCATCTGGCCTTGTTGTGGATTTTTAGGGATGGAAAGTTTTTTATGGTGGGGAGATTTATCACATCCATGAATTATTTTAAAGTTATTTTTCATTAAATTTCCATTCTTTCTTTGTTTTGGGAGTTTTCCATGCATTTTTGGAGAAAATGGTGGGTTTTCAAGATTTGGGCCAAACCATGAGCCCATTTCCAATTTTAAAAACAAGTTTTGTTTCTTTAATAACTCCTCCATTTTAAACATTTTTCACCCACTCCACTTCCAAATTGTCCTCCCCTGACATATTAAAACGAACATAGCTATTTGGACCCCTTAGGAACTCATTATCATTTTGGATTTGGGTGATTTATTTAGGCATTGGGCCAACCCGTAAGCACATTTCCAATTTTAAAATTATTTTTTAATTCTTTAATATCTTATTCATTTTTTACTCTTTTTCAGTGATTTAAACTCTCACCTAAGGCCACTAAACCCAAACTCACCCCCATGTTCGTTTATTCTTCTTTATAAGTAATATTTAGTGAGGATTAGGGTGAAATTTATCAGGCTTTCTCAAATTATCCAGATTTGAGAAGGTAATTTCCTTCTTCCAGAGATCCTTCTTTTTTCCCTCTATTTCCCCAATTTAAGTCCCTACATGACCTCTTCAACCTTATTCAACCTTCACTATCAGTTATGGATGCTTGAAGATTTATCTATTGGTGGATTTGGATTGACTTTCTCAAGATCTCTCAAGTAAGTGGGTTTCTTTATTTCCTCCTCCCATTTGCTTATGGTTTCTTCCATTTTTCTTTAAGTTCCTAATGTCCAGCACCAAGGGTTTCGTCCTTAGGGTTTAATCTTGGGTTTTTGGGGTGTACTATTATTGGTTTACGTTCACTTTCTATTCCTTGTGTTGTGGCGATGATGTGGTTGAGGTTTCGCACACCGATTTGGGGTTTTTGGCACAAATGGTAGGTGATTTCATGTGTAGGCATTATTTTATGAGGTATCTTGCTTGAATTTTTTATTTATCATTTTTCATATATGTTTTTTGTGCTGAGAAAACCATCTTTTATGGAATTTTATATGTGTTTGATTTTTAAGAGGCATGTTTTATCGAAATGGTGTGTTTTTCTCATGTAATTCTTGTGGTATCACTTTGGGTCATTTATTAACATATACATATGATTTATTAATTGTGTATTGGAATGAAAAATCTGGTTTGGTAGGTTGTTAGTGTGTTTTAGACTTTAAAGGTTGTTTTTGAACAGTTTTAAGGTGTAAAACCTTGTTATAATTCTTGGGGGTGTTTTGTGTAAATTGTAAATGTTTTAATGAGTTATGAAAAGTGTGAAAAGGTTATTGGTGTAATATTTTGGTGGGAATATGATATTAAAAAGGGTTTTTGAAAAAATAAATGTATGGTTTGTGGTGTCAAATGCTTTGAGAACATTTTGAAAATTTTTTGAAAGGATTTATGAAATTGTGTGAAAGGTGTGAGACATGTCTGTGGGCTGTTTTGGTTTGAGTGTGATGTTAAATGAATTTGAAAGTTTAAAGGGAATTTTATGGAATGTGTGTGGGATTTTTGGTGTGTTTGTGAATTTTGGAAATGGTACCTTATGAGGTGTGGAACTTGATTTAGGATCTAGTGGGAAACTCGAGTAACTAGGTGGACTATCATGTACTAGTACGCTAGTAAACGGAGGGGTTTTGGACCATGGTGCACTTAGCAAGTGTGAAGTTGACAATGATAACTAAAATATGATGATGATGATTGGGGACCACTAGGTTATGGGTGTGCTCCCTACTAGTTCCTCGTTTATGATAACAGATATTGTTATGGTTACTTTCACTCAGATGTGAGGTACCTTTGGCACACAACTAACTAGTGCCTAGGGTAATGTCCTGTGACTAGTGCTCATTGATTATATTGTATGTACCATCGACATAAAGTATGATGGTCTAGAAAATTTATTATCATGTGGTTTTTATTTAAATGTGTACATTCTTAAAATTATCACACTTTTAAACTATTTTTTTAAGTTGCATCTCTTTAAAATTGTTACTATCACTTTTACCTATAAAACTTGCAAGATTTTTGTTTTAGAATGTTTATCACATGGAATATTTTTGGGTGGCATCCTACTAAGATTAGGCTCACACCTTACTTACACATTTGGGTGTAAGTATACTTGGTAATGTTGTTTCAGGTTCTGGTAAAGCTTCTAGGACTGGTGGTTTGGGTTTCTAGCGGTTCTTCTTGGTGTAGTGTCGTAGAGATGGCTTGAAGGCGGTGCCCCTTTCCATGAGGTGGTTCTTGGGTTTTTTTCTTTGGGTTTTATTTCTGTGTGGTATTATTTGAACTTTGTTTAAATGTACATATTTCAGTTCTGAATTTTATAAAGGATGTTCAAGTTTGAAAAATTCAAATTCATTTTAGAAGATTTTTTATGGTTGTTTTATGTTTATAAAATCAGGTAAATTGTTCCCAATATTTATTTATGATACTCGGGAACCTGTGCCAGCCTGTGGGGATCGGGAAAACCCTTTGGGAATTTCTGTGGACCGGGTCGGGCATCGAGTTGAATTTCGACCTGTCTTGGTTTGTGATAGGCAGAAAGGTTTAGAAATTTTTAAGAAAGGAAACCATCTACATATTCAAGGTATTAAAAACCAAAAATTAAATTAATAAATTAATTTTTCTTTTAATTAATTCTTAATTTGGTGTGTTTTAATTCTTCCATAATATGATCTATGAAATTTAAACTTTTCAAAGTATTTGTTTCCATGTTTTTAGGAATTTAAAACCATCATAATGTGTTACATATGTTAGATGGGGAAGAAGAAACACAAGAATAAGGTTTTTAAAGAATGTTTTCCCAAAACGGTGGTGTGTAAAGGTAACATGGTTTTACCCTAACAGAGCTCTTGGAAATCATGTAAGGGTAATGTATCTAAAATTACAAGGGTCATAAACCTAGACTTACAGTTACGCAGTTATGGATTACCCTTACACTACCATTGAAAATAAAGAGTTACCCTTACACAGTGAAGTGACTAACCTTACATAGCATTTGAAAATAAGTTTCCCATATACAGTTAGGGAATTACCCTTGAATAGACTATTGAATTTATGAGTTACCTTTACATAAATTTTACTTACCTTTACGTTGTGCCTAGGTACCCTTACACTTCATTTGAAAATAAAGGGTTACCATTACTCTGATCAGTCATACCCTTACACAACATATATATAATGGGCCTTAGCCTTATATAAGACCACTTACCCTTACACAGTGTATATGAAAACTATAAAACCATTACACATGGTTCTAAAAACTCACGGTACCCTTAAATAACCATTATAAATCCATGTTTACCTTTGCCCAAGCCCAATAAAACATGTTTTACCCTTATACAAAGAATAGGTCTAGTGTAAATATAAGAATTAAACTAAAAAAATAACACAAGAGGATTATAAAATACAAAAAGAAAATTGTCAAAAATCATTTAATGTTGAAAATGTTACATCAATAACTTTGTATATGTTTTCAATTTTTTATCTATGATTTTTTAAATACACTTATTGAAGAATTGAGTTCTAATAATATTCAACTAAAAATTCCCAAGCAACAGGCATCACCTAAGACTAATAGGAATAGTTAGGGAATGAAAGAAAATTTATAAATCTATATTTTAGATTTTCCTATACACATATTAATGGATTTTGATTTTCCACACATGGAACCATATGCCAAGAAATTTTAAGAGAATCTAGTTTCGATCCTAGTTTCTCACTATACTCTAATTTAAATTGTCTATCCTGGTATTTTTTAGGGTGATCCATTGATGTGTTACTTTGGTTTATCAAAAACATTACTCAAGTTAGATTTTATCAATCAAATGAAAAAAAAGAAAAAAATTTATTCAACTAAGTTCAATCTTATTAAGATCAATACAATTTTTTTTGAAACAAAATAAAAAAAATTTGAATTAGAATTGTCTCTTTGAGTATTATGGATAAATTTTCATCAATGAGTCCATTTATAAATCATAACACACTGCATAATTTTCTTTCCTTGTAATATTCATGACCCTATTATCCTTAATTAAATGGTTACTTTATTACATTGGCATGAAATACAAGTAATCACATAAAAAGGGAATGAATAGTTTAGTATTTATAGTAATCTAGATACATACTTTAAATTCACATTACAATTAAAAACATAAAATGAACAAAGTGTTTTGTTTTAAAACACCATTATTTCAAATTATCATATCCCATATTATTAGTCATAAAATACTTCCTAGTATCCTGGGGAAACTAAAAACATTAGAAAGGTATGAGCTCATATTCTCAGTAAGGGTATGTGTATAATGGAATCTTTGAATAAATAAGGAATAATCAATATGTAAATGAAAATAACTGAAACATATTCCATTAAATCAATAACTTGGGCATAATATGGTAGGAATAAAGGATAATCAAATAATGTCATATAAATAATCACATAAGCTTGAAAATTAAAAATGGATATTCTATCTTATCGAATAATCACATGGAAAATCAATAACTGAATTCATAATGATGGAACTAATAATTTTGGACATCTAACATGTAACATTGAGGCCCTGTGTGAAGACTTCTAAATAAATGGGTAAGGCCTTGGACAAACCCCAATCTAGTTTGTCCTATTAGACCTAATGATTAATTAAGGGGCTATAGCAGGCCTTTCCCATCACTTACAAAGTCCAATTCATTCTTCATATGAAATGGATGAAACATAATCAACATAAACATTAATATTGAAAAACTAACATATCAAATGTTAATACCAAACATGTACAACCATAAGTTAAGATTATGAACATTTATTTGAAAATTAAATTTAATAACTTTTTAAAATATTATTTAAAACATTGAGTGCTCATGATATCATAAAATTCAATTCACATCATACATGTTAAAACAACGATCCATTTCACATTTTCGTAAAAGCTAAACGGGTCTTATTTTGAAAATGACATGATGATTCCTTTGAATTTTTTTTAAAAAAATGGATAAAAATAATAATAAATCATTGTTAAAAGGTTAAAACCCTTTTTAAAATTATTTTTAGGAAACATGTATTTTCATGAAAAGGGATTTTCATTCAAAGAGATAAATAAATTCATATTTTCAAAAAAATCTCATCAATTTTAAGTACCAAAGACTAGAAAATGGTACTATTGCCTTAAAAATCTCATGAATAACCATTTGAGAAGAAGGAATATTTATTTTACTATAGAAATATAAAATAATTCCCCCAAGGAAAACATAAATAAAAATAATCCCAAATATTAATGAGATTGCGAAATAAATCATTACCACTTTGGTGACATCTAAATTGTAAGACTCGTAAAAGAAATAATAATAAAATAAAAAATTATATAGTATTAATATAAATAAATTCAAGATATGACATATAAAAGGGTTATAATATACACCATTCAAAGGAATAAGTGGAGATTATTTGGTATATCTCAAAGAATTAAAAATGAGACGAGAAACCCTTACCTTAGGTCCGACTTCCTTCATATGTGTCTGAAACTACTATATAATAATTATAGGTTTATTATAAGTCTATTAAATAACCATAATAATATATATCATAGAATATTTGATTTAATTATCATCTTTTATCACCTTTTTATTAAAAATTCTTTGTTAAAATCACTGTTTTTGGTGATAATTGCTTCCTTTTTCATGTATATTTTTGTTCAGTAATTTTGGTCCTTTTAATTTGTTAAAGTTTACATAATCTCTATAATTTTAACCATGATATAAATATCATATATTTTCATTATATACGTATTTATGATAATCTATAAATGTTAGAGATAGAAAATGGATTACACCGTTCATAGAGATGGTAGGACATACGTATACATGATCATCGTTTCCATTTTTCTCGACGGATGGAATAAAAGGAAAATAAATATTAAATCACATTTAAAGAAAAATTATTATTTTATGTATTTAATTTATAATAATAAAATTTATCCTTATCACCATCCAATTAAAAAAATTAAAAAGAAAAACATTTCACATCGCTGCGTAGAGGCGGTAGTCCACACATACGCCGGAGCAACATTATTGTTTTCCAACAATTAAAAGGTAAGAAGTTAGATGTGGTATATTTTTTCTGAATTATATTTAGATAATAAATATAACATAAATTAATTAACATTATTCTTATTTCCTTCTATGTAAGGCATAAGTGAAAAATGAATCACATTGCTTCGTGAGGTGATAGTCCACCATACACACAAGAGACGTTATTATATCTCCAATGGAATGATAAGTAAGAAGGTATATGTGATAAGATAATTAAAGAAGTATAATAATTTCATTAATATCATTTAAATATATGAAATCCATAATTATATTTATCCTTAAAAGGTGGTGATGGAAAACATATTACATCGGTTCGTAAGGTAGTAGTCCACTATACACATGATTGATGATTTCATTTTCTATTTGAGGGAAATGTAGATGGATATATGTTATAAAATGAAAATAATATCATATAATTATATGTGAAATACTTTTTTATTATTTTTTATAGTTGAATAAAATTATAAGGAGTTAAAATAAGAAGTAAGGTGAAAACGCATAGTTAAAAACATTAACTCTTCTTCAGGAAACCACATTAGGTTTAACCTAAATCCTTACATGATTAGAATTATAATATATCAAAGTACTCTAGGATTTTGTGAGTAATGTAATAAAGAAATTTGGTTAGGTATTTCATGAACCAAATAGTTTTGGAATTATGTTGGTGGGGAGGGGTGTCATTTTATAATTGGGGGACAGGACACAGTTCGTATTTTTGAAAAGAATCATTTATACCAAACTTTTTATCATGCAAAAATCTTACAAAATGGGTAACTATTGAACCATATATGTTATAAGGTCTAAATATAGTCATAAAATGGGTTTTAAACAATTTGGTAGGTCATTTTAACCATTTTCAGTTTATTTTAACCCCCCAACAAACCAATTTTTACTTTATCCATGGTAATTAATTTTAGCTATTTTCACTATTTATTATGGTAAAAAAATTAAATTATTATATTATATAAATTATTAAGATTAAAAATATATAATCAATTTTTTCAAATTCAATTCAAATAATTAGAATAATTCTATTTAAAATTAAACCTGCAAACACGATGAAAGAGTGGTTTATCCAAAAAAAACTTCCAAAAGTTTAAAAAGTTGTTATATCATAATTAAATATTAAATTTGTACCAATGATATATATTAGTTACATTTTAATATAATTAACCTAATTTTAATTTAAAACCAATTTAAAATATAATTTATCCTTAAAAATAATTTAAACCAAAAGGTAGTTTTCAATAAAAATTAGTATTTATCACTATTCATCAAAGAGTTAATATTTTCATAGAATTCACAAAATTTTACCCAAAGAAAATTTCAACATATAGATTTAAAAAATTATTTTAATTTTTTAAAATAATGTTTCTAAAAGTGTTAAAAATAAATTTTCAATTATCTGCACAAAGCGTGACTAAATAGCTTTTTCGAAAAATACAGTTTTTTAGAAAACATTTATTATTATTTCAAATGATTATTTTTTTATTTATAATCATTATATAACCATTGAAATATAATTATACATATTTAAACCATATAATTCATAACTTAATTAGTATTATTCATAAACTCTAACATAACGGCTCATTTATAATAGTCATGTTTAAATAATAATATTTTAATGGGGTATCATGTTTCTTTTGAACTTGAGGTTGTGTGTGTCAGAAACTATCAAAGAGATTAAATTTATTTAAAAAATATATTTTAAATTAATTAGGTGTTAAATTGACCCACAATTAAATAAACTATGTCCTTGTAGTTTAATCTCGATCTCGATAATCAACGGTTTGACATTTTAAAATACCCTTCTTGAAACCCCACATCATAAAAATGGTTAATAAAACATCCCCTTGATAAGAGAGGAAGAGAAGTATGAACATCATCTATAATTACACATAATAGTTTTTAAAATTTTAGAAAATTGCTATAAAGTGACGATATAGACATGTTATAAAATACTAAGGCCTAAGGATTAATAGGGTAATAGAAATCATTGATCACAATAAATTTAATGATAAAGATAAAGTCAACAAACAAGAAGGCATAAACCTTTTATGGAAATGAAGGTAGTAAGATTCCATTTTCATTTCAATATCATTTTCCTAAAGTTGATGGATTATTCTATAATCTAGACTATGAACATAGCTCATGTTCCCTTCCTCCGCTCTCCCCACCTTTTAGGGTTTCGAGAGTCTCCTGGTGGCAATGGTACCTTCTCCCACTTTTTTGGCCTTCTTCACTCTAGGTTTTCTTCCTTCTTTTTACTTTCCTTCTTCCCAGAAGCACCTCCCTTCTAGGGTTCCCTTCTTCCTGGCTCAGTTTCTTCAATTCCTTTTGCTTCCTACCTCTTTGATTTGTTCATTTTTCTCTTTCTCAGTTTGATTCTCCTTAGTTTATCTAGGTTCCCCCCCCCCCCCATTTCTCATTCTTCTCCCTCTACTTTTTCAATTATCCTTTTCCTCCTCTCTACACCGGCTCTCACAGCGTTCTTGGATTTCTCCTTTTCAAATCCTTCTTTTCCTTTTCCTTGATCCTGTTAGGTTTTTTAGGGTCTAGTTCAGTTGGAGACATTTAGATTTTTTTCCCACATCGGTTTCTGGTTTAATCTGATGGTTTGGTGTGGGATTTTTATTGTTGTTTCATACTTTTGAAGAAAACGTATACTATGGTTCGATGATGAGTTTTTTGTGGGGTTGTTGGTGCTGGCCATGTCATGGCTCATTATGGAGGTCTGAATACTCATACTCTACTATGGCCTCCTGATCCATTGATCCTTCCTAGTTCGATAGGGTGATATGGTTCCGAGGAGGCTTTGGGAGGTGTTTGTGGGAGTGTTAGGTTGTTCCAGAAGGTGGGACTAGTCTTCAATCATTGGTGGTTATGTTTTTTTAATGGGAATTTTGGTGATGATGATGGTGGTGTGATGGGTTTTCTGGTTAGCAGGATCTTCATTCAATGCTGATTCTTGGGTCAAGGTGTTTTATGTTTTTTCTTTGGTGATGAAAATTGTGGTGCAATGACAAGGTTCTTCGAAGATGTTTTGGGTTTTATGTTGTGAGGGTCCATCTGCTCGAACTGTTCATGATTGTTTTCTAACCGAGGTGGTGTGGCAGTAGTCTGTTTGATATCTGCAATTCAGAAAATTGATTCTTAGAAGGTGGTATATGGCTGAATATTTTTGTTTTTGTGGTGGAAGGCTATCTGTTCTACTGTATTGGTATCTATGTTTGAAGTTTGAATTTGGTATTTGGAAGAAAAAAAAATATCATAGTCTAATAAGATATGGAAATATATTTACTTGATATCCTACTATTTCGCATGCACACTTTCATCTTTTGGTTGTGCTTCAATCATTTTCCACTTCATTTCCTACTACAAGAAATGAATATCCAAGTTGATTTTTTTATGCATGAAGCACTAAAATTAACTCTTAATTGAATAAAATATCCATAGAAGAGTGACATGTCCTTCTATATACATTAATCTCTAAACCTCAATAGTAACACTAAAATTATAACATAAACCATTCAATAAGTATGTATCCATCAAATTATTTAAGTAAAAAACAATGTCTTATTAACTGAAACATCATTTTGGATAGTGGTAGGGGTTTCACCCTTATCGCACTTCAGTTGTTGGGTCAAGCCCCTCATCCTTTCCTAATGCGATGGGTTGTCACCCAGCTATGGGTTGTACTTTTTATAAAACCATAATAATATAATTTCTACATTGTTACCAAATTGTAATAGACCATAATTACCTCAACATAAAGTATTAGATAAACCTAAATAGTTTGAAATACCTTCATAAAAACCTCCTTATAATTAATATCTCAAAATCAGGTACATATTAGGGGTTAACATCCCTCAATCATGGGTTTCTAAATAAGTTTATCTTGCTAATGGACCATTTTTCTTGTTCATTGGTACCATTCATCGTATTCTCTCAAATACTTCATAAAATATTACTTTATTATAATCCTTATACATTTCATAATTCTTATAACCATAACATCATTGTTTGAAATACTCCTATTTCATAATTCTTGAATCCAAACCCAATCACATTGATAATTCCACTTCATCTATGTTAATATCATTAGCTTGACCTTGATCCCTCATCTTATTTTGAGTTATATTCACTTAATGATTGTGGAATTCATTTTAATAGTTATCATGCTTCCTATAGTGGAAGCATTGCACATTGTAAGACTTTTCTATCCCTTGAAATCATGATCATTGTAACCTTTTTATCCACACATGAAGAAAAGTAATTTTCCTTTTATAAATGTACCAAGGTGTTTCCATCTAGAAGTATCACATGTTAGAAAATCCTTCTTTCCCTTCTTCCCCTTATCCATTTTCTGATCTTAGATCCTTTTATTCTCTTACTTCTTTTAGAATCTATAATACTTGGAGAATTATTTATCTGTCTTTATAATACCTGATGATATGTCTGCATATGATGATAAATTTTGTGAGCCTAGTGCCCTTAAAAAATCCTTATTCCCATAAAATAAATGGCCAATCTTTCTCTTTGGATTAAATAAATAATCCATATAATTCCTTCCTAACCTTGTAGCATTGGATTCATACATAGAAACATTTTTTTTCTTCCTTTAATATTATACTCATGAATTATTTATTCTAAATCTATTTCATAGTATTTATAGTAAACATGATCTGATACCAACTATAATAACACTGGCCTTATTAGCCAAGATTTGGTGGTTACTTTATTACATTGGCACTAGATATAAGAAATCACATCCCAAAGAAAAAAAAATTTAGTCGTCTTGGTAAACTAGGTACATACTTGAAATTCACATTGCATTTCAAAACATAAAATACAAAAAAGTGTTTTCTTTGAGAACACTATTATTTTCCCATAGGATATCTATTAATATCAATAATAAAATGCTTACTAGTATCCTGGGGAAAATAAAACATAAGGAAGAGGTTATCTCAAATGCTCTTTAAGGGTATACGTACAGTGGAAGCTATGAATAAATAAGCAATAATCAGTGTGATAATGTAAATAACTAAAACACGTGTCATTCAGTCAATATCTTGAGAATAATATGGAAATAATAAATGATGATCAAATAATTAAATATAATTAATCACATGAGCTTTAAACTTATCCATGGATATTCTAACCAATCTAATAATAACATGAAATATCATTAATCAAATTCATAATGATGGAGTTCACAATACTACACATCTAAAAAATACCATCGAGGCCTTGTTATAAGGCATCTAGATAAATGGGTAAGGCCTCATCCATATCCCAATATAGTTTTTTGCATAAAACTTGTCGATGCATCGAGGGGCTATTTTAGGCCCCACCTATCACTTACTAAGTCCAATTTATTCTTTATATAAAAGGGATGAAACATAATAAACATAAATATTCATATTAAAAGACTAACATAATAATGTTAATACTTACCCCAATCAGTATACATAATCACACAATATCTAGAGTAAAATAGATAATGCTAATATAAATTTCATAAAAATGGAATTAAAAACATTTTTAACCTTTTTGGTCTTGTAAAATAATATTTAAAACATTTAGTGGTCATGGAGGTGGAAAATTATGTTCATTCCAAAAACATTAAAACAAATATTCCCTTAATAATTTCAGTAAAAGACAAATGAGACTTGTTCTAAAAACAACATAAAGGTTAAATTGGTAAAAAAATTAAAAATCCAAAATGGGTAAAATATTATTTAATAAATATTCTTTAAAATGTTAAAAACATTTTTATATAACATAGATTTTGGTGAAAATTTATTTTTGACCGAGGAGTGAAATAAAATCATATTTTCCTAAAAATATTTTCTCAATAATTCTAAGTACCAATGATTGGGAAATTGTACTATTACCTAAAAAGTTTCATGAATGAACACAGTAGATTAAAATAGATTCATTTTAAGATATAAATATCGAATAATTTTTCCAAGGTAGACTTAAACAAAAAATAATCCTAAATATTTATGAGATTATTAAATAAACCCTTACCACATTGTTAACATCTGAATTATAAGCCCCATAAAATAAATAATCATAAAATTAAACTTAAATACCATGAATATAAATATAATAATTTTATAACATATCATAGGGTAATAATATACACTATGAAAATGAATAAGTGTTTAATATGGCACATGCCTATGGAAGTAAAAGTGAGACGAGAAACCCATACCTCAAGTTTGAATTCCTTTGTATGTGTTTAAAGCTAATATATATTAAATATATGTTTATTATAAATATTTTATAGAAATATAATAATATATTTTATTCCATATTTGATTTACTTATAGTCTTTTATCACCTATTTTCTAGCAATTACTTGTTAAAATCACTATTTTAGGTGATAACTACTTCATTTTTCATGTATGTTTTTGTTCAGTAATTCTGGCCATTTTAATTTGATAATGGTAACATCATCTCCATAATTTTAATCATTATATAAATATAATATATATTCATTATATATTTATTTATTATAATCTATAAATGTTATATATAGAAAATTTATTACATCATTCATGGAGATGGTAGGTCATATGTACGCATAAAAGTTGTTTCCATTTTTCTATATAGATGGAAAAAAAGGAAAAAAAATTAATTAAAATTTAAAAATTCATGATTATTATATATATATATATATATAATTTATATTAATAAAATATATCCTTACTACCATCCATGTAATGAAATAAATTTAAAAACACTTCACATTGTTACGTGGACGTATTAGTCCAGATGTATGCATGAGCGACATTATTGTTTTCCAACAGATTTGATGCTAAGAAGTTATATGTGATATTATATTTCTATAAGATTTTTTGATCATAAATATCACATATATTCATTAACATTATCTTTAATACCTTCCATGTAAATTTTAAGAGAAAAAATAATCATATTGCTTCGTGATATGGTAGTTCACCGTGCACACGAGCGACGTTATCATATCTCTCACGAAATGGAAAGTAAGAAGGTATATGTGATATTATGATTTAATAAGTATAAAAATATCATTAAAATTATATAAATATGTTAAATTCATAATTTTATCCATCCTTGAAATGTGGTTATAGAAAACGAACTACTTTTGTTTGCAAGGCAGCAGTCTGTCGTACACATGATTGGCAGTTTCATTTCCCATTTTATAGAAGTGTATATGGATATAGGTTATTAAATTGAAACAAAAACATTTAATTATATGGTAGATACTATTTTTATTATTTTTTCATAGTTTTAGAAGATTATAAGTTGTTATACGAAGAAGTAAAATGAAAACGCATAGTTAAAAACTTTACCACTTCTTCGGGGAACCTCTTTAGGTTTAAACCTAACCCTTCCTAGATTGAATTTATGATCTATAAAATGTTTATAGGATGTGGTAAGGTATTTAAGGAAGATATTTGGGTAGGTATTGGATGAAAAAAAGGGATATGAAATTGTGAATAGTGTATGAGAGGGGTTTCCTTTTATAAGTGGGGGAGAGGACACACTTTTTATTTTTGAAAAGAATCAATTACACCCACATTTTAATCCTAGAAAAAAAATTCTAAAATTGGTAATTATAAAACGATAGAAGATATAAGTTCTAAATATTTCTATACAATAGGTTTTGAGGAATTTGGTTGGTTATTTTAACTATTATCTATTTAGTTTAACCCCCAAAAAATCTTTTTTTACCTTAACTGTGCTAATTAATATTTACATTATTCACTATTAATTATGTTAAAACATTAAGATGACCTTATTAGATAATATAAATTATAATGATTCCAAATATCGGATCCATTTTCAAAATTCAATTCAAAAAATTGGTAGAATTCAATTTAAAATTAAACTTGTATACGTGATGAAAAAGTGGGTTTTCCAAAGGAAAACTTTAAAAAGTTTAGCAAGATTAAACATTATAATCCAAAATTAAATTGATTAAGATGATCTAAATTAGTAAAATTGTAATATAATTGAACAAATTTTAATTTATTACTAATTTAAAATATAATTTATCCTTTTATATAATAGAATTGAAAAGGCCGTTTTTAACAAAAATCAATATTTTCACTACTCATCCAAAAAATGATATTTTAATAAAATTAACAAAAAATTAACCTAATATAATTTGGAAATGAAGATGTAAAAAAATTATTTTTTTAAATAAATTTTTTTTGAAGTGGTTAAAATTAATTTTTAATTATCTATGGAAACTACGACTAAATAGTCATTTAGAAAAATACTATTTTCTAGAAAACATTTCTTTTGCTTTAAAATGATTCTAATTTTATATCTAATAAATATATAACCATTGAATTTATATTTTGAATGTGTAATCCATATAATTTTTATAATTTATTTAGTACTATTTATACATGCCAACGTAATGACACGGTTGTAATAGTTATGTTTAAATAATAATATTTTAATAGGGTAGCATGTTTCATTTAGTTCTCATGTTGCAAGATATCAAATAGATTGAATCTATTTTAAAATAAATATACTGTAAATTATCATGGTGTTATATTCTACCACCCCTCCCCCAAATAAATAATGTCCTCACAATTTAATCTTGATCTCGGTAATAAAGGGTTTGACATTTGAAAATAACCTTCTTGAAACCCCACATCATAAAAAGGGTCAATAAAACATCCCCATGACTAAAGAGTAAGGGAAGTATGAAGGTCATCTAAAATAAAACTATGATGTCCCTAACTTGAATGCCACTTAGGAGGTTCCCCAAGCCCGGTGACCCACTTGACCTCAAGCACATCTCCCCAAATGCCAGAGGCTACCGACTAGAAGCAAGGTCCTAGGTATGTATGAGGGGAGACTATGCCCTCATTACTAGAGTGAATCACGACCAATAAAAAATATGATACAACAAGAGAAAAATAGTGGATGAAATATATATAAATAGATTCAAATTGAAAAGAGACTAATCAATAATAACTGAAATAACTATAATAACATAAAACAACTGATGACGATATTTGTCATGTCATTTGAAACATGGAAATCAAGGATACAAAATAGCAGACATACATGAAAAACCCCAAGAAGAAAAAGGAAATACATAAACTATCCCAAGCATCCTGAGCTACTGCTCAATCATCTACTACTAGCTCCATCCTAGCATAGCAAACAATCAAGTGTCTAAAGCAGTATGGTTCCCTTTATCAAAATTTTCATACATGTAAACTGCCCTGAGTACCAAATGGTTCTTAGAGAGGGTGTGAGATAAATCTCAGTGAACCACCACCAACAGTGTCTATAACATTCAGCCTGTATAAAGGAAATGTAACAGTGTGCAAGCATGCATATATAATGTAAATAAGCATAATGTAAATAAATTCCATGTACCTTATTCATCCCTCTGCTGGTGTTTGAACATGTAACCAATTCGTTAATTAATTAATATCTAAATTAAATTAATAGGTCATGTGAGGCATATCCATCCCTGACATTACCTTGTGATAATATAAATAGAGAAGGTTCCAAGGTGTATCAAGGAAATGATAACTATTAATTAATATGACATGGTTCCATGGTAATCACTAAGTAAACCTAGACCTCAATGGATGATAACTCGTTAGTAAATGATTCTAGAAAAGGGGAAAGAGTGTAATCCAAGTAGAATAATCCAAGGCATTTCCACAATTATTTTTCTAACCAAGTCAAAGTAATTCATCCAAGGTAAAATGGGAGATAAGAAATGGCTAGGCCCATGGATGTAACCAAGGAACCTTAATTTATGCTGGATCCAAGGATTATATCTGAGTAATCCTATAATAATAAGAAAAGGATCATAGGGTGTTATACTGGACATCCAACAATATAAATGGATCAGGTTCTATGGTGAGTCTCACTCTTGGAAACATGCAACCTTGAATTGGAATGGCATTCTTGAGTACCAAGGCATTCCCTGGGGAATCCAAAAGAAAACACAAGTCAGGCCCATCCAATAAATATTACAATGTTGATATATAATGGGGCACCATTCAGTTAATTAATTTAATGTAATAAGTCCATATTATAACTATGCCTCTTATCAAGTTCATTTGGTTTAAGCCTTGCCTTTCATTAGTTTGACAAGTCCATCTAGCATGAAACCATTTAATTTGAATGATGAAAGTAAAGTTCAGTTAATAATGTTTACTTTGATGCCTTTCATAAACATGGAAAGGTGTGTTATAGAAAATCAACCAAGAATTAATTTCCAATTAATAGGGCCAAGTCATATTTAACCAACATACTTTCCAAAATAACCATTGAACATTTAATCAATTAGGTGAATCAATTTCCTTAGGCGGTTCAAGTGGAACTCAAGGATAACTATTAGAATTTGATAGTCATTTAACAAAGGAGGGACTAGCATTAGTGTGGTCATGCTTGAGCACACACAAATTATGGCCCTAAAGTGTTAAAACATTACAATTCATTTATAGCATATCACCCAAATTGGGGTATTGGGAGTTGTGGATGTAACCACCAATAACCAATATCATTTATAGAAAGTGAATAACCATATAATTATAATGAGTATAACATGACATATAAATTTAATAAATGTAACCTAATGAAATCAGTGGGCCCCACACAACATTTCCAAAATAACGAACTTGAGGGTAGAGTTATAGACCACCCATGTCATACTTTTATAACTCTCCTCCTCTAATACCAGCCTCTAATTCATCTTGGAATGGAGTAGATCTAAAAACAAGTATCAAAACTCACACCTCGATAACTAGGTCAAGAGAAATAGAAACAAATAATGACTTAATAACACTCAATTACTTACCATTGTGCATCCAACGTGAACAAAATAAGCTCGATTGGATCTTGGATAAATGAGATCTTTTGATCACTAGCTTAGGCCTTCGTAGAGCTCCAAAATGAGAGGGAAGGGGGTTATGTCTGCTGGAACTTGTAATATAGAATGAGGGTTAATATATTTATATCATTAAGTGAAAATTGTTAAAATCACCTAAAATTTAGTATATGCTTGGTTTGTCTACATGGTTTTCCAAACCGTGCACAAACCATGCACAAGTACCAGGAGAAGAGAGGAACATGCACAATAAGGCCACATGGTTAGAGAAACCATTCACCAACCATGTGGAATGGATCTATCCAAAAAAGAAGACTATCCACACAATTAGATCTAAATGTGTACCCTAATCACACGGTTTACACTAATCATGTGATAGGTCCATTTTTTCCAAAAATATGGGTTACAGGCCCGGAACAAGCTTCAGACACCCCTGTGACCTTCATCAACTCATTAGTCATCCAAAAAAGGTCCTAAAATGTGAATTAAAAAAAATTTAGAGGATCTGTACCTGATTCAAAAACCAGGGTCTTAAAGTCTTCCACCCCTAAAGGAACTTATCCCTGATTTCACCTTCCAAGGGTGGTCAAACACTATCTGAGAACAACTCTGACCCCTAGGCAAGTATTTTAGTCTCTCGCTCCCAAGTCTCATATTGTACATAATCGTGCTTCCATAGTACTTGTACTAAAGGGATAGACCATCCTCATAGAGTCTACATACTCTGATCAATGATGCATATTGGATACTCCTAAAATCAAGAATTGGTATAAAGCTCTACTTCCTCAGGATCAAAAGTATGAGATGGGTTGGCATGGTAATGGAAAATCTATGAAATGTGGAAGACATTGTACATGGAATGGTACCTCAAAGGTAAAATAAATCGATAGGCTACCAGCCTGACTCTCTCCAAAATCTCAAACTGACCTACATAATGAGGCAATAGCTTCCCTTGATTCTGTATCCATCTATTCCCTAGCCTGGGTGATATTCATAGGAAAAAACAATCCCCCACCTTGAATTCTTAAGGTCGTCGACGGTGATTTGCATAAGATTTTTGTCTAGACTGAGCAATAGTCATACACTTTTTGATTAGTTAAACCTACTTCGAAGTCTCCTGCACGAGATGAGGACCTAGTAGGGCTGTCTCTCCTGCCTCTATCCAGTATAAGGGTGAATGGAATGGCCTACCATAAAATGCCTCAAAAAAAACTATCTGAATTGTTGTTTAAAATCTATTATTATTAGCAAACTCGGTGAGAGGGATATGCTTCTCCCAAGAACCACATAAATCAAGGATGAATTCCTGGATCATATCCTCTAGAATCTATATCATCTATTCCAACTGTCCATCGGTCTAAGGGTAAAACTTTGTGCTCAAAATCACATATGTACCCATAGCTTTATGCAAACCCTGCCTGAACCGTGATGTGAAATGAGTGTCCCAATCTGAAAAAAATAGTATGGGGGACCCTATGTAGTAATATGATCTCACATAAATACATTCTTCCCATCTCATCAACTGAGAATGTCTCCTGAATAGGAATGAAGTGGGATGCTTTTGTTAGTCGGTCAATAACAACCCATACAGCGTCGCTACCCCTCAACGACCTAGGTAATCCGACTATGAAATCAATAGCGGTGTCTTCCCATTTCCATTCTAGGAAAAGAAGTGATTGTAACAATCCTACAGGTCTCTGGTGCCCCGCCTTCACCTATTGATAGGTGGAACACCTAGTGATGAAGCTTGTTATCTAAAATTTCATCCCAAACCACCAATATTGGTGTCGCATATCTCAATACATTTTAGATATTCTTGGATGAACAACCCACTGAGAAGCATGGGACCCTTTCATTAACTCCTCTATCAGATCTATAGGAACCCATACCTTTCCATGAATACATAGTATGTCATCTTTTTCTACATACCAAGATGAAGGTAGGTCATCTCCTAATATACTCTCATGGAGAACCAAGACTTTAGGATCGTAAAATTGCCTACTATTCACCTTCTCAAAGAGGGAAGAGGTAACTATCAAGGCTGAGAGGCAAGACTACTCATGACTATAATGAAACTCTAGATATAGATCAAAAAAGAGGGTCATTAACTTACATTAATCACTGGATTCCCATACAACCTGTGTCTGAGTTTTTTGACTTAGTGAATTAGAAACTACATTACCCTTTCTAGGTGTATAGGAAAGCTCAAAATCAAAGGACTGGAGATATTTGACCCATCTTCACTGTCTGATATTCAATTCCCAAATTGAAAATATATATTTGAGGCTCTTGTGGTCTATGTACCCCACAAAGTGCTCACCTAAGAGATAGTTTCTCCAGCAACATAAGGCATGGACAAATGATACTAGATCAAGGTTGTGTGTCATGTAACTTCTCTCATTACGCCTCAACTACTGAGGTATATAGGCAAATACTATGTCCTCCTACATTAGCACTGCACTTAGGTCAATGCCAGATTCATCACATAAGATGATATAACCTCTTCAAATTTCTAGCAGAATCGGAATAGGTGCCGAGACAAGCCTCCCTTTCAGCTCCTAAAAGGATTTCTCACAAACTTATGACCATAGGAACTTAACAACCTTATTTTTAAGTCTAGTAAGAGGTGATGCAAGGAACGATAAGTCTTGTATAAAATTCATGTAGTATCCATCCATCCCCAAGAAACTCCATATATCAAACACATTCTTGGGTTTCTCCTAGGAAACCACATCACTAACTTTCTCTGGGTCAATAGATACTTCAGATTCTGAGATAATATGACCCAAGAAGTGATCTTTTTTGATCCAGAAGTCACACTTAGAAAGATTAACATAAATCAGTTGCTCTCTTAGTATACTCATGAAGATCTCAAGTTTTTTGGCATAATTGCTACGAGTGTGACAATACACCAATATGTTGTCCACAAAGATTATGAAAAAAGAATCCAAAGAGGATTGGAACACCCTATTCATCAGAGCTATGTAAATTAAGGGTGTGTTTGTAAGACTGAATGGTATAATGAGGTACTCATATATACCATACCTGCTACAAAAATTTGTATGAGTTATGTCTGATGGACTGACTCAAACCTAATAATTTCACAATCTCAAGTCAATATTAGAAAAGTCCCTATCTCCATATATCTGGTCAAAGAGATCATCTATTTTAGGTAGTAGATATTGATTCTTGACCATAAGATGGTTTAACCCTCTATAAACCACAAAAAAAAGAAGAAGGGACCCATCTGCCTTCTTATTAAAAATAATGGGAGAACCCCAAGAGGAAGTGTTGGGTTATATGAAACTTTTAGCCTCTATATCCTCTAATTTCCACTTAAGATCTTGGAGCATAGTAGGTTCCATCATATATGGAGTAATGGAGACTAGAGATTCTCCTAGAACAAGACTGATCATAAAATCTACCCCCATCTCAGGAGGTAATCATGAAAATTAATCAGGAAATACATCCCTAAAATGATATACTACTAGAGGGAATTTAGTCTAAAGTAAACCCTGATCTTCCATGAAACGATTGGCAGTCTGAGAAGTCACCCCACCTATCCCATGATTCTCTAGTCCAGATCTTCTAGATTTGACATCCTACTCACCCTTATATAGATAATTTATGCCCTATGGTTATGTAAACGATACCCTTTTGCAATAGCAGTCTACAAAGGTGTTATACAGAACCAACCAATTCATCAAAAGAATTACATAAAAACTCATCATTTTAATAAAAAAGAGGTATCATAGAAATTAATAACTGCTTACCTAAAGGGGCAGTCCATACACTAGCATATACCCTAAGATCATACCCCTAAAGGTGTATCTAGGGTCAATACCCCACAGTAAAGTTGTATTTTCATCCCAAGTATTTCCACGATACATAAAGATATAAACAAGTGTGAAGCACCTATATAATACCAAATAGAAACTATAGTAAAGGATACTAGAATAGTACCTCGTGCTATAGATGGTATCATAGGTTGATCCTCAGTTATTGGATGTAATGCATGCAACTGACCTGATCCATGGCCTTGTGCAACAACTGAGCTATCGTGATCAAAACTGCTCTGCTGGCATTGCTAGTTATCATGGGTCTATTTACCATGGCTACGACCTCTGCCTTGATCAATCCTATTGGTGCTACTCCATCTCCCCACCTGACATAGAATAAAAGAACCTTCTTTTGAAGTTTGAGCTGGTGAAGAACCTCTTCCACTAGAAGATGATGTGAAGGTCCTAAAGAAATGCTAAACATGACACATATGGCCGCAAGCCCAACAATCCAATAGTTCTATATCACACTAAGGCATCAAATGACCTTATCGTCTACAATGATGGAATACTATAGAGATACCTATATGAGTACCCTGGTTTCCACTACCAAAATGAGAAACCTCAACAGATCGTTTTTTGCCACAAGAAGAACTATTGGCCTACCTTGGAACAAATACTCTATGCCTGGTACTGTCATCATCCCTTGGGTTTCACCCAGTGATTAGAGACTAATTTATGATCTCAGATAAGGTATATAGGAAGAAATAATTTACTTGAGTATGGATGGTATATTGGAGCCCATCCTCGAAGTGTCTCCCCCGAAAAATCTCATCACTATCTAGAAGTGGTGAAGATCACTGAGACCTTGTAAAATATTCTCAATACTCCAAAAATGACATAGAAACCTTCTCAAGATGCATGAATTATCTAGATCTATCAACTCTCAACATTTGAGGAAAGAACGGATCATAGAAGTTAGTCTAGAAATCAACCCATAACATGTCGTGATGATGTCCATCCTAGGTAATCACATCCCACCAGCACTTGGCTGAATCACACAGCTTGTAAGTAGCAAGTTTAACCCTCCACTCTGGAGGCATCTCTGGATGCTCAAAGATAGATAGGGTGTCTTCTATCCAAGACTCAACAACCATTAGACCTTCATACCCTAAAAAGGTGGGAAGATTCTACAACTAAAACTCACAAGTCAGATCAGCCATTGTAGGTGGAGCTCATGGAGCACCACGCATGGACTACAACAAATATGGGAAACTATCATGAAATTGGGAATCAATGCCCAGATCAGGTACAATATGAGTTTCCTCTAGTGGAACTCCTAGAGATAAGACTAGAATTTCAAGGACCACCACGTCTGGAGCATGGTTGTCACCACCTTCATAGCATACGAAATGAAGGCGACATAGTGGCATTGATCTACAATTGCCAAGAACACACCGCCAAACAAGTTTATATGCATATAAATCATCACTAGTGGAAGTTGAATATAAGGAACTCACTGCCCAAGGTATACTACCCCAACTACCTACTTGGAAGGCTATGTATTGTTTAGTGCTTAGTTATAAGTTTCATGGGTTCCAATCGATGAAGGGTAAATAGTGACTTGCCCCGTCATTTATTGGCAACCATTTTATTTCATTTTTTATTTAATTTCCAGCTTCACTCCTTAACATTTAATAACAATGACAAGGTGGGTTAAGGACATGCAATCATGTCACTTTTATGTTTGTATTTTCATAGAAATATTATCTGAGTTCATTTGAAATGGACTATCATTCTCAGTGAATCATGGCCCATACTCCTTGTCAATGAAAATGAAACCCATTTGAATTTTGAATAAAAGGCCTGATTCGGTAAAATACACATTCCAACCCATAAGGTCCCATAACACCTCATGATTTGAAATAGGAAATGACTCAATCACAGCCCCAAAGTAGCACAAGTATTCATACAAGGAAAGGCTTACTCAATAATCATAGGTATAATAAGCAATGAAATTCAGTGAAATGCACCTATATAGCCTGGTAACATGCATGAAATGTGAATTCTAGGTGCCAATATGATGTATATAACAATGCCCCTTGCCCTTTTATCATTGATCCAAGGATAAAATAAAATTCTCAATCAGAATAATAATCCAAAACTCCACACAGCTTGTGTGTCACCGAATGGTGCAATGATATCAAATGTAATAAGAAAAAATAGAACAAAAATTATAATTCATGAAACTCAACTTTTACCTTGATCATGGGTTTGCGATCCATAATAATGGTTTATAAATAAGTCCCAAGTGTTCCTAATATCCAATCTATTGGATCTAAATGGTGAAGAAAGAAAGGAAGCACCATGGATACCAATTTGTGACATCCCAAACCTGGATGCCACTTAAAATTTTCACCAAGCCTGGTGGTCCACATAACCTCAAGTGTATCTCCCCAAATTCCAGAGGCTTCCAAATTGTAGTGAAGGCATAGGGTGTGTCTGTGGGGAGACTATGCCCTCATTACCAGAGTTAATCATAGAGGATAACATATATGATACAACAAGAGAGAAATAGAGGAAGAAATATCAAGAAATAGATTCATACAGAAAATAGGAAAATCACTAATAACTGAAATAACTAGAATAACATACAACAACTGATGATGATATACATAATGTCACTAAAAATCTAGAAATCATGGATACAAAGTAGCATGAATATATGAAAACCCCCATGTAGAAAATTATGCACATAAACTATCCCAAGCATCTAGAGCTATGGCTAGGTCAGCTACTAATAACTTCATCCTAGTACAGAAAGCAATCAAGTGTTTGAAAAAGTATTCTTCCCTTTATCAAAACCTGAATACAAAATATCTACCCCAGGTCCCAAACAGTGCTTGGAGAGTGTGAGATAAATCTCAGTGGGCCACCACCAATGGTTTCTATAACATTCGGTATGTGTAAATGAAATGTAACAGTGTGAAAGCATGAATATATAAAGTAAAGAAGTGCAATGTAACTAAATACCATGTACCTTCTTCAGCCCTAGTCTGGTGTCTGAACATGTAACCATTTCTTTAATTAATTTATTTCCAAATTATATTAATATTTCACGTGATGCATAGTCAGCACTGACATCACTTCTTGAAAGTATAAATAGTGAATGTTTCAAGGTGTATCAAAGAAACCATAATTGTTAATTAATATGAAGTGGTTACATTTTAATCACTAAGGAAACCTAGACCACAAGGGTTGATAACTCATTAGTAACTGATTCTAGAAAAGGGGTAAGAGTGTAACCCAAGGTGCATCTTTCAAGTCATTTATACAATATTGTTTCTAACCAAGTCAAAGGAATTCATCCAATGTAAAATGAGAGATAAGAAATGGTCAGGCCTGAAAATGTATCCCAAGAACCTTACACAACACTAGATCCAAGGATTGTATCTGAGGCATCTAGTAATAATATGAAAAGGATCCTATTGTGTCATACCATGTAATGTCCAGGATTTTTCAATATATTATTTCAGTATTATATGAGAATTATTTCGAGACTAGGCTTTGTGATGGCGTGCAATTCTGAGGCCCGGTGAGCTTGGAACAAATGTTTGAATTTAATTAAATAATTAAATTATGCACGTGTATGGTTTTCCTGAAAAAGTGAAATAAATCTTGAACGGGTGATCGGATCAGAAATCTGAGGTCACGGTTGTGTTTTGAGAAGCGAGTTTACCTTAGGCAAGGCCTAACATCGGTCGGCGCAGGTCGGCTGTGAAAAATGGTTTTTGAACATAACCGTAATAAAATATTTAATAAAAAATATTTTATTAAATCTTAGTTACAATGAGATATTTTATCTTTTAAATAAATATTCTCGCATGGGTCCAGATTTACAGATCTCATAACCCTGGATTTCCCCAGTGCTCTGGAGAGAACTTTGGAGGGTTCCCTCGACGACAAATGCCAACAGGACTTGGATCAGCAATCGACGGACGACGTTCTTGGGAGGTTTTGCCAACGAAAACGAATGTGATTATGGTCTTCTGTGGCTACTGATTCAATCCCAGGTAGGTCGTTTTCTTTGACTTGATTTCTCCATTTTTAATTCCTATGATGAACGTGGACTAATCCACGAATAGATTAGCCCGCGGGTCGGTCGTATTTATAGGATCGGTTTATTCTTGAGGGATTATTTTCTTGGGAATTGATTCCTATGATGATTTGTATTTGTCCTTTTTATTCTCCTGTTAAACCTATTAACAGGAGCGGATCGATGTCGTTAAAAGTGATGGTAGAGGTGCATTCCTCCTTTGTTGTTGATTTCTCTTTCTTTTCTAACATTCTCCCGTTCTTCGAAGAATCGACCGTTGCACATTCGTTTGTTGGCACAACGATCTGAGATTGTAGATCCAACCTCAGGATGATGATATGGAGCTGCAACAACGGTTTCGGTGGATTATTTGGAGTGGATCGATAGATACGGATTTTTGATCGTTTTTCATTGGACGGATAGAAATGTGTTTTTTGACTTGATCGAAGGCCCGAAAACACTCGATTAGGTGTTCGTATGATGAAACAAACCAATATATGAAGTATCGAGATGAACGGATGAGAGATCAAGAATCCTAAGATACGGTCAAGGTGCGAGGAGGAAGATGGTGCTTCTGGAAAAATCCTGACTACACAGCGTGTAGTATGGGCTATACGGCGTGTGTTCGTCGGTGGACCACTTGGCATGTACTCCGAGAGTACACGGACACGGTTTTGGTACATGGCGTGTATACCTTTCCCCAGCCAGACCTGGCCAGATACACGGGATACCCCATGTACTGGTACATGGGCAGGGTGACACGGACAGACACCGTGTACAGGCACACGGCCAGGGTACATGAGTGTTTTCCAGTTGACAGGACACGATGTGTGTATTGAATTACACACCATGTATATACTTTTCTACACGATATAGACTTCAGACATAGGTCATTTACATGGGCAGTACCCGGAGTCAAGGAACACGGCGTGTGACCCTACTACACACCATGTAACCTATTCTACATGGCTTTAGCCGGTTGTCTTCTGTGACTTGGACTAGTTTCCTTAGGGTTCGTACCCTTAGTCTCTCCCCTGAAGGTTTATCGGTATCATTTCCTACTTATAGGAGTATGATCCCTTTAGCAGGACTTCCTGAATATAGTAGTTAGAATCCCCTCTGTGAGACTTAGAGTTGGATCCTTTATTCCTTTGTGGTACCCTGGGTAGAGTTTCTTGGTATCGACATGACTTACTTTACCCGGGAATCGATCCTCTGCTTAGAGGATTAGTTCAGACTGAGTTGTTGGAATCACCCCATAGCTATTGGTTGTGATCCTCATCTAACGCATTGTGTATCTCTCTCTTCAGACTTAGGAGTGTGTTCTCCCGGTTACGTGCTTAGTGGAATCTTCGAGCTGGACCCTGGTGGTGCTTTCGAAATAGTCGATCGTGTATGAGTATATCTGGATATTTTTGTTATATGTTATGTAAACATATATTTTGTAGAGTTGACTGTATCATTCCTTTTTGGTATTTACTTTTTTATATTCCTTTGTAGTTTTTGGGGTGTCCTAATGGGTATTGTTATACTCACTCATGCACGGCTTTTCCCACATGTGTCGTGTCTTGTGTAGACGAGCGAGCCTTTGACAGGGTTCTAGGTGGACCAGGACCAGATGGTGCTCAGTGAGATCAGATAGGCCGTGGTGTGTTCCTATAGCTACATACTACAGTCCCAATACCTTTCTTTACAGGTTGGACTTTGTTGTAGACTTTCTTTTGGTGGGATTGTACTTTTGGCCTGGGGTTTTACATTTCTGTACTTTACATTCATGTCGTACTCTGTTGGTTGGGATTTTAGTGTATGCATGCGTTTCTATTTTTAGTAGTTTTTACTTTTCGGCTTATGGTCTTGGAGATGTGTGTGTGTGTGTGTGTGTGTGTGTGTGTGTGTGTGTGTGTGTGTGTGTGTGTGTGTGTAGGTTTATAGGAAATGCCTCCCATGTTAGTGACATGCCTACTCGGTGCTAGTCACCAGCCTCTGGCCTATTGAAGGCGGTCTTGGGGAGTTACTGCATGGGGCCCACTGGGACGGGTCATGATAGAGTGGTATCAGAGGTGGTAGGTTCTACCATAGGACCAAGAGTTTTTGAGTTGGTTTGGGGAAACGGTGTTAAGTGTTTCGTGTTTGGATTTTAGGCCAGGGACCCCAGTGTTGGTACGGACAACTCACGTATCCATACACCATGACTCTGATAACTTTCTTTTTGACTTGGAACATGAGAACATTAGTTGCAAGGGAAAAATAATGGTACATACGTCATATAGGATTGGGTTGTGGTTTCTATGTCATTCTTGAGTCAGCTCTCTAGATATACTCATTAACTGAGATACATCTTGTTTCTTTACAGGATGCCTCTGCAACGCATACCCTCTAGGACCCAGTAGATCGATCACGAGGATGAACCCCTCAGTGATAAGGTTTCGATACAGGGACCAGATCCCCCAGTTTTACCTCCGGGTGGTGTGCTGGTTATTCCACCACCAATGGAGAGGTATCTAGTGCCTGCTGTACCAGCAGAGGAGGAGCGCAGGCTGAGCACGCTCCACGAGTTTCAGAGACAGTGACCCCTCAGGTTTCGAGGTGAGATTGACCCTCAGGCAGCTGAGGACTGGCTTGAGGCAGTGACCAGAGTCTTCCGTCTAGCTAGGACACCGGCAGACCAGATGGTGATCCTGGCAGCGAGCTTTCTGTAGGGCTTGGCAGGTCGATGGTGGAGTTTAGTTATCCAGACTCACGATGAGGTGACTCTTTCATGGTCAGAGTTTGAGAATCTCTTTAGAGAGTAGCTTTCACCGGTTACCCTGAGAGTAGTACGTATACAGGAGATTCTTCAACTCCAGTAGGGGACCATGATGGTGGCTGACTATTCATCGAGGTTTACCAACCTCTCACGGTACTCAATGGATATGGTCATGGATCAGTACTTTAGAGCATGGACTTTTGAGCAGGGCTTGAGCAGAGACATCTGAACTAGCATCATCCCTCTGAGCATTACTACCTATTATAGGGTGCTCGAGCAGGCTTTGGTGGTCGAGAGCTTCTTGGCAGAGTAGAGACAGCCAGTAGTTGTCAGTAGTGAGTGATCTGGAGCGGATACCTCAGTAGCAGGGGGTCAACGTCACGGACCCAGGCATGGGAGACGTTTTTATAGGAGATCCCAAGATAGGGGATCTGTCGTACAGGGTTCTTAGAGCACATCTAGCTAGCCTCAAGAGAGGTGATGCTACTCATGTGATGGTAGGGGACATCTCACTCGATACTGTCTGACCCATCGTACTTCTGACAGGGAGGCAGTGGATGGACCACCGAGGCAAAGGCAATGTGTGGAGCAGACAGATCTGTGAGGTAGTGGATGTGGAAGAGGAGCTAGGAGAGCAGCTGTAGGTGGTTGGTGTTTTGACCCTTTACCACCACTACCCCCAGGAGGTCCACCCTAGGATCAGGGAGCTGGTGGACAGAGGCAGGGAAAGCTGCAGGCAGCAGAAGCTTATGACCCAGGTACTCATGGAATGATTATAGGTACAATTTGTGTCTTTTCTACTTTGTCTATCGTACTAATACAAACAGGTTCTAGTAATTCTTTTCTTTCTACTCATCTTGTTTGAGACCATGAGATTCTGGTTGAACCGTTGACTCGACCCTTACGCTTAGAAACACCAACTGGAGAGGACTCATAGATCACACACCTTTGCTGACAGTGTGACCTGACCCTTGGAGGTGAGAGTTTCAGTTGTAACATCTTGGTGGTAGCATCGAGGCCTTATGATGTCATTATTGATATGGATTGGCTATCCATAGTTCATGCCCAGCTTGATTGTTTTAGGAGAAGGGTGCGGTGTGTCCGTAGTGATAGAACGAGGTTCTCCTTTGTCGGTGAATAGGAGACTCGGGAAGCGTAGGATAGACTCTTGCACAGTAGGGTATAGCCAATTACACATCAGTTGGCTATCCTAGCCCTTGGTGCATCAGATATTATGAGTTTTCAGTTCCCAGTAGTAGTAGCTGAGTACGAGGACGTCTTTCTGGAGGATGTTCCCGGACTACCTCCTTGTAGGGAGATAGACTTCTACATTGAGTTGCAACCGAAGACAACACTGATATCAGCATCATCATATCGGATGGCTCCTATAGAGCATCGTGAGCTGAGGGTGCAGCTGGAAGACTTGAAGAGGAAGGGCTTCATGAGACTCAGTGTTTCACCCTGGGTGGCCCTAGTGTTGTTTTCCAAGAAGGCAGACGGAAGCTTGAGGCTGTGTGTGGATTATCAGCGCCTGAATCAGGTGACCGTGAAGAATAGGTATCCACTACCGAGGATCAACGACATCTTAGACTAGTTAAAAGGAGAACGGTGGTTCTCTAAGGTTGATCTACGATCAGGCTATCACCAGTTGCAAATACAAGATGAGTATATACTAAAGATGGATTTCAGATGCCGCTACAGTCACTATGAGTACTTGGTGATGCCATTCAGCAATAAAAATGCCCCAGCAGTGTTTATGGGACTCATGAACCAGATATTTCAGCTCTATTTAGATAGGTTCGTGGTAGTCTTCATCGATGACATCCTTGTGTACTCGGCATCCGAGGAGGAGCACACGAGACACCTGAGGATAGTTCTGGACACACTCCAAGAGCACCAGTTGTACGAAAAACTCTCGAAGTGTCAGTTTTGGATATAGGAGGTCCACTTTCTGGGACATGTTATCTCATTATATGTTGTGGCAGTGGACCCAGCCATGCTAGAGTCAGTGTTAGCATGGGATCCACCTAGGTGCAGGATGGAGGTGTGGAGTTTCCTTGGGTTGACAGGCTACTATCGGAGATTTATTCCTGATTTCTCTAGGATTTCAGAACTCATGATAGCTTTGACCCGAAAGGGGAAACCTTTCGTGTGGACCGAGAGATGCTAGCAGGCTTTCCAGTATTTGAGACAGATTCTAACGAGTTCCCCGATCTTAAGACTACCAGAGGAGGGTGTCGAGTACATAGTGTTCTGCGACACATCAGGAACCAGGCTTGGTTGTGTCCTAATGAAGAGGAAAGAAGTGGTTGCCTATGGATCACTTCATTTGATGCCACACAAGAAAAACTACGTGACCCATGATCTTGAGTTGGCAGCGGTAGTCTTCACATTGAAGAAGTTGCGGCACTACCATATGGGTGAACGGTTTATCATCTACTCTGATCACAAGAGTCTCAGATATATCTTTACTCATAGAAATCTGAATTTGAGATAGAGGCAGTGGCTTGAGTTTCTCTAGAATTACGACTTCGAGATCTTTTATACTCCTGTGAAGGGGAACGTTGTGGCAAATGCTCTCAGCAGGAGATCCAGTTCACATTTGTTGGATGAGGCGATGGGGAATTTGACCACTTTACAGTTATCCTTTGTGGATAGAGATGAGGGAGCTTACCTTCAGTCGATGGTTGTTACCCCTCCACTCTTATAGTGATTCAGGGAGGCACATCTCTAAGATACTAGCTATGTGACTCTACGTGCTCAGATATTTGCAGGTGATGTTGCAGCTGGATTTTCTAAAGGTGGGGAGCATGTTGTTCTTTTTAGAGGATGCGCGGTGGTACCAGTGAAGTTAGCGGAGGAGGTTCTGAGGGAGTTCCATACATCCTGTTTGGTGGTGCATCCAGGTGTGGAAAAGATGTACCAGGACCTCCGACGTCAGTTTTGGTGGCTAGGAATGAAGAATAGTGTGGCAGAGTTTGTTTCCCGGTGCCTTACTTGTCATCAAGTAAAGGATGAACACTAAGTTATAATAGGTTTGACTCATCCCCTTGAGGTCCCAGAGTGGAAGTGGGATGGGATATCCATGGACTTTGTGATAGGTTTACCACATACGTCCAGGGGACACGATTCCATCTGGTTTATCGTTGGCTGACTCACCAATTCGGCCCACTTCCTAGTTATACAAGAGCAGAGTTCATTAGAGAGCTTAGAATGCCTCTACATGTAGGAGATAGTTTGGCTTCATGGAGTGCCATTGACGATCTTTTCAGATCGTGATGCTCATTTCACATCTCGTGTGTGGAAGGTATTGCAGGAAGATTTTGGGACTCAGTTACGACTGAGCATGACATTTCATCCACAGACTGATGGCCAGACAGAGAGAACCATCCAGGTTCTGGAGGATATGTTACGGGCTTGCATACTTGACTTCGGTTGAGGCTGAGAGGATCCCTTAACACTATTAGAATTTTCATATAACAACAGTTATCATTCCACTATTGGTATGGAACCATTCGAGGCTTTGTACAGGTGGCCTTGTAGGTCGCCACTTTGCTGGGCTCACCCAGGTGAGTCAGCACTCACGGGCCCGGAGATGGTGTGAGCTACTACATAAAAGGTTCAGGTCATCCGGGAGTGGATGAAGACTAAACAGAGTTGGTATAAGTCCTATGCCGACAGGAGGCGGATTCCCTTGGAGTTTGAGGAGGGAGACCATGTGTTCCTGCGGGTCTCACCTCGATGAGGATTGCGGAGATTTGGCCAAGGTGGCAAGCTATCTCTGAGGTTCATTGGCCCTTTCCAAATTCTGAGTAGAGTTGGTAAGGTGGAGTACCTCTTAGCTCTAACTCCTCAGATGGACCGGGTACACAACATCTTCCATGTGTCGTAGCTACAGAGGTACGTGCAGGATCCCTCACACGTTATCGACTGGGGTGAGATGGACATCGATGATGAAGCAACATTTGCTGAGTACCCAGTGAAGATTGAGGATCGATAGGAGAATATCCTTTGTGGGTGATCTATTCCCTTAGTACGTGTCTGGTGGCAGCACGGGAATCTTCAGGAGAGCACGTGGGAGTGGGAGGCTCAGATCCATGTGCAGTACCCACATCTTTTTGAGTAGCCTTTGTTTTGGCTTTTCAGGGAGGTAAAACCCTAAGGTGGGGAGGATGTAATATCCCATATTTTTCTATATATTTTTTCTGTATTATATGGGAATTATTTCGAGACCATTCTTTGTGACGGCATGCAATTCCGAGGCCCGGTGAGCCCGGAACAAATTTTTGAATTTAATTAAATAATTAAATTATGTGCACGTATGTTTTTCCTGAAAAAGTGGAATAACTCCTGAATGGATGCTTGGATCAAAAATCTGAGGGCACCGCTGTGTTCAGAGTAGCAAGTTTACCTTAGGTGAGGCTTAACATTGGCCGACGCAGGTCGGCTGTGAAATCTAGTTTTTTGACGTAACCGTAATAAAATATTTAATAAAAATAATTTTATTAAGTCTTTGTTACAGCGAGATCTTTTATCTTTTAAATAAATATTCTCACAGGGGTCCAGGGTTACAGATCTCATAACCCTAGACTTCCCTGAGAGCTTTGGAGTGAACTTTGTAGGGTTCCCTCGACGACAAACACCAACGGGACTTGGATCAATGATCGACAGATGACATTCTTGTGAGGTTTTGCCAACGACAACGAACGTGATTCCTATCTTCTGCGACAAGAGATCCTATCCCAGGTAGGACGTTTTTTTTACTTGATTTCTCCATTTTTAATTCTTACAGAGAATGCGGACTAATCCACGAACAGATTAGCCCACGGGTCGGTCATATTTACGGGATGGATTTATTCTAGCGGGATTCTTTTCTTGGGAATTGATTCCTATGATGATTTGTGTTTGTCCTTTTGATTCTCTTATTAAACATATTAATGGGATCAGATCGATGTTGTGACAAATGAAGGTGGAGGTGGGTTCCTCCTTTGCTGTTGATTTCTCTTTCTTTTCCTATGTTCGTCCGTTCTTTTAAGAATCAATCATTTCACATTAGTTTGTTGGTGCAATGATCTAAGATTGTAGATCCAACCTCGGGATGATGATACAGAGGTGCGCCGACGGTTTTGGTGGACGATTCGAAGCACATCGAGAGATATGTCTTTTTGATCGTTTTAAGTTGGACGGATCGAAAGGTGTTTTCCGACTCCATCGAAGGCCTGAAAACACCCAATTAGGTGTTTGTATGATGGAACGAACCAAGATCTGAAGTATCAAGACGAATGGATGAGAGATCACAAATATGGAGATCCGGACGAGGCGCAAGGAGGAAGACGGCGCTTGTGGATAAATCCTGACTACATGGCAGGTAGTATGGGCTACACGGAATGTGTTCGTAGGTGGATCACTTGGCGTGTACTCCTAGAGTACACAGACATGGGTTGGGTACACGACCAGGGACATGGCCTTTATACCTTTCCCCAGCTAGACACAGCCAGAAACACGGGATACCCCGTGTACTGGTACACGGGTAGGGCGACACGGACGAACACCGTGTACGGGCACACGGACAGGGTACATGGGTGTTTCCCAGTTGATAGGACACAGCGTGTGTATTGACTTACACGCCGTGTATATACTTTTCTAAACGATATAGACTTCAGAAATGGGGCATTTACATGGGCAGTTCCTGGAGTCAAGGAACATGGTGTGTGACCCTACTACACACTGTGTAACCTATTCTACATGGATTGATCCATTTGTCTTCTGTGTCATGGACTAGTTTCCTTAGGGTTTCTACCCTTGGTCTCTCCCCTGAAGGTTTCTTGGTATCATTTCCTACTTACATGAGTATGATCCCTTTAGCACGACTTCCTGGATAGAGTTTTTGGAATCCCCTCTGTGAGACTTAGAGTCGGATCCTCTGTTCCTTCATGGTACCCTAGGTAGAGTTTCTTTGTATTGATGTGACCTACTTTACCTGGGCGTCGATCCTCTTCTTAGTGGATTAGTTCAGACTGAGTTGTTGGAATCACCCCATAGCTATTGGTTGTGATCCTCATCTTGTGCATTGTGTATCTCTCTCTTTAGACTTAGGAGTGTGTTCTCCTGGTTACGTGCTTAGTGGAATCTTCGAGCTGGACCCTAGTGGTGGTTTTGCGATAGTCGATCATGTATGAGTATATCTGGATATTCTTGTTATATGTTCTGTAAAAATATACTGTGTAGAGATGACTGTATCATTCCTTTGTGGTATTTCCTTTTTTATATTCCTTTTTTGTTTTCGGGGTGTCCTATTGGGTATTGTTATACTCACCCCTGCACAGCTTTTCCCACACGTGTCGTGTCTTGTGCAGACGAGCAAGCCTTTGATAGGATTCTAGGTGGACCAGGACTGGGTGGTGCTTAGTGAGATCAGACAAGCTGAGGTGTGTTCCTACGACTATAGATTATAGTCCCAGTACCTTTTTTAGAGGTTGTACTTTGTTGCAGAATTTATTTTGGTGGGCTTGTACTTTTTTCCTGGGGTTTTACATTTCTGTACTTTACTTTCTTATCTTACTCTTTTGGTTGGGATTTTAGTGTATGCATGCATTTCTATTTTTAGTAGATTTTACTTTTCAGCTTGTGGGCTAGGAGATGTGTGTGTGTGTGTGTGTAAAGGTTTATGGGAAATGCCTCCCATGTTAGTCGCATGCCTACTCGGTGTTATTCACCATCCCCTAGCCTATTAGAGGCGGTTTTGTGGATATGCGGCACGGGCCCCACTGAGATGGGTCGTGACAAACTAGGCATCCAACAATAGACAATAATCATGTTCAAAGGTGGGTCTCACCCTTGGAAAAAGGCATCCTTGAGTCGTAATGTAGTCCTCGAGTACAATGGCATTCTCTCAAGAATCCCAAAGCTAACTTAATTCAAGCCCTTCCTATAAATATTTCAAGGTCTATATATAATGAGGCACCTTTTATTTAATTAATTTAACTTAATAAGTCCATATTATAACTATGCCTTTTATCAGGTTCATTTGGTTCAAGACTTTCCTTTAATTAGTTTCACAAGGCCAAGTAGCATGCAACCATTTAATTTGAATCATTTAAGTCATGTTCAATTAATAATGTTCACTTTTATGCCATTAATAAACATGTAAAGGTGTTCTAAAAATGTAAAACTGAGCATTCATTTCCAATTAACAAGTCCAAGTCATATTTAACCAACATACATTCCAAAATAACCATTAAAATTTTAATAAATTAAGTGAATCACTTTCCTTAGGCGGGTCAAGTGGCAGTTAAGGCTAACCATTAGAATTATATAGTCATTTAACAGAGGGATTACCATTAGTGTGGTCAAGCTTGATCACACTGGAACGGTGTCAGAACACTAAAACTCATTTATGGATTGTCACCCTACTTGGGGTATTGGGAGTTGTGGATGTAACCACCAACAACTAATCATATTTATTGAAATATCATACCATATGGTTTTAATGAGTACAGGAATGACATATATATTCAATAAATGGTACTCGATGAAATTGGAATGGCCCAGGTGACAATTCCAAAATATACAAACTTGAGGGATGAGTTATATACCACCCACCTCGTACTAATATGACTCTCCTCCTCCAGTATCGGCCTCTAATTCATCTTGGAATAGTTTATAAATGAAAAATGAGTATAAAAAATCACACCTTGATAACTCGGTGGAGATAAATAAAAAAAAGAACATACTAAGAAGACTCAAGTACTTATTGTTGTTCATCTAACAGGATAAATAGAATCTCGATCGGATCTCAGAAGAAGGAGATATTTCAATCCCAATACTAGGCCTTCAAGGAGATCCAAAATGATAGGGAATGCGGTTCTATATTATGGAACTCTGAATAGGGAAGGATTGTTAAGATATTTATATCATTAAGGGAAAAAATGTAAAATCACCCAAAATTTAGCATGTGCATGGTTTTCCCGCATGGTTTTCCAAACCATGTGCCAACCAGGTACGAGTACCTGGAGAAGGGAGGGCCTCGTATGGTTAGACTTCACATTTAGGGAAACTGTGTGCCAACTGTGTGGAATGGATCTTCCCTAAAAAGTAGACCATCCACACAGTTAGATCTAACTATGCTTCCTAACCAAACTGTTTACACTAACCATGTGATAGGGCCATTTTTTACAAAAAATGGGTTTAGAGCTATGAAAAATCCTCAGACACCCCTGTGACCTTTTTGAACTCATTAGGCATCTGATAAAGGTCCTTAAAAATGAATTAGACCAAAATTTAGAGGATCTGTACCTAATTCAAACACTGGGGTTTTACAAAAACATACTAGGTTTCCAAACAGGATAACATTGGTGTAAAGTGAAGATATGGACTGGTAAGAAAATACTAACACCTAAGGATTAATAGTGAGTGATAGATATCATTGATCATAATAATGTGAATGAATGAGAGAAATTTAACAACCACAAATCCATACATATGTAATGGAAATTAAGGTAATAGGATACCATTTTAATTTCAAGATCATTTTCCTAATTTTGAGAGATTGTTCTAATATATAGAATAAAAACATAAGGAAATATAATTACTTGATGTATTTTTATTTCACATGCACAATTTCATATTTTGGTTCATCTTTGATCATTCTCCACTTCATTTCATACTACAAGAAATAACTATTCAAGATAATTTTTTTATGCCTTAATCACTAGAATTAACTTTAAAAAAATCATGAGGTCCATAAAAGAGTGACAATTCCTTCCATTTACGTTAACCTCTAAACATAAATAGTAACACTCAAAGTTTAACTTAATCCATTACATAAGTATTTATCCATAAAATCATTTAAGGAAAACAATTTCTAATTAACTGATACATCAGAAAGGTTGGTGGTAGGTGCTTCACCCTTATCACCCTTTGGTTGTGGGTTCAATTCCCACAATAGTTTTGGATGCGACATGTTCTCACCCAGTATATGGGTTTTACTTTTTCTAAAACTATGTTAATGTAGTTTATATAATGTTACCAAATTGTAATAGCCCATAATTACCTAAACAATAATGATTAAATAAACCTTAATGGTTACCAATACATTGCTAAAAACCACTTTATCATTATTATCTCAGCATCGATAATAGATTAAGGTTTACCCTCTCTTAATCATGTGTATTACAATAAGTTCATCATACCATTGAATTTGTTTTCTAGGTCATTGGTAGCATTCAATATATTCTCTCAAATCCTTAATGAAATAGTACTACAGTACAATCCTTATATATTTTATAATTTTTATTACTAGAATAGCATTGATAAGAATACTTCTATAACAAAATTATTGAATCCAAACACAAGAAAATTAATCACTCCACTTCATTTGTAGTAATAATATAAGCTTAACATTGATCCCCTAGATTCTTTTGAGGTATATTCACTTGGATCTTAGGGAATTATTTTGAGTAGTTCTCCATCTCCCTATAGTGGAAGCATTTCACATTGTTGTATTCCTTATTTCCCTTGTAATCATGAGCATGTTCCCCTTTTTTCATACACTTGATTAAAAATACTTTTCCTTATAATCATATACCAAGGTGTTTCATTCCACAAGTATCACATGTTGGAAAATCCTTCTTTCCCTTATTCTCCTTATCCATTTTTTTCTCCAGCATCATCTCCTTCTTTTACTTACCTTTGAATCCATAAGACTTGGAAAATTATTTCTCTTCCTTGATATCATATGATATTATGTCCTTGTATGAAAATAGTGTTTTGTAGACTATTTCCCTTCAATGCATTTTCTTAATCACATCAATTAAATGTTAGATCTTTCTCTATAGATTACGTACATAGTTCAAAGCATGCCTTGTTGACCTTGTAAAGTTGGATTTGTACATAGAAATAATTTCATACGTGGGGTATGTGCATTGATATGGTTCGAATTCCCTCCACTAGGAAAATTTTCTAAATAATTAAATACACTAGATTAGATAATAGCATTATGAAACATAGTTCATAATTCAAAAACTAGGGAAACATATAACATAAATATAAAAATATGTGCATAGCTAATATCATAATATAAACATGGGTTATTTATGAATGTTTTTAAAGGAAAAAAATATTTTCAAATCCTACATAATGGTTTGTAATGAAAATGTAAATTGTTCTAAGAATATCTCCTAGGAGAGTAAAACTAGGTGCATAGTGAGGCCCATTTTCATGTACTTGGAAATGCTCAAGTCAAGCCCGATGTGCCTTTTTCAGATTTATTACCACTAGGTACATCTATACATGTACTATGTTTACTTATAGTATCTAGACAAGGATTTATTTCTTGGAAAACCCAAATAATCTCTATCATACCAAAACTTTAGGATATTTATCTATACTTATACTCAATATCTATCATAGGGTCATGTTCCCTAATCAATTTTTTCCTAAAAATATTTCTCATTCTCTCTATTAAACTTGAACTAATACCAACTTTAATAACCCTGACCCTAGTATCCCAGAGTCAGTGGTTACTTTATTAAATTGGAAATATATACAAGAAATCACATCCCAAAGGACTAAATAGTTTAGTTTTCTTAATAAACTAAATTTATACATAAAATTCACATTACATTTCAAAATATAAAATACATAAAGGGTTTTCTTTGATAGCTCCATTATTTCCCCTTATAATATTCATAAATATAAATCATAAAACTATTCCTAGTATCTTGAGGAAAATATAACATAATAAATGGGTGATATTAGATGCTCGTTAAGGGTATGCATAGAATAGAAGCTATGAATAAATAAAGCATAATCAATAAGGAAATCTAAATAACTAAAACATTTTCACT
Source organism: Viscum album (assembly GCA_963277665.1). Classification (NCBI taxonomy): domain Eukaryota; kingdom Viridiplantae; phylum Streptophyta; class Magnoliopsida; order Santalales; family Viscaceae; genus Viscum; species Viscum album. The sequence goes on from OY728135.1 coordinate 108,811,438, forward strand.
TTAATCAATAAATTGAACATAATATGGGAGGAATAAATAAGGATTAAATAATTCCATATAAATAATCCCATGTGCTTGAAACATAGCCATGGATATTATAACTAATTGAATAATCACATGGAATATCAATAACTGAATTCATAATGGTGGAATGTATAATTTCATACATCTAAAACATATTTTCAAGCCCTTGTGCCAAGACATCCAAATAAATGGGTAAGGCCTCAACCAAAACCCAATCTAGTTTGTCTTATGAGACCTACGAATGCATATAGGGTCTATAGAGGGACCCACGCATCACTTACTAATTTCAATTCATCCCTCATGTGAATGCGGTGAAACATAATCAATATAAACATTTGTATTAAAAAACTAACATTCAAAATTTTGATACTTACCCAAATCAATAAACATAATCATAAACTATCCAGAGTAAATTGGTGAATGGTAACAAAATTATACATTCCCAATCAAACTGATCATAAAACATCTATTTAAATAATAAGGATATTACTAATAAAACATATCCTTATTGTATCTTAATTAAAATAATGGGTTGATTTCATTGATGAATATAAATAACATAAAATTTAAATTAAAACATTTTTCAAGAAAATAACCTTTTCACTTTGAAAGTTTATTTTAAAGAAAAATTTAAAAAAATATTTTGAAATTAATTTAATTTAAAATAACCATTGAAAACTTGTAAAATATTCTTTAATACATTTATTTTTCAAGATGGAGGAAATTTTTTTTCAGGTCATACACTTTAAAACAAATATTCTTTTCACTTTTTCAGTAAAATACAAATATGCCTACTTTTGAAAATGAAATGAATATTTGTTTGAAAACATTTTCAAAAAAGGAAAAATGTGTAAAATTTTCTATAATAAATCATTATTCAAAGGTTAGAAAAAAAAATTGAAAACATTTTTAGAAAACAATGATTTTTATGAAAACAAGATTTTCAACCAAAGAGAGAAATAAAGACTGATTTTCTTAAAATCAATTTCTCAATCATTTTAAGTACCAAAGAGTGTAAAATGGTATTATTACCTGAAAAAATTAATGAATAAACATATTAGAAAAAATTATATTTATTTTATGAAATAAATATCAAATAAGTCCCACAAATGATACTTAAACCAAAACAATGCTGAATATTATTGAGATTGTGAAATAAACCCCTACCACGTTTGTAACATATGAATTATAATACCTATAAAGGAAATAATAATCAAATGAAACATTATTTAACATGAATATAAATATATTTATGATATAAAATATCAAATTCGATAATATACACCATGAAAAGGAATAACTATGGAATATGTTGTATGTCTCACAGAAGTAAATGCGAGATGAGAAACCCTTACGCCAGGTTTGACTTCCTTCAAATGTTGTTGATACTCCTTTATAATAATTATAGGTTTATTATACATAAATTATATAACCATACTATGATATATAATATAATTTTTTTTAATTTTAGTCTTTTATCACCCATTTATTAATAATTCGTTGTTAAAATCACTATTTCGGTTGATAATTGCTTCATTTTTAATGAATGTTTTTGTTCATTAATTTTGGTCCTTTTTATTTGATAATGGTTACATCATCTAGATAATTTTAACCATGATATAAATATAATATATATATATATATATATTATGTGTATTTATTGTAATTTATTGATTTTATATTTAGAAAATGTATTACACCATTCATGGAGATGGTATGTCGTATGTACGCATGAACGTTGTTTCCATTTTTCTCAAAGGATATAAATTAAAGGAAAATAAATATTAATTCAACTTTAAATAATAGTTATTCTATTATATATATCATTTATACTAGTAAAATCACTCCTTATTACCTTCCATTTCAAAAAATAAAATGAAGAACATTTCACATCGCTGCCTAGAGGCGGTAGCCCACACGTACGCACAAGTGATGATATTGTTTTCCAAAATATTTGTTGGTAAGAAGTTATATGTGATATTAAATTTCTATAAGTATGGTTAGATCATAAATATAACATATATTCAATAACATTATACCTACTTCCTTCCATGTAAAGCGTAAGTGAAAAACGAATCACATCGCTTTGTGAGCCAGTAGTCAGTCGTACACACAAGCAATGTTATCATATCTCTCACAAAATGAAAAGTAAGAATTAATATTTTATATGATAATTACATAAGTATAATAATTTTATGAATATAATATACATATGTTAAAATCATCATTATATACATCCTTTAATGGTTGTGATGGAAAACAAACTTTATCGGTTTGCGAGGCGGTAGTCTGTCGTACACATGATTGATGGTTTTATTTCCCATTTTATGGAGGTATATATGGATATAAGTTATTCTATTAACATAATATAATTTCATTATATGTTACATACTTTTGATATTACTTTTTCATAGTTAGATAATATTATAAAGAGTTAGTGGAAGATGTAAAATGAAAACGCATAGCCAAAAACATTACCTCTTCTTCGAGAAGCCTCTTTTGGTTTAATGTAAATCCTACCTAGATTGGATTTATCGTATATACAAGGAATATAGGCTGTGGGTAAAATTTAAATTAATACATTAGGGTATTAATTGGTTGAACCAATGGGTTTTGGATATGTGAATAGGGGAGCAGATGGGATGTCCTTCTATAAGTTGGGGAGAGGGCACACCTGATCTTTTTGAAAAGAATTAATTACACCCACATTTTTATCATGCCAAAAAACTCAAAAATGGTTAATTCTTGAAAACAATAGGTTATGAGGTTTAAATATGACCATAAAGTTTGTTTTTCACAAGTTGGTAGGTCATTTCAAGCCATGTCTTTTTAGTTTAACTCCCCAGTAAACCCATTTTTACCATAATCGTGGTAATTAATTTTTACATTTTTCACTATTCATTATTTTCAAGAATTAAGTTGAAATTATTATATAATATATATTATTATTATTCCAAATATGGTATCCATTTTTACAAATTCAATTGACATAAATGGAAAAATTCTATTTAAAATTAAACTCGCAAACGAGACAAAAAAGTTAGTTTTCTAAAGAAAAACATTCATAAGTTTAAAAAGGTTTTACATTAGAATTAAATAATAAATTGATTCAAATGACCTAAATTATTTCAATTTTAATATAATTTAACTAATTTTAATTTAAACCCAATTTAATATTAATTTTAACTTATAAATAATTTTAACAAAAATGCAGTTTTCAAAAAAAATAGTATTTTTCACTATTCATCAAAAAAATTAATATTTTGGAAAGATTATCAAAAAATTACCCAAATATAATTTGGAAATATATATTTTTAAAATGATTTTTTTTAGTATATTTTCTAAAATTGGTAATAATTAATTTTAAATTATGTGCACAAAACATGACTAAATATACTTTTAGAAAAATACAATTTTTCAAAAAACATTTCTTTTTCTTTAAATTAATTGTTATTTTATTTATAATCAGTATATAACCATTAAATTTATCTTATACATCTGTAACCATATAATTTTAATAATTTAGCTAGTATTATTCATACCCACCAACTAAATGGTTATGTTATAATGGTTATATTTAAATATTAATATTTAAATAGGGTATCATGTTTCGTTTGAACCCAGTGTTTCATGCATCATAAGCTATCAAAAAGATTGAATTTATTTAAAAATAAATATATTGTAAACTCCCAAGGTGTTACATTCCTCCCCCACACTTGATTTTTATTATATGGTCAATTATTTCATACGCATGCAGATGGATCACTAATATAAATAATGAATCCTAGTATATTGTAATTAAAAGTAATGTATAATATAAAACTCCTTTTTCTATTAAAGCCTCTTTACTTTGTAGTGTGTGTGTCCTTGGGTTTAAAATATTTTCACCCTTATTATCCATTGTAGTTCTTGTAAAGTATTAAAAGAATAAATTAATTTTTTTGATTTGGATTTATTGAAAAATAATAATAACTAATAAAATAAATAAAAGAAAGTTTCTATGATTCGGTTTCCACATAATAACCACTTGTTTTATATTCTCATTATAAATTTTTCCTTTAAATGGTTAATCATAATCTTATGTAAAAAGGTTCTTCTCAATAGGAAACCATGGCGGTTCCATAACTTCTTATTTTTATTATATTTTCTATGCTTCCAAATCTAATATATTCTGATTAAACCAATACTCATGTGATTATAATTTAAAAATTCAATTTTCCCCTTCAATGTTTCCACTTTGACCTTAATTTTATTCCTTGGGAAGCAATAAATTGAGTTATTTTCTTTTCTTTTCTTTTTGTAGTATGAAATTTTTTTTCATGACAAATAATTTAGTTAGCTTAGTCATTTTAGAATCTTATATTTCTCTCTACTTCCCATTTTGTTCCTTTTACTAGGGAATAAATTCAATATTCTTCTCATGAAAGTGTGCTTCCCTTATGGATAAAACATAATTCGAAGGATAATGGTTTCTATTTGATAAATATTCATGCCTTTTCAAGTGTTATAATATGTGGTCTAAATTGTCCATATCGTACATGAAAATTTCAAATTAAATATACCTTCATTTTACATTTATATTTGGTCATTTATATCTTTAAATTCACTTATTGCAACTTCCTTTAATTCTAAATTTTCATATTATTCTTTATTTGTTTCTTCAAACTTTTCTTACACAAAGTCTATAATTTTAATGTGATTTTATTCAATAAAAAGATCATATAATCCTTTCAGTGGGTTTCTCCCTTCCATATTCATTCATTTTCATAAAAGGTTGTCCAATAGACACTCTAAAGGTCGAGTTTTAGCTTTGATTGGCATAAATTATTTTTCCATTTCATAATTTCTTCATCCTAATAGTAGAATTTCAGTTTAAAAATTGTTGATATATGCTTAAATATTTTTAAATGAGTTTATAAACCTTCTATCCATTCATGAAAAGTTGTATTTATTATCATTAATATAGTACATGGATATTTTGATGTAATCCTTCACTCTCTCTCTCTCTATCTACATTTCTTAGGATTTATCTTGAATGCCATAAAGTTGATAAAAAATCATATATGTTTCACAGAACTTCCTTGTAGAATTATGAGATTATTATGATTTTTTCTATGAAAATATGGACTTAAATTAATCTATAGAATTGAATTTTCATCTTCTATAATGTCCTCTTTCTCTCATTGGGGTACATAAATTTTGTTTCTCTAATTTAGGTATCCTAGATACTAAAATATAATATTTTTTTCATATTTATATATCTAGAAAGCCCTTATATTCCACTAAATTCCAATTTTCATATCCACATTGAATTCATTTTCCTTTCATAATAATTATTAATATTATTCCTCAAAATTTGATTCAATTTACTTTGATTTTCATAATTTATAGTAGGATAGAATTAAATTTTATTCTTATAAATTCAATTATAAATGTTTCCCCTAGTATTGATCTTATAGTCTTGATAATGTGTCACACTTCCATAGTATATTTCCAAAGTTTTCCATGTTTTTATCCTCATTTGAATGGGTAAATTTACTATAATTCCAAAAACCCTCCTAACTTTTGAGTTATTCCCAAGTTTTTAATATGAAAAAAATTAATCTTTTTTCCACTAATTCTTTATCACTAAACCTTGAAATAGTTTTTAAAATTGGATAATATGTAATTTAATAGCTTTATTGATTCTTTTTTCCTTAGTTATAAACCTTATTATTTTCAATGCATTTTATTTAGAGTTCATGGATAACACATTGAAAATGTGCTTTCAGTCGAAGGAATGTTTGTTTATAAAAGAATCTATATATGTTATATCATCCAAAACATGTCCTTTAAGATTCAATTAATCATAAAAGATATGCATGAGTAGTATAGGATGTAATTAGTGGGTTGTAAATGTTTGGTAGTAGCTCTTATACCTATCTCACACCTCAATAAATTTATTATCTTCTCCTTGATTAAATTTGAGGATCCCCCCCCCATATTCCCTTAGTTTTATCCATTAGAAAGAACCTAAAATATAATTCATCAAGAAAACATCCAAATGAATCAAATCTTTCTTCCTAATAATTTAAAAACTATCCCATTTCCTCAGCCTTCCAGGAATGGGGAAAGAATTTTTGGTTTAGCTCATTATCATTCAATCCATTTTGAGGGAATATAGTCATTGTCAAATGATATTTATAAATAAAAATAAATGTATCTTCTCTAGGTTATCCATTAAAAGTCATTATGGACTCCAATTGATAGTTATTCAGTTCATAAACCATTTACATATGTGATGAAGTTTTGATTGATTGGTTCCCCCTCACTTATGGTATCTCTAGATCTCTTATTCTTATGGAATCTTGACTTCATTTATATCTGATCTGGTCACAATGGAGTTTCCCTCCATGTTTTTCCCATAAAAAAAGTTGGTTTCCTTCACTTTCTATGCCTCCAAGTAGTTAAAACCTTATTCCCTTGATTATACTATTCCATTCATCAAATTAGTGGCTCAAAATTAATGGAATTGACATGAAGAACACTAGGAATACACCTAAAATAATAATTCCATCAATGTTATAACATGTATTTAAATCTATTTTCAATTCCAAATTATTCTATTTTAGGGTATTGTTTTGTTTTTATATGGTTTTTTTTATTTTTACCTATAAAATTGAATTAAAATTATAGAAACAACCATTACATATCCTCATAAATGGTGTAAATTTATGCATTGAAATGTTTTGTTCATGAGTGACTAGGTCAAACAAAGGGATAATATGATTAATTTACCAATTCACATATGAAAACAAAAGTAAAACTAAATTATATTTTGATGATTTTGCACATTTCACGTAATAAACTAATAATATATTTTTTTATTTTCTATTTAATATGTGTTTGTGTGCATGTGGTATTATAACAAGAGAAACTAGGAAAAACAAAGATTGTTGATCTAATGAATGAAGTTTAGGGAACTTGGGTTAATGATTGATTTTTTAAGTATACCAAGTGAATTAACCAATTAAAGTATATTAGAAACATCACCAAGTCCTATGACATCCCTCTCAATATATCCAAGGATGTACTACCCAAGTCAAGAGTCCTTATAAGTTTTCTCTTGTCCTTAGGTAGTAGATATTATAGTCCATTATCTACACTTTAGTTCCCACAACATCCCTAAAACTATTATCTATTAGGTAACCATGATCATTACATATGTTCATGAATTACACTTCAATTCTCATTACCTCTCCCTCACCCTTGAATCATCTAACTAATACAAATAATTTAAGAACGATTTGTAATTAAGAATGATTAATATAAAATCTAGGATCCATAAGGCATATATATGATAAACATCCACATCAATAGCATTCCTCAAAAACAGAATATCCTAGAATGCTAATATGTTAAAGAATAAGATAAAAAATATAATATAACACTCATAGAGTAATGTTTAAGATACTCCACTTCATGATAGTTTAATAGAAACATCACAACTTCAAAACTATGTTTGGTCAATGAAAATGAAATTTTGTTTCTCCTTAATCATGAACAAGGAATTCTTGAGCCTTATTAGATGGTTATGGATATATTTATAGCTTCATCATGATCCCATGGTGGTGGAGTACAAATAAATGGGTTGGTGGGGTGGGATTTCAAAATCAATGGAGGAACCCATGATGAACATGACTAATGAACGTGATGACATTTGGTGGAAGGGTTGGATATACTGGATGCATGATATAATGGTGATCATGGACCATGTCATGGTCCTTTAAACTAATACTTAACAATGATTTTGAATGTATAATTTAATCCCATGTTGACTTTTAAATGATAAAAACACCTTCTTTATTATCTGTGACAGGCCATACATTCATCCAAATTTTGTGTCTGCCTTGTGTATATGTGTCTCTTTGTGTTTGGTGTAGAGCCACCTCACACTATTCCCACCATGTTTGTGAGAAAACATTTATCATATGCTTTACACCACTAATTCATCTACTTGATAATATGAATCTCTCTGGACATCCATGTTCCCTATTGGCTGGTCTTGGGGATTGTTTTGGCCTACCCCTTCATAGGGGTGTTCACAAGATCAGGTTGACTAGATGGTGGTCTTAAAAAATTTTAAAAATTCTTATTCTTATTCCTTTAAAGATAAAAATGTTTTCAATTTTATTAACCAACACTAAAACCAAAATTTAATTATTTTATCCTTCAAAAATACAACAATAATCTAGCTTTAGTGCATCAACATTCAATCCTCAAAATAAAATTTTCAATATTGGCCAAATATTGATGTCTTTCGTGTATAAAATGCCAAATTATGAATTCTTGTTCAAAAATAATTAAAAAATATTTATCTATCCTTATTTAATAAAAATATACCTAAAATATTTTAAAATTATTATTGAAAAAAAATTAGTAAACCAAGAGGCAATGAGGGCAGACCCACTAATAGGATTTCCATATATTTAATTTTTTTTAATGGATATTTATGTCTTGGAATGTGTGTATTAGTTCTTAGCCTGGATATCATTACTATTGCGGGTTATAAATCATGTACTTTTAGGTATGGATGAAAATCGTGGCAATATATGCATGTGGAGACACAACATATTGTAGGTGCATCATAAGTGATATGGAATTAGTTAAATGCCCAAGAAAGGATTGTTTCCTTATATATTAATGGAATAAGTTTTATATTCCAAATTATTTAAAAAGAACTAACTTACATAAATTTTTTCCATGGTAGTTTATAGATAAGTTTATTTAAAAAGGTCAAAGATAGATAAATCAATCATATATGGTGATAACACAAGTATGCATTCTACATGATGAAATATTGGTTGACAAAGGTATTATATTACACAGAAGTGTTCATAAGAAGGTTTTTGTAGTTTCTAAAATTATTTCTTTATCTATATATTCCTTGATGTGTTTCTAGATACTAATATTGGACATTATGAAAGGTACACCTATTTCTATTGAGAAAGAGTCCTAGAGGTTCATGCATTATGTATATCAAAACTCATATTAAAATATATTAAATTCAAGTTTAAACTAAAGTTATTCCTAGTTTTCAGAATATTATTTATTAAAGTAAAATATTATCATGAAATTAAATAAAAAGATATTCCATTTTAAAATATTTGAGTTAAATTTAATCTCATGGTAAATTACTCAAAATATAATTAATATGAGATTTATTTGTTGAAAATTTTAGTAAATATGATCAAATAAATATTTTATTCAAGTAATGTGAGTATTAAATTAAATACTTACTCTCAATTTGAGGAAATATAATATTTTTATATTTTATCAAATGAATGTATTTTATTCAAGTTTCAATAAATTTTATTAGAGAATATGGATCATGGTAAATGGTCATCTAGAAAAGATATATTTTACTTAATTTCATGTTAATAAATATTAATTTACTTGTTTAAGAACTGATATTAGATTAAATGCATGTCATTGTTTATAATATGTAATATTATTATTATTATTATATTTAATATGGGGTAATTCTTATATTAAATAAAATGATAAGGGCCTTTGTGAAATTATTTTTATTGAAAACTATGTGTATAATCTAAAATATGTAATTTTTCAAATATGATATGTGAATAACACACTAGATATTGTTTAATATTATCTCAATCCCTATAAATAATTCTCTCGTTCTCCCCTCCCAAGAATTGAGAGAGAAAACAAGAGATACTCATTGAAATCAATGGTAAATGACACTAATAACTTGATTCCCGTAATGTTAGTACCTAAGAGACCAAGAAAAATATATATATATATTTATGGATCGTATGAAAATACTTCTAGAGGGACCCTTGTTTTTATTCTCCACCACAATGACAGTGTGGCAATAGTAGTGGTGGAAAACTGAACAAGGGGAATACCAATGTAAAGGTAATTCTATATTTAAATTAATTATAAATTAAATTTCTATATTCTTATTTGTGATGTTTTTTTATATATTCATCTAGTTCTTCATATTTATCAATTTATTTTGATGAAAAACCAAAACTCAGTGCCCACCCAATGCTTCTGTTGTGCCATGAAACCTTCAAGTGGTATCAGAGAAGTCTGATTTTAATTTATAATTATTTATAAGTTATTTGATCAATTTTCTAGATATTTTCCATTATTAATTTTTGTATTTTCCTTATGAGTCGAACAGTCAAGACGGTGAATGTATCTAATATCCTATGACCAAGGATGAGCTATAAATTCATTAAGAATACTCAAAGAACTCATCTGAAGGTACCAAAGTTGCTAGAAACATGACATATCTACATGACATATACTGTTTCAGTACAAGCCGTCTGGTAGTTTTTTCACTACACAAGGTGAATTCCACATAATTCATAGTGTTTCATGTAGTTTAATATGTAAAATCATTAAACATTGTGTATTAACTTCAAGTGTGGTATGCGAGTTGATAAGAACTATATAGTTTGTAGCAATTAAGTACATGTCATGTAACACCACACAAGGTACACACAATGAATTTAATAATTTATTATGTGGGCCAATATATGGCCTAATTACCCAGCATGTACTAACTGACATCCCAAGAAATAGTATGACATGAAAAACATGATGTGTAACTAGATTACTCACCATGTGCGATGTGTCACTCCACACAAGGTATAGGGTGATTAATTCCAAGCGTATCATGTGGGTTAATTCATAGAATAATTACATGTCATGTATTGACTATTAAAACATAAAATTTGACAAATAAAAATATTTTATTATTATTTTACATTGTAATTTAATTAATTAATCCCCATGAATTTTATAATTTAAGGGAAATTATCACAAATTTCTTTTATAAGTGTAATTTGATGTTTAATATGGGAATGGACTTAAAACATGATTTTAATTATTATTTTTAATAATTCTAATATTTTTTATAAGTAAAAAAACTTTAATTTGGTTATATTTTGATTCTTATGAAAGTTTTCTTGGAAGAACAGAAGAGACCATAAGTTAGGGGATGAATTTCTTGAATATTATTAAAGAATATGACAAAGGAATTATGTATAAGAGACATTTTGAATCTTTAATCTGTGTGTTAGAGTCAGTCTAGAATACTAAAGGATAAGTAAGAGTGATATAATCATATATAAGAGTTCATTAGAGTTATATATTATAAATTTTTAAAATTATCAGCCTGCATATGTAAAGGTTACCATGCTGCATATGTAAAGGTTACAAGGTAGCATATGTAGGGGTCGTCAAACCGTGAAAAGTAATGTGTAATGGTTTTTAAAAACATAAACTAAATATATAAGGGTTTCACCATAGATTCATATGATATTAAAGGGTGTTTTATATTGACACAAAAGAGATAAAGATAATATGTAATGGTTATAAGCTAATATGTAGATGTTATCAACACATACATAAGGGTCAATTAGTCGAAATGAGATGACATATAAAGGTCATGTGATGTTAAATACATGTATACCAATCATTCCACAACATATTCTCTAGTCCTACTAACTCCATCTAGATATCTAACAAAATTTCAAGCCTACCTAGAAGCACCTTGAGTGCCAATGTAGTCATAATATTGTCTATTAACAATCTATAACATGAACTGAAGGTGTGTGGTATGAATCCCAAGATCTTAATCCATTAATATCTTCAAATATCACAATTACAATATGTATTACTTAAAAATATAATAAAAAATCAATTGGTAATATTTCAAGGAATAATAAATAAACAAAATACTATAGTATTACGCCCTATCCTACTGCTTAATCCATTCTAACATGAAATAATCCTAATGCATATTTAAATCTACTAAAGCAATGTTACTTCCTATTTAAAAAAAATACCAAATTTTTAAAGGATTCAATTAATGATTCTTTCATTGTAAAAGTAGAATATTTTTTTCATATTTTACTATTTTAATTCATTTACTCTATTTTCATAATTGGACTATTCACTCTAACTCTCTCCTCTGCATCTTCACTATTGAATTTAATCATCAAGATGATGAACTATCCTGAGTTATCTCTTAGGGGAAGAATCCAGTGATTAACCAGGGTCCTTAAACACTCATATTTAAATGTATCTTATCTACTTTGTGTTCTTATAAGGATTATTAGTGGTGATGATTGGTGATTTTGTCACCTAACTGTGACTAAATTGAGAAGAAATTATTTTTCCTCCATTATTTTCTCTCCCTTAACTTGATCATTAATTCATATGATGAATCTACATTGGTATCTGTTGAATGGTTTCAACTGAAAACCAGTAAGGTGGGATAAGGGCTAATCTTGATTGAGGATCCCTATAGAAGATTAACTAAGGAAGATATAGATGAACAATGTTCTTGGAGATTATTAGGAACATTGTATATTCATATCAAGTGTGGGTGAGGATAACCACAAATACAATGGTGTTTTATCATTAAGTAAGTAAGAAAAAAAGAAAATAGGAAATGAAGGTTCACTTTGTGTAATCCTCTATAGAGTACCATTTTTCTTATTAACTCATTATGTTAGAATCATACAAGGTCATGTTTATTTTTAGTTTATTTTTCTCAATCTCTCACAACCTAAACATCATTTTCCATTACATTCCATATATTTAGAAACACAAAAAAATATTAAAAAGGAGTTTGAAATAGAGAGTGATCTAAAAAAGACTTTGTGACAGATCACTCTCTTCAGCCACTGTGCTATATTAAGAGTAATATAAATATTATTTTGTATTATCCCATGACAGGTGTGTTAAAATATTGCACAATTTTAGGGGATCTAATTCAATCACATTCCATTTCCTTCAAAATATATAAATAATTTTTTTCATAAATAAGAATGATACTATCCTTGATGTATTGAAATTTATATTGTTATTATAGATATAAAAATTACTCTCAGGAGCAGGAAAAATAAATGTGTGTTAAAATAAGTATTGAGTTTCAATAAATTTAAAATGATATAATGGAACTAAATATTAAATCAACAAAACTAACTTCCATATTCCAAGAAAAAAATGAACGATATATGGAGACATAGGTCCAAGATAAAGTTGTAAAAGAATTATCCGTAGTCATTTTCAATGTTAAGTTACCTAAGTAATCCAAGAAGTAACTACTTGAAGACCTACTATTTGACCTCTCACTAACCATTTCATAGGATATAACTGAGAGTTAAATACCAAATAATGTCATTATGGGAGATAAATAAGCCACTATTGTATTCTAGAATTATTTTTTATAATTTGAAATTCTAAGTAACTCACTCATCTTAAAAAATGAAGAGTATGAACTATTGTACCTTTTAGAGCTAAAGAAGATGAAGATATTGCAGAAATATTGGAATTTGAAGAAATAATTGAGTAGATTGACTACTTAACTTCATCCATGATAATATACCACCATAAGAAACTATGAAAATAAAAACAATTTATAGTGGGTCCAAAACTATGAGATAATTTATTTTTTAATTCAATCTCAATTAATTTCATTGAAAGAAAATTGTATTAACTCCAGCTATTTATAATTTTTTGATTGGATTGATCAATATATTGAACAAGCGAGTGATCAATAATAATAAGATGCACCTATTGAGGGATATATGGATCTATTTGATAATATTAAATATTTAATGAAGGGTGAACATAAAGTAGAGGAATGAACAATGGCCTTACGTGTGGAGACAAAGGTACAAGCTGACATGGTTAAAGTGGAAGATTTTAATATTGATTCATCTTATTTAAAATTTATTCTTATTGGGTTATTAAATAACTCCCCCTCTAAAATATTTAATAAAGAAATAATGGAGTAATAATTTTAAGTAGAATATGAGTCCATATAATACTTGTATTGATTAAAGGAGAGAAGGAGTTAGCTGAGTTTTAGACTAGTGCATATAGGTATGAAGGTATAAAAATGGAAATCACTATAGAATAAATTATTGATCCTAAACCAGAAGATAATATGAATAATGTTCTAATGTATTCATCACAAGTAGACACCAATCCTATTTTTGAAGTAGTGTAAAACTCATACCTACTCCCATATCTTCCATGAAAGTTAAACCTCATTGCTAAAGGTTTGGATTGATAATATGATTTCATTAGGTTTATCTACGACCAATACATGTGGATAAGCACTATAAGAAAACATATTGGTGTTTTACATCACATAATGAAAATCCCCTTTTGGATTGGGGATAACATATAGTACAGCTTGGCTAGGGGTAGTAAAAACTTATCATCTGCATGAGGTTTAAACCGATCCTTATCTCCTTTCTTTCTAACTTTCTCATTTTTATTATTTTTATTTTGAATAAATTCTCATGTTTTGTTTTATTATTTCGGTAGGTTATAGAAATTGGTATTTATTATTATAACTTAACCCATTTAGTATATAATATAGTTGGTTGTATTTCTACATTTGTTTTATTCATTCACCTTATTTTATGTTCATGTTATTTGTGCATAAATTCCAATGGGTGGTTTTGTTCATGTGTGGAGGAGTGTTGACATGCTTATGATTTTTTTTATTTTTTTATTAATTTTTTAAGAAAATGGATCTTAAATAAATACCCAATATCATTTTTACTCTTCAGTTTATTTTCATATTTTTTAACTTATTTTTTTTAAAATGATATTTAAATTTATATTAATATGGAATATTTTCCAAGAAATTGATTTTTAAGGTATTTTTATGAGTTTGACCAATTTTTGAAATCCATGTACAAGGAACACTAAACCAAATAATATTTCCCATCCTAAGAGGTATTCTAAATCCATTTTACATATTAGAACAAATACCCTCAATTTCTTGGTAGAAACATGGATTTGGTCTGGGAACTAAAACTCATGATTATTTCTCTTTCAAATCATTGGAGTTCATGAAACATATTTAATATGATTGAGGAAATTCTTTATCTTTCCACATTTTTAACATGAGACATACCCTTTAAAACAATATTTTTAAGACCTTAGAAAACCATGAATGGCCTTATAGTTTTAATCCACATCACCGGATCATTTATCCTTACCTACCTTCACTCTTAATATTATTGTCAGACTATTTCTTGTTTAAGTGTGGGGGAAGGTAATTTCATGTGTGTTCCCAGGGAATCAGATTATTTTGGGTTATTTGAGGTGTGGTTGAACATTATAGGTATTTGGGAGAGGAATTGGAATGAGTAGATTTTATCTACTGTACTTTATTTATTCTCATATAGTTATCTAAAAAATAAAGGAAAAAATAAAAAAATAGATATGAGATTGAATTATTCAATGTATTTAATAATATAACTCATGTCACTCTAAAAAAATAGGATGGTATGAACTATCATTCATTAACTGTATTCATTTATCATCTCTTACTCATTGAAAAAAATATAAAAAATAAGGGAAAAAAGAAAATTTAGAAATGGTAAAGGAGGGAGAATAAGGATGAACCATTCAATTAACTTATTGTTTAACTCATGGCCCTTTCCAAGAAAATGGATTGTGGTGTACTTAATGTAAGGTAAATTGAGTGAATAATATTTATATAAATTTACTAGAATATTAATGCATTTTATTTTAGATATTTGCCTCTTCATTTTGGTCTTTTAATTTTAAATGATTTTACCCTCTAACCCTTAGCCACCAAAATCACCTTGGAAAAGACCTCATGACTAAAAACATTTATCTATCAAGGTGTAGAGAAATGATATTTTTTAAAATATTATAGTTATATATTAATTTTATAAGTATGAACATAACTATAGATTAATTTTGTTTTGAGTGAAGAGTGACATTAATTTCCATTTCAGGTATATTTTAATTGGTTCACATATGTTTTTTAAGATTTAAAAATTTTTAATATTAGAAGTGAGGATAAAAGGAAATTATTTTTTATAATTGAGATATGATAAATTCTATTTTGAAAATTATTTTTAATAACACTCCCATTATTCATTTTGTGTTAACTTTGATATGGAGATATGATGATTTCTTAGGAGTGAAATATCTAAGTGTGGGGGAATTAATAGACCTTAATATTTCATTAATTTTAATTTGAAATTTTTTTAATTAATACCATTTAATTTCATAATTTAAGGGAAATTATCATATATCTAGTTTATAGGTTTAATTTGAGGGCTAATATCAAAATGACATAAAATCATGATTTAAATTGATTTTGTTAATAATTCATATTTTGTTTTCATGGTAAAAAACTCTAATTTGGTTGTATTTTTATTTTTATAACTATTGTTCTGGAAGTAGGGTGAAGTATGGAAGTGAAGGGATGAATTCCCAGAAAATTATTGAAGAATTTGACAAAGGACTCGTATATAAGAGTCATTTTGAATCTACTCTTTATATATAACTATTTCTTTTTATTAATAGAGGATATGTATGAGTCATATAATCATATTTGACAGTCCATTAGAGTTACATATTATGAATTTAGAAAAGTATCAAGACTCATACATAAAGGTTACTAAGACACATACATAAAGGTTACCAAGACGAATATTTAAGGGTTACCAAACTATGCATAGGCGTGTGTAATTGCTATAAAGATCAAAAAGTAAATTCATAAGGTTTACACTATGTATGCACATGATACATAAGGCTATTTTTATTTTTTAAATAATTGATGAGGATCTATTTAAAGGTCACAAGTTGATACGTAAGTGTTATCTACACTTATGTAAGGGTTAATCTTCCATAATGAAATGAAATATAAGAGTCACGATAGTTGGATCATGCATGCACCATTCATCCCCCAATGTATTAATAATTCCTGCCAACACCATAGAGATATCTAACATAAATTTATTATTTTACAACATCACCTTGAGGTCCAATATATTCTCATGATCCTATCCCAACAATCCATAACTTGAACTAAAGTTGCAAGGAATGAATCCAAATATTATGGTCTATTGATATGTTTTTAAATATTCTATTAACCACACGAATTATTTTGAAATAGAATAAGAAAATAAAATAATTTGGTAATATTTCAAGTAATAATAAATCAATAAATTATAGAATCTCACTACCCATGGGGAAATATCCTACTGCTCAATCCATTCCAACATAAAATAATTCCCATGCTTTTAAAAGTATGTTTAAGTTATTCCACTACCTATTTAAACCATTCATTCCCACCATTGTAAATAAATAAGTCAATTATTCCATCTCAGTTGAAGTAGAATAGGCTTTTCACTTTTTTCTTCTCTAATTTATTTTTTTATATATTTTTAATTAAAGTGTTTATTTCATCTATCTCTTTTATATCTTTACTATGACCTTTAATATTAATTGTGGTCAAGAAATAACCCAAGGGATATCTTGGGGGAATAATCCAATGATAAATCAGATTCTATTCGCACACATATTTAAATGTCTCTTATCAACTTTGCGTTCTTTCAAGTATGATTGGTGGTGGGTATTGGTGAGACTGTGTCCTAATTGTGATTATATTATGATTAAATTCTTCTTCAATCATGATTTTCCCCCCCATTAACTTGATTATTAAGGCACACAACTGTGCCATGGTGTTTAAGTGTTGAATTGGTCTGATTTTATACCTAGAAAGTGGGATATGGGGTTCTATCGATTAAGGATCCCTTGGTATTGCTAACCAATGAGGTGGTGGATGTGATGTGTGTTTAGAAATTATTAGTTATGTAGTATATTCACATAAAGGGTAGAGGGGGATGATCACACATACGATGGAGTGTGATCGTTATGTAGCTAAGAAACTAGCAAAGAGATAACTAATGTTCACTCACACTAATCCTCTGGGAGTATATACTTTCTTTCTAACTCATTATGTCTACATTCAGTATATAAAAATTTAAATTTTATTTTCATTCAATCACAAACAACACCCCATTTTCTCTTGATTTTTATATATTTAAAAACATAAAAAATATTAATAATATGTTTGTAATAAAGATTGATACAATACATATCCTTAATAGATGACCCTGGTCAGACAATATTCTATGGTGGAAATAATATAAATATTATTTTATACCACCCCATGAATGTTTTGTCAATGTGTAATGGTCGAGTACACTTTATAACACATGTGAACTTCAGTATTACATGCCACATACATGAATGTCAAGCCATCTTATCATACATATCATAAAGACTCCATATTTGACCTTGTAGAATGGAATTTTTTGTATGTATAGACATGTTGTATGATGTTACATTTCATCTAACAGAGATAGAATGTATCACATGATATGTCATGTGTAATTACACATTATTTAAGAATTAAAATTCTATTAAAGAGATTTAATTTTATGCAGTAAATATGTTCCATGTTGTATCCAAACTACATGTTGTGTACTTATTTATTTTAAGTAAAAAAATTGATTTATTTATTAAAAATTAATTAGGTTCTTAATATGTCTCAAATCCCATACACATGAAATAATTTAATATAAAGAATTCATTTATTAATTTTTTTATTAATTTATTAATTCATGTTTATTATCTTAAAAATAATGATTTTAAATGAATTATAGCAATATTAAATGTTATTGGAGTTTCATGTTGTGAATGATCATACTCTTTGACTGACCTATGTGCATGTTAGATTTATTTATTCAATTTATTTCATTATTACATGGTTTATAAAGTGATAATTTTTATTAAATTTAATATGATGATCTATGAATCATCCCTCCCTAATTTATTGTTTATAGACCTACATATCTGAGGATTATTTTATATAACCCTAAACCTCTTGTACCCCTCACTTACATGTGAATATAAATTTTTAAAGGATGGAGTTCCTAGCTAAAGGAGATGGTTTAGGAATCAATCCAAGATAAATATAAACATGAAGATACATAATAGAGTAGTGGATTCTAAAACTCAATTCATGTTGAGGTTAAAGGAGTTATTTCCCTTATGGACTAAGTTATTCTATCACTAATCAATAAACATGGTAGTAGATAAAGTTTATAATCATTTCACATCTTTATTTTATTTATCAAGGCTACGTTATTTATTTATTTTCTTTGATGAATGGTTTATTTATTTAAATAATGAAAAATATCACATAATATAACTAAAATAACAATAATAATTAGATAAAATAAAATAAATCTTATAAGATTCATTTTATTAAGTATATTTAATTACATATGTAAATTTCACATATAATGTAATCAAAAAATATAGAGAGAATAAAACAGAATTTCATATACAAGTATATTTAATAAAATTTATTTCATGTGATATTGTTAAGTTTTATATGAGATTCATATAAACTAAAAGTTTGTGAAGGGTAAAATAATTGATAATTATAAATAGGATATAAAAATACCCTCAACTTAATATATTAAGTCATTAACCACCTTTTTTAACATGATTTGGAATAAAGTACATTAAATAAAGTCTAAAGTACTGGTTTTCGCCGAATCAAGGTACATTAATTTATCAAGGAGTATTAATTAAATTATTCAGTTGACTAAACCATTTTTCATCAATTGAAGTTTCCTTAGATTTATTGGAATAATTTGAAGGCAAGTGTTGAGGAAATCCATGTTTATGATTTAATAATTTGGGAGTCTACTCAATCGATCAAGAATATATGAGTTTAAGTAGTTTTGAAAGAATAAAGCCTACTGAAAAACCTTTGAATAATTTGATAAGTACTCTGTCTAGGTTATGAGAAGGGGAATATGGATCCTTGACATTAAAACATCAATTAAACTGGTTATTCCAAATCCAAAAATGAGTGAGCTTGGGATTTGAAAACAGAGTGGGAGACATGGATAAATTATTAATTATATCATAACTGATAATCACGATAATATAATAAATATATAATTTTTTTATTATAGAAAAAAATGATAGGTAAAACCATATAATCACTGTTATTAGTATTGCAGAAAAATATTTTCCACACTAACAAAAATTTCTAAGAGTGGAACAAAGTCTTGTGTATAGTGTTATAAATGCAATAAAATATGAATATTTTATTTTATGATATCTCATGTGTCTTATACTATAATATGAATGTGAATCATATCACATATTATGATATACTTATATCGTAAAATGCATGAGATGCCTCTTTTATACCATGTGATAAGACTATGGTATACGTACTAAGTGTGTGGCCACTCCCATATCTACAACATGGTTTCCACCAGTTATGAATCAATATGTTAATTCATTTATGGTTACACATAAATGTAATGGACATTTAAAAATTTCAAATGATTATGAAGTATAAAAAATTCATACATTTTTATAACACATGTCAGTTATGATATGATGATAGTCAATGCTTTATTCCCTTCATTTAATTAACAAAGGCTATATAAAGGGATACAATCTCCCTATTGTTTTACCTGATAATGTTAAGCCATAGTAGATACTCTCTTGTTCATGGTTCTCATTTTGTCTTTATAAAGAAGGCGTTATAAAATCATAGGATATTATAGTGTCATCATGTTAAGAATGAGGATTCTAGTGGAAATTAGAATCCCTATAGAGGCAAAAGTCCTTTGGATGTCACTAGGTGATCAGTATAAAGAAAAATACTTTGAGTTCGTTATAAATAAATATTTATGAATTTTATATTTTCATATATATGCTTTGTGTTCTTCACCATATTTTATTTCCTTGATGATAGATCATGAAAATTTATGGGCTTCCACTTCTATAATATTAATTAATCCTTTTAATGTCATCAGTAGTGTTAGAGCCACATTTATCAATGAATAAACATGTTGTATTATTATTTTAATGAATAATTAGTGTATCATAATATTCCTAGGATAATATCATAGCATATGATATGTCTTATATATATTTCAATCATTGGATCGCTTGGATTTATGATATTGGATATCATAATTTTGGTTTTTCTAGTCATGGAATACGACCAATGTGCATCATAAGGTATGATAAACTCAAAACCCATGGTTTATTTTTATTTTGTATGTTATGATATAAAATTTCATAGGATATAACTAAAAATAAGGTTTTGTGAAAATAGAGCATCAACTTGTAGTTACTATATAGTGTATATCATAGTCTATGATTTCCCAACACGTAAGAAATTTCCCTTATGTAAATTTTTTTCCTTTGCATAGGAGATACTCTTATATATGGGCTACATCATATGTAATACTTTTCATTAATTATATAAGTTTAAAAAAATTTATGTCGAGGTTTCTATTGTACTCTTATATATGGGTTACCCAATATGATGTGTTTTTATAGCTCATACATATGGGTTGCCCAATATATATGCATATTTCATTATGTATTTTACTCTTATGTATGGGATAATACATATATAATAGTCATTAAATTTAATATAGAATTAATAAGGAAGGGTTATTATAGAATCCTATTGTTTATTTTGATAGATAACTCCTCTTATCTATCATAAAATTTGATATATTCCAAAAATTAAAAAATATTACTTTTTGGCTAAATTTTCTTATAGTTTATATGTTATTTATAAATGATAAGTGTAAGACATTGTAAATAAATTATTTTAATTATTGAATAAAATTTTAAATGTTCATATTAATATCCCATGTTTGGAAAATAAACAAAAAAATATTTTTATTCCTTTTGAACATTCCTTTTTATAAATTGTTTATGAAATTTGAATGTTATTTTTTCAATGATTTATGTGATAAATTTATTCTTATAAAATTGCTACTCATACATTAAATTCATGGTATAAGAACATAATATTTAGTTTTTATCTACCTTGACCATGGTTTTTAATAAAAGTTATTAACTTGAATTTAGTTATTGAATTTAGTTTATACATGTTAGGTATTAGAGTTATCATGAATTGGAATCTCTCTTTAGTAATGTATTTATGGGTAGAGGGACTTTAGGTCGAGCTTTCCATTAGCTTGGTGGCTTATTCATTGTTCTCAATATATGGGGGTTGGTTATCTATGTCCCCATGCTTAATCATATAGGTATCATAAATCTCATATAATTCTAGAGATTTACAAGAAAATTCATGTACATTATGTATTGGATGCATTTAGATATGTGAGAAAATTATTTGATCCTTTTTTAGATGAGAAACACAAATTGTGGGTTTTTTAAAGGGTAACAGATTAATATGGTGTTAAAATTTTAATTTAGTGGATAAATAGGGATTCCAAAACTAAATCATTAAATTCATTCATAAATAAAGGAATAAAACATTAGAAGATAATGATTTTATATGATATAATATTAATTAATAATATTTATGTGATGTACATTAAATTGGTGAGCCTTTAAAAATTGATAAAATACTAAGTATGGGATTCCATCCAAAAAATAAATACTCAAGATCTCGATCATTTAATATGGATGACCTTATTGGTTAGGTTCTCGTGGATGATCTTATTTAAAGAAAGTAAGTAATAATGTGACCCTAGAGGTTAGGTGTCTTTTTCTTGTAATTTTATTTGGGTTACACTTATTTAGGAAACCATAATAGTTATCATAATAGAGAAATAAAGTTTAGTTTATACCCAAATGATGGATTTGTATAAAGTATTATCCACTCATCTATCCAAGAATAATATATGATATGATTGAAAACTATTTTCTACAAGATATAGTCATGGAATATTTATGTTCTTAAACTGATGTAAGTCATGATGAAATGTAGGTCTGATTTCACTAAGTAGATATAATATATGTATCATTATTTTTAATGGGATTACTTTCATTAAAATTTCATGATAAAAATACATAAAACATGATATTATCCCTTTTATATGAATTTGTTATAGATTATGAAATTCATCGTGTTTATCATTTTGATATCTCTTATAGGTATAACTTATAGAATTATTTTCAATTTGTATCTAAGGTTGAGAAGTTATCTCAAAGGGAATAATTTTTAGAATTCGAATGTGAATGTTATAGAGACCAACTTCTCTAACTATGAAACATGGGTATTAAATACTAGGTGTGCATAAAAAATTTGTGTTGATAAGCACAAAATCCGAGATGAGAGGAAATTGAAAAGGTTGAAGTAGATCTATGTGTTGGAAATGGATAAATTGTTGTTGTATTGGAAGTTTGAAATTTTGACCTATGTCTGCCTAGTTGGCAAGTCTTTGAATTATTAAACTATTATTATATTTCTGCTACAAATATAAATTTTATTTCTATAACTTTTTGGATGAGCTGTAATTTTCATTCATTATTAAGAACAATGTTTTTTCTATATGCATGAATGAAATTTGTTATGGATTTGGGAATATGGTAAATGATTTATACATTTGTGATAGGATGGTCTTATCATAAAAATATAGAATATAAAGGTCATGGTTGATTCTAACCCAACTTACCTATAAAATTTTCACCTTAGATATATGAATGAAAAATGAAGTCAAATATTCTATAAATAAGGATTGTTCGAATCATTCAATTGGGCAGATGCCATACATGTCACATAAGAGGACTAATCCCATCTTGGTTGAGCTTCAACCAATGACATGACTAGAAAAATACCCAACCACTCCCAAATAGCTAATCATAATGGTCTATAGAAGAGAGGTATCAAGGAATAAAGGTTATCATGCAAGTTATCTCACTAACCTTAGGTAGTTGGGACTTTTATATGATCCATTCACCAAAAGTGTCAAAACCTGTGTCGTGACAGCTTGAGAAAATGAGGGGAAATTTGAATTTTTTCTCTCAAGTGGTTTTTGAGGAGAGAAATGGTAATCTATACTATCATGAGATATCAGATAACTTTTTATACTACTTATTTGTCTATATAATATGTTGTTTTCCCTAAGGTAGGAGTTTAGTGGAATTCTGAGCTATTCAAATTTTCAATGAATATTTAATATTTTATTATTTTATTATTATTTATGTATAAATGTTCATTTTTTGATGTCTTATATTTTGATACTTGGATTGAGATTTCAACACCATAATTGAGTTAGGAATGGAGGGTTTTTCTTAGTTTAGTTAAAAACTATCTGTGGGTACTGAGTCCTGGTTTGAGCCTCCTTTTCTTTTTCTTATTTTTATTCTTTTTCTTCTTTTCTTGTCCCTTTTTCTTTTCTACTCATCCCCTTTAGCTTAATGAATAAGTGGTTCATTCCCCCTAGTTGTTTTATCTTGACCAAAAGATAATAAAGGGTGAAGGATATCATGTCAGAGAGCTCATTCAGACCTGGATTGGTGTGCGGCGGTAGCATGGCACATATTCGAGCTTAAATTGGAAGCATTTTACACCGTAAGATATACCTATTTTAATATTTTTATTCAAATACAAGTAGTTTAGTTTTTTTATGTTTTAATCTTCTTTGTGGGTTTATGGGGGGATCTAGAGGTCAATCTAATGGGTTTTGGGAAAATCATGTGTTTCATGGTGTTTGGAGGGTTTTCTATCTGTGAAAACCCAATCACATTGTAGAAGCCGAAAAGTGCGTAAGCACCAGAGAAAGTTCCGAAATGAAAAATCAAAGTCATATTCGGATCCAGAGGCCCGGTCCGGAGGGCTCGGAGGTGGTGTGTGAAAAAAAGCGTGAAGTGCGCGAGAAAAATATATCTCACGCAGAAGGTACCGGGATTCGCGAAAAGGGTCGGTGCCGGTACAAAATAATTTCGCGCTCGTGCCCCCACGTGGTTGATATTTCGCGCCGCCACCTCCGTTGCGCAATTATTCCACGCATCCCTATATTTCGCGCCCCGGGTTTCCTATAAATAGAAGGCGGCCCCCTTCCTTTTCAGGGCTGAAGAATTTGAACCACCTGTCATGTGCATAATTGGAATTCCTCACGCGCACAATATGGCCTTCAGGTATGGTTCTTTTTTGCGCCAAGTCGCCTCAGGATCCGCCTTCGCACGACATCCCCCTGGCTTAGACTAAACCGCAACCCCTTTTGGGGTATGCCCCTTGCACGCAATTCCTTCCACTATGCGCAGGCCAGCCATTTGTGCGCAATCCCTGCATTTGCGTGCCCCCTGTCCTTACGCGCGGCCCTTTCCACCTGCGCGTAATTCTGCTCTTTGCGCGCAATCCCTTTGAGTCACGCGCAAAGCCTCATCCCCCCTATTTCGCGCAAGAAACACTGATTTCACGCCACCTTGGGGCTTTCCACGCCGGGCTCCCTTTATTTCGCGCATCCCCAAGGGCTACACGCAATCCCCCGGCGCCCATCACCTCAGGGCTCCCTGGGCACACCCTTGTGCGAATGCCTAATGCCCTCCTTCTGGGTGCCATTCGCTGGTGTCTTGTGCACCCTAGGCATCTGTATCATACATGGTTTTCCCGTACAACCTTCTAGGCTCGTACGAAGTAACTTAAAAGTCCCTTGGACAATCCTTACCATTGCGTTGCTCCGCCTCATGCTTCTTTGCCCAGGCACGCTAACAGCTATTGCTTCTTCAAATAGCCACGATAATGTGGACCCCTCGATGGTTCGCCCCACGACACCCCCACCGTACGGCCTTGCTAGTGCCTTCCCCTCCACAAGGGGCAAAGGGCACCAGTTATGTAATTCCTAGGGGTGCTGAGCCAACCCCCCTCGTCCGAGGTACAAGACGTTAAACTGCCAAGCACCTCATCCTCAACACATGACATTAAACTATGACTTGGCCCCATGCCTCGCACGCAGGGTCCCCCAGCCTTGGATATTCTCCATGCCCGCTCGTCTCCATGGGGATGGGATCACCCCTCATAGGGGATGATATCCTCTTTATCGAAGTGACGTTTGTCCACGGGGAAGGGAAACCACCTTGGTGTAAGCCCCTAGCCTTCCTTCCATGAGCCAGCGCCCCTGTTCCTCCTCACTTCCGCAGCACCAAAGCCATCCAAGGATGTGGTAGGGAATGGTTCTCCCTCCTTTCATCTTCGGTCCCCAAGGCCAGCGGAGGGTGTGATAGGGAACGGGGATCCTCCTTTCTTCGGTCCCAAATCCTCTCCCGCTGCGCTTTGTCACCCTCAGGCCTCCATCCTGGAGTAAGTCTCATCACCATGGGCCGCTCAACACGTAAGCCCCTCTTTGCTTCCCATGGATGCACCCTTCGCGACGTGATCATTAGGTCCCTACAACCTCTTGTTTATCACACTGAGCATGACTCCTGTGATCTTAGAGTGGGCACTGACCATGACACACCATGGTCCGTCTCAGAGCGTAAGCCCCAAATGCCCCTGTCCCGCATGACTTTAAGATGTATACCTGAACTACGGGTACTTTGATCTGTGCTAAGGCATGGTATGTATGAAGCCTCCACGAGGTTCAAGCCCCACCACCTTGGGCCATCTCAAAGCGTAAGCCCCATCCAACCTGAACTACGGGGACTTTGATTCGTGCTAAGGCATGGTATGTAGGAAGCCTCCATGAGGTTCAACCCCACCACCTTGGGTCGTCTCAGAGCGTAAGCCCCATCCATCCTGAACTATGGGGACTTTGATTCATGCTAAGGCATGGTACGTAGGAAGCCTCCACGAGGTTCAAGCCCCACCACCTTGGTTTGTCTCAGAACGTAAGCCCCATCCATCCCGAACTATGGGGACTTTGATCTGTGCTAAGGCATGGTACGTAGGAAGCCTCCACGAGGTTCAAGCCCCACCCCCTTAGGTCGTCTCAGAGCGTAAGCCCCATCTATCCCGAACTACAAGGACTTTGATCTGTGCTAAGGCATGGTATGTAGGAAGCCTCCAAGAGGTTCAAGCCCCACCACCTTGGGACATCTCATAGAATAATCCCCATCCATCCCGAACTACGGGGACTTTGATCCGTGCTAAGGCATGGTACATAGGAAGCCTCCACGAGGTTCAAGTCCGAAAAACCATTGCCCCCAACTGTCTCCGTGTCAATGTGCCAATCCCCATTCCCACCTTGGGCTACCTCAGAGTGTAAGCCCCAATCCATCCGGACCCCAGGTCCCCATTCACGTCGGTTCTCCATCAACATGGGCCGCCTCAGAGTGCAAGCCCCGTTCTCATCCCGCATGACGCTAAACTGTATTAGCCACCTGAACTATGAAGACTTTGATTCCCTACCATGGGGATACATAGGAGGCCTCCACAAGGCTCAATACCATCACTCATGTTTCATCCTGATCTCTCCCTCGAGCCCACGTGTCTCGGGAATCTCATGCCCTATCCCGAAGGTTCTACTTCCTCTGGGTCTCATCCACACGTTCATTCTCATGGGTCGCCTCTCTAGGTGCCCCATCATCTCACCGAGCTACGCAGACTTTGATTCCCTACGACGGGGATACTTAGGAAGTCTCTTCGAGACCCAAGACCAAATCCACCATCCATCCTGATTCTTACCCGGGACGCCACATCCCAGTGGGATCATTCCACTTCACTCATCATTCCCCCCCAAATAATTCGGGAAGCCGCCCACGTGTTGGCCCCAACATAGGTGTTCCCTCCAAGGGGTTCCTCAATCTGATCCACTCTAGATAGTTTTACGATCTGTCTGATCTGTCTCCACTGGACGTTAAACTTATGGAATACCCTATGTTAAACACAGGAAGATGAGGAAAACCTCAGATACATGCCTATGGCATAAAATTCCCCGCTTTCAATGTAGGATTCCCCGGGCTTTTGAGTCCTCAAGAAGCCCTATGATAAGGGACATAAGAAAGACATACCAATTCCCCAGTGTCAAGACATGCCAGTGATTCCCCAACGCGACTTCTCTCCTCACCGAAGGTTGCTGCCCTGACCGGACCCATTGGAAGGCCCTAAAAGAAGTGGTGTAATTAACTGGTTTCCATAAAGATATGGCACCGGGAAGAGCTTCACAAACTACATTTTAAATCTATGAGGGAGACCCGGACTAGGTGATGAGCTCTGAGGAGGAATCCATGAAAGGAAGAACCAACATCCCATCATCCTGTTTCAATCAAGGAGCAGACGTCCCTGAATAAGGAGCGGATTCCACCCACCTTTGGAAAGAGGGAATGCGCGGTAATAGCAGTGTGTCCTCTACATGATGGATGCACACGCCCTGGAAAAAGCATCGGAAACAGAAAATGGTGAACCCGACGTGAAGCTCCTCTCCTCAACTTGGAGGCTAGTAGCATTCGGGACATCAGTGGATAGGCATGTCGTCTTACCTCGTCATCTGGTATCAGGTCCCACTGAGCAGGCCTAATGTGAGACTCGCAAGATGTTGGGACAGTCAAACATTGAGCATTCTATTCTGTGACGTTGTCAGCATGGATCCCTCTTTCCGACCATGGAATATGGAACAGCGTTGGGGCACTGGGTGTCGATTCCTTTTCCTAGCAGTATTAATGAGTTCCTCCCCCTGCTTTAGGAATCAAGTCGTTGCATCCGGAGCTTGATCACCAGAACACCGGTGCAGGGGAGGGGCAGTATCGATCTGTCCACCCCGCGCGGTTCTACCTCTTCCACGACGGTCGTGACCGCCATGACTTCTAGGCACCCACTCCCCCTCTCCCCATAAAATATCATCTAGTGAAGGGTAATCAATGACCTTGTACATAGGTATGAGGAGGAGGGGGTCATTCCCACCAAGGATATGGCCTGCCTAGATCTTGAGGCAGTTGCGCCTCACCATCCATGCCGCCCCTGAGGGCCGTATAGGGATCTGCTGTTCCCCACCCCAACATTCAACCGCTTCGGCAACTTGTCCCCGGAGCACCTCGACAGCTCATTCCCCTACGTCGACGAAGTGGGAGGTATCCGGGTCGGCCCGATCAGAGTCCCGCTTCAAGGACTCCCGGTGAGGGTCCCCACCCGGCCGTGTCAGCACCGCCGCCCGATTCCCCAAGCCGAGGAGCAGGTAGTCCACGTGTATGCACCACCGGCTCCAGTCCACCTGACCTGACGCCAGCGTCAGGCATGAGCAGAAGAAGATGCTCGCTGTGGGGCATCAACATCAGTGACTAATGTGGCCCAATCCACCACTGGTTTATATTCCCAAATCCCTGCATATGTTGAGCAGGGGTAGCTATACGCCCGACCCAGATCGAGGCCCCAACCGCCCCATGGGCAGGTTTGGTCGACTCTCCCAGTCACCGGCATAGGCAAAGGCCGCTATAGACCAACCCGCAGTAGTGCCACCCAGCACTGAGGCTCAATCCACACCACCACTATGGAAGGTGCAGGCCCTCCCTGCTTCCAACCTCGGTTTGGAGGTCTGCCTCACGCCACCTTCAACCCAGGCAAGGGTCTTCCCCGTGACAGCAGCACTCCATGTGGGCGTCTCTCCCACGCTCACTACACTGGGTATGGGGTCACTTCCCCTATCGCGGACCGCGAGCATGGAGACATTGCATTTCTGGTCACTCGCCAACATGGAGGTCCTCCCCATGTCCCTGTGATGGTTAGAAAAGGTCCTTCTCACCCCATCAATCAGAGAGGTGGAAGCCGAACCCACTTCACTAACACCCAGCACGGAGGTCCTCCCCATGTCCCTTTCGACATTTGTCCCGGTGCTCCTTGCACCCCGGCTTCTTCAGGTGGAAACTTTCTCTGCCCCAACACTAGTACAGCTGGAGGGCCCCATGTCAGAAATCAACCATGCCCTGAAGAACCATCCAGAGGTAGGAGATCAGGTCATCACTACCGTAAGAGGAATCCTGGTGAAGTCCAAGCAGGAACCAGGAGAGTCTGCTTCTCAGAATCCGAGGCAGAGTATGATTCAGCGTGGGAGCCCTCCCTTTAGTCCTCCGAGTCAAGAGCTGGGGTAGGAACGAGGCGCATCAACCTCGTGCTCCCAGAATGCGAGATCCATAGGATCCCTATCTCCCTCCAAAGGTATATTCCAGAGAATGAGACTATGGAATGTCTCCAGGGGCTGACCACGCAGTCACCACCATCGTCTCCAAAAGTGCCTTCTACCTCGGTTAGAGACGGTGGAGAGCTGTTCTGGGGGTCAATGGCAGAAGATTCACGGCCTAACCCACCCCTGGTAGACACTACTGCTATTTATAGAGCTTTGGTCGTCATTCCTTCCTATAGTGACATGACGGCCAGGTCGCTGCAACCCTCAGAGGACATCCCAAGATTCGGCGGCCAATCAGCCCGCTCACCGTATTCTCCACCAGCCGGCCTGCCGTCCCAGCGGCCCGCCTCAGTGCCACTGCCAGTTCCTTAGACACCCTCAGTTGACGAGTGGGGAAATCAAAGTCCAGACCCTGAATCTAAGTTGAGGAACTTCTAGACCATCCTCGTAGTAGTCCACTTCCCTGAGAAGTTTTGGTCGGTCGTATGATCGAATTTTGGTATGCCAGAATCACTCACCCAGGAGCAGTTTGAATGTTTCCTCCAGACCCTCTGGGCAACTCACCTCCGTCTTCGCCACTAGAGGGTGACTTATCCTGGGATCCAAGAGCACCTCAACGGCATCGGCGAACAATGTCGCCTGGTTGACCTAGCCACACTCCCTGCGGTCCGACACCCTGAGTCACCTGGCCACCACAGGGCCCTCCAACAACAATGCGTTCGGAGGTTTCAAGTACTCCGCAGAGTTTTCGAGGAGGCTACCCCCCATGTGCAAGTCTGCACCTGGGGGCAGTACACTGCCCTCCTCTTCAGTGTGATTCTCCGGCAACCTGACTCACTTGGCAGTAGTGAGGGCATGCCCCCAAGAAGAGTGGCGGTCAACATGACCAATCTGACAGGAGAGTCGAATGAGCTGGGAATTCTCGATGAGGGCGTACCCCCTGAGGACGTGCTGCCACTAGACCCATCATGAAGGATTACTCACCAGCAGAGGAACCTTCTGGGTATCCCTCCACCCACCGAATCATTGGTACTGAGCCGGAATGTCAGTAAAGGAAAAGATCATGTTGGAGCTGTCAAGCACTCCAACCCGTCAGCCTCAGTGTAGAAGACGGAAGAGGATCCTAAGAAGGCCGCACTACGTCAGCAGCTTGCTGAGCAGAAGAAGTTAGTCGATGAACTTCTGGCTGAACGCATTGCAGAGCAGCGACCCGACTACAGTGATCTTAGGTCGGGGCAGCAGGGGCAGGAACAACTACCCCTCGGCGAGATTCTCCCAGGAAACCATGATCATGCCATATTCGCTGATAGGGCAGAATCCAGATCTCGTGGAAAGAGGGTGCGGTATGTTTCGTCAAACCCTCCTGAACAATGCGACCACCCTGGGAACCCCGTCTAGGCTCCTTCAGCCGCCCCAAGGGTCGATCCACCAGCCTCTCCAGGAGCCGCTGAGTTTGTCTACCGCGTTGAGGAGCCCGATAATGAGCTCGTGGTTAGGGATCCTCATCAGGACAAGGACCCGCATCCAGATGATCTAATGGAAGAACACATTGCCCACCTGGAATCTTTGGAAACATGACAAGTGGTTGTCCCACCTGATGGAAATCCATACCCGACATGGGTGGATGACATGTCGGCACCCCTAGGATTTGAAAACCCCACTTTCTCCCAATTTAATGAGACGGGGGACCTGCCGCAGCACCTGTACCACTTCAAATATAGATTTGGGCCTATGTTAGGGACTCTGGCGCAGCAGGAGGCCACCAAGCTTTGTTGCTTTGTTCAGACGTTGGTGGGGCTGGATTTTGTTTGTTACAGCCAGCTCCCTGTTGGATCTGTGACAAGCTGGGAAGACCTTCACAGGCAGTTTCTTTACCAGTTCAGCTCTACCACCAGGAACACAAACATCGCAGACCTCTTCAAGTGCAAGAAAAGGCCCGACGAGCAATTCGCTGACTTTATCGCTCGGTGGAAGGGGCTTACATACTCCCTTGACATGCTGCTGACTCAGGAGCAATTACTGACGATGTGTGTGGCGAATGTCAATATGGAACTGGTTCCCTCCCTGATCACTCATAATTATCCCATATGGTTCAGAGACTTATCAAATAAGGCCCAGCACCTTGAAGAATCCCTACAACAGGCTAGCCAGGCACGCCTGATGCCCCCTGCAATTCCAGCAAGAAGAGCTGCCAGAGCTGAGCCCGCCACTATGGGCCAGATAGAGGCCCCCAGACAGCTAGAATTGCTACCATTGGATCCAACTCCATAGCCTCACATAGGCCCTACACTGTGGGAACAGCTTCCTCCAGCCCAACAGCGTCCGCCCTAGAATCGACAGGCACTTCCGCGTAACGCACAGTCGCCGCCGAGGTGAGATAATAAAGTTCTACCCCCTCGGGAGGCTCCTCCAGCCCCCCGTCAGGGTCAGGATTATAAATCCCCCTTTCCAGACAGAAGGAATCAGACCTACTCATTCGATAAGGCTCAGGTCCCTGGCTACTTCTGAAGCTCCTTAGAGCATAGAATCGTACGATTTCTTGATTTCTGGAAGCCGGAAGAGGTGCATCTCACTAATCACCCCAACTACTGCCCTTATCAACGGATCCTGGGGCACACCATCAAACAATTATATGTGTTCAAGGACTAGCTCCAAGACCATATTAACAACAACATAGTCAGGTTGGGCCCAGCCCTGGCACAAATAGCGGGTGTCTTTGTAAGATCAGATAGCAGTACTAACGACGGAGGCGAGTGGCAGTAGGTTCATAACTGCGGGTCCTAGAAGTATAACGACTGGATGGCTCACATGTTGGTCACCCGCGCCCATGGAATTATTCCTGCATTCCTGAATCAGCTGGAGCCTTCAGAAGATGTGGCTACCACTTCTGCATCATTATCTCAGTCGGCCTATTCCCAGAAGAGCAAGCATCGGCGGCGCAAGAAGAAGAAACGCGCCCCTCCAATGTCATCGTCATCCCGCACTCTCGGTAAATTTATTCCCTTGAAGATGGGAATCCCTCCCAGAATCCGCCCAGTGGTGGATGATTCGTCAAATTACAGTCGAGGGTATGCTTCGGTTAACACCATCAAGCTGGTAAATCCCTATATAACTCCTGACGAGGGGGAGTGCCAGACGAACCTCTCCAATGTTCCCAGCCGACGCCAACTTCGGCGGAATCGTGGCCATATGGGTCGCCGGGGCACGTATGTTGGCACCTCCAGCCAGGTCGTGCATGCCACGGAGACCATACAACAGGTCCAGCGCAGAACTCAGCACGCGCAGCCTCTTTATCCGGTGTCGACAGGCCCACCTCCGCCACCGTTTGTGGTACTGGATCAGGCAGATCCACTTCATCCATGTCACAACCAGCTTCTCCCCGCTATAGGCCGATCTCAGTCGCCCGTTCCTCACCCGGCAGCTACTCTACGAGCGTCGACTAGTGATCAGTGGGATGTCCCCAGAACCAGTCAGCCGCTGATCAAGCCAGTAGGGTCCACCATGCCTCCAATCGCTGAGCAGGCTCCTGTAAGAATACGTTCACACCTGGCACGGAATTGTGATGTTCTGAAGCACCTCGACAGCATCCCAGGAAGGCTCTCCATCCTTGAAGCCCTTCTCATGTCGCCAGATATGCGTGAATCACTCGTCGAGACTTTAAAGAGCCCCCTCCAGTTTGAGATGGAGGTAGCAGTTGTAGAAGCCTTCCATGCTGAAGTAGTTGAGAATACCAAATGCCAAGTCATCATCTCATTCTCGAGAGAGGATGAAGGCTTCCCCATACAAAGGCACATCCACCCTCTATATATCACCAGCCAATTAAATGGCATGGAGGTTCACCGCTGTCTCGTTGACACTGGATCCGGAATCAACCTTATCCCGACACAGACACTACGGATGCTATGGCTATTCGTGGATGACCTGACTCCCTATGATTTAAGGGTCTAGGGATATGACAGGACGAAATAGATCATGGTCGGCAAGATCTATGTGAATACCCAGTTTGGTGGCCTAGTTGCTAGTACTGAATTTATGGTTGTCTCCCAGGACACAGCATACAATGCATTGATGGGTAGGCCATCGCTCCACCTTCACGCAGCCGTCCCCTCGTCATATCACCAATGCCTCAAGTACTCCCTTAATGGTCATGTAGGCATACTCTAAGGTGATGCATCTCCTTTCGCCTCTTGTGAAGCCCGCTACTTGGATGCTGATTATTACAAGAGCAAGGATAAGAAAGTCCAGGCGAGCGAGGTTGAGCCCGTTGCCGCTAAAACTGACCCTTGGACAAGCCTGAATGACGGCTATGAATTCCCAATCCATCGGTTGGAGGCTACAACCCCCAATATGGGGAAGTGTTTTGTCATTTCTGGGACAAGGGAGAATCATGCTCCCAAATCCAGGAAGTGTCATAAGATCACTTCGTATTCTTATACAAACCAGGATCCAGTGATCTCGGAGCCTCCCACTCCCATCAGGTATCGAGACGTCCGACTCATGGAAACAGCAGTCTGTCATACTTGTCTTTTTCACCGGGCTAGGATAAGTCGGCTTCGGCCGACAGACCACTACTGATTTGATATTATCAAGTGTGGCCCCTTGGGCCAAAGACCAGATGGGATCGGGTCGACAGCCTTCATAGCCATGGTCTCGGCAGTGCCATAGTGCCCTAATGCAATGACCATAGCCACACAAGCGGGTAGCAGCCTCCCATCAGGGTTTGGTAGCTCAGAAATAGCTTCCCCCGCAGAGGGTCCCTCCATAAGTGGAGAATAAGATATAGAGGCCACTCCCCCTACCTTTGAGAAAGGTCTCTTGGCCACAGTCGACGAGTTGGTACAGGTGAACCTCGTAAGCGAGGCCGATCCGAGACCCATATTGATCAGCATCACTATGTCCCCTGAGGAGGAGCAGCGGTACATGGAATTCCTCAAAAAACACTGTGATGTGTTTTCCTAGAGTTACGACGAGATGCCAGGACTAGATCCTCAGGTAGCCGTCCACCACCTCGGTCTTATGGCAAACCATCATGGGTTCAAGTAGCCTCCCAGAAAGATGCATCTATCTCACAGTGCCATGGTCAAGGCCGAAGTTGAAAAGATCATCAGAGCCAACTTCATTAAGGAGGTCCAGTACCCCAAGTGGTTAACCAACATCATGCCAGTCAGAAAGAAGAATGGTCAGATCAGAGTCTGCATAGACTTCTGAGATCTCAATCTCCACTGTCTGAAGGATGATTTTCCCCTTCCAGTGGCAGAATTTTTGATCGACGCTACGTCCGGATTCCAAGCCCTCTCCTTCATGGATGGTTACTCTGGATAAAATCAGATCCGAATGGCCCCCAAGGATGAGGAATCTACCGCTTTTAGGGCACCCTAAGGTACTCTCTGTTACCAGGTTATGTCATTCGGCCTGAAGAATGAAGGTGCCACCTATCTGTGGGCCATGCATCGCATATTCAAGCCAATACTGGGAACATTGGTGGAATGCTATGTGGACGACCTGGTAGTCAAATCTCTCCAGTTCCAGGACCATCTCAAGTACCTGGAGAAATTGTTCGGTTTCCTTCATTTCTGGCACCTGAAGATGAACCCGTTGAAGTGTGCCTTCGGGGTCACCTCCAAGAAGTTTATTGGCTTTATTGTCCGATACCGAGGCATCGAGATTGACCGAGATAAGATCAAGGAAATCAGCCAAATGCCTCCCCCGAGTAATATTCGGGAGCTTCGAGGTATCTAAGGCCACTTAGCCTATATACATCGATTCATTGCGAATCTGGATAGAAAGTGTAATCCCTTTTCCCGGCTCATGAAGAAAGGTTATGCCTATGAATGGGATGAAGAGTTCCATGATGCCTTTGAGGAGATCAAGCAATATTTGCTCCAGCCTCCGGTCTTGATGCCACCCGTCTCTGGGAAGCCGCTGATTATCTATGTCACCGCCCAGGAACGGTCCCTTGGCACCCTTCTCACCCAGAAGAACAATGAGGGGATGGAGAACAGCCTTTACTACCTCAACTAGATGCTCCTTGATACGGAAACCAGATACTCTGTCATAGAGAAGAGCTGCCTTGTGCTCGTATTTGCTGTGTAAAAGTTACAACATTACCTGCAGCACCATGAGGTACATCTAGTCTCTTGGGTAGACCTGCTGAAGTATATTCTGAATTGCCCCATGTTGACTGGCCGACTAGCGCAGTGGGCAGTGATCCTCCAGCAGTTCGACATCAGGTTCGTTCCCTAGAAGGCTATCAAGGGTCAGGCATTGGCATACTTTCTAGCTGCCCATACAACCTCTACGAACCAGTCTCTAGACCTGGATTTTCCTGACGAGGCAATCCTCTCAGTCGATCAAGTCGTCCCATGTTAGAAGATTCACTTTAATGATGCCTCCCGGAGCCCCACCGGTAGGAGACTCAACGATCCTAGGCTCAACAGAGTGGGCCTAGGTATCATCTTCATCACCCCGGCGCAAGCCGTTCTTTTGTACTCAATCATGTTTTCAAAAGGATGCACCAACAAGGAGGCAGAGTATCAGGCTCTCATTACTGGTCTCGAGCTGGCCCTTGAGATCGAAGTGCCCCATTTGCATTTGAAAGGGGATTCCGAGCTAGTCATCAAGCAAGTCAATGGCGACTATGTTGTCAGGAATCCAGAGCTCGTACTGTTGTTAGAATGCACTCTCTGGCTAATGGCCTAGTTCCCTTCTCGGCTAGTGGTTACCCTTGTCCCTCGGTCATAGAATGGTCGAGCAGATGCTTTGGCCATCCTGGCCACGTCGCTTACAGAGCCCGAACAAGATAATCTGATTATTCATGTGGCACACTGGAGAGTCATTGCTCCCGTCACCCCAGAGGATGGTGATGGACCGTAGGTAAACCATCTTACCATCGATGCCTCTATGTCAGGAACCCCGGGTTCTTCAGATGTGGTGGTCAAAGTAATTGCTGATTGGAGGACACCCTTGGTCGAATACCTCCAACACGGAAATCTCCCATCAGACCGGACCAAGCGTGAGCGAATCTGACACCGTGCATTGCATTTTAACCTTCATAGTGGTCCCAGCCTTGCGCAGATCCTCTATAAACATGGATTTGATAGTTTTCTCATATGTTTCCTTCAAGGAGTCGAAATTCCATAGGTCATGCAAGAGGTTCATGCCGGTTCCTGTGGTTCCCATCATGATGGGCCAAAACTGTCTCACCATATTCGAAGACTAGGGTATTTTTGGCCCTACATGATCCAAGAATGCATCAAGTTCGCCAAGAGGTGCCATGCGTTCCAAGTTCATGCTAACTTTGTGCATCGGCCACCGGAGCATCTCCATACTACCAAGTACTCTTTTCCCTTTTCAGTCTAGGGGTTAGATGTCATGGGGTCGTACCCACCGGCAAAGGCTCGCTAATACCGGTTTATCTTGACAGATATGGATTTCTTTTCCAAGTGGGCGGAGGCAATTACGCTCAAGAAAGTTAAGGCCCATTCTATCATCGACTTCATGAGTTCCAATATCATCTATCGATTTGGGGTACCTCACGCTGTCCTCACCGATAACGGAACCAACTTCCGGGCAGTCGAGCTGAAGAAATTGTACGCCACGTACAACATTCGCTCCAACCATACCTCCTGCTATCACACTGAAGCAAATGGCCAGATTAAGGCGTTCAATAAAACCCTCTCTAACATTATGAAGAAAATGGTTGGTTAGAACAAGAATAGTTGGCCGGATAAGCTCCCCAATTCCATATGGGCTTATCGGACGATGACCTGTAATTCCACCCAGGTGACCCCATACTCCCTGGTGTATAGAACGGAGGCTGTCCTTCCCATCGAGATTCAATTTCCTTCACTGCGCACAGCGATATATGACCAGAAAGCACCAGATAGAGTTGATTAAATCCTTCTAGATGAATTGGAAGCACTTTATGAGAATAGGCTTCACGCCTTGCACAACCTAGAGAGGCATCAGAGAAGGATGGCTCGTGCTTTCAAAAAGAAGGTTCGCCTCCGCTCTTTCCTACAAGGTGACTTGGTGTTAGACCTTAGAGTGCCAATGATCCCTGGAAGGAAACCACCCAAGTTGGAACCCAAATGGGAAGGGCCTTTCATTATTCATAAGGTTTATCCCAATGGAGAATATTCCCTGGTGACCATGGATGGTGAGCGTATAACTCCTCCCACCAATGCCAAGTTCCTCAAGCAATACTTTGCCTAGTGACTTGGTCTTGCATGACCTTAAACTATGTTTGGTCCTACATTCGGTCCCCTATGGTCCTTCATGACCTTAAACTGTGTTTGGTCCTACATTTGGGCCCCTATGGTCCTTCACAACCTTAAATTGCGTTTGTCCTACATTCAAGCCCCTATGGTCCTGCACGACCTTAAACTACATTTGGTCCTACATTCGGGCCCCTATGGTCTCGCGTGACCTTAACTGCACGCTCATCCCACATGATGTTAAACTGCAAGCTAGTTAGGCCTTCCTGACCGAGTCCCGGCCTCATGCCCCTTGGCCTTCTTGGGCTCCAGCCCCAGTTTTTCATGGAGTGTATGGTGTGGTGTGGGATTATGTCCTCATCCACGTTGGGTTGTATGTCGTGTCATACACCCCCCTTTTATAGGGTATCTTATCCTTGGGTGTCTTCAAGAACTAAGTATGGCTTGATTCCCATCCTTATGGGATACGTACGACCACCTGAACATCTAGATATTAGGTTCATCTCCATATCTTAAGAGATCTCCCTGATCTCTCAGCCACCTAGGCCCCTCGGACTATCCCTCTCCGCGAGGGGGATATATAGGTGTGGTATAGGGTTTTTGGCTCCATGCCCCCTTCTCCTGGGAATCCTCCATCTTTTGGCCGCCCTCAAATTGAGTCCCTCGACTCATTACAGTGGTCTGCCAATGTGTTTGGAGTACTCAGGTCTAGGACCTGGAGTGTCAGATTCAGCTTAGGCAAGTTCCTTCCACTTGTCAAGCTTCATGTTTCCCTTCATTTGGTCCCCATTATCTCTCACACCCAAAGGGGCCCCTAAAACAGCCTGGATACCACGCCTTAGGGCTCTCCTACTGTTATGGGCCAACGCCCCTGAGGGTCTTGGATGAAAAATTGGTTCAAATCTCGCATTGCGAACATGGTCAGTGGTCGATGCTCATTTGTTTGTCCCCATTTCAGGATAACGTGATGGGATGCTGTATTGCGAACATGGTCAACAGTAATCCCCCATCGTCACGCCAACCCCTTCAAGCCTTGAATGTTGGTTGCATGATTCACATTATGTTCCACCCCATCATGCTCAGGTGGAATCTCGACACTCTTGGCATTATCCCCCAGTGCACCTTCGCACGTCAAGGGGATAAAGCTGCAATACGGTGTCCTTCGGGGCTCCCACGGTCCGAGCTCTAAGACCATAAACTAAGATCTTCATTAAGGGATATGTGTAGCTCAATCATCATCCCCATAGGATATGTGGAATCACCCGAACATCGTGCTTACGGGTCTAGCTCAGCTGGGAGCTAGTCTCTCCTGCCCCTTGGCCTCTTGGCCTGAGGCTCTTTTCCCAGAGGTGCACAAAGTGGTGATCTGGACCTCGTCCACATTCATGTCGGGTATGTTTTAACATTTCATGCACATTCTTACATGTCCAAGCCATATGACTTTAAATTGTGCTGTTGGGCCCTACCACATGACCATAAACTATGATGATATCGTCTCGGCCGCACGACAAAAAACAACACTGCATTGTGATGACCACATCATAGACGACATCATGTTGGGTATCGGTAATTTACCATACCATTTGTCAATACCAGTATACGGCTTGATAATTATGGCGATGCCAGGAATTTCTACCCTAGGTCAGTCTCTCCACAAAAGAAAAAACATTCACCTTAAAGGAAAAACAAGATACATCAAATGCCGCTTCTTTTGGTGCGAGGGCTAGACCCACACGCCCCTTTCATCCTTTGTACAAGTACCTTACCATGTTCTTCCACCCTCCAAGAACTACATATGGATTGATTCTCATCCTCATGAGATACGTAGGAGTGCCCGGACACTTCCCCACGGGCCCAGCCTAACTTTCGTGTTCGGTCCCTTGACCGGAACACTTCCCTGGGGAACACATGGTAAGTAGGGCTTCTATCCTCACCCACGTTGGGTTTTGTAACCACCTTACCATTTGTCTCCTGCTCTCCTTACCCATCCTTGGTCCGAGTTCTAAGACCTTAAACTAAGACCCTTTCCAGAACTACATGCGGCTTGATTCCCATCCTTATGGGATACATAGGAATGCCTGGACATTTCGTCTCGAGTCCAGCCCCAGAAATCACAAGTCTACACCCCCCCCCCCTCACTGTCATCCCCTTGGCCTAACTTCTCGTGGAATTGTGTAACTGCAGCATTTTCCTCGAGAAAATTTGGGATTCCCCATAATGACATTGAGAAGAAAGAGTTCCCTCATCACAGAGGTCCTGTCTAAAAGTAGGGATGGTCCATGATCAGATTGATGTGTCTGCCTAATTTACTTCCACCATGGTGGAATAATCTTGGGAGTGTTGGATTCCATGTGAACAAACCACCACTTCACTTTCCATGTTTTGCGTGCCTCTTTATTCGGATCTTCATCCTCTTTCACATTTAAAGGGACCCCCTAACAGTATGGATGCCTAACCTATGGTCCGCCTACTGTCCTGGGACAACGTTTCAAAAGACTGATCATATCTGGAGGGACCCCCTAACAGTATGGATGCTCGACCTATGGTTCGCCTGCTGTCCTGGTCCAAATTTATAGAAGACTGATCGACGAGATTTGATTTAGGCCCCGTGTTGCGAACATGGTCAGTGTTCGGCCATCATTTATTTTCCCCATTCCAGGCTAGTGCAAGGGGGATGATGTGTTTCAAAAACATTCAACAGTCATCCTTTATTACTATTCCCCTCCCATAGTGTTCCAAATTTGGGTAACGTGATTCACATTTCTCATTCTCTTATGTTTGGACTGATTCCAATGCCCCTGGCATTGCCCCGCTCATGCACTATAGCACATTGAGAAGATGATACATCGATTGGTCTAAGGTCCTCTTCATTTGGATGGGCCTCCCCCTTCTCCTCGGAAATCCAGGTTCAAATTTTGAATGCCCGAAGCTTGGTTAATTCTCCCATGATCAAACGAAGTTATAGTACAAGCCTCCTTTGTTTCTCACGGCCAACGTGAGCTTAGGGATGGATTGCTATTTATTTCAGTATTATGGTTGAGCATGATAAACCAAATGGAAAAGTATGTTAGGAAAAAGGGAAAGAAAATTTTTTTATACATACAGTTCAAAATAACAAAAA
Source organism: Viscum album (assembly GCA_963277665.1). Lineage (NCBI taxonomy): Eukaryota > Viridiplantae > Streptophyta > Magnoliopsida > Santalales > Viscaceae > Viscum > Viscum album. The sequence continues at coordinate 108,852,528 of OY728135.1, forward strand.
TCAGTAAAGTGGGACAAGTGTATGGGTGTGGAAAAAACAGGGCCCCTAAGGTTCAGCTTCCAGGATAGATCTCCACAACGCTACCACCTTTTGTCTGGTGGCCTCTAGGACCGCCTCCCATCCCCTGATAACTCTTTCTTCATTGGTAGCCACGAAGCACAGTTCGTTGTCCCTGGCCTGTGCCCGTGCCTGTTCATCTTAGAACTCGGTTATCTGACGGCTCGCTTCTATGAGTTGATCTTGAGCATCCAATAGCTGGGTCCTCAACTAATCCACAAGCTCAGAGCAGTTTGCAATGAACAACTCATGCTCCTTTGCCTGTTCCTCAAGGCGTCGGACCTCCTGCTCTGCCCTCAAGAATTCCTAGGTACTCACTGACTCCTCCTAGCACCGGATGACGTCGGTGTGCCGGCTGCTCTCATGCATCTTCTTGCCCATGTACTCACGGACCGTTAGATGTAGGCGTTGAGCATCTGCCCCTCCGACACAGAGGAAGCACAGCCAAGTGTGGAGGTACCCCATCCGCTTCAGCCATTCCCCCTGGGGCTGATTGAGAAAATGTCGGATGCACTTCCATCCCTTGCATCGCATCATTCGACTCTCCTTAACCGCTTCCGAATCTGAATTGTCAATTTCTTCAGGATCAGTAGGCTGAGAGACAGGTAAGAGAGCCAACAGGGCAGCAGCAGGGTCTTCCTCAGATATTCCTCCTGGGGGAATAGGCTCGTTAGCATCTGGGTGACCCTCCTCTCTCCCCTCAGTCCTGGTAGTTCCCGCGTCGATTTCCGACCCCGCACCGACGGCAGCACCACCGATGTCTGCTTCTCCCTGTTCACCAATTGTCAGAGCCAACTTAGTTTGAGAGGTATGTTCTGGATGGTGCGGCATGTTCACCATCGGAACACTAACAGATGGTCCGGGCTCAGCAGCCCGACGAGCCTCCAGTGTCGTGATCACTGTATAGAAAAGGAGAACCCTTATCAGTTGATTCCTCCGACAGTGAGTACCGGTATCAAAGTAAGGAACTTAAGGGAACCCAAGGAATCATCCTCTAGTGCTCTAGCCACTACAGGAGCTCTCGTGGAGAGGTATCCCTCATCACTTGTCAGCTCGATAATGAGTGTCGGTGCCCTACCTTGCCCTATTGACGCTTCTTCCCCTCCTTCGACCGGAAAAGCTTGGTTAGCACCGATGTGATCCTGAGTAAGATTAGGAAGGTGGGTTAAGGGTTTCAAGGAAATTGAATGAAAGGAGAAGGATGGATAAGGGTTGAAACATACCTCGAGTATCTTAGTTAAATCTATTTCAGAGCTGATGATCTCACCGCTCTTCTGGAGACTCCCTTGTTGGGACGCCTCCTGCAACCCTTCACCTTCAGGCTCTTCTCCTCCTTCACCGTCCCCTTCTCCTTCTACCCACTCTCATGTTTCATCACCCTCCGACTCCTCGTCACTGTCATCTTCCCCCGGCAGCATCCTTTCCGGATCATGCTCATGGCTGAGAAACACCTTCACCAAGAGAGGTGGCTCCACACGTCTACCCTGTTGGCGTGCGTATGTGTCCATGGCCATCAGGTATGCATGCCATTGGTGGAATTACACTCTATCGGTGACTCAGAAAAGCCTGACTTTCGGCATCTGGATCCCTTCTTGCATTATTTTTTGCCAGAGGGATTCAGAACTCATTGACTATCATAGGGTTATCCAAGCCGACCACAGTGCAGGGAAGACAGAATCCTAGGAAGGTTGAAGCAAATATATTATTTGCATCCTAGGGAGTTCTTTGGCCGCCCCGTGGGGCCCTCCTCTAGTCAACGAGGGTGCATCCACGACATGTGATTCCCCCACTACTAAGGTCTCGGCCTGTTCAGGCCCCGTTTCCTAAGGCGCTTCTGGTCCTCCTCCTCTAGCGTCACCCTGCCTACTCCCTCGCCGCCGAGGTTCCGCACTGATGACCTTGAGATACCAGACTCACTTCTACAGAAGCCCCTCAGGGTATACTATGGTCCAATGTTCGGCATACTCAGTTGAGAGGCCCGCGTTGACTCCGGTGGGAGGAAAAGTGATGATGTCGTCGGAGCCGTAGGTTGTGAACATCAGCCATAGCTGACGAAGAACACAGGGATGCCTCTCCTCTCAGACATATGTGTATAATTTCTTTGGCATTCATTGGAGGCATTCGAACTGCCTAGAGAATAGGGATGGCACATAAGGCTCACAGAGAATCTTCCCATCAATCTGGGCCACAAGCACCCCTCCTCTAATGCTTTGGAAGTACTCATTCTGCTCCAGCGAGCCTTGCCCATCGTCTATCAGCTGACCAGTTGGGGTAGGTAATGGGACGAAGTCGAAGTTTCCATAGTTACCAATCCTGATATTTACCCCCTCTTCAATGAGCGTCATTGGCATGACCCCGGCAATATTCAGCAGAGAGGGTCGCAGGCCATTGCCCGGGGGACAAATGGCACTTGGGAAGGTGTAGCCACCACAGTCAGCCGCAACCCAGCCATGGAAGATCTAGAAGGGGCCACATAACCTCCTAGGCGATCCCCCTCTCGAGACACATCCTAAGATTTCCTACAACTGAGTCAGCATGGGGACCCCCAGGTTGAACCTCTTGTTGGAATCCATGATGCCCGTTATCACCAGAGTCACTGGACGGACGCCCATCCAGGCGTCCCGTACCGGCAAGAGCTACCCGCTCAGGAAGGTGGCAAAGAATCCGGCGTACCGGACATTCAGGTCCTGGGCCTCATTAATGTTGTAGCCCCATGATTGGTATTTCCCGCCTCCAGGGTCCTCCAGTAGGATCCGCTCTTTCCCCTCTGAACCGCGGTTGGACACCGTTTTCCCTGCCCTGGAATCTTGACCTCTGGGTCCTTCTCCAATAACAGGCTAAACCAGTCCTTGTAGGCCATGTCCTTCAAGAAGTCCTTGACCTTCATCCTCTCCTTGGCCAACTCCAGCAGGTTCCATGTCAGTATGGGGGTTCAAGACCTATCACCCCAGATATTCATCGGCGGGAGGAACTCGTCATATTGATGGCCCCCCAGAGGGATGCCTCTGATGTAGTAGATGTCCCAGAGACTGAAGTCGACTTCCCCATGGTGAATATGGAATGTGTTGGTATCAGGGGACTACCAAGTGAACAGCTCTGGTCCAAGCTCAGGCTGCCGGTAGAAGTGGAACTGCGATGTCCACACCGCCTCGAACAGACCGATGTGCCGCAGCTCGGCCCCAAATTGGTCGCATGTGTGGCGAACCCAGTACACCCAGGCCCACTCTCTAGTAATGTTTCCTCCAAAATGTAGATCCTAGTCCTGCAGTTATCCTTTGGTCTCATCAGTGATGCTCTAATGGAAAGTTCTCGCGTAGAGGGCTGGTGAGCTCTCTGCAACGGGATCACCCCCAGTAATGGTCCTGGTCCTGGGATTCAAGACTTATACATCCATGTCCCTAGTTTCTCTAGTAGTACGACCATTATTGATGATGTTTTATCGAGGAAGGTCATCTTCGTGGGTCACCCATGACCGCGGTGTATCAACCTCGAAACTCAGCAGGGGAACCTCCTCCAGAATGATGAAGTCCCACAACAGCAGATTATCAGACAAGGCGTACTCTTTTGGGCAGGAGTTAGCATGTTGAAGAGGGTGTGGTTATTGGAGACAACCCTCTTTGCACCATAAACCTCTAGGTTCGCAGCCATCTCATCCCTGTGAGTAGCGGCTTCCCCCTCATCAGCACGGTGGGCGGCCATCTTCTTCCAACTAAGTGTTTCGGGAGTTGGGCGCGAAATCGGGAAGGTTGGGCGCGGAATCTGGGATTCTGGTGCGTAAAATCAGTGGGTTGCATGAAATTTCAGAGCGTTGCGTGAAAAGTACGAGGTTTGCGTGTAAAATGCCGCTAAATCTCGGTGGGATTACGCGTAGCCAAGTGGTTTTCATGCAGGAGAAGAATCAATTTCGCACACGAGAGATCAATGCTTATCATGCGAGAAACGTCGTACGGAGCATGGGACCCGTGGAGGCTTTTATAGGGTAAGTTGAAGTTTTGCACCCACGTGAAAAGAGAATTCCGCGCCTGACCGGGTTTTTTGGTTCATGCGAGTTTTTTCATGCCCGGGGCCCACAAGGCTCTGCATTTCGGTGTTTCCCTTAGAATCTGATCGTTGCAACCTCTCGTCGATCCAATTCTGGGGGGGGGAATTTGTAGATGCTGAAAAGTGCGTAAGTGCTGGAGAAAGTTCTGAAATGAAAACGTGAAGTCATATTTGGACCTGGAGGCATGGTCTAGAGGGCCTAGAGGTGCTGCGCGAAAAAAATGTGAAGAGTGAGAAAAATATATATCTCGCACGGAAGGTATCGGGATTCGCGAAAAGGGTTGGAACCGGCGTGAAATAATTTCACGCTCGTGCCCCCATGCGGTTGATATTTCATGATGTCGCCTCCATCGCGCAATTATTCCATGCAGCACTATATTTTGCACCTCAGGTTGCCTATAAATAGAAGGATACCCCCTTCCTTTTCAGGGCTGAAGAATTCGAACCGCCTTTCTTGCACATAATTGGAATTCCACGCGCACGCAATATGGACTTCAGGTATGGTTCTTTTTCAAGCCAAGTCGCCCTGGGATCCGCCTTCACGCGAGATCCCCCTGGGTTAGACTAAATACCAACCCCCTTCGGGGTCTACCCCTTGCGCACAATTCCTTCCATTGCACATAGGCCGTCCAGTTGTGTGCAATCCCTGCATTTGAGCACCCCCTGTCCTTACGCACATCCCTTGTCGCCTGCGCGTAATTCTGCCCCTTGTGAGAAATCCCTTCGAGTCATGCGCAAAGCCTCAGCCCCCCTATTTCGCACAAGGAACACTGATTTCGCGCCACCCCGAGGATTTCCGCACTGGGCTCCCTTTATTTCATGTATCACCAAGGGCTATGCACAATCCCTCAGCGCCCATCACCTCGGTGCTCCTAGGCACCCCCTTGCGCGAACGCCCGATGCCCTCCTTCTAGGTGCCATTCGCTGGTGTCTTGTGCACCCCGGGCATCCGTATCATACATGGTTTTCCCGTAAGACCTTCTAGGCTTGTACGAAGAAACTTCAAAGTCCCTTGGACAATCCTTCCCATTGTGTTGCTCCGCCTCATGCTTCTTCGCATAGGTACGCTAACGGCTATTGCTTCTTCACATAGTCACGCTAACGTGGACCCCTCGATAGTTCGCCCCATGAAACCCCCCCATTACGGCCTTTCTGATGCCTTCCCTTCCACAAGGGGTAGAGGGCACCGGTTATGTAAGTCCTAGGGGTGCGGAGCCAACCCCCCTCGTCCGAGCTGCAGGACATTAAATTTCCAAGCACCTCATCCTCAACACATGACGTTAAACTGTGACCTAGCCCCATGCCTCGCACGTAGGGTCCCCCCACCTCGGATATTCTCCACACCCGCTCATCTCCAGGGGATGGGATCACCCCTCATAGGGGATGATATCCTTCTTATCGTAGTGGCGTTTTTCCGCGGGGAAGGGCATCCACCTTGGTGTAAGCCCCTATCCTTCCTTACACGATTCAACGCCCCTGTTCCTCCTCACTTCCTTGGTGCAAAAGCCAGCCAAGGACGTGGTGGGGAACGGTGCTACCTCCTTTCATCTTCGGTCCCCAAGGCTAGAGGAGGGCATGATAGGGAACGGGGATCCTCCTTTCTTTGGTCCTAAATCCTCTCCCACTGTGCTTTGTCGCCCTCGGGCCTCTATCCTAGAGTAAGTCCCAGCACCATGGGCCACTCAACGTGTAAGCCCCTCTTCGCTTCCCACAAACGCACCCTTCTCGACGTGATCTTCAAGTCCCTACAGCCTCCTGTTTCTCACACTGAGCATGACTCTCGTGATCTTAGAGTGGGAATCAACCATGACACACCATGGGCCTTCTCAGAGCATAAGCCCCAAATGCCCCTGTCCCGCATGATGTTAAACTGTATACCCGAACTACGGGGACTTTGATCCATGCTAAGGCATGGTACGTAGGAAGCCTCCACGAGGTTCAAGCCCCACCACCTTGGGTTATCTCAGAGCGTAAGGCCCATCCATCTCGAACTATGGGGACTTTGATCTATGCTAAGGCATGGTATGTAGGAAGCCTCCACGAGGTTCAAGCCCCACCACCTTGGGCCGTCTCAGAGCGTAAGCCCCATCCATCACAAACTACGGGGGCTTTGATCCATGCTAAGGAATGGTACGTAGGAAGCCTCCACAAGGTTCAAGCCCTACCAACTTGGTCCATCTCATAGCATAAGCCCCATCCATCCCGAACTACGGGGACTTTGATTTGTGCTAAGGTATAGTACATAGGAAGCCTCCACGAGGTTCAATCCCCACCACATTGGGCCGTCTCAGAGCGTAATCCCCATCCATCCCAAACTACAGGGACTTTGATCCATGCTAAGGCATGGTACGTAGGAAGCCTCCACGAGGTTCAAGCCCCACCAACTTGGTCCATCTCAGAGCGTAATCCCCATTCATCCCGAACTACGGGGACTTTGATCCGTGCTAAGGCATGGTACGTAGGAAGCCTCTACAAGGTTCAAGACCGACAAACAATTATCCCCAACCGTCTCCGTGTCGATGTGCCAAGCCCCATTACCACCTTGGGCCGCCTCAGAGTGTAAGCCCCAATCCATCCGAACCCTAGGTCCCCATTCACTTCAGTTCTCCATCACCATGGGCCGCCTTAGAGTGTAAGCCTCATTCTGGTCTCGCATGATGCTAAATTGTATCAGCCACCTGAACTATAAAGACTTTGATTCCCTGCCATGGGGATACATAGGAGTCCTCCACGAGGCTCAAGCCCATCACTCATGTCTCATCCTGATCTCTCCCTCGAGGCCACGCATCTCGGGAAGCTCATGCCCTAACCCAGAGGTTTTACTTCCTCTGGGTCCTATCTATGTGTTCATTCTCACGGGTCGCCTCTCCAGGTGCCCCATCATCTCACCGAACTATGCGGGCTTTGATTCCCTTCCACGAGGATACGTAGGAAGTCTCTTTGATACCCAATCCCAAAACCACCATCCATCCTGATTCTTATCCAGGACGCCACATCCCGGTGGGATCATGCCACTTCACTCCTCATTCCCCCCACAGCATTTGGGAAGTCGCCCATGTGTTGGCCCCAACATCGGTGTTCCCTCCAGGGGGTTCCTCAATCTGATCCACTCTAGCTAGTGTTCCGATCAGTCTGATCCATCTCCACTGGATGTTAAACTTGCGGCATACCCTGTGTTAAACACGGGAAGCTGAGGAAAACCTCAGATACATGCCTATGGCATACAATTCCCCGCGTTCGATGTGGGATTCCTCGGGCTTCTGCGCCCTTGAGAAGCCCTATGATAAGGGACAAAATAAAGACATGCCAATTCCCCAGCATCAATACACGCCAGTGATGCCCCAATGCGACTGCTCTCCTCACTGAAGGTTGCTTCCCTAACCGGACCCCTTGGAAGGCCCTGATAAAAGCAGCATAATTAACTTGTGTCCATAAAGATATGGCGCCAGGAAGAGCTTCACGAACTACGTTTTAAATCTATGAGGGAGACCCGAACTAGGTGACGAGCTCTGAGGAGGAATCCACAGAAGGAAGAAACAACATCCCATCATCCAATTTTGATCAAGGATCAGACGTCCCTGAATAAGGAGCAGATGTTGCCCACCTTTGGAAAGCAGGAATGCGGGGTAACAGTAGCACGTCCTCTACGTGACGGATGCGCGCGCCCTGGCGAAAGCGTCGGAAACACACATGATGTGTGTTCTTGAGTCACATATCATGTGTTATTATTTTTGTTTGTGGGGTTGAATAAGTTGGTTACACAGCATGTGTGTTTATGTTACAACTTGTATAACCACACAGGGTGTGGTTGGGGGTATAGATAGACACCCTGCATGCTAGATCACATGGTCGTGTAATGTACATAGATAGAGTCCATGTTTATTACATAGATAGTGGGTGTGTTTGGTGTTTGTCTTGTACCTATGTAAGGTACATGGATTTGTACACCATATGGGAGAAACACCATGTTTGTTCAAAGAACAAAGTGTGGTCGAGGGTTTTTCATGTCAAGTTGGGTTGAGAAACATGGGTGTGTACCCCATGTAGTGTACATTCCATGTACTTTAAAAAGTACATACCAAATAGGGCCATAATAAATATCCACTGAGGATTGATTGTGGTACACACCATGAACCTGAGGTACAGAGCATGCAATTCATCCTTAGAGGTGGTTCATAGGTTTTTCACCCTGGATTCAGAATTGAACTTGCTAGTAGTCCATTCAGATTATTTTTCCATGTAGATCATGTTGGTGGAATCCTTTTGTAATAGAGAGGCAACATGGATGGGATTTGGAATGGTTTGAGGTTTAATATAAGGATTTCATTTAGGTTTTGGTTTAAAATCATCATACAGGTTGTGTTGTGAGATATGAGGCCCAGATGAGGTTCGTGAGCTTCTTGATCACCTTGGCTTGAGGTTTCCAAGTGAATTTGGTTATGGATTCCCTTGGATGAATCCTGGAAGTTAGGAATAGGTGGCTTCATGGATGAGCCTTATTAGTCTTTTTCTTGAGGTTTAGATTCATTTGTGGTACTTATAAATGGATTAGAGCCTTCAGGATGAGTTCACATCATGGGATGTTGGGTGAAGTTGGGTGCTATTGAGAAGAGTTTGAGATATGTGAAAGGGAACCAGTTAAGTATTCTCTTATGGTCATAGTGATCTTTGGGTTATGGGTTGGGAAGCTGGCTAATGTTTCTTTTGGTGGTATTGGGATAAGATTTGGTTTTTATAGAGAAGCCCCATGTAGGGTGTCCTTTTGAGCTAAGTTTTTGGGGACCATAAAGGGTTCCCCATTATTTTTTGACATATAAGGTTGTCGATGATGGTTTTAGTGGTTTTGGTTATTGGGTTTGGGTGTTAGACAACCCTTATTCTTGATGTTTTCGATTGGAGGTTTTTGGGTATTCTTGTTCCACACCATATTAGAGAGGAGACCTTTGGGATAGTACCAAACTGATTGTTGGTCCCCCAGCTTGGTTCATCTCCCCGGATATGGGTAGTAGACCATGGTGGTGTTTTCACTCTTGAGGCCCAGTATTGAGTTTGGGACTAGTCATTCAATGTTTTGATGATAGGTCAGATACAAACTTGTTACTATTGTAGGACTTCTGGGAGATATATAGGTTCTTTCATGTAGGTCAAGATCTTCTATCACCATTTCAAATTGTTCGATTGGAGTCCTTGATCCTAGAATATTCTCTTTTTTGTTTTAGATTCCCTGGAAGGATCCTAGGGTCTGACATTCATTTCTATCCTTGTTTTGGATGTTTATATATCCTTATTGATCTAGAGGGCATGATAGATGTTTTAGTTAGGTGAATTACATTCTATAATTCCTCTGTCTTAGGATAGATTGAGGGTACATTTACCTCATGTATTTGGTAGGAACTCAAGGTTCATAGTTTTATTTTCTTTGTTTATCCATTTTATTTTTTATTTTAGTCACATGGTTTTTTTATTTGAGTAGTATTTATTTGTCATTATTGGAAACATAACAAGTGTCATTCACATGTTATGAAAACATATGTTAGGACCACCATTGAGGTTGTCCTAGTGAGATTTATTTCTCACCCCATGTATGTGAGTATCTATGTCTTTGGGCCCTCTCTGTTAGTTAGTTGCCTCTAGAGTATGGGGAGGTGTGCTTGAAGTCATATTATGATTCAGATCTAGTGATATATAGGGTTAACCAATTCTGGTTCATTAGAAATTAGTATCATATAATTATTTTACTTATTTTATTATTTTTGGAGTTATTATATTGGTGGTCAAGAAATGTGTCGAAGCTTGTGATGGATATTTGACTGGTGCATCATGAACCCCTTTTCTGGTAGTGTTTCTATGTTACCAGGGTTATGGGATTACTATTCTTGGTTTTTGATGTTATGGTTCTGTGATTTTCACCTTGAGAGATGCACTTGAGTTTTTTGATTTATTGATTTAGTATTTATGATTTGTTGTATCTTGGTCCTCTTTCAAGATCCATGAGTTCATGCATCATGATAGGAACAAAGGATCCTCCTTAAATTTTTCTATCTGTGTTTGGTTTCATTAACATTATAGGTTAAGATGTTTAAAGTTTCAAAAATAATCTATATGGCATTGTTCCATATAGCTTCTTTGTGGAATTATACTCAATTGAACTATGAGTATTTTTCTTCTGATGATATTCCATGTGGATCCTATGATTATATATTCTCTAGTGTAGAAATGAAGTACCTTCATCGAGTGATGCATGGAGGCCCATGTGGGTTGGTGTGGGATTTTTGATTTCATGTTTTGATGGTTGGATCAATGGAGGCAAGGATTCATGAGAGATTTTTTTATTAGGGTCGAGAATCCATGAGGTTGTGGTTTCTCTAAGAAGTTTTGTGTTTAACATTAGGTTTTTTAATTATTTAGAGGTAGAGAACAGGGAGTGCTCTTGGTTTCCTGGTTGGCTTGAGAATGATTTTTTGGTGGATTCCTACCCCTAATTATTTCTAGTTGTACTTTGGGGGGAATGGTTAGGAACTCTTGGTTTTAGATCAATTCTTGGGTGGAGGGAAATCAATTGGTTTAATATTTAGTTAATTAAATATTTTTTATTTGAAAATATTCATTTGGGGATATCTTCTGTTTGAATACTATGATTGATATTTTAACTCTACGGTTGATTCTGTAAATGGGGGTTTTCCTAAGAAATGCATAAACTCTCTATGGTCACTAAGGATAGGCATGGGCTCCCTTTTCACTTTCTTTCCCTTTTTAACTTTTTTTCTCCTCCCATTTGGATTCATCCATACAGGGATCCTTCCCCACCCCCACCCCTTTGGGTCATGCTCGAATTATAGAGAAGTGTGGGAGAGTGAGATAAATATCACACTAGGGAGCTCGTTTGAGGCTAGATCTAGGTATGATGGCAGCATGGCATGGATCTGAGATTGATGTTTTGACATTTAATGCTTAAATTTGGGCCCTTATTTACGTTATTTTCAACAAATCTTTATATTTTTGTTGGTTTTTATGTTTTAATCTTTTTCTTGGTTATTGGGGGCCCCTAGAGGGCCAATCTAAATGTTATTTATAGAAATTTAGGGTTTCAAGGTCTTTAGACTGTTTTAAATTTATTAAACCCCAATCACATGGCATGTATTCTTGATTCACATGTCATTTATTCTTATTTTTGGTTGTAGGGTTGAAGATGAGGGTCACATGTTGTGTGTTTTTGAGACACATCATGTTAAGCCACTCGAGGTGTAGTATGGGGCATGGCTAGAAACCCTGTGTGTTGGATCACATGGTCATGTGATGTAAATAGCATGATCCCATGTGTTGTGTATGACTAGAAGCTATATAGGGTACTTTTCCTAACCCCATGTAGGGTATATGACATAGTACCCCATGGGGGAGACACACCGTTTGTGTTTGGTGGACATTGTATTGTCAGGCATTGTACACACCATGTTGGGTTGAGGAATATGAGTAGTTACACTATGTAGGGTACATACTATGTATAGGGTAGGCATTCTATGTACTTTGAAAATTACTCAATGGTTTAGGCCAAAATACATGGGTTAGGAGGATTGTTTCAGGTATACTCTGTGTATATACAGTACACCCCATGTACTTCCTCTTAGCATGAGTTTTGCTAGTTTTACACCCTGGAGTAAGAATTGGACTTGGGAGTATTCCATTTGGAGATTTTTTCCTTTTATATTTTGATATTGGAATCCTTTTATCATGGATAGGCCATCTAGGTGTTGTTTTTTATGGTTCATGTTTTAGTAGTAGGATTCATTAGAGGTTTTGGTTTATAATCCTCATGTAGGTTGGGTTGTGAGATATGGATCCTAGGTGAGGGTCATGATTTTATTGACTACTTGCACTTGAGGATGACAAGTGAGATTTTATGGGGATTACATTGGATAAATATCAGAAGGTGATATCATGTGGCTTTATGTATGAACCACTTTAGTCATTTTCTTGAGTTTTATATTTAGTTATTTGTGTTTCATATCGATTACAGACTTTGGGCTGAGTTGGAATCATGGAATGTTGGGCATAACTGGTTTCCATTTAGTAGAGTTTAAGATAGGTCCAAGGGACCTTTTTGAGCTTTCCCTTGTGGGTATGGTAATCTTTTAATTTTGGTTGAGGAGGCCGGCTAACATTTCTTTTGAAAGGCTTGGCCTAAATTTTGGTTTTACTATAGGATCCCCCTATAAGGTGTCCTACATGAGCTGAGGTTTTAGGGACCATGGATCATGGCATATTCTTTGTTGGCCTAAAAGGTGGTCAATACTTATTTCATCAGTTTTTTTTTTGATGGTTTGGGGTGTTATCCAACCTTGGTTCTTGAGATTTTGGCATAGAGTTTTGAGGTTATTATTGTTAAGGACTAGATGAGATAGGAGACCTTTGGGATAGTAAAAGACTGGGTATTGACCCTAAGATTGATTTGGATACTCTACTCTATTGGTTGGTTGTTCTGATGTGGGTCTAGGGAGATAATTAATGATAATGATGAGTGCATCCCCCTAGTTTAGTTGATCATCCTAGATAGGGGTACTAGACCATGGAATCATGTTCACTCCCTATGCCCGATATTGAATTTTGTCCTGGTCTGGTGGTGTTGTAATGATAGGTAAGATATATCCCAATTAGTACTGTAAGACATCTGGGAGATGGATAGGTTCTACAAAGGTTGATAGGATTTCATATAACCCATTTAAATCATTCTATTAGAGTCCTAGAGATCATTAGATTCACTCTGTTGTTTTATATTCCTATGAAGATATTCTAGGGTTTGGCATTTGTGTATGTCCTTGCATCGGATGTTTTCATCTCCTTATTAATCTAGAGAATTAACCTAATGTTGTTTTTGTGTGAGACATGTGTTATAACTCCTCTATCATAGGCTAGAGTTAGGGTAGATTTACCTCATTTGTTAAGCTGTAACCTGATGTTCAGAGTTTTCTTTCTTTTTTAGCCTATTTTTATATTTTAGTCTCTTTTTTTGTTCTAGTGATTTTTTTCTACTATGATGGGCATATCATGTGTTTCATTCACATGTTATCAAAGTAGATATTAATACCACCTTTGAGGTGGCCTACTAAGATTTATTTCTCACCCCCTGTATGTGCACCTCAATGTGAGATTAGACCTTATTTCTACTTTTAGGTTGAGCATAGGTCACATTGGATTGGATGGATTCTTGGTGTTGAATGATTGAGTGGGATTTTCTCATGTGGAGTCTAAGGTACATTATGAATTAGTTCAGCAATCATGGAGACTGGGTATGTGGTTTTTCTCAGAGTATTAGTAGAGCTTCAAGTATTTATTTCCTTTTTATTATATTCTATATTTGTGATCAACCTAGTGGATGATCATATTTTTTCATTAGTTTCTATGTCACATTCCATTTGTTATATTATAATGTTTTTCTTTTATTTATTTATACATACTTTTATTTTCATGAATGTGTATGTTTTTATTTAATTTTCACTTCAATTTCACTATAAAATGAGTAAATCATCTCCCCAATGTATCATTTTATTCCCTTACCACTTGTTGTTATCTTATGTTGTACGAGGAGGCGTAATTGAGGCCTTGTTACAATATAGGTCAGGTGATAGGTTAGATAAACCCAGGCTAGTTCATGACACCAAGTATACAAAATAAAAAATGAATAAAACTCTATTTGGTATGCATAGTATGTTATTTAGAACAAAAAATATTTTTATGCCTTATGAGCTTCTATATATCGATAAAATAATTTTACTCATTTTAACCCTAACATTTCGTTTTTAAGCACTAAAATTATTATTTTATTCAAAAGATAATTATAAAATGAAAACATCACTGAAGTCTATAGAAGTGGAGACCAAGAGAATCCATGATAACCACATCAAATTCTCCCATGGGATGGGATCTAAGGTTAAAAAATTCCATGAGTGGGATCCTAGGTAGCTTTAGATTCCAAGAAGTCAGCCACTCGATTCCCTTCACGCCACGTATGGAGGATCTCAAAATCATTAGTGAGAAAATCCTTGTATTTGTGGATCAAGTATATGATAGGACAAGGAGAAGATGGGACACCTTTGAGGGAGTTCTAAATGAATCTAGAGTCTATTTCTATTGTGGTCAGGTTGACGATCTTTGAGTTGAAAAGATCAATACCATTGAGTATAGTCATAGCCTCCACCATAAGAGAGTCACCAGCCCCATAAAAAATGTTGAAGGTGAATATCACTAAACCTATTGAGTCATGGAAAAAACCTACCCACCCCCTGGCATACTCCCCTGGTGCATGCCCAGTCAGTGTTTAGTTTGATCCCTTGGGGGGACCAGCACACCCAATGTACCATCTTCCTGGATCTAAGAAAGATTAAGGGTGATCCACTGGTGACATAACATTTGAGAGAGGGTGCCTCCTCTATGTGTTTATGAAGGCCTTCCAAGTCAACAGTGAGGAACTTGGACTTGATGATCATGGAATTCTTTATAGGGTGGGGAAATGAGTTCCTAGACTGGTTGAATACCTACCATAAGCTCCAGCAACCAGTAGCTAGAAGGATTGATCGGGTCTCCACCTCATACCTGTTAACAGCACTGCCAAACTATCCTTAAAAGAACTCTTCATTGGAGTCCACCTCCCCTGCAATATCTATTAGTTCACCCATCTCCTTACATAATTTACTTACCCATTCACTTTGGAAGAGATGATGCAATGCGGTCTCCTTCCAGGGGGATAGATAGAAAGCGCACCTTGTTTCCAGATAAATAGTCTTACCTTTGGAAACCACCTCTGTGGGAATTGTGTGAGATTATGTTCTCTAAATGAGAATGTTTTACTTAGTTTTGGATTGCCTTTCTCCAAATCCTCCTACCCCAAGAGTCACTGGAAGGCTGATTTTGGATTGACTTACTATAGGACTTGGTCGTGAACCTGCCTGAAGGGGATCCCATGAATATACACTGGTTAGGGGACTCATCCATCTTACTAATTCCAAACATGTTCTATTAGGTGTGGATAATAATTTCCTTGATGAAGGATGGGTGAGTGCTTTCCTCTTTGAAGGTCAAGTTAGGTGTCAGGAACCCTGAATAACCCAGGAACCCACCACCCTAGTTACTCTCCAAGAAATTAATGTCGCCATAACCCAGGATCCACTAAGAGTGATCTTGGAGCATTGGAATGTGACCACGCAATGAGTTCCGCAAGGAGGAAGGGTTCCTTACATTATCCCTTAATTCATAACCATAATTTTCTCCCATGAAACGACTCCAGAGGAACAGTCCCTTAATCACTTCCCATGCTAGTTTACCTTGCAAGAAGTACATTTTCACCCAAACATCTCTAACATTGATACCCCTTTATCAACTATTTTTTCAAGTTTTATCCATGAATCCTTGTGAAATCTACCCTACCTTTGAGAATCCATTAAAAAAGAGTTAAATATACACTCCATTTTTCTGATAATTGTCTTGGGGACCTTGAAAACTGAGAGGAAATTCATGGGGATTGAGGATATCACACAATTGACCAACATAATCCTTCCACTGAACAAATGGAACATGTTCTTCTAGTTATTGATATGGTTAATAATCTTATTGAATGTGACTTCAAATTAACTAATCTGGACACTGTCAGGAGCTATATGGGCACCAAAATAGGTCATAGAAAAATTCTTACCCTTAATAACCAATGAGAATTAAATGATGCTTCTTCACCTATTCGAAGAAGATGAAGGAAAGAAAACCCCACTTTTATCCTAATTGATGACTTGACCACTCCATTTAGTATATTCTTAAATAATATTATTGAACCCTATAATAGATGAGCTTCATTCATTGATGAATAAAACTAAGTTATCAGTAAAGAAGAGATGTGATACCCCAAATAAATGAGCCCTGCAGTGGTAAGGGTGGAGGAGGCCATGCTATATAACCAAGGAAACATATCTTATTAGAGTGTATTGGGCCTAGATAAATAAGCTTGTGGAAAGGGGGACCTCTTGTCTCATCCCCCTGACTAATTTTTGAAACTGCACAACTTTCCCATAAACACAATGTTGAACCAAGGAAAGATAAAACATTGAAATAGTAGGTCAATTACCCATTCAAGAAAACTCATACACCTCATAACCTAAATGATGAATCACCACTCCAAATGATCTTATTTTTTATCCATATCCACTTTAATAACAATAGTGCATCATTTCTTCTTTTTGTTAATATCTCCAACCATTTCTTATATTATTCCCATTTTCCCTGTATAATCTTACCTTGGATAAAAGCAAGTTGTTCTTATGAAACCTAACTATGGATGAAGCAAGAGAACCTTCTATTGATGATAGTAGCAAAAAATTTGTAGGAATAATTTCACATGTTTATAGGTTGATACTGGGATATAGAGGAGGGATCTCTTACCTTGGGGATGAGAATCAAATTAGTGACGCTTGATACATAAGGAAGCACACCCACATAGAAGAATTCCTAGATTACATATGTGAGATCAGCTTTAATGATTCTCTAGGAGCTAGCATAAAAGGAGCCCAGAAAAACATTGGGGCCTGGTGCACTCTCCAGATTCAGATATGAAACCAAATCCCACACCTCCTTCTCCTCCAAGACTCTTATTAATAAGTTGTTAATGTGGATATAAATCACATTGAGAATTGACTCAAAGAGATCTTACTGGCCACTTGTGTATCCATTATACAAACAAGGATTCGATTTACACAATATGAACTTAAAATGGGAACCAACCATGTCACCAATGAGAGATAAATCACTGGTAAAAGACCCTTCCTCAAGACAGATATTCAGATCCTGACCATGTTACATTTCCATCAAACAGGCATGAAAAATGATATATTGTGATTCCCATCTTTAAGCCAAGTATCCCAGATCGCTCATGGAGGTCTGTCTTCTTCTCTAGAAGAAACTCATTAAATTATTGTTTTTTGAGGCTTAGGGAAACTAGGATATCCTCATATCATGAATCCTCCAACCTGGCCTCTACACTCTCGATGTTCATTTTAATATCATCTAGATTAGGCTATAATAAGGGGAGAGAATCAGTCCAAGCTAAAAGGTTTTGTCTGAGGCACTACAGTTTTTTTAAATCTAACCTAGTTACCCTAGCTCAAATCTGCCCAGGAATGTTGCACTAAAGTATAGAAATTGGGGTGATGCGTCAAGAAGATGGAGAAAAAGAATTTCCTTTCACCTGGGTTGCCTGACTTGATATGAACAATGAGGGGAGAATGGTCCAATAAAGCTTAGACTAAATGGGTAACCTCCATATTCTGGAAGGATGAGATATCTTGGAGGTTCCTAAAACACCAATCCAATCTACACTAGATACACATATTACCTCCCTGGTTATAGCACCATGTAAATGTACCCCCAGTAAAACCATGATCCTAGATCCCCTCCTATGTCGTGAAGGAAGAGAATGCAATCATGTCATTGTGTGGTAGAGCACTGCCACCTTTTTTATCAGAAGGACACATAATCATGTTGAAGTCTCCACCCACCATACATGGTTATTCCCTAGTGTTGAAGGATTTAAGGTCCACTAAGAGCTGTTCACAAAGCCTCTCTTTACACTTTTCATAAATGAAGGAGAAGAAACAATGTCAATTTATTGCTTCTACTCTAACAAGAAAGTGTTAATCAGAAACCATCAATTTCTCAACCCTAATCAAAGGTTTTAAGAAGGATAATATGTGATGATTCATAGGCTCACCATTATTTCAAATTTTGTTTTAATTTTAAAATATTTATACATTGAAGGTTTGAAACATTACTTAATTATTATTTCACAATTATGTGATGGTTTAATGCATTTTAAGTTTAAATATAATAACTTATTAGTTTTTAAAAACTAAAATGATTAATTTTATGAAAATAGACAATATAATATTTATTCTATTAATGTTTCTAATTTTTCTAATTTATCAAATCAAAATATTAAGCATCACATTGCTTTAGAAATATATTATGTTACCTTGAATAAAAGTCTTGTACATGAATATTTTTGAATGATATACATATTTTTCATGCATGGACATGTTCTATATTTACCCAAGTTAATGGTAAGTAAATATTTTGTTTGTGATTAATTCTTAAAAAGTAATAAGAACAAGGAATCATTCAAATCTATCAACCATGTTACTACTTCTAGACGTCTTCAATTATTGCATCTTGATTTATTTAGTCTAATGAAAACTGTAAGTTTAAATGGGAATAAATATATTCTTGTTATTTTTGATTATTTCATTACATCTACATTGATTTATTTCATGTCTCATAAGATTAAAACCTTAACTATATTTATTTCATTATTAATATAGTTCTAAGTAAAAAGGGTTATTTAATTGTTTCTATTATAATTGATAATGGAGGTGAATTTTTTGGATTGAAATTTTAGAAATTTTTTGAAGAAAATGGCTATACACATAAATTTTCTTCTACTGGAACCCCACAACAAAATAGTGTTGTAGAATGAAAAATTGGAACTATTCAAGAGATGGAATGAACTATTCTTAATGAATATATTTTACCAAAATACTTTTGGGATGAATATGTTAATATTTCTTGACATTTTTTGAATAGAATCTATGTTAGACCTCTTTTGAAGAAAACCCCTTGTGAATTTTTTAATGGTATAAAAACAAAGGTTACTTAGTTTAATGTTTTTGGTTGAAAATTTTGTATCATGCATATGAAATATATATTTGATAATTTTAATGTTAAAAGTATAGAAGGTTTAATTCTTTTTTATTATTCTAATAGAAAATCTTTTATAATCAATAATAAGAATAAAATGACTGTTCAAGAATATATACATATAATGTTTTATGAATCTTGTGATGTTTAGAAGTTTTTTTTGGAAAATATTGAATTTAGGGATTTTAATTTTGGTGAAGAAAATCCTTCAGATAATGTATCTATTGAGGGGGAGAAAAATACTTTTCAATATAATCCTGCATCGTGGAGTATTCATAATGAACATCTCATTGACAATGTGATTGGTAATGTTGGTTCTAGTATAAAAACTAGAAGCTTTATTTTAAACTCCATTGCTAACTCTGGTTTTGATACTGATCATGTTCCAAGTAATGTTATTGATTCTTTAAATGATCCAAATTGGTTTATTTCTATTCAATATGAGCTTAATCAATTTTTTAGAAATAATTTTTGGCCATTAGTTTAATTTCCTGAGGATAAGTAGGTAATCATAAATAAATGGGTATTTAGAAACAAGCTTGATGAATATGGACATATTTTCAAAAATAAAGAAAAACATGTTACCCAAAGATACTCTCAAGAAGAAGTTATAGACTTTGAATATTAATTTACACCAATTTCTAGGTTATGGGATATAATAATATTGTTATATTTTTCTTGTTTTTAAGGTTTTATGTTATTTCAAATGGATTTAAAAAGACTTTTCCTAAATGGTTTTATAACTGAATAATTTTATGTTTCTAAACCTCCTAGTTTTGAAAATGAAGAATTTTCTAATCATGTTTTGAAATTATCTAATGAATTTTATGGTCTCAAACAATCACCTCATGATTGGTAAGATAGTCTTTATTTGTTTCTTTTGAATAATCTTTTCAAGCGAGGAACTTTTGATTCAACTATTTTAATTAAAATAATTTTAATGATATTTTAATTGTGGAAATTTATTTTGGTGGTATAGTTTTTGGTTACTCTAATTAATTTATTTGTAATGATTTCTCTACTTTGATGCCATCTGAGTTTTATATGAGCTTAATGGGAGAATTAAAGTTCTTTCCTGGATCTAAAATTTATCAAAGGAAAGATGGGATGTTTCTTAAAAAATCTAAGTATGTTAAAGAGTTGGTTAAAAGGTTTTGTCTCGATTCTTGTAAATATATGAAAAATACTATGAGTACTATTTGTAAATTAGATGTTGATACATTTGGAAAATCTATTGATATTAATGTTTATAGTGGTTTAATAGGTAGACTAATTTATTTAATAGCATCTAGACCCAATTTCATGTTTATTAGTTTCTTATTCATAAGATTTCAAGATGATCCTTAAGAGAGTTATATTAAATCTGTGAAAAAAATAATTAGATATCTTTGAAGAACTATTAACCATAGTTTTTTTATTATAAGTATAATGTTTTGATTTTGTTCAAACCATGTTCATCTATGCATGAATTGGAGTATGGTTTGGGTTTGTTTTCAATACTCGGTAGAAGTTAAGAATGTGTTCCAGCAAAGTGATCATACAGTTCAATCAGACAACAGTATTGAAGGTGGCGTTGTTTCCCAGTGTTTGCCAAATTTTTGGGCCTCAAAATCGAAAAATGAAGACATGGATTGTTGGTAAAAGCAGGTGCACGAAAATAGAAAGTGGTGCGCGAAAAATAAGGGCAGTGCATGAAATAATTGAACTGGGTGCGAAAAACAGTGTGGTGTGTGAAATAGTGGATCGAGGTTTTTCGCGCAAATAGTGTTTCGGAATCTGAACGTCGAAAAACGGCAAAGGCATGGGCTGTGCGAAAAATCTGATGATGTGCGCGAAAAAAGATACTGGCACGAAAGATTACGTTCCAGATGAGAAGTTTTTCGCACCAAAGGGGGTTTTGCACGTGGGGGTCTCAGACGCCTATAAATAAGAGGTGACCCCCCTCATTCTGTACGGTTGAAGACTTAGAGAAGGTCTGAGGTCTGATGCGCGTAAAAGGATCGCATAAAGGGGCTTCCACGAAATATTCTGGTTTGTGCGAAATTTTCTGGGCTGTGCGAAAAATTCTGGGTTGCACGAAAAAGGGTGTTGTTGCACGAAATATTTTTCCATGCGAAAAATGAAATTTTGCGTGCAATAGTAAGCTCTTGTGTGCAAAGGGTAGGTGTTGCGCGCAATTGTCAGTGAAACTTTTTTACGTTTTTTTGATTATCTAAATCAGTGGTTCAGTGTGTTCAATAGAATCAATTCAGGACTTTGATGCAAGCATAGTCTCATGTTGAGTAGAGAAAAATAATTCAATGAAAATCTACTGAAGAGACCCTAATGTCTATAAACTGACTGTGACTTCACTAAGTGTTGTGAGCCAGGGGGAGTCAACGGGTGTGACCTGAGGGAAGCAGTGAGCTATCCTTGAACCTTTGTAAAGGCAGTGAGCCTGGGAAAGAGTGACTATGCCTGAACCATTGTAATCCATAACTAGTGAAGATTAGTGGAATTTGGTATGCCTGACAACTTGTCGGCGTATGCTCCTTGGACATAGCTCTTAGCGGTGAACCAAATAAAAATTGTTGTGTCATCTCTTTGCATGTGAATGTTTCATTGCTGATCATATCCATCATACAGGTTTAACTAGTTCCTACCAACGTGGGAACAAGATCCTTGTTTTTAAAAGAAAATTTTGACACCCTGATTCACCCCTCCCCTCTTAGGGTGTCCCAGGGTCCTACAGATTTAATATCATATTTAGACTTTGGTTTTGGAAGGTGTAAAATTGACTGAAAAATCACATCAGGTATGTGTCATTTTCTTAAAAAATTAATTTCTTGGTATTCTAAGAAGAAATTATTTGTTTCTATGTCTACTATAGAATCTGATTATATCTCTAATACTATTGTTTTGGTCAAAGTTTATGGATTAAGAAAATTTTATTTTATTTTGGTATTTATCTTGATAAATTGAATGCTTATTACGATATGGAAGAGGTCCGAGTATAAGTTGGCAGGACAACCCATAACCACAAAAATTATTTATTAGAAATTAAATGTGACAACAAAGACAAAAAAGAGAGGAGGGTGGGAACATACAAGGCATGTCATCCCTTCATCAGATAAAGTAAAGGAAAAGTTAAATCAGAATCATCTTTTTCCTCTACCACTAGTGTTTCGAGGAAAACGAACTCTTCCACTTGGGTTTCAGAATCTCCTCTATAATGTTTTCTTTGAACAAACAACATAATAATCATCAACATAAAAATAATCATCTAATGACTAGCCTTCAGATGTTGAAACCCCATCCTCAGAAAGAACAACTAGGCTAAGCGGAGCACAATGTTTCTAGGTCAACCCTTTTATGTCCAATGTCGGATTGGAGTGCAGTCCAGCATCAAGGTTGATGGAAATATACTTTGGGAAAAAGGGAAAGTAAATATTTATTATGATAATAAATCTAAAATTTAAATTTATAAGAATACTCTATATAATTCAAAAACAAAACATAAAGATGGTAGACTTCATTTTATTAGAGATCATATGAATATGGGAGATTTTGTTTTAGAGTTTATCCCTACTGAAAAAAAATTGAAAATATCTTTACTAATTTATTAGATTTTTCCCCATTTTAAAAACAGAAATGTTATCTTGGAATGTTTTAATATTAATAGTTTTATATTTCCATGTGTTTAGGGGTTGTTTAAGTGTTTTTCTGCTGCAAATATCAGATTTACATGGAAAATGTAAATTTTGGAATTTTTTTCAGATTACTTTTGTTTACTTTTTATACATATTGGTTTTATATAAAATGATTTTAAAACATATAAAGCATCTTAAATGATGTTAACTTGTCATTTAAACCTTCAGTTTATATAAAATCTTATTTTGTAAAAGATTAATTATTTTTTTCTCAAATATCTTTTAAAAACAATTCTGCTCACTGAATTTAATTATATGTTTTAAAAGTATATGAATTTATCATGGCTCTTTGTTAAATGTTTTAAAATATATATTTATTTAATTTTACTTTCCAAAATGGGGAGAAAGTTTTGCTCATTTATGTTCATTTTTGTAATCAAACAGAAAATGGTAGATTGCTTGTGTAAGCGTTTGCATGAATTTTTGTTTTGTTTGTTCACTACCACAAATTGGCATAAGGATAGTGTCATCTTTTATCAGCACTAAAGAGAAATGATAAAAGAATACACTTTATTAGTTATAGGTAAAAGTACTGAAAAAGGTGACTTTTATTCGTTCTAAAAAAACACTGATCATGGTGTACCCTTTATCAGCACTATTCTTAGCACTGATAAAAATTTTAATAGAAAATAATATTCATATATAGAAAATTATTATATTTATATTAATAAATAATATTTTTTTATATACATTAATTAAAAAAATGTATTTTTGTAATTAATATGAATATGATATATTAATATATATTTTTTAATAATTAAAATATATATATATAATGTTTTAAAAAGTATTTATAAGATTATAAATAAATATATATATTTAAATAATTATAAAATTATAATAATTTTTTAAAATAATAAATTTATTCATTATATTTATAATTATATATTTATAATTATATATAAATTATTTTTAAATATAATTATTTTTAATTATAATTATAAATATATATATATTTGTGTTTAAATATATATATATATATATAATTAATTAATTAATTAGGTCAATATACATATATATATCATGAGATAATGATGATATTCATGGGAATGATTGTTGTTATTTATGTTCATATATTAATGTGTGAGAATAATTGATGTTATGTGTCATAAGTTTATTTGTGGACATGATTGTGAGTTGTTATGTTCCAAATATTATGATTACCTATATTATGATGATCCATGCATATGTCATGTATTCATGACTCATGAATGTTCATTTATTCATTGACACCCTTATTATTCACGCTTTCTATATATGTCACGACTAGTTTTTTATGATCTATAACTTTCTAGGTATGATTAATTCTTGTTATACCCATAAAATTATTATGTTCTCATAAATAATTATAAACTTACAATAAATATATTTAAATAATAAATATATTTATTGTATTTATAATTATAAATTTTTATTTATATATAAATACTTTTTAAATGTATTTATTTATAATTATAATTATAAATAAATATAGATATATTTAAATAATTATAAAAATATAATAAATATATTTATTTTATTTATAATTATATATATGTATATATTGACATAAATATATATAATTATATAAATATATTTACAATTATATAGAAATATTTTTAAATATATTTATTTAAAATTATAATTAAAATTATATATATACATACTAAAATAAATAAAAATTACAATAAATACATTTATTATAATTTTATAAATATATATTAATATATTAATATATATATATATATATATATTTATTATTATTTATGTAAAAATATTTATAAATATATTTATTTATAATTATACCAAATAGCACAGTCATGGATTTGGAAACCAAATCCATGACTCCAATTTTATTACTAAAAAGAAAAGTAACAAACCATAAGAAGATCAGGTCAACCAGGGCACATCAGCCCACAACAAAAATCAGAAATCACTTCCCTTTACAGCTAAAGTTTTTTGGATGTTTTCCCCTACCCTTTGGGTGTCGTCCTCTCCGCCACATCTTGACCTATTGTGGTGGCACATGATCCTCTTCAAATTCTGAGGACTCTTCCATGATCCGGAACTTCCAAGAGAGATCCCAAAAGCCAATCTTTGTGTTAGCTCGAAATACACATTCTATATTAATAGCCAACAACTTCTGCATAAGAATGTATTCATTGAAATCAAAAACATCTTGTTCCATCATGGAGTTGATTGCCTCAAGTTGTAAGAAGAACCAGTCAGTCACCTCTTTACAAATTCCTTTAATAGGTCTTTTACATTCAAAGTCATTAGGGGGATTGATGTAAGATTTTTTATCCTATACAATGACACAATCTTCATCTGAGGCTTTTCCAAAAAAACAAAATCATTTTTCATAAGGTCAAAAAAAATTAGATGGGTAGAACCAATCCACATTCTTATTATCCACAAGGATACCACAAGGTGGATGTTCCAATTATAGGGTAATTTCCTAAGAAGAAGATATCTAAACTGCTTAAGGCAAAGACACATGTGCCTTATATTTCCAAGGGAGAACCAATTGGAAACCCTCATCATCTTCCATGACTTTCTTACCTTTAATAATAGACACCTCTTTATCCTATTATGATGTATGAGAGGGCCGCACATTTCTAGGAGGAGCATCCAATTTGAGTTTACCTTTGTATGCACCTGTTATAATCATCTTCTCATGATCAACTTGATGATCAACTAATTATCGCACTGCATATTCATTAGCAGATAGTGTATCCATTGTTTTCTTATTAGTAGGGGATACATTCTTATTCTCTTTAGATGAATCTAGCTTCGTAGTAGAGGCCACCACAATGTCCAACACAAAGGCTTTAGTCCCTTCCAAATATTTCACGGAGGGCCTAGGAGGTTTCATGATCATTTCTTTGTTGGTGGATATGCACCCACGCATTAATTTATCAAATTTACCATCATCATCAAGAGGGATAATCTCCTCATCAGAATGTGCAGATTCTTCCTCAACAATGTTAGCCCATGTCCTGCCAATTGGATGCTCATCTAAACCCAAAAAATAGGGTTCTATATCATAAAAAACAATGCCTCCTTCATCAAAGTCTCAGTCATGTACAGACATGAATTCCGCTCATCATTTGCTCTAGGAAGTTTTGTGGCAGGCTCTAAATTTCTGGCAGCCCTTACATCCTGCTTCCTCCTACAGTCTAACACCATATTCCCTTTTAAATTACAAAAAACACAACATGATTTCTGCCTGTATTTATCCTTAGTATGACCAATGGCCTTACAGACACTACAGAAAAGGGGTAATTTATCATATCGAATTGTCAAATCAAAATTGTAATCTGTAGTGGACAGAGTCACATTATCAATTGGGGTCGAGTCAAGATCAATTTCTACTAGGAAGCGTGCAAAGAAACCATACCTTTCTTACTTTATACCATGATCCAATCTAATTAGAGTTTCAATGGCATAGGCTATGTCAAATAAAATGTGACGGTACCACCAGATCTAGCTTAAACCATAGATTTGAACATAAATTTGTGTCCTTGTTCTTTGAGATGTGAAGGGATTGAAACCGGGAATCCAGTATTGAAGGAAAATCATACATGTTCATAGAAAAATTGGCCTAATACCCCATGCCTTATGCTTCAGATCTTCAAATGGAAATAGGATGTGGAAGTATCCATGCCCAACAGGAATCACTAGTACAAAAACACTTTTTCGCGTCGGTTTTTTTTAATTTTTAACGTCGGTTATAAACCGACGTCTTTATAGGCGACGTTAAAAATAGAGTTTTCGCGTCGGTTCATAGAAACCGACGCGAAAAATAATTCGCTTATGAGCTTCGGCGTCGGTTTTATAAAAAACCGACGCCGAAGCTACATTTAGACATTATTTTCCGCGTCGGTTCATTAAAAAACCGACGCGGAAAATATAGTCGAATAGGTTTTCCGCGTCGGTTTTTCTAAAAACCGACGCGGAAAACCGATTATAACAGGATTTTCCGCGTCGGTTTTTCTAAAAACCGACGCGGAAAACCCTTTCAACCGGATTTTCCGCGTCGGTTTTTCTAAAAACCGACGCGGAAAACCCTTTCGGCGTCGGTTTTTAAAAAAACCGACGCCGTAAATAATTTTTTTTTAAAAATATTCGGCGTCGGTTTTTAAAATAACCGACGCCGTAAATTTTTTTTTTTTAAATAAAATACATATATTTTCTCCTCCAAACAAATCGGAACCCTGAAAAAAAATAACGAAGTATACAAAAACAATTAAACAGCTTTAACAGAAGTACTTCAGAAAACTCAAAGTAAAGCAGAATTAAAATACACGTACCTACATGGTGCATTTTCTTAATCTAACCATACTCAGTATCAATCATTGTAAGTTTCCTCCCATAGATAGCACCAATCCTGTCAAAACAGTAATGAAACTAAGGAGATGTGAGTGAAAAAATCAATCCAAGTTATTAGTGCAATGAATAAACATTAAATGAAAATGTGTAATTTATTTGAATCATTCATTTTTTCACAAAGTAAATTACCAAAATGAAATGTTACGACTCCTGATCAAAATTCCAGGAACACTCAGCCGATGCAACCTCTTCCTCACCTCCCCCACTGAAGATGTTGGGGGTGTCTTTTCACCATAGGATCCCCACCACCCCCAACCTCAGGTTTTTATATTTGCTCTGTATAGACGTGCATTACCCATTCACTATTGTTATTTGTTTAAGTTATGGAATAATAGAGAAATAAGTTTGAGTGCAAAAAATAGGTTAGAAAATTGAAATCAAATGCAGATTGAAGAGACATAAAGAAACATACCTTAAAAATTGACGCCTTCTATTTTATCTTTGTGCAAACCCACTAAGCGCTGTTTCAGGTATTATGTGATATGCTTCTCGGCAATCATTTTTCGATATTTATTTGCATAAAAAATAAAAAGGCCTAGAAGATATTGCTGTGCATTCAAGGGAGACAATTTTTAGTGTTTTTGAATCTTATTTCGCTATACGAATCTCTATGTTCATGATCCAAGTACCACCCTACAGATTTGTCACTGTACAGACAAATGATTTTAAGAAATAACAATGAAAAGAAATATAATAACTAATTCTGAATTAAAATACACGTACCTGAAATATACGACATGCTTATTGTTGGTTATTGTTGAAGGATTCATTTGATTATTAGTAGATTCAATAAAACAGTTTTTGCAGAGGCACTTGAGAAAACTCAGTAAAGCAGAATTAAAATACACGTACCTGAAATATATGACATGCTCATTGTTTGTTATTGTTGAAGCATTCATTTGATTATTAGTAGATTCAAACACCTAATATATCATAAGAGTTAGTTTTTTAAACCCATATATAATATTATTTATAAATATTAGTATACATGCCTCAAATCTTAATCAGACTTAACAAATAGTCCGAAAAAGTAGATTGAATATGAATCATATCAGATTGAGAATATGACTGTGAATCATTGAATACCTACAATAATATTGAATGATATGAAATTAATAAATAGAAGAAAGTGGATGAAAATATATAAAAAAGTTAATACAACTAACCTTATGAAAATCAGTAGTTTCCCCAGTTGTGATTATCTCGTACATAAATCGTAGAATATAATAACCACATTCAACGCTTCCTTTTTGACGATGACACTGCAGTTATAAAACATTTAACTAATAATGAAACCCAATATATAACAAAAATATAAAAACTAATTACCTGTACTTCCACATATTTGATTTTCGTTGGTTTCTTTTCATTTGTAAAATGTTTCCATGAACTGCATTTTTTTATATAAGAACTAATAAAACTTGTGTAAACAATTAAAATTAAACATAACAAACTTCTAAAAATAAAAAAACAACTTACCTGTTTAATAAGTTGGAAACGGTTTACGCACTTTTCCTAATAAAGATCAAAACCAATATAAGGTGCATTCATTTGGGCAAAATACACCTAACATCCAATGCCCCCTATAATACAAAAAGTTCATAATTAATGACATTATAATGATCATGAGTTCAAAATTATGTTGATATTCTTACTTATCAACAAATGGCAAAAACCAGCACTGAATCTCTGTTTGTGATAATCTCTCGGATATATATTGAACTCTTTCATCATTTTTCACATGTTTGACTTCCAAGGAAATGTACTCTGGATCTATAAAGCTATAAATGCTTGTAGTTTCATTTTGTAAAAGAATCCTGTATAGATACCTAATTTAAAAAGAAAACATAGTTAGTCAATGACATAACAATATTTTAGTAAAGAAATAGCAATTCAGACGTCAATTTACTTACATGGAAAACAACTGCACCACATTCAGCCCGATCTCTTCAAAATTAACTAAATTCATGATATCTTCTTTCAATATTCTCAATTTATAATTTCTTCCACATATATCGGACGTCATCCGAAACTCATAGATAAAATTCAAGGAAGAAGAGCACTGAGATAATCTTTTCAACCCAGAAGAAATATCAGAAGTATCTACAGCCGACTGTTTCTAAACATTTTGCTGCATTTGTACAGTTTCTTTTGCTTTCAGATATTCCTATATAAGTTAAATGTCAGAAAACATTATAAGTAATTTGGAATCATTTATAATTACTAGTTAAAAAAACTCATACCTCATGTGAAATATAACGAAGAAGTGCAGTTGGCCAAAGTAAAAAATGGCCCATGCATTCCCCAACACTGGTGATCTCCGCAGTAGGAAATGGTAGTAGAACAGTAGGATCTATAATAACAAGTACTGATACTCTAACCTGACCCATCTGCATAGGCTGATGATGTACCGAGTCCCCCAAAAAATACACTTGTCCTAACGCAACAATATGTACATGAGGATCTCCCGCAAACAACTCACAATATAAGGTTTGATCCGATGGAGGAGGTGGAGGCTCAAAGTTAGCAGGTGGGGCAGGGTAGTCAGGGTGAGAAGGCTGAGAAGTCAGAAAAATGAAAAGGGTATATTAGTGTTTAAAATTTATAACATAGAAAAATTGATTAAAAATTAAATAAAATAATATACCTCAAATGGTTGCGCAGACGGGGCAGGGTAAGCAGATGAGGCAGGGTAGTCCGGGTGAGTTGGCTGAGAATGTTGAAAAATGAAAAAGTTATATCAGTGTTTATAATTTATAAAATAGACAAATTGATGACATTAAATAATATACCTCAGAAGGCTGCCCAGACGGTGTTGGGTAAGCATATGAGGCATGATAGTCTGAGTGAGTAGGCTGAGAATGTTGAAAAATGAAAAAGTTATATCAGTGTTTATAATTTATAGAAAAGAAAAATTGTTAACAGTAAATAATATACCTCGGAAGGATGAGTAGACTGTGACTGTCTTGCCAAGTGTTCTAATAAAGCCTTCTGTACTGCTGCTTGAATTTGATCACCCATAGACCGTTTCATATCCTGCAGCTCTTCTTTTAAGGATTCAATTTCCGGGTCTCTTGGTTGCTTACTCTTACCAAAAACCTTCCGAATACTAACACCCGCCTGATATCCTCTAACACGGCCGGGGTGTTCAGTCTTTCCCAAAGCAGTGGCTAGGATATCCATCCTACCCTCAGGGATAAAAGAGCCCTGTGTCTCTTTCTCCTGAAGTTCATCCTGAAATAAAAAATAAAAAATTTATATTAGTGTTTATAAATTATAAAAAAGGAAAATTGTTAACAAAGAATTAATATTTACTTACAATTCTATCAGCCACTTGATGAGCTTCGTCTGTAAGATATTGTTCATTTTTTCTTCTTCTTGCTCGTTTCCATTTCTCATGGCGAGTGGGAGGAGATGGAGGACCATATTGGACCTCTTCTGAACCACTACTTGATCGAGCTCTTAATGCTTCAAATTTTTCTTCAATAATTTTCTGCTCCAAATACGAGTATCCTCCACATGATAAAGTATGAGGGTATACATTTTTCAACTGGATCTCCTGATGAGATCTTCTGGAGGCCTGTTACATAAAAATAAACACATAAGTAATAAGGAAAATATAGCATAAATTTTAAAATATAAAACAATTACAATACCTGAAATTTCTCTTCCTGACGACTGTCAACAAATCGCTTCCATGTTTCTTCATCTATATATGGATACTTAAGACATGGGATTTCAAACCTTCTCTTTCCAAAAACATAATCTTTCGTCAGTTTGTTTTTAAAATCTCTCCATCGAACCACCGCTAAAGAGAGATGTCTTTTCCTAATTTCTTTGGTTTCCTCAAAATTGAATGTCATCTGTAATTGAAAAAATAAAATATGTCATTTAAACTATATAATATTAAAAAAATGAGATAAAATAAATAAATAAAGATATTTTACCGTCACGGCCTCCCAAAGCTGTTGCTTCGCCGTCCTGTCCACTGACTTCCAATCAGGATATAAAATACTAATCCTGCAACGGCTCTGCATCGCTATATAACTGACAAACTGAACTGCATTTGGGCCAACTGCATTATTATTATCATCAAAACGGATGTGTAATTTGTTATCATCACGAGCGAGTGATAGTTTTGGTAAACGTGTAATACCACGTTTACCAACTAGAGAACTTGATTTTTCAGTAGTAACTGGAGAAGTCTCCTCCGCCGAGGACGCATCAGTAGTCCTGCAATTTTTTTTAATAAATTAACAGTTTTATTTCATTAAATATGTATATTACTGAATATTTAATAATATGTCAAAATAGATATACCTCGGTAACTGCTCATCTCTATCTGTATTTGACATTGCTACTAGAAAGTGTAATGAAATTTTGGGTACCTGCATATCATTAGAAAACTGAATAATTAGAAACAAGGAAATGAAAAATAAATATGTAAAAATAGAGGCATGCATTTGTAAGTTTTAAAAATAGACACAAAATATAAATATTTACCAGAAAAATTAGGAGACTAATTAGTGTTTTCCCACGTCCCTTCATCATGATCGGTACGTACTGCATGCACTGTGTCTGTCTTATATTCATTGTAATCCTCTGAAAATTGCATAATAGATGAATAACGCTCATGTAAATCACTAGCATCATCAGAATCATCATCATCACCCAAATGATATCTTTTCCCTTGCAAAACAACTGACCACTGATCATTCGACGGATCAATGACATAAAATACTTGTTTTGCATGTGTCGCCAAGATAAATGGTTCCTCATTGTGATTAAATCTTTTCAAATCAACCAGTTTAAACCCATATTCATCATGTTTCACGCCACTATTACTATCAACCCAATTGCACTTAAAAATAGTGACTCGAAATTTAATATAATCAATTTCCCATATGTCTTCAATAACTCCAAAATATGATGTTGATGCAGAAATTGGGTTTTTATCTTTGGCACTCGAAAAATGCACTGCTTCAGCGAATACCATCACACCACTATTCTGAACGGTACTCTTGTCATCCAGGTTTTTTGTGTAAAATGTGTAGCCATTGATATCAAAACCAGACCAAGTGATCACATTAAAAGATGGTCCCCCTGATAACCACTTCAATGTTTCTGATACAGATATATCTGAGGTGACTTTCTCTTTAAACCATGAAACAAATGTCTTCTTATGCTCAATCATCAACCACTTTTCATTTCTTTTCTGATATCGTAACTTTAATTCAGCAATATGTGAGGATATATATGGTTGAACCTCATCTGTGTTGTTAAAAATGTATAAATGTGCTTGCATCACTTCATCACGTGGAATGAACTTTACCTTTAAGCCTCGAACCCCTCTACCTTCTCTGTCAACTGTCATATGTCGAGATAGAGGGAGACCAATATGCTCCACTTCATTCAAATAATCAGTACAGAACTCAATCACCTCTTCTGATACATATTTTTGAACAATAGAGGCCTCTGGTCGATAAGGATTTTTAACATATCCTTTCAAAATTTTCATATATCTTTCAAAAGGATGCATCCATCTTAAATAAACAGGCCCACACATTCTTATCTCACGCACCAAATGAACCAATAGATGAACCATTATATCAAAAAATGTGGGTGGGAAATACATTTCTAGTTGAAAAAGAATAAGAGTTGCTTCATTCTCCAACAAATCTAACAAATTTGGATCAACGACTTTGCTACAAATGGATTTAAAGAAATTACATAACCTGATGATTGTCTTCCTGACAGCTTTCGGTAATATACCACGCACTGCTACTGGTAGAATTTGTTGCATTAACACATGACAATCATGTGATTTCATACCTATTAATTTACAATCCTTCAATGACACAAAATTATTCACATTTGAAGAAAAACCGCTGGGTACTTTAATACCATGAAGACACTGACAAAAATTCATCTTTTCAATCTTGCTTAATGTGTGACAAGCCGGAGGTAAATATGTTCTTTTTCCTTTCACAGCGGGAGCTAACTCCAAACGTATTCGCATTAATATCAAGTCCAATCTAGCATGTAATCCATCTTTTGTCTTTCCTTTTATGTCTAACAAAGTTCCAATCAAACTATCACATATGTTTTTCTCAACATGCATAACATCAATGTTATGTTTTATCTCTAAAAATCTCCAATAAGGTAGTTTGAAAAAAATAGACTGCTTCTTCCAGATATGTTTTTGTAAACCAGAACTTTTTCTCTTTCCAAATGTTGAATCAATATCTTTCACTCTGTCATAATATTCTTCAGCTGACAATGGTTGAGGGGGGAGGTTGTATTCTTGTAAACCGTTAAATGCTTTTCTCAATCTACGATAAGGATGATCAATTCGCAAAAATCTTCGATGTCCCATGTACACTGTCTTTCTTCCATTCTGCAATTGATAATATGAAGTTTGTTCTTCACAAATTGGACATGCTTTATGTCCCTTAACACTATATCCAGATAAGTTTCCATACGCAGGAAAGTCGTTTATAGTGAACATTATCATAGCACGCAAAAGAAAATACTCTTTCTTGTATGCATCGAAAACTGTAACACCTTTCTCCCATAGCAGTTTTAAATCCTCAATCAATGGTGTAAGATACACATCAATATCATTTCCTGGTTGTTTTGGTCCAGAAATCATCAAGCTCATCATAACATATTTTTTCTTCATACATAGATGTGGGGAGAAGTTGTAAAGTACCAGCAAAACAGGCCATGAACTATGTTGGCTACTGAGGCTCCGATATGGATTCATTCCATCAGTACACAATCCCATTCTGAGATTTCTAACTTCACTTCCAAAATCATGAAATTTTTTATCAAAACTCTTCCACTGTGGTGAATTGGCAGGGTGACGTAAGTTACCATCAGAAATGCGCTCATCTGAATGCCATCTTAACCTTTTTGCATCATTTGAATTTGCAAATAGACGCTTCAAACGAGGAATAATTGGAAGGTACCAAAATGCTTTAGATGGAGTTTTGATTTTGGTACCTAAAAATAAACCAGAATTGAATTATCAGAATTGTTTGAAAAAAATATTGGATGATATCATTGGAAAGTAAAAAAATTGATTTTTCATAACGTTACATGACATCACCTGAAAATGAATCTGAGTTGACTTTCTCATCCATCTTATAGCGCGATGTTCCACATGTAGGACAACTTGATAAATGTTCATTTTCTTTCCTATATAGTACACAATCATTGGGGCAAGCATGTATCTTTTTATACCCCAATCCCATTGGGCATAATATTTTCTTCGCCTCATAATTGGAATCTGGAAGCCCATTGCCTTCTGGAAGAAGCTCTTTTAAAAGCTCAAGTAAACTGGAGAAACTTTTATCACTCCACCCATTTTTTGCTTTTAAGTTAACTAATCTCAAAACTGCTGATAACACTGTATATTTACTGCAACCTGGGAATAATGGTTTCTCAGAATCTCCATACAATCGTTCAACAGTTGGTGTTTTTTCAATGGTTTCAACACCTAAATCATGAATTAATTCTTCAATACGATCCTCTGCCTCATTATGAATATCGTCATCAACATTGGATGTTGAATTTTCAGTTCTTTCACCATGCAAGATCCAACGTGTATAATTAAGGCTAAAACCATAACAAATGAGATGATCTTTGATTTCTCTGAAGTTTAACTTTCTCATATTTACACACTTCACACATGGACAGAAAATCAAATCAATATTTTGATTATGCCGTTTAGAAAATTCCAAAAAATTGTCAACTCCTCTTTCATATTCACTAGTAGTTCTTCGTAGATAAATCCAATTATGATCCATTAATACCTGATATCACAATATAATTGATGAATATATTAAAACATAAAAACATTTAAATATCTATCAGATAAATTGTAAACAAAAACATATTCCATAAAAACTATTGATAATCAGATAAAAGACATCAAATATGAAACACGTTTACAAATATAGTAAACAGTTAATTTTAATATTATATACATGTGTGTTATATTGAAATACAAGGACAAAATGGTTAAATCAAAGGTTTCATTTTTTGAAAATAAAGTTTCATGATATAAATATTATATGAATGACATACAAGATAATATGATTTCTCACTATGACTACTATTGATCACACTATATTTATTTTTTTATTCATTTGATGTAACATGAATGAATCATGGAAAAATTAATGTGAAAAATAGTGCAATAACTATCCTTATTTAAAACAATGTTTATTAAGAGACATGATACAATTTTTGGTGACTATGATAACTCAACTCCCTCAATCCATGAGTTTTATAATAGGGAACTATGAATATATAAATTCATTATGGAGGGATAAAAATTCCATTGCATATTGTAGGTGACAACTTACACCCCCATCCATGGGTCTATTGCAGCAAAACATGTCAAGGAATGGATCAACATGAAGAGAAATATATTATCCATCCATGAAATATTAGATCATGAGAATGTTTTATTTGCAGCCTATGACTTAGAGGGAGAAGTAAATCATTTCATGACTATTATTTAGAGGGAGAGAAAGATGAATAAATGTAATCAATGGAATGAGATTAGTTTAAGAGGACATTTATTAAAAATGCATGAATCTAACCCCACATATGAAAGTTGAAAGGTATTTTTGAACATTAATAGAGGGATAATGATTATATTATTATCTACGAAGATTACAATACATTATGATTCTAGTCGTATTATGGACATTGCAAGAAAAATTATTTATTATATAATGGCATGAAAATAATTATTCAAATTTTTTTAACATAATAGATAGTGGTAATTATTCATGTCTTAGTTAAATGATGAGAACCAAAAAGAATTGAGGAATTTGGCATGGTAAATCTCAAGAAGTAATGAAATAACAACAAACTACATGCAAAAATGTGAGTGAATTCATTTAACACAATAAAATTATTTTTTTGAAGAATAATTTATTAAAATGGAAATGGAATTAAAAATATAGTACTTCATAATGTAATGAAAGATCATTTTAAACAGGAATAATGATAATATAAACAAAAAATTTGAAGTTCAACCCGAATTGAGATGTTAAATCCAAACTGCGACCGGTATAATTACTTCCAAAAACAAACAATATCAAATCTACACCAACAATGATAATACAAACAAAAAATAATGATAAATTACAACTAAAATCTAACCAATAATCAAAATCACGCAAAATAGGGTTATTGATAAAGAAATAAACAATGGAATATGAAACAAGAGATAAATAGGAAGAACACATACCCAAAATCGTGCAGACGACAAAAAACCTTCAACAATGGCCGTTCAAGATCGCAAATCAAGTTCGAAGGTCGTCGGGAGTCCGAAGCGCCACAGCGGAACTCGATTTCGACGAACGAACAAAATGAGGGTTTCTGACCGTGAATATTTTTAAAAGACTTTTCGCGTCGGTTTTCATTAAAACCGACGCGAAATATATTTTTTTTATGAGTTTCGGCGTCGGTTTTCATGAAAACCGACGCCGAAATATTTTAAAAATTTATTTTCCGCGTCGGTTCTCAGGAAAACCGACGCGGAAAATATAGTCGAATAGGTTTTCCGCGTCGGTTTTTCTAAAAACCGACGCGGAAAACCGGTTTCAACCGGATTTTCCGCGTCGGTTTTTCTAAAAACCGACGCGGAAAATCGCTTTCAACCGGATTTTCCGCGTCGGTTTTTCTAAAAACCGACGCGGAAAATATAGTCGAATAGGTTTTCCGCGTCGGTTTTTCTAAAAACCGACGCGGAAAACCGATTATAACAGGATTTCCCGCGTCGGTTTTCTTAAAAACCGACGCGGAAAATAAACACATAATTATTTTTGGCGTCGGTTTTGTGTAAAACCGACGCCAAAAATTCCCCGCATATACTATTCGCGTCGGTTTGTAAAAAACCGACGTTATTACGACGACGTTAAAGCCCGTATTTCCACTAGTGAATGCACTTATAATTGTTAAAACCCCATGCAACTAACAACCATTGTATCATAACTTCGGATTTCAAAGTTTTTTATCCTAAGGGAAGGAACATCTTTGCAATAATCGAAGATTCATAGATCATGAGTCTATCTGAGATTAGATCTTGATTAGCATGGATAATTACTATGTTCCCATGTTTGAATATCTTTTCAGTAGCTCCATCATCTCCATCAGCAAAGAGGTTTGCATCGTGTGATATGGAAACACAAGGAGTAGATGACCCCGCTTTCTGATTCCCCATAGGGTAAATCAAATAATATGAAACCCAATATCCATCTACAATAGCCTTATGTGAGTCAAAGTGTCCTTGAACAAGAAATGTTTTCGCCATTGAAGCTCGATCTAGCCGCACCGTAAGAGTGAAACCATATTCACCATTGAGAGCTCGGGAGAAGTCTTGCATACTCATCTTCCTCCTCCTAATTATAATTATAATTATGAATATATATATATATATATATTCATGGTTCGCACCATTCTGAGTATATACATATTTATTTATAATTATAATTAGAACTATATATATATATAATTATAAAATTACAAAAAACACATTCATTATAAT
The DNA here is from genome assembly GCA_963277665.1 of Viscum album. Classification (NCBI taxonomy): domain Eukaryota; kingdom Viridiplantae; phylum Streptophyta; class Magnoliopsida; order Santalales; family Viscaceae; genus Viscum; species Viscum album. The sequence continues at coordinate 108,889,980 of OY728135.1, forward strand.
TTTATAAATAAATATATTTATATAATAATAAATATATAAATATAAATATTTTTATAATTATATACAAATATTAATAAATATATTTATTTACAATCACAATTATAAATATATATATATATATATATATATATTTATTTATTTATAATTAAAATTACAAATATATATATATATATAATTATAAAATTATAATAAATATATTTAATAAATTTATAATTTAATAAATATATATATTTATATAAAAATATTTATTAATACATAAAAATATTTATAAATATATAGAAAATATTTATATTTATAAATTTAATTAAATATATGTATTTGAATAATTATAAAATTATAATAAATATATTTATTATATATAATTATAAAATTATAAATGTAATAAATATATTTATTATAATTTTATAATTATTTAAATTAAATAAATATATATTTGAAATTATAATTATAAATAATTATTTATTTATTTAAATAATTATAAAATTATAATAAATATATTTATTATATTTATAATTTTATAATTATATATAATCATATAAATATATACAAATATTTATAAATATATAAAAAAATTTATAAAAAAAATTATTATATATATATTTATAAATATTTATTTATTTATTTATAGATATATTTATAAAAAAATAAATATATATCTATTATGTATATAATTTTATAAATATATATAATAATATTAATAAATTATTAAGATTGGATCTTTATCATCATTTTTTAGTGGTGATAAAGATACTCCTCTATCAACGCTGAAAAATTTCTGATAAAACCTATCTTTATCAACGCTAAAATTTTATCACCAATAAAGACACATTATATTAGTGATTATATAGTGTTGATAAAGTGGTATCTTTATCAGTGCTAAAAAAGCGCTGATAAAGAGGTGTTTTATCAGCACTTTCTATTGCAGTGCTGATAAAACTGCTCTTTATCAGCTCTTTTTTAAAAGCGCTGATAAAAGTCTTCCCTGATGTTATAAAAATAACCCTAACAGAGACTCCTTCTCTCACACATTCAAGATTTCACAAAACCAGATTGTTGCCACTTCCAAACCCTTCCTTTGCCTCTGCCAAACCCTACCACTCCCACCACTGAACCCTACTATTGTCGTTGTTACCGTTGTTGCCACTGTTTCCGACCACTGCCTTCATTGCCACTGAACCATACCACTTCCCTTGAACCCTCTCTAAATATAAGGCATGTTTCACATTGTCCCCACTTTTTCTTCATGTTCAGATTGTTGAGTGGTCATTTGTAGGGGAAATGAACACAATTCTCAAACTGACTTGTGTTGTGCCATGGGTCTACCATTAATATTTCAATGAAATATCTAGAATATACATTAAAGTATATTTTCCTTGTTTGAGATGGTTCATATACATAGAACACTTATTTTTAAAACACTATCAAGTTCATAGGTGACTTGTATAATACAAATTTATGGAATCAAATGTTATGTATTAAGATGAATTCTGGATTTATTTCCTTGCGATCAAAGGATGGTTATTAGGGTTAATATATTAATTGTATATGTGAGATTTCTCCATGGTATAATAATTAGGGTGGATGGATCCTTCTATATAATAATTTATTAGAAATTGTGAAGGATTAGATGTTGAATTTTATAAAACATAAGTTTAACAATTTTAAATTGATTTATAAATGGGTTTAGAGTGCCTATGAGTATTTATTTTTTTATGAGTAACATTTTTGGAAATTATTTATGGATTTTTCTGGAAAGTGTGTGCATTTTTAAAAAAATGGGGATTCTAACTTTGCGTTTTTCATAGTGGTGGCTTAATTTATAATTAAATTTTTTTAGAAGAATCATTTTCATTATATTTATATAATTTATATATAAATTTTATTTAAATATTTATAATTTTATAGTTTTATATATTTTTAAATTTATATAATTTTATAAATTTTTTAGTATATCATATTATACTAATATAATTTAATAATAATTTTTTATTAAATATTTATACTGTTATATTTTTATTCATTTATAAATTTATATAATTTTATAAATTTTATAGTATATTATATTTACATATATAGTTCCAATATAAAATTTTATTAATTATTACCACTTTTATAGTTATCTAGATTTATAAATTAATATACAATTAGGTTTTTATTCATTATAAATTATTATACTTTTATACTTAATTAAATTTTTCTATTATATATTATAAGTTTATACTTTTATTAAATTTTTTAAACTATATACTTCTATAAATTATGTATACTTTTATAACATAAATATACATTTATATATTTTTAAAAATTTATATACATTTATAAATTATATATATTTCTTTAAAATATATATTCTTTTATAAATTATATGAAATTTTATACTTCTATATATTTCGTTAATTTTATATACTGATATAAATATATATAAATTGGTAATTTATACTTTTAAACATGTATACATTTTTCAATTTATCAATATTTTAATACTTTTATACTTTCATAAATTTTATTTCTATAATTATACATTTCTATTTTTATAATTTTGTAATATGATTATTATTTTTACAACAAATTCATTAAATTAATTAATAGTTATTTTTTTATATTCAATATTTTATGTTTTAAATCACAATGAATAGAAGTTGGATGTATTGTCTTAATTTAGGGTTGAATGAGTTTTAAAATTAGATTATTATTTTTTTGGATTTCATGTTCAATAATGTATCTAAGGGGGGGCTTATTCGATTCCTTTTTAAAATTTCATCGGTAGAACATGGTTTACTAATAAAGGTGCTATCTATATTTATATGATCATAGTAAGTTTTAGAGACCTTCAAGATACATAGAATCTAACCTTCTACAAAATATAGATTGATAATAACACCATGAAAACAGAATGCCACTAACTCTATACAACCCATAGGATATCCATCATGACCTCACTCTTGAAAAAGGTGAATTAATGTTTAACCTCATTTTAACTCCTAAACCTACTTTGTATCCAACATCACTTACATGGTTTAAATTAGGGGAGTCCTCCACAACTACATATTATCTCTAATTTGGTGTTAGCTTATAAGGGGATGAGTTTGAGGGAAAAATTCTATAATAACTATCATCCTCATCAGATTCATCTCCCAAATAGTTATCATTGCATTTTATGGGAGGAGACTCATTTCCCATATTATCTAGACATTCACATATGTTTCTTGAACTATTATGAGCAGTGTTCATCCCATACCATGTACTGGTAAACATTGTCGATGAATTAAAAGGATAACACTTACCACAAGTGGAGTAATTCTTTTGTTAAATTCAATTACCCATTTCCTTCAAAGCATGATGAAATTATTTGAAACATTCAAATGTTAGGTTCCCCTTATTTGAAAGACCCTATTTTGTATATATTTAATTTTTAAATATTAATATTACTGAATCAAATAGGATGGATATGGATATAGAATGGACAGATTTCAACCGTATTAAAAAAAGAGTATAAATATGGGGTGAAAGAGTTTATCATGTTTTCAAAAGATCATGCATATGACCCTTCTCAAATACTTTTTCTGTGTTTATGCTATTTTTATTCAAGACTAATTAGTCCAGAGGAGTTGGAAGAACACATGATCTGTCATGGAATTTATTGAAGTTAAAAATATTGCAATAAGCACGAATAAAATGTAAATGTAGATTGTGACTTGGATAACACTGTGTTTTATGGATCATCTGATATGATTAAAATTATAGAAAATGGGGAAGACCATATCAAGGATGTGATTATAGGTGTTAAAAATGATGAAGATCGTATTTAGTAAATGACATTGACATTTGAATATGAACATCATAATTATAAAAAATTGTTTGAGAATTCAAAGAGTTTTGAAAAGAAACTATTGTATGATGGTTCCACTAAATATACAGCATTGTCAGTCGTACTAAAGATGTATAATTTAAAAGATGGAAATAGATATAGTGACACCAGTTTTACTGAACAACTTTATCTCTTGAATGATATCCTCTTAGAAGATAATGATCTCCCAAACCGAACATATAATGATAAAAAAATTCTACGTTTGATGGGTATGATCTTCAAAAGAATACATGCCTACCCATAGAACTGTATACTATTTCGCAAGGACCAAATATCACTTAAAGAATTCCCAAATAGTGTTTCTTATTTATACAAGAAAGATGAATTGGGTACGATGAAATTTATATGGTACTTTATAGTTATTCGACAGTTGGGGCCTATATAGAAGTGAGGATACTGGACAAAAATTGACATGGCACACAAATACAAGAAATAAAGATTGGAAACCTCATCACCCAAAAGACTCTCCTCAGTAGAAGAGAATTAATCATGACTATCCAAAATTTGGAAACGAGTCGAGAAACTTCCATATTGTGTTATCTTTAGCTAGAGTGAATCCTTTTAGTTTTCAAATCAGCACTCACAGTACATGGTCAGTTATGTTGGTAAATTATAAATTTCCATAGTGGTTATGCATGGAACGAAATTACATTTTGTTATATTTTCTTATATCATGATCAAAACAACTGGGAATTGATATTGATTTATATTTGGATCCACTGGTCAACGATTTGAAAATACAATGGGATTCAGGTGTTACATTGTATGATGTAACATAAATGAATATTTCATGTTGAAATCCATGTTGTACAGGATAATAAATGACTTTCCGGCTTATGAAATTTTTTCAATATATAGAATTAAAGAAACTCAATGGTGTCCCATTTTTGAACAAGGTACACAGTCATTTAGGTTGAAACATTCATCAAGATTGTCTTTCTAGAACATCACATATTTCTACCCCGACAACATAAGTACCAATCTTGAATGACATCATTCAATGTAATATTAGAAGAACATACAGAAATTTCTCCACTAATAGGTGATTAGCCATTTGTGAAAGTAAAATAAGGAAATTATACGTTTGGTAAGCCATTTATGAAAAACCTTACAAAAACTAATTGAGAAAAGAGATCTTTTTTTTTTTGAATTACCATACTGGATTTTTCTATACGTCATATATTTTCTCGATGTTATCCATGTTGAAAAAAAAATGTGATAGTGTAATTGGAACGTTACTAAATGCACCTAGAAAAAAATGATGGAATTAAGGATAGGTTATACATGGTTGACATGGGAATATAGGAAGAGTTGGTGCTAGTGAAGGGTGAAAATTGAACCTTTCTTCCTCCAGCTTCTTACAATCTTTCTAGGAAGGAGAGATATCATTTTTACAACTTCTTTAATAATGTAAAGGTTTTAAAGGGGTATTCAATGAATATCAATAATATCAATTCAATGAATGATTTAAAGTTAATGGGTCTAAAATAACATGACCGTCATGTTTTGATGCAATATCTAATTCATATATCTTTACATTGCATTTTTTCTAAGAATTTACAGCATACATTAACCAATCTATGTTTCTTTTAAATATATATGCAGAAAATTAATATACCAGGAAAAATTGAAAACTATGGAAAATGAAATTATCATCATATTATGTGAATTAAAAATGTTCTTCCTGCCACCATTCTTTGATATGATGGCTCACTTGATGGTTCACTTTTTGGGAGAGATTAAACTATGTGGTCCTATACATTATATATAGATGTACCCTATTGAATGGTATATGATGATTTTGAAAGGGTACGTAAAAAATTGAAGTTGTCCAGAGGTTTGTTTTGCGGAGTGGTATATTGTTGAGGAAGCTGTTGAATTCTATACCAACAACCTTTCTGGTGTGGAAAGCATTGGTCTACCAAAATCTCATCACACTGGGCAGCTTGTGGGTGAAGGTATTTCTAGAAGAGATGTTGTCACAATCAATATTACAGATCAAAAGCAGGCCCACTTTTACATTATTTATAATAATTTATAGGTTTCCACATATGTTGAAACCAAAAATGAAATTATTAGTCATTTGAATCCATCAAGGGATGAAAGTTGGATATAAAATACAAATAATCAATTTCTTATAATATTGTTTCAAGACCATATTATTAAAGATTCAGATAAAAATCATAATTCAATTTTAGAATGAATTTGATGGCTAGACAGAGGACCAAGTGTGCATGTATTATCATAAAATGGTTATTTTATTTATGGTTATACATTATATACAAATAAAGATTATGAAGTCAGTACCATGAAAAATAGTATAGTTACACTTGTGGCTGAAGTTATCCATGTTTCTTGTACTAAGGACAAAAATCAAATTTATGTGAATACGTCATACTTTTTCATCATCAAAAAAATATGGGATTTGGATTATATAACATTCGAAGTTTTAGGTTTTCAATGCATGTGGGTTGATAAAAGGAGTGTTGTTAAAATAGATGAATTGGGATTCATGAAAGTGGATTTTAATAAATAAGGGTACAAATAAGAACCATTTATAATGGAATCATAGGAAGTATAATTATTTTGTATTCCTTATTCCATAGACCTAAAGTGGTCAACTGTTCTGTTATAGACCAAACCCACACAAGGGTCAAATGAAAATTCAATTGAGGATGACCATTTAATTTTATTATCACAATCATTTCACAATGATCCCAAAGTAGACTAAATTTTTTACATTAGAAGAGATCAAAATAAATGGATTTGGATACCCGATAGAGGGTTCAAATCCCTTAATCATTTTAAAAAAAGAGTGTTCAATAATCAGGTTATATTTTTTGTAATATACATTGTGTTATATCATGTTATTATCTGTTAGGTGCTACATTTATGTAATCTAAATTAAATGTTAAACCACTTCTGTAGATAATGACTTCTGCATGTGCTGATGCTCCCAGTTCTGAGGAACAATAGGTTTATCAACCTCCTGCTTCTCCCAATGCAGAGGAATAATGACCTTCTACACATGCCAATGTAACCAATCTAGAGGAACGAAAAATTGACAATGTTAAATATGAGAAAATGGTAGATGGAAAAGAACCGATGCTTCAGAAAAATAGGAGTTTCATAGCGTGATTGTCTTAGAAAAAATTATTAAGGTGAAAAGCAATGGCATCAAATTAGAGGTTAGATGGAATGTGCACGTCCATCCTATTAACCCCAACAAGGCCATGTTCTGCAATTACATTGGTCTCATCACTCATCAACATGCGCTGATTGATATAGATTCATGGAACCATGTTGTTCCAATGCTTAAGGAAATGATTCGGGAAGAGATTATGTTAACAATATGATATCCTTTCATTATTTTAATAAAAATTATATAATGAAACATTTAATTACTCTTCATCATCCCTTGCAGAGTGAATTTATAATATAGGAATACCATAAGAAATATGTATTAATTCTTACTGGAATGATTCATAGAGGATTTTTCACAATTCTAATGATATCTCATCTTAAATATGTTGAAGGGAAAATAAACTTTCACCCACTACATATGTATTCACACCTGATAAGCCATGAAGTATGGAATGTGTTTACTAGTCTTCGTGTGGAGATTTATTTTTAGGTATATTGTGGTTGGTAATACATTGTTTTCCAATATGTGTATTCATAACTTTGATTGGGATTTTTTTATAAAATAGAAACTGAGTACTGAAAATAAAGAGTGAGTAGAAAAAACAATGTACCCCTACCGTAATGTAAGGATGGGCTATGGTTCAATTAAAAAAAAATTGGTACGTATTTTAAATATACTATAATACTTTTATGTGACATGAAATAATAACATAGTTATGTTCCTATATTTATATGTAGCATGATGAATCCAAATCCAAATCCACTTCCATCCAACTTCATGTGCTACAGAATAGGGAACATTTAAATAAAGATGGGATACTAATATATGAAAAAACACAAAAAAGTGTGGGGAACTTGTGAAAGTATGACATAATAAAAATTTGTTTTTCTTTAAATCGCTATTATTTAACAATTATTACTTATTTTCCCATATTTTAAATCTGACATGGATGTAGGAATCATCAACACATGTACCATATGAACACCTACTGTTGGTGGCCTTGAAGCGGCCAGAACAATATGGCCATGTTAGATGTGAAGGTTTTGGGGTGACACCCTGAACATATTTTGAGTAAAAAAGAATAGGAGGATAAACATAAAGAAATGGAAAAGATAAAATCAAGATTATCTTCCCTTTAATAAAAAATTCATTGGAATACTGAGTTTCTAGTAACTATTATGGGGGAAGTAAATAGAATAAATAACTAAAGAACAACCATTGTGTGAAGATCTTACCCCCCCCCCCCCACAAAATTTGAGGTGATCCATTCCCCTCAAAGAGATATCTTAGTTAAGGTAATAAATATTAAAATAATTGTTTCTGTGAAATGTGAATCAGATGGAAACAGATACCTTTCTTATACTGATGTTCTACAGGGTGAAAATGACTGTTATTTATATCTATCAACACTCACCCATCGCCTTGTTGTGAGGGATACTGTGTTCAATATCCAAGATGACAGTCTACACAACAAACCACTTCCAATAGGTCATGTGAGAATAAGGATTACTATAGCTCATGAGTTGAGCATCGAGCTACCTTTTCAACTTGATGACGAAGATATTCATAAAGGTAACCAAGCTATTGGAACATTCATAGCATGGCCAGTGGATCTTGTAAAAAACATTTCAATGAAGAGGTATTCATTTCCAATTTATTTTTCATGATAAAACTTTAACAATTAATGAAAAAAGGTCCAAAATGATGAATGTTATTACAGATGGATAAAGGGAAAGGGTGAAACAAAATTTCAACTCAAAACCATCTAAAGGATCAACTAACTGATCAAAAAGTTCTTCCAAAAGCACCTTTACCCAACCCATTCAATATCTGCATTTACTAACATTGATGGTTCCTGAAGATACAAAGATACAAAATGGTAGTAATTACATAGTTTATTTTTAAGAACAAATGTACATAGAGGATGTTACAAACTACATTTTTCTTGAGAATGTAAATGAAATCCTCAACTATGAATGGCTAGGAGTCTCAAATGTAAATGAATACCTGAGATATGTTTTCAAGATTTGTTTTTCCAATAGCTAATATACTATGTAAATTTTGACTAAATACATTTCATATTTTTTGCAGGCATATGTATAAATACCAATTGAAGGGATTACACCATGAATATAAATTTGGACCCGTTAGTCCTCACATCACTTCAATAAAACAAAAAAATAGAATAAAAATTGATGAAAAGTGGAAGAACTGTCCAAATCATTTGAAAGAAAGCTTATGCATGAAGGAATTTTCTTAATACCAATGTTGTAGGGGTAAAAATATACAATTTAATCATATCAAATATATTTTCATTTCATTCATTAATTATTCCTTTTTGTGTTTTTAGGCAACATTGGATACTCATTACAGTCAATTTGGATACTCCAAAGATTTATTTCCTAGATTAACTACATGGATACCCAATAAATTGACCACAAAATATAATGTTTTTCAATTTTTAATACACAACAGCCAGTGTTTTATAATTAAACTTCAAGTTATATATTTTATATTATGTTTTAATGAGAATTTTATTATGATATGGTAGTGTTTAAATATTGCGAAATATGTGGCATGAGGATAGCCAATGCACAAAAGGAGCCTTAAAAGTTCTATAAGTTGAAAAGTATCAGGGTATATATAATAATATTTTACTATACAAACACATATCAAAACAAATTTCTTATTTTTCTAAATGTTTCTATTGTTTTTGAAACAAAAAAAAATAGAAAATATTATGGTTATTATGTTTGTAAATTTATGAGAGAGATTATATTGCATCAACAAACTAGCATCCCTGAAGATGTATTTTTTAAGATAATTACTATTTCATTTAAAATATTTATTAATACTTTTTGTATTTGTATTTTTTTCATGTAATAATATGACTATAAAAAATACTCATATTCAGAAGATGTTGTAGATTTTCATTGAAATTAATGGGTCATATACCTGATGGAAGAATGTACACAAATAGAATGAAGATGTGTCTTCCATAGAATTAATGGGTTATTTCACATCTATGTTTAATTTATTTATTTTTAATATTACTCACATAATTATTTTTCTCTTAAATAGGAGGATTCCTTTTTTTGATTTGGGTTGGTTTGTTCAATGATGTTCATGCTCATGAAATATTGGACTTCGAGGCTGTAACTGAGAGTTCAATGAGAAGGTAAAAGTTATTTTCAATATACTACGGTTTTCCTCATAATATTATCTATTATATACTATATTAACGTAATCTAAATCAAATGTTTGACTACTCATGGAGAAAATTTCATCTACACATGATGATGTTACCAATATAGTTAAAGAAAAGACTATAATAAAGGAAACCCTTTGGGAAGATGTAAAGGTAATGTTACGATATACTTTCACTATTTTACCAAAAAATTAGATAATGAAGTGCTAATTTAATTTTCATTATTTCCTACAGAGTTCGTTAATTTTAGAATATTTTTGTCCATCTTTCATACCTTACTCCAATAAAACATCCCTGTAATTCTTCTCCCTCAAAACTTTTTCACCCCAATAGTGTTGGTATTTATCACTTTCCTTCAAGTTCGTTCCATTTTCTTTGTAGGATGAGAAACAATGCTTCTTATGATCAATCACATAGGCAATATTGATGTTTTCATAGTAAAATAATTTTCTATAGAATTAATGTATTATTTCATATTTATGTTTAATTTATTTATTTTTAGTATTACTCATATAAGATTTGTTTTCTTATGCAGGTGGATTCTTTTTGGAAGTCATATTTTTTATTCAACTATCTACAATAAACCACAAAAGAGATAACATGTTCCTTTCTTCCAATGTTACCATGCTTTCCATTGGATTTCTTTATTGAACTACAACCCAGCATATTGAGTCTATGTTCTTAGACAAAAAAAAATTCAGCTAAAAACATCAACTCAATATACAGTTTTTTCATTTTCCAAATAATTCCAATGAAAACCAAGGTAACATTAGAAGATGAGATTTTTTGAGACTTTGGGATGTGTATGCATAATATGCACTTCAATCTGACCCATAGTGTGACTGTTATGACTCCAAGTGATTCTTTCACTACTTCAAAATTGGCCTTCAATAGGGCTAAAAATGGTGTTTAAGCGATAGATAAGCGTTGGCTACCAGAGCAAGATTAAAAGACCTAGACTTTTATCAGTGCTTTTATTTATCATAGATAAAGTAAACCTTTATCAGCACTTCTACATGAATTGATTAAGGTTAGATTTATTGGAACTTCTACAAGTGGCAATAAAAGGGCATGATACAGTTTGTTGTAACAACACACTACAGCACCAGAGAAATGTGTTGTAACAACACACCACAACACCAAAAACACAGTGAAATCAGAAAAATAAAGTACCAATACATAATTTAAATAAAATAAAATTTATAACCCAAATACAAGAAAAAATAACTATATTATAGACATTTCAAATATTGTTTTATAAAATTACATAAGTACAAATCATTACATACAATCAAAAACATCAATATTCCTTTGTCTTTTGATCCTAACCCCTGCTCAAGAAAAAAAATCACATGTATAAGTAAAAAAATTATGTTATAAATAATATAAAAAATAAATTAATAGAAAGTGTAAATTTTAAACATAACATTGAGTCATAATAGGAACATTGTGTATCAGATTGAGTTTCAGTTGATTCTTGAATGTCACACCATTTATTGTTCCTCTTCAAGAATTATCTCTAGGAAAATTAACTAAATAATTATAAGATAAAAATGATAAGGAAATTAATTAATTAATAGCAGATAGAATGATGAGAAAACAATATATGGTCGTTTGCTCAGTTTCAGCAATGTGATGCTCGTTTTAAACTAAAATGGAACTTATATATTGAAAAGACGCACTTGGAGTCATACCAGTCGCATCATGCATCGGATTGAGGTGCAGCCAATTCCTACACATCTAAAATGTCCTATGGATCATTTTCTTAATGTATCAAAATAATCTGAATTTGATTGCTCGGATTTGAGTATGTCACTCGTCTTTTTTACTAAAATGTTTTTTTAACTGGAAACATGGACTTTGAATCATATTGATCACATCTTGTTTCATTTTTATTTGAGAACAATTCCTACACATCACAAATGACTTATTAATCAATTTATTAAAGTATAAACACAATCCAAGCGAGTTTGATAAGTTTTTAGTGTGTGAAACTTTTTGATCTAAAATGACGATTTTAAAATGATAATGGACACATTGAGTCATACCAGTCACACCATGCATCAGATTGACGGGAGGATAATTTCTATAATTCCCAAATGACTTGTGGATTTTTTTTCCTAAAGTATAAAAATATTCTGAATTCTTTTTCTTAGTTTTGAGTAGGTGAGTTTTCCTTTTTACTGAAATTGATGTCAATTTTATATAAATAGACAAACTTGGAGTCATACCAGTCACACCATGCATCATATTAAGGTTAGGATGATACTTACACATCTGAAATGACTTGTGGGTTGTTTTCATAATGTATCAAAGAAATTCAAATGTGTTTTATTGGTTTTGAGTATATCACTTTTCTTTTTTACAAAAATGTCATTTTAAACTAGAAACACACACTTTGAATCATACCGATTACATCATGTATTGGTTTGATGTGAGACTGATTCCTACATGTAAAAAATTATTTATATACTGATTTCCTAAATTATCAAAAAAAATCCAAGGGCATTTTATTGGTTTTCAATGAGTGACACTTTTTGAACAAAAATGTCATTTTTAAACTGATAACGGAAACTTTGAGTCATACTGGCCACACAATGCATCAGATTCAGGTGTGGTTGATTCCTACACATCCCAAATGACTTGTGGATCATTTTTATAAAGTATAAAAACAATCCAAATTTGTTTCCTTGGATTTGAGTAGATCATTTTCCCTTTTTACTAAAATTGATGTCAATTTTTAATAAAAAGATGCACTTGGAGTCACACCGGTCACACTGTGTGTCATATTGATTTTTTTCTAATTCATACACATCTCAAATGACATATATATAGATCATTATCTTAATATATCAAAACAATTTGAATGTGTTTACTCAATTTTGAGTATGTCCCTTATCTTTTTTACTAACATGTCATTTTAAACTGCAAACATACACTTTGACTCATATAGATCACATCGTATATTAGTTTTATGTGAGACTGATTCCTACATGTTGAAAATTATTGATGAATAAATTTACTAAATTATCAAGAAAATACGATCTTTTTTGCTCGATTTTTAGTGAGTAATACTTTTTGAACTAAAATGTTGTTTTTAAACTAATACCAGACACATTAAGTCATATCAGTAACACTATGCATTAGAATGAGGTACATCTGATTCATACACATCCAAAATGAAATATGGATCATATTCCTAAAGTATCAAAATAATCTGAATGCTTTTTATCAGTTTGGAGTAGGTCAGTTTTCCTTTTTACTTAAATTGATGTCAATTTTTTTTAAAAAAAGATGCACTTGGAGTCATACTGGTCACATCATGCATCAGATTGATGTGTGGATGAGTCCTACATGTCTTAAATGACATCAGGATTAATTCTTGAAGTATTAAAATAATATAAATTTTTTTTCTCTATTATGAGTATGTCACTTGTCTTTTTTACTAAAATGATATTTTAAACTGGAAACACACACTTTGACTCACATCGATCACATCATGTATTGTATTGACATGAGATTGATTCCTATATATCAAAAATGACATATTAATCGATGTCCTAAATTATAAAGACAATTTGAGTGTTTTTTCGTTGTTTTTAATGAGTGACACTTTTTGAACTAAAATGCCGATTTTAAACTGATAACAAACACATTGAGTCATATCGGGCACATCGTGTATCGGATTGAGGGTGGGATGATTCCTATAAATAAAAAAATGTCTTCTAAATAATTTCATATAATTATAAAAACAATATGAATCTGTTTTCTCAGTTTTTAGAAGTTTAGTTTTCCTTTTTACTAAAATTGATGTGAATTTTAAATCAAAATACACACTTGGAGTCATACCGGTCACACCGTGTGTCGGATTGAGGTGGAGCTGATTCCCACACATCCCAAATGAGTTATAGGTCGTTCTAATAATTTATTAAAATAATATAAATACATTTTTTAGCTTTTAATTATGAAACATTTCTTTTTTACTTAATTTTCATTTTAAACTTGAAACATGCACTTTGAATCATACTAATAACATCATGTATCGGTTTGAAATGAGACCTATTTCTACATGTCAAAAATGATTTATGAATAAACGTCCTAAATTATCAAGAAAATACAAGTGTTTTTGCTTAGTTTTTAATGAGTGACACTTTTTGAACTAAAATATCTATTTTAAACTGATAACGGACACTTTGAATCATACTGGGTATATCATGATTCATATTGAGGTACAGTTGATTCCTACACATTAAAAATGACTTAGGGATCATTTTTTAAAAGTATAAAAGCAATCATAATATTTTTACTTGGTGTTGAGTATGTCAGTTATCTTTTTTACTAAATTTAATGCAAATTTTAAATAAAAAGAATCACTTGGAGTCATACTGGTCACGTCGTGAGTCAGATTGAGGTGTGGTTGATTTCTATATGTCCCAATGTCTCAAAAAAATCCTAAATTCCAATTTTATGATGATTTCCAATGTCTATATTTTTCAAACTACCAACACTACATATTGAATCAATGTTATTAACTGAAAAAACTTTATCATTGTTGAAATCCAAAAGGATAGAGGAAGCTCAAATTCCCATTATATCATAAGAAGTCACCATAATAGGCACATGATCTTCCACTATTCTTTTAAATTTCAACAAAGAGAAAGGTTTTTTAGCTAAAAACATTGACTCATTATGTAGTGTTGGTAGTTTGAAAAAGAAAAAAAATGGAAGGCATGGTAACTTTAGCAGAAAGTAACATTTTATCTCTTTTGTGGATTATTGTAGATAATTGAAAGAAAAATATGAATTCATAAAATATCTATGAAAAAACTAAATATGTATTATCTAAAATGGTAAGAAAATTAACTTACAAATAGTATATAAAATGTTGAAAATTAGTTAAATAAGTAGTAGGAATTCACCATTTCATGATGGTTGTATGTATTCTTGATGCATTTCCTTGTTGTTATTATCTCAGTTGAAGACTAGAAAAAAACCATCTGTGTAAGAAAAAAATTATTATGTGATTAATACTAAAGAGAAATAAATTAAACATAAATATGAAACAATATCTTAATTCTATGGACAATGATTTTACTATAAAAACATCAAGATTACCTATATGATTGAGCAGGGGAGGGAACTTGAAGGAAAGTGATAAGTTCTAACACCGTAGGGGTGAGAAGGTTTTGAGGGAGAAGAAGTCTATAGAAGTTTTGGTTTTTAAAGGCAAAAAAGATGGACAGACTTCCCCAATATAAACTAAAGAATTGACCTATATATGAAAAAAAAAACTTATATAAGTACTACTAAAAAGAAATAAATTAAGCATAAATATGAAACAGTAAATTAATTCTATAGACAATGATTTTACTTTAAAAACATTAAAATTACATATGTGATTGAGTAGTGGAGGGAACATGAAATAAAGTGATAAATATCATCACTATAGTGGTGAAAAGGTTTTGAGTGAGAACAATTCTATTGAAGTTTTGGTGTAGAAAGGAATGAAAGATGGACAGACCACCCCAACTCAAATAAAAGAATCCAACTATATAAGAAAACAATTCTTATGTGAGTAATACTAAAAATAAATAAATTAAACATAAATATGAAATAATATATTAATTCTATGGAAAATTATTTTACTATTAAAACATCAAGATTACCTCTTTCATTGAGCAGAGGTAGTGGTGTTTCTCTTCGTGTAAAGGAAATGGTGGAAACATGAAAGGATGTAATAAATGAAACACTACAAGGGTGAAAATGTTTTAAGGTAGAAGAATTGTGTCGATGTTTTGGTGAAAAAAGGCATGAAATATGGACAAAAATCTTCTAAAATAAATTAACTCTACAAGAAATAATGAAAATTGAATTAGTATTTCATTAAATAATTGTTCAGTAAAATGGAGAAAGTATATCATAACATTACCTTTAAATCTTCCCAAAGGGTCTCCTTAATTATAGTTTGTTCTTCCAAGGTATTGGTGACATAATTATGTACATAAAACATTGTCTATATGAGTAGTCAATCGTTTAATTTAGATTATGTTAATGTGGTAGAAAACATGTGATATTATGAGGAAAAACATAATATATTAATAAACACTTTTATCTTCTCATTGAACTCTCTTTGTTTTTTTATGGTTTTGGGGATTTGGTTCCTCTATTAAGAATCCAAATCCCCTTCTGTTATCCCCAATAATGTACAATAAATTGTCTACATTGGGACTAGAATGAATTGATTGTGATCTCCCAATGAAAAGGTCATCCATGATTGAATTTTCATCTAACCCAATATTTGTTTTAGTTCCCAATAGGGCAATCGACCAATTCTTGTTTTCTATATCTGATACATAAAAAACTTGCACTGCTTGTAATAGAATTATGAAAATCTCATCTTTTTCTCCTTCCACACTAAAATTCACCTTTATGATGCATATTTCATCAACTTTCACAACACTCATATTTTCAACCCATTTTAAGTGGAGAAATCAACACTTGAAATGTTGTATAATACAACATGTATATCTGTTCGATAATTCCAAAATATGACATATATTTAAAAAATGGATTTCTATCCTTGGAACCAGATATGTGCATAGCTTCCAGCATAAGTGTAACACCACTATTTTGAATCATACTTCAGTCTTCATGTTCTTTTATATAGAATTTATAACCATTGATTACAAAACTAGTGTTAGATATAACATTTCCATTTAGTCCCCTGGCTATCCATTGAAGTTGTTCAGCAATTGAATTTATATTTTCAAATAACTCCTTATAAATATTTTCTCAAAACCATCCTATAAACTGTGGATTATTTTCATTTGATATCCATACTTCATCCCTTGATGGATTAAAATCTCTAAGAAATTATTTTTGGGAATCAGTGTATTGATCAACATCTTCACTATTATGTAAAATGTAAAGGTGTTATTTTTTCGTTCTGTCAAGGTAATTATAACAACATCTCTTCCAGAAATCCCTTCTCCCATAAGGTGTCTGCTATGACAAGCCTTTGGGAGATCGATGGTATCAAAATCTAATAGGTAATTGGTACATAATTCAATAGCTTCTTCAACAGTATATAATTATGCAACACAACCTTCTGGAAGACTTCGATTCTTGACATACCCTTTCAATATTTTCATATACCATTCGATGGGGTACATCCATCTGTAATGGATAGGAGCACATAGTTGAACCTCTATTACCAAGTGAACTATCATGTGGACCATTATATAAAATAATGATGCTGGAAATAAAATCTCTAATTCACACAATATGATAACATCCTCCTTATTCATGATAGGAAACTTCATCGGGTCTATAACCTTACTGCATATGGAATTGAAAAAAAAAGAGTCTAGTTAAAGCATGAAAAACATTTTGAGGTAGAATTAAATAGAAATAAATAGGTATAAAACCTTGCATCAAAACATGACATTTATGTGATTTTAGTCCTTGTAATTTCAAATTATTCATTAATATGAAATTATTAATATTTTATGAATACCCCTCTGGAACTTTTACACTGTTAAAAAAAAGAAAAAAATTCGATTTTTCCTATCTAGATAGAGTGTAAGTTGATAAAGGAATAAAATTCCTCCCTTTACTCTTCATCAGTGCCAACTCTCACCTCATCCTCATGTCAATCATGTCCAACCTATCCTTAATGCCATCTTTTGTTTTTCCTGGAACATTTAGTAATGTTCCAATAACATTATCAAATACATTTTTTTATATATACATGACATTAATAAAATTTCAAACATACAAACAATTCCAATATGGCAATTCAAAGAAAATAAATCTCTTCTTCCAAACTAATTTCATAAGGTTTTTTTAAAATGGTTTACCAAAAATAGAGTCAATATATTTTACTTAATCAAACAGTTGATCACCTGTTATTGGAGATGGTGGTGTACCTTGTTCGATATTCACATCAAATAATGACATCCAGGATCCGTATTTATGTCATTGAGGTAAAAATATCCAATTTCCTAAAAATATAGTCTTTGAGGAACATTTAAACTAACCTTAATATGTGTGTTTTTCACAAAGGGGACACCCCAACATTCCTTTAATGTTATAGCCTGATAAATTTCCATAACTGGGGAAGTCATTTATCATCCCATAAAACATGTCCCTCCATGTTAATTCATTACTTCTATGATCATCATACATTATAACACTGTATCCCATATAAAATTTAGATCTTCTATCAATGGAGCCAAATAGACATCAATATCATTACCAGTTTTCTTTGGTCCAGATATAAGTAGAGACAACATAATGTATTTTCACTTCATGCATAACCATGGTGGAAAGATATAATTTTCTAACATGATGGACCATGTACTTTGAGTACTACTCTGCACACCAAAAGAATTTATTCCATATGTAGATAAGGCAATATGGAAGCTTCTTGGATCATTTCCAAATTCAGGATAATCATAATCAATTTTCTTCCAATGGGGAGAATCTACTTGATGACGTAGGTTCCAATATTTAATTCATGTATCTGCATTCCATTTCAATTATCTCACAGTTTCTTGACATACATATAGTCTTCTAAACCATGTAATCATAAGAAATTACCATAAATATTTCGAAGGAGTTTATTCATTTTTCTTGTATTGATCCATTACACAGTTATGGAATTTTATGCATGATTCATGGTCCTTGAGAAAAAATATTCCATCATTTGAATAAGAAATTATTTTTTTAGAGATTATTCCCATTGAACATAGAATTTTTTTAGCGTTATAAGTTCGACATGGTAGTTCATTTTCTTTTGGTAGCATATCATTTAAGAGACCAAGTTGTTCTGTAATGCTAGTGTCACTCCATCCACTGCCATATTTCAAATTATATAACTTCAATACAGCTTACAATGTTGTGTATTTAGTACAATTGGTATTCAATGGTCTCTTAGCACAGCTATTTAACTTCCCAAACAACTTTGCACATTCATGAAGGTCATCTTCAATTTCCATTTTCATTTAATCCATGTGATATCCATCATCATTTACACTAGTATTCATATCAAATGATTCATAAACCACAGTATCATCCCAATTAGTGTGTACATTTAGTTTCTACTCATATTTAGTCTAACATTTATAGATTTTATCTATTCCTTGACAAATCAAATTTTCTTCCAGATCTTCTGGACTATTTTTTCTTGAATAACAACATTGTAAACATGAAAAAGGATTTGAGAAGGGTCGTATGCATGCTATATTACAAACTTAATGAACTCTTTAACTCCATATTCATACAAATTTTCAAAAAAAATTGTGTGCATCCATTTTTTATTCATATCCATCCTATTAGGTTCATAAAATATTCATTTTTTACAATAAATAGATAAATACACATAAGATCTTCGTTATCAAAGGTGAAAGTTATAGATAATTATAATAAGGGAAACCAAACATTTGATTATTTTAAATAATTTTAGTATTAATTGAAGAAAATGGTTAATTGAATTTAAGAAAGGAATTACTCCACTATGTTAGGTGTTATCCTCTGAATTCATCGAAAGGTGAAAATTATAGACAACTTTCATCCTCATCAACTCGTCTTCTGAACAATTATCATTTCATTTTATTGTTTGGAACTCATCATCCATATCTTATGGACATGAACCTATGTTGCTTGAAATTATAAAATCAGTAGTCATATATAGGATGACTACGGCTTAGAGTAGTGCAAGAAACATAAAAGAGATGGGGAATTATTTCCAAGAAAAAAACTGGAATAATGAAATTTGGGAGATGAAACTGATGAGGATGATAGATGTACTCTATTATGTTCTCTAAAAGGATTAATGCCTCCCATTTGTGAGAATTACATGGATGGTAATCAGGGACTCCTAAGGGTGGAACCAAAAGGAAATGTTAAAGAATGATTTGTTTTTAGATGGATTAAAGTAAAACATACATGGTGTTTATTAGATGTGTGATGAAAGAAATTAAGTGATTTTTAAGAAGTATTAATGAGTGGTTTATCATTTCAAAAAATGGATATATTTTTTTAAAGGTATATAAAAATAGCTGAACCATTTTTTGATTTGGGGTCCATAAAAATTTGGGGTAATCATGTTTGAAACTGAAAATTGATTTGTTGTAGTGAAAAATTGATCATATTAGTTAATGAGACAATTAAATACTGACTTAAAAAGGGTGGGTTTATATGTTTTTATGATGAAAAGATAAAATTGATAGATATTTTTTACTAATTATAATGGGGATATTGTTCATAATTAAAATAATGATGAAACATCATAGGAAATTAATGTTGAACTAAATAGTATAGGGGGGAGAACACGAGGCTGAGGTAGACTCAAAATAAGACCTTGATGGTGAGAAAAATAAATAAGGTTTATCAACTATAAGAAATAATAACAAGGCTGAACTCAATGAATAAAATTTCATTGGTGATCATACAGTTTTGGTGAAAACTCGGAGGATTAAGACTCTACAAAAAACCTCATTTTTTTACCAAGTATATCCTAAATAATTTGAAGAGGCTGACAATGATGATAATTGGGTCAAATCTATGCATGAGGAGCTTGATATGAATAAGAACAATGTGATGTGGGAAATTTTCCCAAGGATGGAAGACAGAAATGATATCAGAATCAAGTGGGTGTTCTGTAATAAACTCATTGACTATGGAAAAGTGGCTCAAGATAAATATTGGATAGTGTGCAAAGTGAATTCCTAGATCAAAGGTATTTATATTTGTGATAAATTTAATCCCACATCCTGGTTGGAAACTATTTTAATTTTCATGGATATTTCAGTGAAAATGTAGTTAAAATTATACTAAATGGATGTCAAATCTATGTTCCTCAATGGATTTCTTAAGGGGGGAGTATACATTTAGAAACTAAATGGGTTTATTATGGATGAAAATGAGATAAAGGTGTTCTAGTTAAACAATTCTATGTAAATGATAAAGAAATCACTGAGGACCTAGTATTTAAGTTTGGATCAATACCGAAGAAAGCATTGTTTTTAGCGACATTGAGTTGATCACAACCTCTACATCAACAAAGAGAATGATCGAAGGATTTTGGTACTCATATATGTTAAAGACATAATATTTGAGGATTTGAAAAAGCACAATGCAATTTTTTGTGGGTCATATGAGTTACGATATTGAGATGTCAATGATTGGTGAGTTAAACATTTTCCTTGGTTTATCGGGTGAATCAAGGAAATCATATAAAATTAATTTCTCAATCAAAATATGAAAAAGTGGTTCTCAAGTGATTTTCAATGTAATATTCAAAACCAATGACAAGACCAACTACTATATGGATGAATTTTTTAAAAGTTAATTATTGTAAAGAGGTAGATGTCATGGAATATAGGTATTGGGAGCCTATTATACATCACAACAACATGACCCAACATTGGGATTGATATATTTCAAGCTGCGTAGCACCAATTCACTCCCAAGGAGAGACCCATGCTATCGGGGAAGACGATACTTCAATATATTTAAAAAATAATGAATTTTGGGATGTTTTATTATAGGATAGTGCAACTGCAGTTGTTGGGATACATGAATGTGGGGTGGAAAGGTTCAGTGGATAACCAATGGAAAGTAGAGATATCAAAAAATCTGGATTTCATTCAATCCTTGGTTTCGTTCAACCCTTCAATCATTTGAGCCTTTCATTTAAGCCTTGGAATATTTAGAGCCTTGATTCTAGCCTAGATTCGAGCTTGGATTTGACAATGAGGAGCACTGGTAGCAGGTGGCTTCTGTAGAGAACTTTGTATATCAAAAACCGGTTCATGATGGTTAGGGTTTCTAAAATAGATCAGGAAACTTTTATCAGTGCTTCCAAAAAAGTAATGATAATGATCCTTTTTATCAGCACTAAGTTAATAAGCGCTCATAATGGTTTTATAATTGTAATTATAGATAAAAAAATTAAATATAATTATATAATTATATATATTTATTAAATATATATATATAGAAAATATATTCTTTATTTAAATATATTTATTATAATTTTATAATTATTTAAATATATAATTATATAAAACAATTTCAAAAAAATAATATTTATATTGTTATATATATTTATATAATTATATATACATATATGTATATATATTTAATAAATATATATTAATATAATTATAGTAAATATATTCATTATTTAAATAAATTTATGATAATTTTAAAATTAATTTTATATATATAATTTTTTATTTATAATTATATAAATACTTTTTAAAAAATAATATTTATTTATTTATAATTATAAATGTAAAAATATAGTAAATATACATTTATAAATATATTTATTTATAAATATTTATTTACATATATATTTTTAACATTATTAATGAATATTTTATCTTAAGTGCATGCATGTTAAAAATGAGTGAAATTTAATAATTAAAAATGAGTACACATTAACAATATTGAAAAAATGGATATATTTTACTAATTAAATATAAATTATTAGTAAAATATGGAAATATATTGAAATAAATAAGAATACATATTGAAAATATTAAAACATAGTATAGATATATATATGAAATTGATTAAATTCCAAAAAAACATATTAAAAATGAATAAATAATACCTAACTTTAATAATATTAAAATTATATAAATAAAATTTAACAATTCAAAACATAATATATTAAATGTGTCATGTTATAATGAAATTCTTAAATGAATACTAAATTTTGAATAAATTACATAAATATTATATGTGTTTCTATATATGATTTCATTAATTGCATAAATATTTGTATGTGTGTGTTGCATATAAAAATTCTATAATTTTTTATATGTATGTGAAATTAATATAACACATGTTTTATCTATATTAAATTGAAAAATAAAACAACATTCAATTATGTCCATTACTTGATGAAATTATTCGGTATTTTTAATTCATATAAATTTTTAATTATAAAGCATTATTCACTAAATATATAAATATTTAATGTAAAAGCATAAATATTTTGTATTATATAAAACATAATTATATAAATTCATATATATCAATATATTTAATATATAATATTTATTAACATTATCAATAATTATTTCATTAATAAAATGTATAATATTTTTCTTAATTTACTTATTTTTAATTTTTATTTGTTTAATATTCATTTTACATATAGCTATATATTTAATATATAATATTTATTATTATATATAATTTATATATATTATAATTCGTTTATTCATTTTTATCAATAATTACATAATTAAAAAAAATTAATAAACTCATTTTTATTTTTTATTTTTTTCATTTTTTTCATTTTTTTGGCCTTTATTAGCACTAAAAAGTATTAATAATGGATCCCTTTATGTACGCTAAAAATAAAGCACTGATAAAGTGACCCTTTATCAGTGCTAAAAATAAAGCACTGATAATGGGTACCATTTGTCAGAGTTAAAAAACACTGATAAAGGATACCATTTATCAGAAATAAAAAAAACACTGATAAAAGGTACCATTTATCAGCACTTATTTTAGCACTGATAAAGGGAACATTTATCAGTGATTTTTTCTAGCGCTGATAAAGGAAAACGCTGGTAAAGGCAAGTTTTGTAGTTGTTTTTTATATAAAATTGGCATTAATTTTAGTAAAAAAGGAAACTAACATACTCAACACCAAGAAAACACATTCAGGTTGTTTTTATACTTTAGGAAAGCTGTCTATAAGTCATTTGTGATGTGTTGGAATTAGACACACCTCAATCTGATACACAATTTACCTGGTATGACTCAAAGAATTGGTCATCAGGTTAAAGTTGACATTTTAATTCAAACAGTTTCACTCTCTAAAAAATGGGAGAATTAACTCGAATTTATTTGATAATTGAGGAAAATGATTCATAAGTTATTTTTGACATGTATGAATCATTCTCACATCAAAGTGATACACGGTATGACTGAAAATGCTTGTTTCCAGTTTAAAATGACATTTTAGTAATAAAGACAAGTGAGATACTCAAAATTGAGCAAACACTATAGGATTTTATTTAGACTTTAGAAAAAAAATACATAAGTAATTTGGTATGTTTAGGAATCATCCACACCTCAATTTGACACATAGTGTGACCGGTATGACTCCAAGTGCATATTTTTATTTAAAGTTAATAGTAATTTTATTAAAAATGACAACTCACATACTCAAAACTGATAAAATGCATTTGGATTGTTTTGATACTTTATCACAATGATCCATAAGTCATTTTAGATGTGTAGTAATTAGCCTCACCTCAGTCTGATGCACGATATTCCTGGAATGACTCAAAGTGTCCGTTATCAGTTTAAAATTGATATTTTAGTTTAAAGAGTTTCACTCACTAAAAACCAAGAAAAACACTCTGATTGTCTTGATAATTTAGGAAAATGATTCATTAGACATTTTTAATTTTTAGGAATTATTCTAATATCAAACTGACACACGATGTGACCGGTATTACTCAAAGTGTGTGTTTCTAGTTTAAAATGACATTTTTGTAAAAAAGAAAAATGACACATAAAAACTGAGAAAACACATTCAGATTATTTTGATAATTTATTAAAAAGATCTATAATTCATTTTAGATGTGTTGGAATCATCCGCACCTCAATCTGATGCACGGTGTGACCGGTATGACTCCAATTGCATCTTTTTATTTAAAGTTGACATTGATTTTGGTAAAAAAGAAAACTGAAATACTCAAAACCAAGAAAATTCATTTGGATTGTTTTTATAATTTAGAATCATGATCCATAAGTTATTTTTGACATCTAGTAATTAGCCACACCTCAATATGATGTACCATGTAATTGATATGACTCAAAGTATTCATTATCAGTTTAAAATTGACATTTTAGTTTAAAAAGTGCAACTCACTAATAACCAATCAAACATGCTTGAATTGTCTTTATAATTTATGAAAATAATTCATAAGTCATTTTTGATGTGTAGAAAATCTTCTCACATCCAACCAACACATGATGTGACTGGTATGTCTCAAAGTGCATGTTTCTAGTTTAAAATTACATTTTAGTAAAAAAGAAAAGTGTCATACACAAAACCATGAAAACACATTTATATTGTTTTTATACTTTATTAAAATGACCCAGAAGTCATTTTGGACATGTACGAATCATCCTCACCTCAATTTGATGCACGGTATGACTGTTATGACTCCAAGTGCATCTTTTTATTTAATCTTGATATTAATTTTAGTAAAAAAGAAAACTGACATACTCAAAACCAAGAAAACACATTCGGATTATTTTAATACATTAGAAAATTTATACATAATTCATTTATGGTGTGTGTGGATTATCCTGATCACCTCAATTTGATATATGATGTTCCCAGTATGACTCAAAGTGTCTGTTATTAGTTCAAAATTGGAATTTTAGTTTAAAAAGGGCCACTCACTGAAAATGAAGCAAACGTGCTTGAATTTTCTTAATAATTTAGTAAAAATATTCATAAGTCATTTTTGAAATGTAGGAATCAACCTCCTATCAAACTAAAACACTATGTGATTGGTATTACTCAAAGTGTGTGTTTCCAGTTTCAAATGACATTTTAATAAAAACATAAGTGATATAATGAAAATTGAGAAAAAAATTGGATAATTTTTATACTTTAGGAAAATGATCCATAAGTTATTTGTGAAATGTAGGAATCAGACTCACCTCAATACGACACAATGTGTTACTATTATAATTAAAAATGTGTCTATTTATTTCAAATTGACATTAATTTTAGTAAAAAACACAAGTGACGTACTAAAAACTGAGAACATGCATTTGGATTCTTTTTATAATTTAGTAAAATGATCCATAAGTCATTTCTAACATGTAAGAATCAACCCCACCTCAATCATATGAATGATGTTATCGGTATAACTCTTAGTGTGTCTTTTTATTTAAAATTTACATTAATTTTAGTAAAATGAACAAGTGGCATACTTAAAACCAAGAAAACACATTCAGATTATTCTGATACTTTGGTAAAACGATCCATAAGTCATTATTGACCTGTATGAATCATCCTCTCCCAAAAATGATACATGGTGTGACTGGTATAACTCAAAGTGTCTCTTTTTATTGAAAAGTGACATTAGTTTTAGTAAAAATAACTAGTGACATACTTAAAATTGATCCAACATATTCATATTATTTTGATAATGTACTAAAATGATTCATAACTCATTTGTGATGTGTAGGAATTAGCTGAACCTCAATCTAATGCATGGTGTTCCCAATATGACTCCAAGTTTGTCTTTTTATTTAAAATTGACATTATTTTTAGTAAAAAGAACAAGCAACATACTGAAAACTGAGATAAGGAATTTTGATTATTTTGATACTTTATAAAAATGATCCATGAGTCATTTGTGAAATATAGGAATCAACCGCACCTTAATCTAACACACAGTTTGACTAGTATGACTCAAAGTGTCTATTATCAGTTAAAATTGACATTTTAGATCAAAACATGTTTCACTCGCTGAAAACAAAGAAAACACACTCCAATTGTCATGATAATTTAGGATGGCAATTTATAAGTCATGTGTGACGTGTAAGAAATAATATCATGTCAAACTGATACATGATGTGACTGGTATAACTGAAAGTGCATGTTTCTAGATCCAAATGACTTTTTAGCAAAAAAAACAAGTGACATGCTGAAAATTGATCTTATGTATTTAGGAAAACAATCCATAAGTAATTTCTAATGATTAGGAATTAGCCACACCTAAATCTAACACACAGTGTGACCGGTATAACTTCAAGTGTGTCAATATTTAAAATTGACAATAATTTTAGTAAAAATAACAAGTTACATACTCAAAACTGAGAAAATTCATTCCGATTATTTTGATACTTTATTAAAATGATCCATAAATCATTTTTCATTTGTAGGAATCAACCACATCTCAATGCGATACAAGTTGTGACCGGTATAACTCCAAGTGTGTATTTTTATTAAAAATTGAAATTTTATTAATGTATTCATTCGTATTTATGTTTAATTTATTTATTTATAGTATTGATAACATAATAATTGTTTTCTTATATAGGTGGATTATTTTTCTCGAGTTGAGGTGATTTATTTGGCAACTGACACCATGGGAAGACATTTTTGAGAGGGCATCACTGGTGCCAAAGGTGATGAAACATTAATGTTTTTAAATGTTTATGGATAGTAATTGTAATTGTAATAATACAAAACATTGTTTTAAATGTATATAGTAGTTTTATTTTTAGTATTCATGATGTAAAATTTATTTCAATTAAATTATATATTTTTTATAAAGGTTATAGGTATGTACTGCAGTGTGTTGTTATACAATCAGCACACTACAATAGGTTGGGCCTTTGTCAGTGCTATTTCTAGCACTAATAAAGGCCCCCCTTATCAACTCTACTAAAAGAACTGTTAAAGGTACCTCCCCCCCCAATAGCTCTAAGCATAAAAATGGTTTTTAGCACTGTTAAAATCCTTTCTGCGTGTTGTTAAAGGGAATATCTATAGTAGTGGATTACAACTCCTATCATGCTTGTTTAAGATTAACATAAATTTAAATTTTTAATTTTGTTCAGTTAAATTTTTTAATCTTATTATATTTAATATATCTTTTAATCTTATATTTATTAAGGTATATATAATTTTGATCATATCGTTTTATTCATTTCATAATTTATATTTAGATATCATGTTTTGATTTTTCATAACATGTTCTATAATTTTTATTTTTAGTTTCTATGATATATAATTGAATTTGGACCTTAAGATATCATTTATACAGGTTTTTCACTATTACCATATATAAAATGTATTATTCCCGCATATCCATTTTGGAGATCCACATTGCCAAATGAAATTCATGTAGTCATTTTGTGAACCACGTAACCAATTTTGAAGATTCAGTTGCCCTCTATATTTTAACCATATGTTGAAATACAAAATTGAAAATTCAGTTGTGGTTTTTTTTATTTTAAATATAAGAAGATTATCTACATTTAATTATAAGACATAAAATTCTGAATAGATACCTATAATGTTTGGAATTAGGTTTGAAATCACTATATGTGTTATATATGAATTTTAATATTTTTTAGAACTGTTTTAATACTATTTTTTATCATAACTTGAGTAATATAAATACAATTAAGGTGATTCATGATTATTTAGAAATATAATGAAATTTTATAGATATAATGCATCATTAAACAAAATATTATTCTACCTTTATCACAATCTGTTTTATATATGAAAATTTAGAAGTCAATATATTTTCACTTTTATGTATTCCCTTACGTGAATCACCTATAT
The DNA here is from genome assembly GCA_963277665.1 of Viscum album. Taxonomy (NCBI): domain Eukaryota; kingdom Viridiplantae; phylum Streptophyta; class Magnoliopsida; order Santalales; family Viscaceae; genus Viscum; species Viscum album. The sequence continues at coordinate 108,918,559 of OY728135.1, forward strand.
GAGAAAATTACCTATGTGATGAATTAAATTATGTGAATCGATTATGTGAATTTATTTCAGGAATTCTCCTATTTCAAAACACCTATGTGAAATTTTTTTATGTATTTTAGTATAAATCCTACAAGAAATTATACTATATTTTTCATTGTATTTAATATATTGATTTGTTTCATGATTATTTATTATATTTAAATTTATATCATGAATTTATAAATTCATATTAATTATTTTGAATTTATGAGAAGTGTTCCCCATTTTTTTAAACATGTTTTTATAAAGGTAAAAAAATTTCTTAGTTTCATTCAGGAAACGTACAGCTTGAAAATCAGAAATTCAGTTTTATTATTTTAGGTTGTTGTCATCAATTTTATAGTTTCTAAACTAATATTAGATGATATAAAACTCATTAAAAATTATTTAACTATTTTTAATTTGGTTTTATTATGTTTTTATTTTCTCTTCATAATTACCTTTCATTTTAAATGGAATGTTTTTGAATTTCATATTCAAAATTAAAACTTTCTATTTTCATCGGATTTCTTTTTGAGTTATTATTACAGATCTATTTTTAACTTTTCATTTAGATGATTTCAAATTGTTTTGAATCAAAATTTGTTATTTTACTTTTCTATTGATATTTGAGCAATATTTATTCAATGATAATATCTATTTCTCTCTTACTGATATGCAGTATTATTCTATTTGAATTTTAAATTGTATAATGATTGCTCAGCTATGTTGGTTTATTTTTTTAAAAGGGAATAGAGAGTTTCTACTGTACAGAACTACACAAGTGAAATAATTGTGATTTCATACATATTTAATGATTTATTTCTTATTTAAAGTGATACAATTCAAAGAGATAAGTGGTGTTCAAGTTCTTCCTGTGTTGGATGTATCTCACTACTGTTGGATGATCTCTCAAGGGCTGAACAAAAGTGTATTCCACTTATACTACCTTGATGAAATGATTTGATCAATCACTCAAGAATCAATACCTATGTTTTATTCTTCTTCTTCGTATTTATTTATTGTTTCTTGATTTAGTAACACGTATTCTTATCTCTCACATTATTTCACTATCTCTGTGTGATTTTATTTACAAAAGTTTTTTATATCTTTGGTTTGGGAATCTCATATTTTAAAGGCAGAACCATTCATGTTGTCACTCATGGTATCTAAAATCCGAGTTGTAATTGGGTTGTGACTCTACATAAAAAATTTATGTGTCTTCTTATTCTTCCACTATAAAAATTAGTTTGTAATCAGGTTATGATTCCGCTTTAAAAATCTAATAGTTTACAATGTATCTCTCACTGAGTAGAGAGGTATAAGACTAGACTAGGTCCAATCTAGACTCAACTAGTATAAAAATTCTTGCATTATTTATTTTATTTTACTGTTAATTAATTCTGGTAATTAACTCTCTTAACTAACTTTGATAATTAATCCATGTCCTTAAATTGTTTATCTAGTATATTCACCCCTACCCCCCTCTAGACCTTCGACCTTCATCGTATCCTACTAACATAAAACACAATTCAAAATTGAATTTTAAGAAAAATAAATTTTTTCAAATAATCATATTTCATGGTACATATAAATCCATAATTTATTATTCAATGTCTTGTTTAATGATTTAGTTATATCATATGCTATGATAGATAAGATAGTGGTTTGCTCTATCTGTCATATTTTATCACTAATAGCCTTGTTGCTTCATATAATATTGCACACCATATTTTATTATATAAAAAGATATCATATTTTCAATATGATACTCTATTTTGGAAAACATGACATAAAAATTATATGTTATGATATCAACAAATCATAGGCTATGATTAGTACAAAACTATGAGTTTCTATTATGTTGCTACTTATGATATCAACATATTGTAGTTCATCATTTAATCATCCATAAGAAAACCATGTATCATGTTTTAAGACTGAAATATAATTAGGAATATGATTATGTAATTATTTATTTTAAATATGATTTAACAAATATAAATTCATTTTAATAATTGATACCATTATTGGGATTCATAGAGATTTAATAATACATATTATATGTAGTCGAAATGAATTATAATCCCAAACCAATATTTCCATGTAAGAATAAGTGAAGACACATTTAAACAACAAATGAAGAATAATATAAAAGCTACACCCTACAATGAATATCCACTAATAAATATTCATCCATCTTAGAATGGGTTTGATGAGGATCACAATGTAGCATCCAAAGGACATATCAAAAATAGAGGTATCCATGGGTTACACTGGAATCACTCATTGCACAAGTGATATTCTTCACCAACCATGGAATGCTAGTGGATGATATGCTATGGTTGTAGAAGAAGAGAGATTTTGGGGATATGAAGTTTTAATAAAGAATCAAGCGAGTACATATACTATCATTACATGGATGTTATCTTTATAAATCCCTTTATAATTATCCTTGAGAACTGCCTTATTTACACATGTTTTATTATACATGATTAAATTATTTGTCCAACTCGTGTATCTCATGCATGAATGAATGCCACTCTCTAATGTCACATCTTATGTAATGCTTAGTTAATGACTATTGAGTGTGTAGAAGATCCACTTAATGTTTTGTCCTCTATGAATATTATAGATAGAGGTATCTATAACCCCTTATGATATAGAATCGATTCATATTTTATTATTTAAAAAATCTAGCTATATGAAATCTCTTTTCATGCATTATGATATCACCTTATACTAAATGAAAATATAATCAAACCAACTCTTGGTTTCTATATGTCATACCATGCAACATATTTTTGTTGTATCATATGATATATTTTAAAAACACACAGCATCTGTGTATAGGATATAAGGAATACCTCCTTTATTGACATCAAAATGTATATTTTAAACACTCAAAGATAATGTCACATCAAATTCCACCACACAAAATTTATGCTTTCACTCAAACAATCAGTAAAACATAGACAACTTAATAGCATTAAATCAAAAAAATGATTGAAAAATATTCATACAATGAGGCAATTATAAATTGTTTCCCCTCATCAAATTCAACTCATAAAAAAATCACTCCCTTAAAATGAAATGATTTTAGCACAAATACATTTTCTCATTTTAAAATTAATTATTTAATATATAATTCATGAATTTTATTAAATTGTATTCACTCTATATTCAATTATTCCTTAAAAATTTCTCTTTTTTTCCAGGGATAAAATATATGAAACTTGATAATTTATTATAGTTATCAGCTCAGCATAATTAATTAAATAACACCCATAAAAACTATAATGGATGATTCTTTACAGAAAATAATTTGCATCATAGAATAAATGTAAAAAACTAATCCATCAACTTTACATAATCACACATATCAACCATGGATTAGGATTATATTTTTTATTTTACTTGAATGAAAAATTTAAAATTTTAATCCAAAACATGAATACAAAATTAAATTAAAAATGTAAAACATTCTGTTGAATTTTTTAAAGATTTAATTTTCAAGAGAGTAAAAAAATTGTTATTATAGTAATTCCAAAGTGAAAAATGGATTTATTAACCACTCAAGGAAAGAAAAGTCTCCATTGATCTTGAGAAAAATTCCCACTCAAATGTGTATGAAAACCATCAGTTTGAAATAATAATTTCTTGAAAATTTTATAGAAACTATAAAATATATAAAAATTAATTTCAACTCATTTTAAATAAAACACCCCTCCTCCACACATAATCTTTTAATATTTGAGGTTTAATTTAATAGATCAATTATTAGTGAATTTTAAGTTTTAGAAATTAAAATCATGTAAAATGGTATCAATAATGTTCAAAAAGAATTTTTTTACCACCAAATAATATTTATGTAATTAAATATCAATATAAAGAAGATATTCTAGTAGTATTAAGTAGTGAAAAAGTTTTTTTAGATCATTATTCAAGTATAAAAAATTTATTCAGGTCCTTAAAAAGAGAAAAAACAAAAAGAAACACATTAAAAAAATAAAAATATTAATATATCAAAAGATATCCCTTCCCCCACACTTAGTTTGTGCAATGTACTCATTATAAAAAAGTTACGTATGATTAATTAAAGAATAAATTAAATTGATAACACAAAAAATAAAAAGGACACAACATGTGATTATGTATACTTACCATCTTAAATAATAACCCCTCCCTTGGAGGCTCCTATAAAGTCTATATAAAATATTTCTATATATCCCCATTCACTCTAAAAAATAATTTTTTCTCTAGATATTTAACTTTTATGGAATCAAAAGAAAATACATTAATAAAATAAAAAGTACGTAAAATTTAGAATGAAATTTACTCCACAAAAGAATTCATCTAGAATAAAATAACAGCACATTGTATCCTTATTTGAACTCCTTAATCAGAATCAATTCATCCTAGATTGATTTGGTTTTACCTTTGTAAATCTTAGAGTTTTCATAGGCATTCTTATTTATTTCTTCCAAATCACTCAAATAAAAATTTCTCTCTTTCCCAGCCTAAAACAAGTCCATGTTACAACTCATAATAGCTTAAAAACGTTATATTATAACTTAAAATGTATAATAAATGATCTACTTTACATTATTCTATATGTAGACATCATAATTTTAGTTTTTTAGGCTTTAATATTTTCCCAAAGAGAGTTATCTAACCTGAAACTCCAATTGTCCCTATTTAAATGGGCTATTTTCTCAAGAATGTGTTTTATTTCTATATTTAGCACTACCTCTGTGCCATTAGTTTGAGGATGTTAAGGTATATAGACCTTATGATGCAATTAATAATTCATCAAAATATCCTCTTTAGTCTTATTATAAAATCGAGTGGCTTGATCAGTTGTGATGAATCTAGGTATCCCAACCCTACAAAAAAGGTTATTTTTAGGCATCATCTATTCCAGTTGGAATAGATTCTACCGACTTGGACACATAGTCCATAATAAGTAATATGTAAATATATTCAAAGTACTTAGGAAATGGGACCCTAAAATCTATCCTCCAAACAAAAAACATCTCAAAAAATAAGATGACTCCCATGGTATTTCATTTATCTTAGAAATATTCCCTTGAAACTAGTAGGTTTTACATGTTTAGGAAAACTCAAAAGTTTCCTTGAAAATGATTGTATAAATAAACATGAACCAAGAACTTCTTGGAATTCCATTTTTATCTAAATATGCCAACATATCTCAATGTATGGTAGAATTTCAAAACTAACTAAATTTCATCTGAAATGCATATTTTATTGATTTTCACACTTCCAAGGTGCCATAAATTAGTGAAGTCCCATATGTATTTCACATATTCACTAACTAACTTGAAAACCTATTTATTTTATATCCAATGGGGTATTTAATTGTCATCCAATTATTTTACAATGTAACTAAACCATGGAATATAACTCTATGTAATATATAATTCCTCATCAAGGAAGGTTTTTCTAATAGGTGGATATCTTTGAGGTTATTTAGCTAAAATAGTTGGTAATCTACTAAAATGGCTAGTTTTTATGTTCTAAATTCCCTTCATATCCTTAATCTCAACATTAAATTCCTACAGAAACAAAATCTATCTATGAAGAATCAATTTTTCTGAATGTTTACTCATCAAATATTTGATGGAATAATTCTCAGTGAACACTATCATTTCGAACCCAATAAGTAACATCAAAACATATCTAAAGAAAATACATGTCTTATATCTATTTATCAATGGTTGGGTAATTATATTGTATATAATATTGAGTTATAGATTAATAATCTATGGAATGATACCTTTTTCCACTCTTTGACTCAAATCATTACTTAGAGAAAAAACTAATGTAGCATTCATCAATTAAAAAGTAATATCCCATATAGTTGGATGGATAATGGGTAAGAACATAATATTTCTTTTCATATCTCTATAATCCTCTTTTCAACCCTCATTAAATACAAATTGTGACTCTTTTAAAGTAATATAGACCAAGAAAGGGAAATCTTGTTGAAGTCATTGATAGGCCTCCTATAAAATCTACCAAGTCCATAGAAAGATATCATATCATGTACTATCTTTTGGTAATTCAAGAAGTATATAAAATCTATCATAGTCTTATCTATAGGTTATAGACACAGCATAAGCGTGGAATGGGCAGTGTCCAACTTTTCTTTTTACCAAATCTCAATGATTAATCTGAATTCTACACAGTGATGAACGTCATGAGTGATGGAATTAGATCAAAGGGAGAGGCAAATAGAAATCATGTCGGAACATAGAGGGAGGATCATCACATGTTGATTATAATTAATTTATTTAAATAAAATAATTACCTGATGGAATTATTTCTTCGTTGATGTGTTTGGACACTGATCTGTAGTACGCAGTCGTGGCATCATAGAATCCAAGTGCAAGATTCCTCTAGTAGTGATCCACACATTATCCACATATCTCTAAACGTTGCGGAAGGAGTCTCTAGGTGCTAGTACGGATGATCCTTGCCCTTGAAATTTCCACCTTCGATCGCCTTTAGACTTCTTCCAAATCACTCTTCTAGATCTGGTGGAGGAGGATCACTCTCGTTCTTGAGAGCATTCTTAGAGAGGGAATATCTTTCTAGGCTTGAGATCTTTTCCAATCTTTTGTTGACAACAAAAATGTTTGGCTAGGTTAATAGAAAAGTGTTATAATTGGGTATTTATATTACTAGGGTTAAAATAAATGTAATTTCACAAGTTCCCTTACATATTTTAATAATCCAAGTAAAAACCCCATGTTAAATAATAACAGCATTTTCTTATTATTTCATGACATGTGCTAAACTAACGAATTATAAATAAATAATATTTATTATTATTATTTCTCACTAGACCCTAAACTCGGTCTTCTAATACTCCATAATATTAATTAGGCCTTGAATAATTACTATTTATTTATTAAATAAATGTCACTATATTATTTTCCAATAAATATATAAATATTATATTAACTAAATAGAAAATAAATATTTATCTTTTATTCCACTCATAATATATTCTCTCAAATAACTAGTGTTGCAATAAATGTGATCAGACATACATAAATAATTATTAAACCACATCCAGGAATAATATTTATCCAACTTGTTAAATAAATAAATATTTAACTGAGATACTAGATACACTTCGTATGTGACCCTCTAGGCCTCTTTCTTAGTGGCATTAGGTGGAGCTGCCTAAAGTCCAAGGTTAGTGTCTAGAAACACGCCAAGGCACCCATAGAGAAAGAATTTAATGCCGCAACAACATTAAACCTCATACGAACTCTTACCTTATAATATAATTCATTTGTCACGATATCTCTAATAAAGCAGGTTACATGCTAGTGCCATCAACCCATGTGCTCGATGTCTCCTTCTTTGACTTCCCATAAATTAAAATTTCCTATAGATTACCATGGACATGGATTTATTTAGGCTATATCATTTACATCAAAGGTACTGAGATATCAACTTCTATTAAAGAACATAAGGGACAAATCTTTTCCCGCATTATTCATTAATGTAGTATTACTCAAAACACACCCAACATATCCTACCTTCCCGCAAACATATATCATCATGGTTTTTTCCAGTACATCTAAGTGCGAGACTCATAATACTCATTAATATTAATATTAAAGTATCAGGACCAATACAGATGTTCAAAGAGAGGAACATCCAATGACACTTATAGATGGGGATTTCCTACTTTCGGGTCCCATTCTCATAATATCCTCCCGAACATTACCAAGGGTGCACACCATCAGGAGGTGCATCAAAGTCCAATGAGTCTCCACCTATAATAGCCTATATCATTTGTGTCCCTCAAATTATATCATCCAGCTATTGAACATATATTTAAGAATATTGTCATAGCACTTCTGGGTTCTCATCATGGCATGGATCCACTATGACCTTTTAGTGCGACAGCTACTCTTAGTACATTATCACATGAAATGCTATCCATAAGAACAATCATGATGTGATAAGTATTTTATTAATTTTAAAATCCATGAATATAGGTTTATCATAAATTAAAAATAATCTGGTTCAAGGGCACAAACTCCAACAGACTCCCACCTGCACTATAGCCAACTGCTAAAAACCATCAGTCCACTAGCTCCCACATGATACTCATGCTTCTGCTGAGATAGGAATTTAATAATTGGGTCTTCCATGCTCTCTTCTATGGATACTCTTCTTACTGAAAATTCACCCCTATAATGAAAATCCCTCAAGAGGTGATACTTATGGAGTATATTCTTTGTTCGTTGGTGTGACCTTCATTCTTTTGCAAAGAGCCAGCACTACATTATTATCACAATACAATGTGATAGGGTATTTACTGTTAGGTACCACATCAAGATCATGGACAAAGTTCTGAATCCAGATGACTTCCTTGGATACATCAGAAGTCGTTATATACTCAGACTCTGTTGTATAATCAGCAAAAACCGGCTACTTTGAGATCTTCTAGCTCACAACTCCTCCATTGAGACAGAAAACATATCCTAATTGAGACTTCATAACATTCTGATCTGTCTGAAAACCAGCATTAGCATACCCTCTAATGATAATTCCCTCATCTTCTCCATACACCAGAAACACATCCATAGTTCTTCTCAGATACTTAAGGATAGTCTTAACAACATACCAATGATGTTCTCCTGGATCTTCTTGATATATTCCTACCATTATCAGTGCATAGGAAACATCAAGTCTAGTACATAACATGGTATACATGATTGATCTTATCACTGAAGATTATGGGATCCTACTCATTCTATATTTGTCTTGTTGTGTCTGGGGACACATTTTCTGAGAAATATTTAAGCCATGTGACACTGGAACCAATCCCCTCTTGGATTGTTCCATACTAAATCTCTTCAGTATCTGGTCAATGTATATACTTTGAATCAGTCTAATCAGCCTCTTGGATCTATCATGAATGATCTTGATCCCTAGAATGTAGTCTTCTTCTCCTAATTCCTTCATGGATAAACACTTGTTCTGCCAGTCCTTAACCGACTGTAAGACTGGTATGTTATTTCTAATAAGTAATATGTCATCAATATACACTACTAGGATAATGACCGCATTCCCATCAAACATTTTGTAAAGACACTGCTCACATTCATTCTTAATGAAACCAAATTATTTTATGGATTCATCGAATCGAATGTTCCCTGGACTAGATTCTTGCTTAAATCCATAAATGGATCTCTGTAACTTTCAAATCCTTTTGGAATCACCTAGAGTCACAAACCCTTCAAGTTGTGTCATATAGAAATCTTCCTGAAGGTTCCCATTAAGAAACACAGTTTTGACATCCATATGACAAATCTCATAGTTATGGTAAACTGATATGGAAAGTATGATTCTTATAGATTTAAACATGGAAACTGATGAGAAGGTTTAATCGTAGTCAATTAATTGATGTTGCTTAAAACCTTTATCCACTATGCTAGCTTTATAGGTACATACTTTAACTTTCATGTCCAGTTTCATCTTGAATACCCATTTACATCCAATAGGCTTTACATCAACTAGCATGTTGACCATAACCCAAAATTGGTTTTGATACAAGGAATCCATCTCAAAATTCATAGATTCTAGACATCATGTAGCTTCTAAGATCTCAACTGCTTCCTTGTAGGACATAGGTTCATCGTTGTCCAATAATAATGAGTCATCGTCCTCTGTGACTAGAAAACCATATCGCTCTATTTCTCTTACCTCTCTTTCACTCCTACTCAGTACTTGTGTGTCATGAACTTCTTATTCCATGGGGAAATGTGGAACTTGTTCCAGTACCAACTCTTATTTATCTTGAGCATCAACTTCATCGAAGTCAATCTTACTCCCACTATCCTTTTTGAGGATGTGCTCCCTCTCAAGAAAGAGAGCTTGTCTGGGGATAGTCACTTTCTTATCTGAGGGGTTTTATAGGTAGTATCCCTTTGTTTCCTTAGGATACCTTATAAAGATACACTTTGTACCATGGGGTGCTAGTTTGTTTCCTGAGAAAGCCTTAATAAATGCCTCTCATCCCCATACACGTGTATGTGAAAAAATGGGTTTCTTTCCACTCCATAGCTCAAAGGGAATTCCATTTTCCACTTTAGTTGGTACTCGATTTAATGTGTATGTCGTAGTTTCTAATGCATATCTCCAAAAGAATAATGGAAGATCTGTATGACTCATCATAAACCTTACCATGTCCAATAATGTACGGTTCCTCCTTTCACTAATACCATTCAATTGTGGTGTATAAGGTGGAGTGAGTTGAGATAGAATCCTAAACTCCCATAGAAAGTTGACGAAATCTTTGTTAATAAATTATCCACCTTGATTTGATCAAAGCTTCTATATCTTCTTACCAAGATTATTCTCTACTTCATTCTTGAATTCTTTGAATTTCTCAAAGGACTCAGATTTATACCTCATTAAGTAGATATAGCCTTATCTACTCAAGTCATCAGTAAAAGTTATGAAGTAAGAATATCCACCTCTATATTATACTAGAAATGGTCCACACACATCGGTGTGTACCAATCCTAGATGCTCTATGGCCCTTTCACCTTGTCCACCAAATAGAGGTTTGGTCATTTTCCCTTGTAAACAAGCATGACATCTACCAAGTGGTTTTATCTCAGAAGAGTCTTAATAACCATCTTGATATAGCTTTGTCAAACGATTCTCGTTTACATGAATGAGATGGTGATGCCACAACTGGGTGTTATATGAGTCATGTGAACTTGATTCATTATCAATTTTCAATACATGGTTTTCGTAATTTAATACATACAAAACGTTATTTAAATGTGTCATACCATAACATATGTTGTCCTTGTAAAAGAAACAACTTTTTTTATAAACATGAAAATAAACCCATTTGGATCAAAACTTGATATAGAAATTGTGTTTTTGGTAACACTAGGTACATAATAACAATCATGAAAAACCAAGATCATTCACACTGGCAATGAAAGGTGGTAGTCACCAATGGCTAGGGTAGCCAGCCTCCCTCCATTGGCAGCTCGAATATCCACCTCTCCCCTAGAAATTTTTCTGAATCTACTTGGTTACTACATTTGAATATAGATATGAGCACCAAAATCTGTATCTAATACCCAATGTGTATAAATGTAAAGATTACACTCAATAATTAATGGACCTTTAGCTTCCCCTTACGTCTAGGTGCAGTTCCTCTTCCAGTGTCCTGTCTTTCCACATGCAAAGCATACTGCCTCTCTTTCCTTTCCCTGCCTCTGGATCTTCCCCTTCTTGGATGGATGGTGCTCAGGATCTTTAGACTATTTATAAATCTTGGACCCCTTTTCCTTGTACTTCCTCTTCCTATTCACCATAAGAACTGCGGGTTTGTCACATCCCATGTTCTTATCCACTTGGAGAATCAAGTTCAGAAGTTCAAATAGACTCTTCTCATTATTTCTCATATTATAATTTACAATAAATCTTGAGAAGGTCTTGGGCAGTGATGACAGTATAAGATTTTTACGCAACTCATTTGGTAATTTAGTCCAAAGATGTACAGGTATTCAATGTCCCTAATAATCTTCACTACATGAGGCCCATCTGGAACAGACTCTACATGATTAGTGGTGAACAAAGCATTGGAGATCTCATACCTCTTGTCTTTTCTTCTCTTGATAGAGATCCTGAAGGTGAGAGATCATGTTATATGCATCCATTTTCTCATGTTACTTTAATATCTCATTGAAAATGAACGATAACATGAAGCATTAAAAAAATTTAGCATCATTTAGATGTTTCTCGTATAGAGAGAGCTCCTCGTCACTCACCTCATTTCCAGGTGAAATTGGTAAAGGTTCTTCCAGCACATGTAGTTTCCTTTCATGGTGAAGGATAACCCGTAGGTGCCTTTTCCACTCCTAGATATTAGTGTTAGTGGGAAGGTTTTCCTTTTCGAGTATGGATTGAAATGATATGTTTAATTTCATTTTTATTATCATTTCTACAAAATAAGAAAAGCATCGTTTTAGTACTTTATCTGATAAAATTAAGAAAAATTAATTAATTAATATTTATTAGCCTCCCCCAATTTTATTGAAACCTAATATCCCTCCCCATTAGATTTGGAGTATCCTAATTCTTGGATATTCAAGTGGAAAGGATCCATATTTCCCTTCGCATTACCCCAACTTTGGCTGGTCAAGCAAATTGAAAGGTTTTAGGTAGGCATTCCAAATTCCAACTGCATTAACTCATAGTTCCTTGATCCGCTGAGTGGAATCCCCAATCCTAAAATCTTTTAATTTAGATTTCCTCAACATTTTCCTCTTAGTTACACTAAGTCCTACTTTGGAAGTCAACCCTTGATGTAAACTAAGTCAAGTCAACCCAAAACATCATGTTAGAACTCCCTGATAATTGAAAGCACCCCAACTTTGGTTGGTAAAGCACTATGAACTATGGATCAATTCTAACCGAAGTAATGGAAGGTTATATCGACATAATATTTTATTGAGTGATTTTATCCATTTTTCATAATTGCTAATTATTATCTTTATTACATTCTTTTAAATATTAAGTGGGATATATTTAAGTGATTAACCATGTCTTGGGTAATGTTTACGCATAATACAGTTTATTTTATTTCTATCTTTAAAGATTATTAATTCATTAATTATGTGTTCAAGACAAGATGTACATAATGAAATAACCATACAACTGACAGAATTAAAATAAAGGGTATGATCATGAGCTTGTTTCAATGGTTAGTTTATCTAGCAATTGATAAACTAACCACTGACCTAGGGGATAAAACACCTTGAACCAATATGGTTTGTGTTTATAGATTTCCACCTATCCACCTTTATATCTTCTTGGATTGGTTTTTCCTCAGCTCTGTACTTGAACCGCCTCCACTAACTTGGCATCTCCATCCATTACATATAATTTTACTCAAAAGAAGGTGAGGTGTAAAAGGGGTTTACAATAAATAAATCATGGGCATGAAGTCCCAACATATTAATGAGGGAAAAAGGCATGTAGGCCAACAATTTAGTTTAATAATAAATTAATGAAACCAATCACATACACAAATCTCTGATCTAGCTCATGATCATCTGCATGCATGCAACGTATTTACACATTTAATAAAACTAGAATTAAATTCATATTCATTATTATTTAAGATAAATTGTGCTTGAATCGATTAATTATTATCATAAATTAATCAATCCTTTTACCTTAATCCTTATCTGAATTTCCTTGATATTTTCATCCATTATAATTAAAAAAAAAATCATATAAAATTAACTGTGTACATAACTTGTACCGTGGAGGTAACCCGGTGAATAATCGTCACACAGATATTAAATAAACATTTAAATATTTATGTATATTAAAATCTATCACATGGTGTGTCCCATATTTACGACCACACACAAGTACATGTCTCAAGGTTTAGATGGTAAAATAAATAAATTTTAAAATCTGTGTAACTTATACAGGTACACAGCAAGTAATTCCGATTACATGGCATGTATCATCCTCACCATCCATCCAAGGTACACGGCTAGGGACTCCGCATGTGATTCATACCTCGGAAATCTCGAAGTACATAGTTTATCCAATGGACCACACACCATGTTTTCTCCTTGTTACACGGTCACCGGTTGGGTATGTCGTGTATGGAATACATGGCTCAACCCTGACCAGAAGGGACTACACGACATGTAGATCCGATCTACATGGCATGTGATCCTCTAACCGCAAGCCAAATATTCTGTTTAAAATGAAATCTTAATTCATGAGAAAAATCTTGATTTAATTTCTCAACCAAATATTGATCATAAAATCATGACTACACGGCGTGTAATTTCGATTACACAGCTTGTAGTCTTTTGTCGTACGGCCAGAACCTTTAGCTCATTTGGATTAGTTCTTTGATTTTATTTTAATTATAAAATTAATCAAATCAGTTAGATCTACGAGAAATGATTAGAGAAATAAGTATATCTTGATTAATTAGATTTAAAGAACAATTAAACTAAAATTGAAAAACTAATTATGAATGCTCAAATAATCAACCAAACTAAATAACTATAATCAATGATGTAACCTGGCTCTAATACCACTTATAGGTTCTAGATAAGAAGTTCAAAATGGATAGTCCCCAACTTTTCTTTTTTCCAAATCTTGATGATTAATCCGAATTCTACACAGCAATGAATATTGTGAGTGACAGAATTAGATCAAAGAGAGTGTAAAACATAAATCATTTTGGAATGTAGTGGTAGGATCATCACATGTTGATTATAATTAATTTAATTATAGACAATAATTCCCTAATTGAATTATTTCTTCGTTGATGCGTTCATCCACAGATCTGAAGTGTGCCGTCGTTACGTCGTAGAATCTAAGTGTGGGATTCCTCTATAGATGATCCACATTTGCTCTGTGTATCTATGGACATCGCTTAATGAGTCTCTGGGTACTATCATGGAAGATCCTTACACTTGTGATTTCCACCTTCCATTGCATTGATATCCCTTCCAAAGCACTTTTCTAGATCTGGTGGAGGAGGATTGCTCTCGTTCTTGAGAGCATTCTTAGAGAGGTAATATATCTCTAGTCTTGAAATATTTTTCAATCCGTTGTTGACAACAAAACTTTTTGGATATGTTTTGAGAAAAGTGTTATAATTGGGTATTTATATTTCTATGTTTAAAAAATGTAATTGCACAAGTGACCTTACATATTTTAATAATCCTAGTAAAAACTCCATGTCAAATAATAATAGTCTTTTATTATTATTTCTTAACATGTACTGAACCTGTGAATTATAATTAAATAATATCCATTATCATTATTTATCACCAGACCCTGAACTCAGTCCTCTAATCCTCCACAATATTTATTAGGTCTTGAATAATGTCTATTTATTTATTAAATAAATGTCACTGCATTATTCTCCAATAAATATATAAATATTATATTCACTAAATAGCAAATAAATATTTATCTTTTATTTCACTCATAATATATTCTCTAGAATAACTAGTGTTGGAATAAATGCGATTAGGCATACATGAATAATTATTGAACCACAACCAGGAATAATATTTATCCAACTTGTTAAATAAATCAATAATTAACTGAGATGCTGGATACACTCAGTGTGTGACCCTTTATGCCACTTTCTTAATGGAATTAGGCAGAGCTACCTAAAGACCAAGGTTAGCGTCTAGTAACATGCCAAGACACACATAGAGGAAGAAAATAATTCCGCAACAACATTACACCTCATACAAACTCTTACCGTGTAATATAATCCCTTCTTCATGATATCTCTAATCAAGCGGGTTGCATATCAGTGTCATCAACCCATGTGCTCGATGTCTCTTTCTTTGACTTACCAAAAATTGAACTTGGATATAGATCACTATGGCCATGGATTTATTTATTCTATATCATTTCTATCAAATTGTGTGAGATATCAACTTCTATTAAAGAAAAGAAGGGACAAATCCTTTCTCGCATTATTCATTAATGTAGTATTACTCGTGATGCACCCAACATATCCTACCTCACCGAGAACATATGGCGTCATGATTTTCTCTGATACATAAAAGTGTGTGAGTCATAATACTCACTAATAATAATCATAAAGCCTAAGGACCAATACACACATTTTTAGATAGGAACATCCAATGACACATATAGATGTGGATTTCCTACTATCAGGTCTCACACTCATAATATCCTTCCTGGACATTACCAAGGGAGAACACCATGAGAAGGTGCCTCAAAGTCCCATGAGTCTCCACACCTGATAGCCTGTATCATTTTATTCCCTCAAATGATATCATACAGCTATAGAACATATATTTAAGAATAATGTCATGGAAATTCTGGGTTCTCATCATGGCAGGGATCCGCTATGACCTTTTAGTGTGATAGATACTCTTAGGAAATTATCACATGCAATGTTACGCAGAAGAACAATCATGATGTGATAAGTAGTTTATTAATATTCAAATCCATGAATACAGGTTCATCATAAAGTATAAAGAATCTGGTTCAAGGGAACCAACTCCAATAGACTCCCACTTTCACTAGAGCCAACTGCTAAAAACCTTCAGTCTGCTAGTTGTCACATGATACTCATGCTTATGCTAAGATAGACCTTTAGTCATGGGTTCCACGATGTTCTCTTATGTGGATACTCTTCTTACTAAAACTTCACCCCTCTAATGAAAATCCCTCAAGAGGTGATACTTCCTGAGTATATTCTTTGTCTGTTGGTGTGACCTTGGTTCTTTTTCAAGATCCATTGCTACAGTATTATCATAATACAATGTCATAGGGTATTTACTACTAGGTACCACATCATTCTCATGGAAAACTTCTGAATCCATGCGGCTCCCTTGGCTGCATTGGAAGACTTTATATACTCGAAATCCACTATAGAATCAACGATAACTGGATGCTTTGGACTCTTCCATCTCACGGATCCTCCATTGAGATAGAAAACATATCCTGATTGTGAATTCAGATCATTATGATCTATCTAAAAACCAGCATCAGCATACCCTATTATGACAAGCTCCTCATCATCTCCATACACCAAGAACATATCCATAGTTCTTCTTAGATTCTTAAGGATAGTCTTAACAGCAGACCAATGATATTCTCCAGGATCTACTTGATATCTTCCTACCATGATCAGTGCATAGGAAACACAAAGTCTAGTACATGACATAGTATAGATTTTTTATCCTATCGTTGAAGCGTATGGGATCCTACTCATTCTATCTTTCTCTTATTGTGTCTGGGGACACATTTTCTTAGAAAGATGTAATCCATGTGACACTGGAACCAATCCCCTCCTAGATTGTTCCATATAAATATCTTTAGTATCTGGTCAATGTATGTACTTTCAATCAGTCTAATCAGCCTCTTGGATCTATCACGAATGATCTTGATCCCTGGAATGTAGGATGCTTCTCCTAATTCCTTCATGGAGAAACACTTTTTCAACCAGTCCTTAACTGACTATAATATAGGTATGTTATTTCCAATAAGTAATATGTCATCGAAATACACTACTAGAATAATGATCGCATTCCCATAAAACCTTTTGTAAACACACATCTCACATTCATTCTTAACGAAACCAAATTATTTTATGGCTTCATCGAACTAAATGTTCCATGACCTGGATGCTTGCTTCAATCCATAAATTGATCTCTATAACTTTCAAATCCTTTTGGCATCACTTGGAGTTACAAACCCTTCATGTTGTGTCATATAGACATATTCCTGAAGGTTCCTATTAAGGAACGCGGTTTAGACATCCATCGGACAAATTACATAGTCATGGTAAGATATTATGTCAAGTATGATTCTTATGGATTTAAACATGGAAACTAGTGAGAGAGTTTCATCGTAGTCAATTCCTTGACATTGTTTAAAACCTTTATCCACTAGCCTTTCTTTATAGGTACTTACTTTACCTTCCATGTCTAGTTTCATCTTGAATACCCATTTACATACAATAGGATTTACATCAACTATCACATCAACCAGAACCCAATCTTGGTTATGATACATAGAATCCATCTCAGAATTCATATCTTCTAGCCATATTGTAGCTTCTAATCTCTCTACTACTTCCTTGTAGGAGATAGGTTCATAATTTTCTAACAATAATGAGTCACCTTCCTCAGTGACTAGAAAACCATATTGCTCTGGTTCTCTTAACTCCCTTGTGCTCTTATGCAGTACTTTTGTTTTAGGAACTTCTTCTTCCATAGGGACCTATGGAACTTGTTCCTATACCAACACTTGTGTATCTTGAGCATCAACTTCATTGAATTCAATCTGGATCCCACTATTCTTTTTTAGGATGTGCTCGCTCTCAAGAAAGATGGCTTGTCTAGAGATGGTCACTTTCTTATCTGAGAAGTTTTATAGGTAGTATCCCTTTGTTTCCTTGGGATTCCCTATAAAGATAGACTTTGTGCTCCATGGTGCTAGTTTTTTTCCTGAGAAAGCCTTAAAAATGACTCTCAGCCCAATACACACATATGCGACAAAATGGGTTTCTTTCCACTCCATAGCTATAAGGGTATTTCATTTCCACTTTAGTTGGTACTCGGTTTAATTTGTATGACGCAGTTTGTAATCAATATCCCCAAAAGGATAATGGAAGATATTAATGACTCATCATCGACCTTACCATGTCCAACAAGGTATAGTTCCTCTTTTCACTAACACCATTCAACTATTGTGTATAAGGTGTAGTGAGTTGAGATAGAATCCCAAACTCCCGTAGAGAGTCGATGAACTCTTAGTTAAGATATTCTCCCCCTCTATCTGATTGAAGCTTCTTTATCTTCTTACCAAGATGATTCTCTACGTCATTCTTGAATTCTTTTAATTTCTCAAAATACTTGTATTTATACTTCATTAAGTAGATATATCCATATTTACTCATGTCAACAGAAAAAGTTATAAAGTAAGAATATCCACATCTAGATTCTACTAGAAATGGTCCACACACATCAGTGTGTACCAATACTAGAAGCTCTATGGCCCTTTTACCTTGTCCACCAAATGGTGTTTTGGTCATTTTCCCTTATAAACAAGCATGGCATCAATCAAGTGGTTCTAGCTCAGAATAGTCTAAATAACCATCTTGACAGATCTTTGTCAAATGTTTCCCATTTACATGACCGAGATGGTGATGCCATAACTGGGAGTTATATGAGTCATGTGAAATTGATTCGTTATCAATTTCCAATACTTGGTTTTTATAATTTAATACATATAGAATGTTATTTAAATGATCCATACCATAACATATGTTGTCCTTGTAAAATAAATAACTTTTATTTCCGAACTTGAAAATAAATCCATTTGTATCTAAACTTGATATAGAAATTATGATTTTGGAAACACTAGGTGTATAATAACAATCATGAAAAACCAATATCATTCTTGTTGTCAATGAAAGGTGGTAATCACCAATGTCTTGGGCATCCATCCTCACTCCATTGGCAGCTCAAAGATCCACCTCTCATCTAGTAATTTTCTTGAATCTACTTTGCTCCTACATTTAAATATAGATGTGAGCACCACAAGCTATATCAAAAACCCAATGTGTAGAAATGAAAATATTTCACTCAATAATGAACGCACCTTCAGCTTCCCCTTGATTCCAGGTACAGTTCCTCTTCTAGTGTCTTGTCTTTCCACATAAAAAGCATATTGTATCCTTTTTTCTCTGCCTCTAGATCTTCCCCTTCTTGGATGGACAGTGCTCAGGATCTTTAGATTGTTTATAAATTTTGGGCCCCTTTTCCTTGTCCTTCTTCTTTTTATTCACCATAAGGATTGTGGGTTTGTCACACCCCATGTCCTTATCCACTTGGTGAATCAAGTTCATAAGTCCCAATAGACTCTTCTCATTATTTACCATATTATAATTCACAATAAATGTGGAGAAGGTCTTGGGCAGTGATGAAAGTATGATATCTGTACGCAACTCATTTGTTAATTTACTCCCTAAGATATTAAGGAATTCAATGTAGCCAATAAGATTAACTAAATGAGGCCCAGCTGGCACAAACTCTCCAAGCTTAGTGGTAAACAAATCATTGGAGATCCCATACCTCTCTTGTCTCGTCGTCTCTTGATAGGGATCCCGAAGTTGAGACATCATGATATATGCATCCATTTCCTCATATTGTTTCAAGAGATCATTAGAAATGGACAATATCATGAAGCACTGAACAACTATAGAATCATTCAGATGTTTCTCGTACAAAGAGATCTCATCATCACTTGCCTCATTTCCAGGCACAACTGGTAAAGGTTATTTCAGCATATATAGTTTCCTTTCATGGATAAAGATAACCCATAGGCTCCTTTTCCACTCTGGGATATTAAATTTGGTGGGAATGTTTTCCTTCTCAGGTATGGATTACAATGATATGTTTGATGTCATTTTTATTTTCATTTATACAAAATAAGACAAGCATATTTTTAGAAATTCATCTGATAAAATTATGACAAATAAATAAATTAATATTTATTAGTCTCCCACTGTTTTATTGAAACCTAATGGCCCTCACCATTGGATATGGAATATCATGTTCCTTGGATATTCAAGTGGCAAGGATCCATATTTCACTTTGCATTACCCCAATGTTGGCTAGTCAATCAAATTTAAAGGCTATAGGTAGGCATTCCAAATTCCAACTACATTAACTCATAGTTCTTTGATCTACAGAGTGGACTCCCCAATCCAAAAAATCTTTTAATTTATATTTCATCAACCTTTGCCTCTCAGTTACACCAAGTCCTACTTTAGAATTCAACCCTTGATCTAAACCAAGTCAAGTCAACCCAAAACCTCATGTTAGAATTCCCCAATAATTGAAAGCACACTAAATTTGGCTAGTCAAGCAATTTGAACTACGGATCGATTCTAACTGAAGTAATGGAAGGATATACTGACTTAATATTTTATTGAGGGATTTTATCCATTATGCGTAATTGAAAATTGTTATCTTTATTACATGCTTGTTAATATATTTTTTCTAACAATAGGTTTAATACTTTCAACAGTCTCAACTAGTGTTAGCCTCGCTTCCTAAGTCTCAAAATTGGGAGTAACATGTGTGAAACTCACCTCAATAAGTTTTAGTTCATAAATTAATTCCTAGGGGATATATAATTTAATAAAAAACCTAAGATTCATGGAAATACTATTTTCTTTACCTCTTTTATTTATTACATTTTTTCAAGGAAGATTCTCACTTCTATGATTTTACAGGGTACTAACACCAGTAGCCAATTTTGTAATTTTTATCCTCAAATGTCAAATTTTTTCTTAACAAATTCTTCAAAGATTGACTTTTATTTTTATAGAGGATGAGTAGGCTAGAAACTCTTATCAGATTCATTATTATTTTATTGATTTTCTAAAAAATTAATGTTATATTTGGTGTAGGATTTTTCATATAAATTTTAGGTTTTTTTATTACAAGATTAACCTTATCAAAACCTATTTTATTGTTCAAGTTATGTTAACCTATCATTTTATTAGTTATTCCATTCATGGTTATAATTAAAAAAATTGAAATGGTCTTGAATTTTTTTTGAAAGGTCTCCCTGAAAACATAGCATTACAAGATTCAAGTGATTCATGAATTTAAGGGCACTGGAAACTAAAATGTTATAGTGAGGAAAAATTCCATAGTAAATTTGATATTAGAATCCAATTTTATATTGGGTTTGAACTAGTGAAGTATTTGATAAAATTATGGATCTCACCATCATGATAAGAACACTTAATTATCACATAATCATATTCAGAACTTGAAGTAAGTAATTTTAGGGTTTTGTTAACTTGAATCTTACCTCTAGTTCAAAATTATTGGTCATTTTGGGTTATATTAGCAATGAGGATCCTATAAAAATCTATTGTTTTACCCAAAAAATATCTTCCTGCATCAATATCTATAATTCGTTTATTGGGGATCACTAATCCCTTAATAAAACTCTAAATCATATGGTGATCACTAATCTAATGAAGGAGGTAACAAAAGAACAATCTCTTGAATTATTCAAGAAAATTTACACTTTAGGTCCACCTAATCGCATATATTTTCGTCCTTATCAAATCTATCCTAGAGGTAGGTAATAGATTCTCAAGGAACATTTTCTGGAGTTTGTTCCAATTATATATTAAAGTAGAGTGAGAGTAATAAAACTACTCCTTTGATAATCAATATAAGTACAATATGAAATATATAAATTTAATTTGGTCTCTATTTACCCATGGGGGTTTCATGTTGACACAGTGATAACTAAACACTTGAATGTGATTATGTGGATCTTCTCTAGGAAGTCCATTGAATTTTGGAATTTGATGTATTTAAATCAATTTTATCTCAAACCCAAAAAATTTCTTAGGATATTATAAGTATTTTTATTGGTTTTCATCAATCGGTAGCTAATTATTTTTTGTCTTCATTGAAATACCATATTTTTAATAGTTTCTTGACCTATGAAAAAAGAGGCCTTGGGTTTGTCCTCTAATTTTCTTATGCTAAGAGGTTCAAAAAAAGGCATAATTTTCTTATTCTTTACTCACTTCCCTAGATCTAGAGTGAAATATTCTATCAATTTTTATATATAAATATAGTAAGTCGGTGTATAAATGCTTGTACATGCAATGAGAAGAATGTGTAAATGAAATAAAAACTATTTTGCAGCTATTGTAGTTGAAAATGTTTAATTAAAGCACATATAAAAGTATATTTACCAAATCAACAGAAACATAGATGGATTTCAAAAAGAATGAATGAAAATATTGAAAAACATGAAGATAATAGGTAACCTCTCTATAAATGGTGTTAATGCATGAATATAGATTTTGTTTCATGGATCACTTTCTTTTAGTATTATCCTCTATGAAATGAAATATAGTAGTTTATAAGATTATATCATATTAAAGTTAAATACTAATATCATTTTTCAATTTAAAATAATTATTTATTAAATTTATTTTATGTTTAATGGGGATTTTTGAATGATGAACTCTATAATAACTGAAATGATTGTAAATGAAAAAAATTATGAATAAGTGATGATAAATGGCCATGAATTATTTTTAGCCTTTGGTTTTCATCCTCTTCATTATCAGAATGAGTTTCTCTTGTTTAAAATTCTTTAATTCATAATCTAATTCCATATAATGTACACTTAATCGTACATTGATTAGTCACACTAAGACCTTAACATGTGTATGAAATTCATAAAAGAAAATTTTTTAATCATCTAATAGTCACCATATAAAAAAGATTTAATCAAACTCATTGTGATATTAATGAAAAATGATGATTAATAATTTTATGTAATAATACATGATTGGATTTTAAGTAAGTAGTAACACAACATTATCAAAATTTTAATAATAAAAAATTTACTTATTAGACAATTGAAAGGGAAACAATTAGAGAATAATCAATAGAATTATTTATTTAATAATGATACAATAGGTATTATTAAATAAAAACATTATGATAAAAATATATAATCAGTAAGTAAAATAACATTTTGACTCATAATATGTCATCACAGATCTTCACTAGCTAATCACTGCAATTAGTTTTGTTGAACATCTCTAAACAATTTGGAAGAGTTATCTCCATTGCTCACTCCTCTCATTTTATCTATTTAAAAATCCTTTCCCTAGAATAAATTTTTTATTGAATGAATCCAAAAAAAATTAAAGAATCTTATACACTTATCCATAAATTTATCTCTACTTATATTTACTCCTAAAACAGAAAAGCGGCATCTATCATTATTCATCATCTCCCTCATAGTGACTAAAACTTAGACTCTTTATCTTAAGTAAATCTTGCACATGTTTCCACATTTTCACTAGATCATCATAATTTAGACATGTTCCCGTACTGGTTCAAATGGTACAAGTTTCTTCAAATCAATCTCGACACATTACCATCATCAAAAGAAAACAATTCTCTGGTCCTGGATGATTTAGAATAATGCAAAACATCATTAATTTTATAGTTCATGGAATTAAACCTATCAAAAAATTAATGTATTTATCCAATTTATTATATAATATTTATTTCCTATTTCCATTATGGTTCCCTTTTTTATAATCAATTCAATCACCACATTAATCATTATTTATTGACTTATTCCTTACTTATTAAATCTTTACTAACTCATCAATTTTATTTTTACAAAAAACACACTATAATTTTTTATCGGACCAACTTGAGATTCTACCTATAGTGCTTACCATCTCTGTTATTAATCTATATACACCAAATCTCTTATGTTATAGAACCTCTAAAAATACATTCTATTATATCCATTCTAACTTTCCTTGAGACCAGTCAAAATTATGTCATCCACATGGAACAAATTCTATCATCCAATATAATTTTTAATAAAATAATTAATTTTTTTATTTAATACCATGTTTATACTCATGATTTGGTTTTATTTATATTCTTAGTTAATTAATTTATGATTCACAGCTCATCCTCATCTTCCACTAATCTCAAGTTCATTCAAGTTGATTAGTTGTTTTATTCAACCAGAACCCATGGACACATCTGATATTTATCAATCATTAAATGGTCTCAATACCACTAATTTTTTCATTATAAATCATCCTCATATGAATCCAATTTTTTTCCACCATATCTTTGTGAAATGGGAAACCTATACTCGGGGCTTCCATATTATACCTCATAGTTATTTCGTCAAGCATGTAACATGAGCATGATCTCATCTGTGATCTCAACTACATCTAGGAATAAATCTTCTTAAATTATTATTCATAACTATAAATAAATAATAAAATCCAATTTAAACCAATTAAGCATCATCTTTTCTTCAACTTCATCCATAATCTTAAACTCCAATCATTCTCCTTCGTTTTAACTCAACACTGAGTTCATCTTTGACTGAGAAACTATTATGATTCTCTGATCATTGATAATAAAAATGGAGGGAGAAAATATGATGAAAATGAGTGCTTTATTTATAAAGAAAACAGATATACAAAAAAATACCTCTCTCTAAATGGATCTCTAATGTCTCTCACACGGTATGCAATGAGTTCTTTGGATTGGAACTAATTTTTTGGAAGCTCTCAGTGCCTGGTTTTATTTCCATAGTGGGGTTTTATGTTTGATACAACTCCTCCACCAAAAACACATACACCCACCTATGCATTGGACTTCAACCCTGGTAGACAAAGGAAGATCTAATATATATTTAGAATTTGCATCAACCAAGAGGTATGTCCAAGGTTTTGTGAGGTAGGTGCACAATCCCACCTACAAGGTAGCTGGAAAAAAGAAAATTTTCATCAATTCTCCCCCACAAACTATAATCCATTGAAGTATATAAAAAGGTTTATTTTCCCCCAAGATAACACCTTTCTTATTATATCCATTGGGTTCTCCTTCATGTGCATCTTTAGAAGTCACAGAAATCATTGATCCATCACCTTCTGAATCCAATAATAGAGAATGTCAGTGTGATTTTTCTGGGAATGGTACATATAGTTATTTCTCTAATCCAATGCACTTTGATAATCATAATAAATGATATACTTGTCACTAAATTAAATCTTATTGAGAATATTTTTTAACCACAAAATAAATTTGATATCCTCTGGAGAAATAATGTACTCTACTTCAGTTTTGGATAAATAAATACACCTTTTCCACCTCAAATACCATGATACAACTACTCCTTTAAACTTCTAGATGTATCCTGATGTGTTCTTCCTACTGTTATGATCTCTATACATATCAGTATATATATATACCTCCAGGATTGGATCATCTCCTTCATAGTACAAATATAGCTTTTATATAACTTTAATATACCTCATAATCTTCTTGACTCTATCCTGGTTCTTCTTCCTAGGATTTAAGAGATATCAGCTCATGATCACCACCACATGGCCAACATATAGCCTCATACACACTATTGTATATGTCAAGATTTCGACCACTGAGGAATATGGTAACATCTTTATCCCCTCAACTTATTCATTGGATGATGTATTTGAAATCTTTCTCAACATTAGACGACTATTAAAAGGAATGATCACCTATTTAGAACTGTTTATATTGAAACATTTCAGAACACATTCAATATACTTCTCCTTAGATAGCTAAAATAACCTCTTCTTTTGATCATGAAAGATATGAATCCCCAAAAAAATTTGTGTCACTTTCAATTAACTTATATCAAAGACTGGTATAACTCCTTCAATAGAATTATTTTCATAACAACCTTATAAATTATCAAATTTCCATCAACATAATGTATGATAGAAATAAAGTTACCATCCTGAATCCTCTGTAAGTAAACACACAATTCTACATGCATCTTCATGTAGTCATGACTCACTATGAATGAGTCAATATTATTATAGCACTATCTAGAAGATTATATTAGTTAATGTAGGATTTTATTTAATTTTTAAACAAATGTTTCTTATCTAAAAGCCTCAAAAACATTAAGATATTTCATGTAGATTTACCCGGTGAGGTCTTTATGAAGAAAGGTCATCTTCACATCTATCTTCGCAAGATCCAGTTCCAAACTGGACAGCAATAAAAAAAATGTCTCAGATTAAATCCAACATCACCATAGGTTAAAATATCACATTACAGTCAACTTTTCTTCCAAAGGAATGCTATGACCACTAACTGAGCTTTTTGTGTGACCTTATTTCAAATTCCATCCTTTTTAGTCTTAAAATCCATTTGTTTGTTAGTTACTTCTTACTATTTGGTTGTTTAACTAAATTGTATGTATAATTTTTTTTTCAAAGATTCCATATCATCCTCTATTATATGATCTACTTAATTCATTCTAAATGAGATATTATTTCCAAATATCCTTGTAGAACACCTTTATCAATATGAAAAAGATACACTCACTCAGAATATTTTGTTGATGTAATCCTTCCTCATAAAGATCTTCAAACCTATGAAATGATTTGTTTGGGAAGCATAACATCACATAGATCCTAAAATGTTTCTATAAATTTTGGTGGATAGGATTGAATCTCCCCTTCTCAATATTCTTCTCCAGTACCTCTTGTTCTACTGTTGATGGGTCTTTTTACAACTCCTCCTCTTTAGTGGTCAGTGGTAATAGTTCAGATGTTAGATTAATAATTGATTCTTAAAAATATTACTTCAAGAAATTCTATGATTATGAATATCCTTGATCATCTAGTTCTCATGGAATGTGACATATGTACTTATGATCACCTTTTTCACCTTCAAGTCCCAAATCATGCATCTAAACTCCTCATATCTATAGTCCATAAAGATATATGGGGTAGATCTCTTATCAAGCTTCTGTATGAGATATTTAGATACATATGAAAATTTCAAACATCCAAATACTCATAAATAAGAGTAAGAGGGATGATTACTAGACAATATATTATATCCATTTTTGAAAATCAAGGAGAATTATAGTGTTTTATTAATGAGATAGAATGCAACTTGAATAGATTCACCCTAGAATGGTTTAGGCAGTTTTCTAAACTTTTCATGCTTCTAACCTTCTCTATGATAGTTGTTTTTATCCTTTCTATAACTCTATTTTTTTTTTGTACAGTATATGGGACCATCCTCTCATGTCGTATGCCCTGACTCCTACAATATATATATATATATATATATATATATATAACTATTTAGTTGTGTACTTCCCTTCATTGTTTAAATGAAGATGTTTTAGATTCTTTCTATTTTCACACTCTATTATAGCATGGAACATCTTGAAGTAGTCCAAAACATGGTCTTTAATCTATAAGGTGAATAGACACACATTTCACTATGCATCATTAAAAAAGGTTATGAAATATGGATTACTGATATCTGTATTTTATGCATGTATTTTATGGTATTTTAATATATTTATTTCTATATTTAAAAGATTATTCTTACCAATTTTTAAACAGTGTAACTCGCTTAATGTTTTATAGAAGGATACAACAGATAATTGAAAAAGGACCAAAAAGACACTTCATGCCACTTCACTTTGCTCATATCCCGACATCAGATTTTTGAGGATGATGCAATTTTAAGGTTTTTTTAGATTCAAATATTAGTGGTCATGCTAAATTAAAAGAATAGTATTTGAAATTGATTTAAGAAATAATGGCAAACCAAATACATGAATATAGAAAAAGAAATAAATCCAACTGAACCTTCCCCATTCTATTACATAACCCTGGCATAAGTCAAGTTTACCCCCTCATCCTAGTGATGATAGGATTAGAGTGAAGTGGAAAATAAAAAAGAATGCATAATGAAAATGGAGATGAAAATGGGAAGGGACCTACACAATGAAACTTCTTACTCTAACCATTAGTCTCCCAGATCTCCCCACAACAATAGGTTGGCCCTATATTTATAATCTCCATATGGGATTGGGTATTAATGAATGACATAAAATATTGGTCAAAAACTGGTCACAGGTGGGTCTTCGGTGTTAAAACTTGTCAAAAACTGAAGACACATCAAATATATCATTTTTAATCTCATCTTGACTTTTTACATGATGTGTAATGATTACACGACATGTAAATCTTGCACTATGTGTACCAAAATAATGACATGTGGCTTTCTAGACATAGTTCAAAAGTGTCTTGGGGTGAGATATTTGTGTCATTCCATGACACATGTCTACTACATTTCCAGCTTCTTTCCTCCACTTCATGTCGTGTCCCCCTTTCACGAATTGCACCAGTTCTTAATGTGTAATGATTACACAAAGTGTATTTATTTTTTCTACTCTAAAATACTCATTTTTTCTTTGTTATTTGGTTATTTTCTTCATAATTGTTCCATTATCATCTTCAAAAATATGATGTCGCGCTGCGAGTGGACCTTGCATCATGAAGTGTATTTTTTCTTATTTTTCAATTATCTATTGTATCCTATCATAAAACAAAAAATGAGTTAAACCATTTACAAATTGGAAAGAATATACATTAAATTAATAAATTAGTATATCAAAATACCATAAAATACATTCATGAAATATTGATATCCAATACCCCCACACTTGAATTCATACATGTCCTCAAGAATGTAATCTCAATATACTACAAAGGATGCATGCCTTACCATACTTTAAACTCAATTTCAACAAAATAAATTAATCAAATGGAAAATTAAATGTTCAAGCATCACATGTAGAAAAATTTTCAACACCTCATTTTTTAAATAATACAAATCAATCATGTATTTTAATTTTCTATTTTCAAATGGCCATGCCTTTTCATTCATCCATTTTTATTTTTCAATTCATTATTAATATGCCTTCCATTTTCAATTTACTTCACTTTGAATTTTTCCACTCATTATTAGTGTGTGACTGAATATAGTGATGTACATACCTCAAGAACATTTCACTTACCATATGCATTCTAGGAAGCTAACATATCCACCACATAAAGATAGAATCACAAATAATCATGAGGGGTTCGACCATACCTGGGTTAGCTAATTGGAATTTGGTATAGAGCTAACCATATTGTGTTCACACAATTATGACTTTGAGATCCAACCCATTCATATCATATTCTCCTCATTGAAATTAGCATGGAACTCAGAGGTGGTGACCATAGTCTAGATAGTTTGAGTATCACTGACAAGATCTTGGCATCAGTTCATACTTGGTAAAAATATTATTTTTTTTAACTGCTACCTATGTGTATTAGACTTCTTTGATGGTTACATAAGGTTTCACATCTAACTCTTTAACTTCTTATGTTGTTGCAACTTCTTTTTATTCCTCTGTGTAGTCATCACAGGGTGTTGTTAGTTCTTATTCCTCTTATTTTAGTGCACTTAGATTTTTTTTTAAAAAAATTGTGATCAATTTGGTGGTTGTCTCTTCCTCTACCTCCTCATCTTCTTATTACTATTGTTTGATGAATTTTGCTTCGAAACACTCAAGTTATGTAGCAAGATTACCCTCTTCATCTTCTTCCAGGCTTGAATAATTGAAGTAATAATTGTTAGGATAAAAGTAATCTTCAAAAGTGGCACTTACCTATTCTTCATTGTCCATGATTCTTTTCTCATGTTGCAACTCTTCGAATTCTGGATTTATGCTATGTGGTATTATGTATTCAATTCTTGGGTATTGTTGTGGGAACTCATTGGATTGATTTTTGATAGTTATATTTTCATTGAGTAGCTTATCCATATCCTCTAGCAAGAAGGGGAACCTTTCCTTGGTATTCATCATGCTTTGAAGCCCTACCATCACAACCAAAATTACCCAGTGTAGTAAAAAGTGGAATTGAAATAAAGAAAAAAAATTAAAATGAAAATTAAAAACCTAAAAACTAACATGTAACCATCCCCAGTAATGGATCCAATTTTAACATGCTCATAGGGAATAATTATTTCCTTATGGGTCTACACAAATTTAATAATTTATAAAACTCAAACAACCAAACTAAAAATGTAGTATTTAGAAATTCTCACTGTCAAAACCCCAGGGATGATCTGTATGATCTAAATTAATTAAATAAATTGAAATTGAAACTTTTTTTTTAAATGAAGGAAAATAATTCATCAAGTATTGGGTTTGATATCAATAGATAATGCATTATAGATTTAGTTATTTTCAAGTTTTTGTGCTAGGAATTCAATAGATTTTGGGTTCATTCATGATTGGTGTCGAAATTGGGTTAGTAGGGATCCTTGGACTAGGTACCCGACATTAATCCTGTGATTGTATTGTTGTAATGGTAATATACTAGGTATGATCTCAAAACTAAGCAACCGAAAACCCTATTTAAACATAACTAATCTAGATTACAGTTACCTTCCATGTAATCCACATCTAAGTGACTTCATACATCATATTGTGCTAGATCAAACAACTCTAATATCCTTGAAAATAATCTACTGAATATGACTCTATTATTCTTCCCATAAAAGGATTAGTTTCAAGGATTAATTGATGCAACCATAGAAACACTAATGTACATCTTATTTTTTAGGGTTGATAACCCTATTTCACTCATATGATTGATTATTTTATGCCATATATTTTTTGAAACCTCTCCTTCCAATATGTTATGTCTATATATATATATATATTCACATGAGTTTTTTATAACATAAAACATATGTGTCCTTGTGTGATGACGATGGTTCAATTAACTGTCTTCCATGCACAAATGTTTAAGATGTTGTCATAGCCTTGTATGTCAAATGTTATTCTTAATAAAATATAGATCTAAAGACTTGGAACATATTGAACATCATTCAAGGTGATTGTGTTTCAAACACTCTTCTTAGATTGGATATCTCTCATGCTAATAATATTCATTAAGCTCGTATTCCAGATCATGACTACACTAAAGTTGCATTCTTGATAATCTAAGAAATACTCATAATGCAGAGTGATGTGGTATAATTTTTCAGTATCAACCACCCATTTTTGGGTTTCCTTGATGTGTGAAAGAATGTAACTTATTTATCTTTGGATCAAATAATAACTTATCCTATGAATTTCACAAGTACATATCCATGTATTCCTTATTTTTTACTACCTTAAAACTTCTCCTATGATAAATTTTGAAAGTTATTCTTTATGTGGACCTCCATTCCATAATGGTGGCATTAGTATGTTTTCCTCTTTCCATTTTTGTTCCTTCCAATGATCTTAATTAAAACTTTTCTTTTTGCCCCTTGAAAACCTCCTTATTATCTCCCTCTCTTCTCCACGACTAGATCTTGTATCTATTTATAACTCGTATCCTTCCATTGTGCCTCCTCATTTAACAAGGAATTATTTACCATTTTTATGGTATGTTTACCTAAAAGTGTTGAGTTACTAGGGGAAACCAATAGTGTATCCCAACTATTGGTAATATTATAGAGTAGGTTGTTCACCAGACCTTTATTAGTTAGAGTTTTACCTAAATCCACAAGTCAATTTATCAGGCTCTGGAACGCACTAGTTTTTTCAGAAATAGAGTTTCGATCTATATTTGAAGATTCATTAACTAATTTAACAAGAGGATATTTTTTAGTGGTATTTTAGTAGTACATATTCTCTAACTTTATCAATAATTCATATACGCTAGTCTCTTGGGAAACATGGTAGTATATTCTATGAGTGATTCATTTGTGGATTTCAATGATCACCTTCTTATTTATATTCTTTTACTTAACATCCCTAGTGGCATCATGGTTGACTCTCTTTTTCTTATTTTGTTCAAATATATCCTTATTATTAAGGATATATTCCATTTGAGGATTCCAAATGGATTAGTTCTGGGAAGTAAAAATGTTCATACTTCCTATGAATGATCCTTACATTTAATTTCATTTCAATTAAAATTGTTGAATAATTTAAAAAAATGGATATCGTCATTAAATCCAAAATGCTCCAAAATGGTTGAATCAACTCTTGGATTATTAAAAATAGAATTTTATTGATAAATATATGATCAAATCAATGTAAAAAGTTGGTATTGACCAATGATGTGGTCATGATGTGGATTTCTAGAGAAAATGTGTAGAGACCCTGTTTCTACCTTGTAAGACTTTGGAATATTTCTAGATATATTTTCAAAGCTAGGCACTGATATGGCGTGTGATTCCGAGGCCCAGTGTTCCCAGAATTCTTTTTTAAAAACATATTAAGTATATTTTATATTATTCATGCCTAGTTTCTTAAAGAAAATGGGATATATCATAAACAGAACCTCATATCTAAAATATGATACCACTGTTGAATCTGGAATGTGAGTTTTACCCTAGGAGAAACCTAAAATAGGTCATTTCAGGGTGTTTGGATAAAAGAAATCTTGG
The DNA here is from genome assembly GCA_963277665.1 of Viscum album. NCBI lineage: Eukaryota > Viridiplantae > Streptophyta > Magnoliopsida > Santalales > Viscaceae > Viscum > Viscum album. The sequence goes on from OY728135.1 coordinate 108,951,018, forward strand.
GTGGGTGTGTTTAGTTAAATAGATAATTAAATTTATTTATTTATTTTAATTAGCCCAATTCTGTTTCTATTTAAATAATTTGTTATGTCAGTTTTCTAGGGTTAGCCACATAACCTTAGGACCATTGAGAGGTGTGTTCTTCCACCTCCATTGCAAAATCAGAATCAGATTATGAAAAACCTCTGTATCCAGGAAGATCGATGCGCAGTGAACACAAGGAATCCTCTTCTTCATTAGAGAGAATATTATCCATCAATGAATTATTTTATTCTATTTAGGACTCATAAACTCATGGATTCTACCTTTATTTATTAAACTATTGAGTATGAACAATTCTATTCCTTGATCTGCGTCAATTTCAAAACTTTCCATGTGCCTATGTACCAATTTTAATTGGATTAGTTGGTTTCTCAACAAAATATCTATATTTTGAATATATTAAACCAGAATTCTTGGAAAGTGATGATTTCACTCTATATTATTCTTCTCCCCCTCTCCCTTATTCATGTTAGTCATCATTGCACCATGGGGTCATGATTCGAAATTATCGGGCAGGACCGAGCCTAATCGGACCCTCGGTTTTGCAATGGTTTCATGTGTGATGAATGATTTGGAAAATCAAGGATGATCAGGGATGAATTATAGAATAACATGTGATAGTTTCATAGATCTAGGATCCAAGACAAAAAGGGCATGACACGGGCAATGACTGAGGCATGTGGGGCATGCGCTGAACCACCGTGGGATGATAGATATCGATTTCCAACCACTGGATGACTGGAAGGAATGGAAGGAGGAAATATCCACTGATTTTAGGTGGTTGGAGGTGAGATCTATGGAGGAGGATCCAGATATGGGATTCCAAAGAGAATATCTAACTTTCTGTTAAAAATATAACTACACAGCGTGTACTTTGATGAACACATGTCGTGTAGTACCCCTTTAGCTGCAGCACTAGGGTTTTGTAAAATTATATTATCACACACCATGTGACTGGGTAACACATTGTTTGAAACTACCTAGGTGGAAAAGCCATGTGACAAATCATATGGGTAGGTCCCCATGAAAAATAACACATCTTTTACCAAAGTAAATAGAAATGGGTAGGGTTACATCCACACGGCCAGGGGTACGAGCAGGACCCCGGGTGGATAAGGCACACCGTGTAGTCCACCTACACATCCTATAGTGCTACACAGTTGGTGATCTGTGTACCAGTAGGGACACAGCCAATTAGTGGAGTGGGGCCACATGACGTGTGGTTCCCTTACACATCATGTACCCCCTTCATTTCTTTTTAGGAAATTTAACCTCTCATATATTCATTGGCCTCAGATTGTGGTACAAGAGTAGCCTATCCTGAGTGTTTTTTCATATAGAATATGATGGTGTCCATCATAGTATCTTTTGGGATATGATGTGAGATGTTCCATGTGTGACACTTGTTTAGGCAATGATCAATGTTGATAGTGATTATGCATGATCATTAGAGTGGTACCACCCTATGGTATCAATGTGTGGGTCCTCTAACTAATGATTGGTACCCCTTGTGGAGTTAAGGTGTGGGTCCTCTATCTACTAAGTGGTACCCCCCTATGGCATTAGGGTGTGGGTCCTCTATCTACCAGTTGGTACCCCCTATGGTATTAGGGTGTAGTTCCTCAATCTTATGAGTGGTACCCCCCCCCCCCCATGGCATTCGGGTGTGGGTCATCTATCTACAGAGTGGTATCACCATATGGTGTTAAGGAGTAGGTCCTCTATATACTGAGTGGTCCCCCCTGTGGAATTAGGGTACGGGTCCTCTATCTACTGAGTGGTAACCCTATGGTGTTAGGGTGCGATTCCTATACCAACTGAGTGGTACCTCTCTACAGAATAAGGGTGTGGGTCCTCTATCCACTGACGGGTGCCCCCCTAACATACCAGGGCATGGGTCCTCTATTTATCTAGTTGTGCCACCCTATCGAATAGGGTGAAGGTACTACTTACCCTAAGTTTAACCCTCAAGATACACTAAGTAATGGGTTCAGTGATTGAAGATTGTATCCCCTCGACTGTGTGGCATAGTGGTGATGCATGGACCATCCACGTGGTTATTTATTTAATTTTACATGTGAGATATTGGGCATCGATGATGGACTTCTATAACTCTTGGAACTCTTTCCTGGGTTGGGCTGTGAGAAGGAGATCTCATGTCTCTCTCATTTGGTTTTATTTGGTTTTATTTGGTTTGAGCATATATATATATATATATATATATATATATATATATATATATACATGTTTTTGGATTCTTTTTCTATCTTGAATTGGGTTGAGATATCTTTATATTCATATCATGTCTCTTACTACTCCGCCTTCATCTTTCAGGGTGTCCAAATGGGTATGTCTATACTCACCCCTACATGGGATTTGTTTTCATGTTCCATGTCTTATACAGATGAAGGAAAAGTTGGCAGTGATTATAGAGGATCTTGGGGATTCCTAGTGCATTTGGGCATGTATGGTGGTTGGATCTTGGAGATTCATATATGGGCTCTCTCAACATTCTAATTTTCTAGTTTTTTTAAGTTGGGACATCTATCTGGTTGGGCATGTATTTTTTCCCTTTACTTTTTAGTTTACACTATCGTACTCTATGTGTTCTCTAGAGGTTTTTCATGTATGGTTATTACTCTAGATGTTTTATCTTTTCTTTTTTCCTCTACAGTTATGAATTGACATGTTCAGGTGTGTGTGTTTGTGTAGGTACACTAGGAAAATGTCTCTCATACTAGTTATTCATTTCAAATTTTTTTCTTCAGCCCCTGGATTATGGAGGTAGGATTGGGGTAGATGCAGCTCGAGCCCCATTAGGTTGGGTTGTGACAGATTGGTATCAAAGGTGGTTTGATCCTTGGGATGATGTTTGGAGTATTCTCTTTATGAGGATTTGGTTTGGAGTTAGGTAAATGGTGTTCAAATGTTTTTATTTTGGATTTTAGGCCATAGAAACCAATAATGGTATGGGTGGTCGACTTATCCATTCACCAGGACTCTGACTACATGTTTGTCGACTTGGTATACTGAGACATTGTTTTTAGGGATTAATGGTCCATGCATCATATAGGATTGAGTTCTTTGACTATCCTTCTTGATTCATCTACCCATGTTGTATATATATTCTCCTCTAACCATTGTATATCTTGATTAAATTTTTATGATGCCTTTACAATGATAGCCAGTGAGTTTATCGGTTCTGGATCATGATGAAGATCTAATGATTGATGAGGCCTCAATTCAGGGTCAATCTCGTAAGTTCCTTACTCCATGTGGAAATGTAGAAGAACCCCCACCTATTGAGGAGCAAATAATACCAACAGAGTAGGTTGAGTATTCATGGAGTCTTAGTGTGCTCAGCGAGTTCCAGTGCTAGAGGTCACTGATGTGCTGCAGCCATCTAGATCCCCAAGTAGTAGAGGATTTTCTAGAGTCATTGATTTGTGTATTCATTTTATATGAACATCTACTGATCATGTGGTTGCACTGATAGATAGCCTTTTCCATGGTGTATTTGGAAATTAGTGGAGTCTTATTACATATATTCATGATGATTCGACACTCTCATAGCTGAATTCCAGCAACTATTACATGGGGATTACTACCCCTCATTCTTGTGCTTGGTTTGGATTCAAAAGATTATAGAGCTCTAGAAGGGAGGGATTACAGTGGATGAGTACGCTAAGAGTTTCACAGGCCTTACACAGTACTCCCTAGATATAATCTGGGATGGCCACTATCGAGCACAAAAGTTTAAGAAAGGTATCCGTGGAGATATTCATTCTACTATGGTACCCTTATGCATATCCACCTATGGTGAGGTGTTGGAGAGGGTGTCGGTGATGGAAATATTCCTGTTAGAGGTATTCTAGGAATTTTGAGCTAGCAGTGGGCATTATATGGTCGAGTCATCTGCAGCATCTACCAAATTCTTATTGATAGGATCTCAACATAGGATACATCTCCATGACCAGACTCAGGCATGTGGTCATGTGGCATAGGGACCACTTAGAGGACTAGGGAAGCCTATAGAGGGGAGTTTATTCATATTTTATGGGAAAGGTCACATGGAATGTGATTACCTAACCTGAAGAGCTGAGGAGGGAAGGTAGATAGTAGATGGACCACTACAGAAGACTATGATCAGGGATCTCCCAGGAAAGGGTAGGGTGTCCCCAGGGAGGCAAAGCTGGAAGAGTCCTAGGTGGAGCTCAAGGAGGAGGAGTTGTAGGTTGTGGACTACACTATGAGTTCCTTCTACTTTCGCCACTAGGTGGCTCACTTCAGGCTCAGGGAGATGGTGGTCGGGGTCGTGGATAGATGTAGGTTATGGACATTTATGACCCAATGGCACATGAGGTGATTAAAGGTATGATATGTGTGTATTCAAATCTTGGTTAAGTATTATTATACACATGTTCAGGTCATTCCTTCATCTCTTTACTCTTATTTAGAGAGATAGAGATCCTAGCTGAGGCTTTATCCCAATAGTTTTGTCTTTAGGTTCCTATGGGGGTGCTTCTTCTATATCGTTTATTTGTCGGTAGTGTGATCTATCTATTGGTGGAGAGATGTTCTTGTGGAACCTTTTGTTCATCACGATGCAACCTTATGATGTCATCTTGGGTATGGATTTGTTTCTAATGGTCTGATCCCAGATTGAATATCACTAAAAATGATTCAGATACCTTCATACTGATGAGACAAGATTCTTCTATTTTGGTGAGAGATATCTTATGGTGGGATGAGTTGGTTTTTCGAGCAGGAGGATGCAACCCATCACCCATTAGTTTTTCATTTTAGCCCTTAATGAAATAGGCTCTTTAGGCATCTATATTATCTCAGTTTTGGAGTATTTTATGGATGTCTTCCCTAAGGATGTTATGGTACTACCTCAAAGTTGGGAGATGGAGTTTTGTATCGAATTACATCCTAGGACTGCTTTGATATCTTCTGTGGTATATTGAATGGCCCCATTGATCTTCAGAAGCTGCAATTGTAGTTATAGGATCTTCTAGAGAAGGGTATTATTATGTTCAGTGTGTCTCCCTAGATATCTCTAGTGTTGTTTGTGAAAAAGGTAGATGATATCTTATGGATTTACATGTATTATCATTGCTTGAACTAATCCAAGATAAATAAATATTACCCCTTTAAAAGTATTGATTACCTATTTGACCAATTATAAAGCATGAGTTGGTTCTCGAAGATCGATCTCAGGTCCGTCTACCACCAATTGAGAGTTTGTGAGGCTGATATTCCAAAATTGGCATTCTGATGTCTCTATGGACACTATGAGTTTCTAGTGATTCCCTTTCGATGTGAAAAATTCCCCTGATGTGTTTATGGCTTTTATAAACCAGATATTCTAGTCGTACATGGACTAGTTTATGGTTGTCTTCATCGATGACATACTCATATACTCTGTGTAAAAGGAGAAGTATGAAGAGCACTTAAGGATGGTCCTAGATTTGCTTCGGGAGAACCAGTTATATGGTAAGCTAGAACCATATATATGGTAATATCTTGAAGTTTCAATTCTAGATTCATGTGGTTCACTTTCTTGGGAATGTCATTTTTGATCATGGGTTATCTACAGACCCATTAGAGTTCAATGCAGTGCTTGTTTGGGAGCCACCCAAGAGTGTGTCAAGAGTTCAGAGTTTTCTTGGCTCGGTAGTGTACTACATGAGGTTTTTGGAAAAAATATCTAGGATTACAACAACTTTGATCACCTTTAGGTGGAAAGGGTAGATTTTTACATAGACTGGCCAGTTCCAGAGGGCCTTCAAGGAGTTGAGGATGAGGCAGATGAGTGATCATATTTTGAGACTACTAGAGGGGGGAGTGGAGTATGCAGTGTATTGTTATCCCTCAAGAAATGGGATTAGCTATGTGTTGATGTAGATACAGGTATTTTTCATATATGTATTGAGGCTATTGGGACCACTTGAGTAGAACAGTTGTGAATCATGACCTAGATCTGGTAGCAGTAGTATTTTCCCTAAGGATGTGGAGGCACTATAGTCTAAGACAGTGCTTTGTGGTTTACTCAAACCACTAGAGTATTAGGTATGCATTCATGTAGAGAGACTTGAACTTGATATAGATACATTTATTGGAGTTCCTATTAGACTATGACTTTTAGATATTCTATACTTCGTGGAAGGGAAACATGGTAGAAAATTCCCTTAATATGAAGTACTAGGCTCATTTGGTGTAGGATGTGTCTGATAGTTTGGCTTCCTTGCATCTGATCCTAGTTGAGCAGGAGAGTTTGGATTTTCTTCAGTTGATGGTGTTGAATCCTCTATTTCTCAAGAATTTGAGAGATTTCTAGTTGGTATACATCAATTTTGAGGTCTTTCAAGACTATATATCCTCGAGATATTCACCAGATGGATTTTTTAAAGGAGGGAATCACATCGTCGTTTTTAGGATGGACGGTGGTCCCAGTCATGATGTCGAAGGATGTGATGAGGGAGTTCCACACATCTCCTTTGGTTATACATCCTTGTGTAGGGAATATGAATACTGGACTTCATTGGATGTTTTAGTGGACTGGAATGAGATGGATTTTGGCTGATTTCACCTCTCGGTGCATCACCTATCAGCAGGTGAAGAATGAGCACTAGGTTTTGATAGGTTTGTTATAGCCCTTTAATATCACAGAGTGGAAATGGGATGGCGTATCCATGAACATTAGGATAGAAATTCCACATACATTGAGATTCAATGATGTCATCTAGCTAATAGTTGAATGACTCACAAAGTCGGCACACTTCCTTTCTAATAGGGAGTAGAGTTCGGTGGAGAGTTTGAGGCGGATGTATATATGGGATATTTTTTCCTTTATGGGGTGCCCTCAAAAATTATCACTAATCAGGATGTTCAGTTCATGTCACAATTTTGGAGAGGCCTATAGGAGGAATTTGGGACCCAAATGAGGGTGAGTACAATCTTCCACCACAAGATAGATTGGATGACTGGTCACACTATCCATGTGTTGGAGGATATACTGAGGGCTATCATTTTAGAATTTGTCTAGATCTTTGAGGATCACTATTCCTTGTTATAGTTTTCATACAACAACAGATACCATCCTACTATTAGCATGGAACCTTTTAAGGCCCTGAATAGGAGACCCTTCATGTCACCCTTATGTTGGATAGATATTGGTGAGGAATCTCTTTTTGGGATAGAGATTGTTCATGTGATGATGGAGAAGGTCCATATCATCAGCGAGCGGATGAGGACAGCACAAAGAAGACATAAATCATGTGCATATCAACATATTAGTCCCTTGGATTTTGATCCGTGAGACCACATTTTCTTGGGAGTCTCCCCATGATGAGGATTGTGGATATTAGGATAGGGAGGAAAGTTATCCATAAGATTTATCGGGTCGTTTGATATCATATAGAGGGTTATCAAGGTTTCTTACTACCCTTCCCTAACCTCATAGTTGGAGCGGGTTCACAATGTCTCCCATGTGTCGTAACTGAGAAGATACGTTCATGACCACATTCATGTTATTGACAGGGGTGAGTTGGACATTGATGATGGAGCGACTTCTATGGAGCAGCTGGTGGTGATCAAGGATCGAGAGGAAAACACCATGCATGGATGGACCATTCCTTTGGTTCTGGTGTTTTGGCAATATAGGATCATGTTAAAGAGATCCTGGGAGAGAGAGATCTAGATATGGGCTCAGTATCCTAAGATTTTTGTTTAGTTTTTGCTTGTTGGGGACAAAAATTTTGAAGGATAGAATAATTTAGAGACCCTTTTTCATTTTAAGACATTGGAATATTTCTAGGTATATTTTTGGAGCTAGACTCTAAGACAGCATGAAATTCTGAGGCTGGGTGTGCTTTGGATTAATTTTATAAAAATATTACATATAGACAAACTCTGAAACAACGTGCGATTATGAGGTCCGGTGTGCCCAAAATTTATTTCATAAAAATATTACATATATTATATATTATGTTTTCATTATTTATTAAAAAAATGGGTTATATCTTATAAAAAATCTAAGACCGAAGATTTTAGACCATGGTTGTATCCTGAATGCGAAGTTTACGCTAGGCACAACCTAAAATAGGTCAGCACAGGATGTTCAGACAAAATCAGTCATGGGTGTGTGTGTTTAGTTAAATAAATAATTAAATTTAATTATTTAATTTAATTAACCAAATTCAGTTTCCCTTTAAATATGATGTTATAGAAGTTTTCCAAGGTTAGCTGCATAACCTTGGGACCATTGAAATGTGCATTCTTCCACCTCTGTTGGAGAATCGAAATCAGACGATGATGAAACTCTAGATCCAAGCCAATCGATGGGTAGCAAATGCAATGACTCATCTTCTTCATTGGTGATCACATTCTTCATCAATTAACGATCAAATTCTAGGTATCCATCTTCAATTCATGGATTCTTACCCTATTTATTAAACTATTGATTATGATCGATTCTATTTCTTGATCTGCATCAATTGAAAACATTTTCATGCACCTGTGTACCAGTTTTACTTGGTTTAATTGGTTTCTCACCCAAATATACCTATTTTGAATATGTTGACCAATAACGCTTGTCCAGTAATGATTTTACAATTTTTTATTATGCTTTCCCCCCCTCCATTCTTTGCGTTAGTCATCATTGGACCATGGGTTCACAATTTGACATTGTCATGCAGGACCAAGCCCGATCGGACCTTAGGATTCATGAAGGTCTCACATGAGATGAATGATTTGGTAAATCAGGGATGAGCAGGGATGAATTTTGGAATAACAGATGATAATTTCATGGATCTAGGATCCGAGAAAAAAAAAAGGTATAACATGGGTGATGAAAGAGGCATGTGTGGCATGTGGCAAACCACCGTGGGTTTATTGATATAGATGGCAACCACTAAATGAATGAAAGTGACATATAGAGGTAAGATCCACCGATTTCTAGTGGAGGGAGGTGAGATCTATGGAAAAGTAGCTGGATCTAGAATTCTGGAGAGTTTATCTACCTTTCTATGAAAAACCAAACTACATAGTTTGTACTATGATAAACACACACCTTGTAGTACCCCTATGGTTGTGGAACTAGGGTTTTGGAAAAGTTAACAATCATACGCTATGTGACCCTCCCTAGGTGGAAAAGACATGTGAAGGAGCACATGGGTATGTCCCCATATAGAAGAATACATTATGTACTGAACTACATAGACACGGGTAGGTTTACACCGACACAGCTATGGGCATGGGCAGGACCTCAGGTGGCTGAGGCACACCGTGTATTCCACCTACACGCGATTTAGTGCTACACGGTTAGTGATCCCTATACCGATAGGGAAATATCCATGCATCAAAGTGGGACCACATGTCATGTGGGTCCCTTACATGCTATGTAACCCCTTCTTTCCTTTTTCAGAAACTTCAACCCCTTATATATCCTTTATCTGGACTGGGATTGTGGACTATGATTATCCTATCCAGAGTGTTTTTTAGCATAGAACATGATGGTATCCCCGTAGTGGATTTTTGGATATGATGATTGTTGTTCTAGGAATGATACTTATTTAGTCCACCAATAATGATGGTAATGATCAAGCATATTCATTAGTGTTGTAACCACTTGTGGAATTATGATGTGGGTACTCTATCTACTGAGTGGTACCCCCTATAGATCTAGGGTGTGGTTCATCTATCTATTGAGTGGTACCACCTTGTGGTGTTAGGGTGTTGGTCCCTTATCTACTAAGTGGTACCCCCCCCCCCCGCCCTTGGTGTTAGGTTGTGGGTCCTCTATCTACCTATTGGTACCCCCCTATGGCATTATGGTACAAGTCCTATAACTACTGAATGGTACCCCTTATAGTGTTAGGGAGTGGGTCATATATCTAATGAGTGGTTCCCCTCTATGGAATTAGGGTGTGGGTCCTCTACCTACTGAGTGGTACCCCCTATTGAGTTAGGGTGTGGGTCCTCTATCCACTCAGTGGTACCCCCTGACGTACCACGGTTCCAATTCTTTATCTATCAATTTGTACCCCCTATTGGATAGGGAGTGGTACCTCCATACACTGAGTGGCACCCCCCTCCCCCACCCCCCAACACACTAGGGCATGGGTCCTCTATTTTTAGGTTGTGTTCTCTCAACTGTGTGGCACATTGTCAAGGTGTGGGCCCTCCAGACAATTACTTATTTGGTTTGACATGTGAGATGTTGGGCATCGATGATGGAATTATAGAACTATCGACACTCTTTCCTAGGCTAGGCTGTGATATGGAGATATCACTTATCACTATTTTTGGTTTACTTGGTTTGAGAATATATATATATATATCCATGTTTTTGGATTCCGTTTACTCTCTTTATTTGGGTTGAGTTGTCTATCTATTCCTATCAAGTAACTTACTACTCCCCTTAAAATTTCTAGGAATCCTACTAGGTATGTATATACTCACCCCTGCATGGGATTTTTTCACACCCTTCATGTCTTATGTAGATAACAGATAGGTTGGCAGTGATTACAGAGGATCTTAGGGATACCTTGTGCATTTGGTCATGTATGCTAGTCAGAGCTTGGAGATTCCCAGCTGGGCTATCTCATCATTTTAACTTTCCAGTTTTTTTGGGTTGGGACATCTATCTAGTTGGGAATGTGTTTTTTTAATTTACTTTTCAATTTAAATTGTTTTACTCTTTGTATTCTCTAGAGGTATTACATGTAAGGTTATTACTCCAGATGTTGCATCTTTTCCATTATTCATCAGCGCATCTTCATTAATATGGTCAGGTGTGTGTGTGTGTGTGTGTGTGTGTACAGGTATACTGGGAAAAGGCCTCACATTCTAGTTATGCATTTTAGCATTTTTCACATGCCCCTTTCCTATGGAGGTTAGCTTGTGGTAGTTGTGGATTAAGCTCCATTGGATTGGGTTTTGACAAGTTATCAGAAAACTCACCTAAAAACTCATGGGTGTTAGAATGGTGCCTTATTCTCTTTCAAGGGTTACTTTAACACTTGATACTGACATTAAATTTTACTACCATTGCAGATATAATTTTAGATAAAATATTTATGTTATTTGTGTAGTTGGAATCATCTCACCTTGAGATTTTAGGATCTAATTTTGAAACATGAATCTAGGAAATTTGAATTTTCTAGACACTAAAAAATATTATATGTACACTTTCATTTTGACACTAGTGGATTTTATATAACTTTTTGTGATTATAAGATTATTATGAATGAAAATAAATGGAGAAAATTAGAATAAAATGAGGTATTTGTTAATAAAAAAATGTACAAAAAATAATCTCTCTCTATTTAGATCTATCAATGTTATTTCACTATATGTAATGATATCACTAGCTCAGAAATAATTTTTTGGAAGCTCCAATGGACTCTTTTTATATCCATGGTGGGGAAATATATTTTGAGACAATTTCTCCACCAAAACCACTTACACCCACTTACACATTAGGCTTTAACCATGTAAACCAACAGAACATCTATGACACATGTGGAATGTGTAGTATCTCATATATAAGTCTAAGGTTTGGTAAAGTAAGTGCACCATCCCACCTATAAGGAATATAGAAAAAAGACCATCATCATTAGAATCAATGATATTTTCATCCACTTATCTATGGATATTTATATCCATCTTTGGAATTTTCAATACATTATAGTTACAGATTCGTTGTCTTTATAGCTCAGAAGAACACTCTACTCAACTTACAGCTACAGCTCAGCTTTATTTCCCATTATTCATAGTTTCAACCAATGAATCTAGATCTTCAATCATTTCTCTCCTATAGTGCCATATCTTCTTTCTTCGAACATGGTTCTTGGATAAATTAGTAAAACCTAACATTAGAATGATGATCCAAGCTCAATAGATTGGATTCTTCTTTAAACTCACCCAATAATTTCATATGCATCCAAAATACATTCATATATACTTATAAACTAGAATAATTACTCTTCTATTCTAGAACTTAATGATATTAAATATCACCCTAATGGTATTAAGTATTAACAGTACCAAAAAAATTTATTAAATATTATGTACTGAACCAGCAATATTGCCCAGTTAATCTTAGATTAATAGATTTAGTAGATTCGCTAAATTTCATGAAATACTAAATATTATAAATCAACTTGAATTTCCCTAATAATTTTACGTATTAATTTTTCATCTCCCATTTAATCATATATAATATCTTTTATTTTTTTAATTAATGTTATATAAAATCTATGAAAACTTTCATCCAGTGCTCAATGAAACACAATATTACATTTTAATATTTCACCTATTTTTATTCTTATGTATCATCCCCAGCATTATACAATGTGTAATACTAAAATTTGTTTCCAAATATTCGATATGTAAAATCAAATTAAAAATATGTAATATTAAAAATTACTCTAAACAGTATGCAACATTAAGTTCAATACCCAAAGATCACATAATACTAAATATTTAGCATTAAAACCATATTTCTAATGAAATATTGAACTTTCAAAAAATAATAAAATAATATTAATTTCCCCAAGACTCCTCGGGTTATGATATTATGATAAAATATACCAAAAAATTCAAGTTTTTTTAGAAAAATTGTTTAATAATTAAAAATTGGAACAAAATTTCAAATAAGAATAAAAAATTAATGTTTTCAAACAATTTACAATGAAAATGTATTTTCTCATAGATTTAACTATTTTCTAGAATTAGTAAAATTATTTTAATTAAAACACCAAATTATCAAAAATTGACATAAAAATATATATATGGGTAACACTCAAAGATAATTCCACATCAGGAATAATTTATCTATTTATTATAGAGGTGAAAAAATATAATTCAATAGTGTTCATATTCTATATAAACAAGAGTTGACATATGAACATAAACTATATGAGATTTAGGTGGGGGAGTTGTTCTAGAGATACATTATATAAAGGGAAAAAGTAAATAAATGGTTTTATAATCCCTAATTTGGGTGATATATATATATATATATTATCATTAATAATAATGAATACCTTTCTTAAAAGGTAATAGTGAATGGAAATAAACTTAGTTGGTATAAACTCAAAAATGGAATGCATATACCAAAATTATGTTTTTTATTTTCATAATATATCCAGACGATTTAAAATCTATAGAGTTGAAATGGGTATATAAGAAAGAATTATATATTGATGGTAAAGAGAAAAACTAAGCATGATTTGTTATTAAAGGATTATGATCAGTAAAGTTATTGACTTTGTGGAGACCTTTTTCACCAATACAGATTCTAAAATCAAATTTGAATTTAATTTACCATAATATATACTATGATTATTATAGAAATGTTACAAGGATCAATTTATGTATTATAGCTATATTTAAATCATAGAATGGTTATTTCTCAATGACACAATAAGAGGTCAGTAGGAGAACCTTGGTTTTTAAATTGAAATATTTTGCTAACAAATATAAAATATATATTAGTCTTATAGTTTGTTATGACTATGTAGAATATTATTTCTTGGATGAATGAATTAATGTAGTGTCCCAAGTTATAAGGAAAAATATCTACTAATATTAATATATGTGGTTTCTCAGACCTATTCATAATTTATATATCAATTAGGTACTAAAAAATATAATACCGAACAATCCAAGAGAGAATTGTTACCCATATCAGATGGTATAAATCTCCCCCATATGATGTGTTAAGACATTATAGGAGATTAAGATGATGGGCAGAAATCTATATGCTTCTATAATGGGATATATCATGTATTCTATAATATGTACTAAGATTAGTAAATCCTAAGAATAAAGAATGATGGGAAACAATTGAATAGATCTATAAGAACTTCATAAGATGGAAGTTAGTATTATCTAATAGTACTTGAGAAAGTACAAGGGGAAGGTTCCTAGAAGTTGCAGAAATGGGAAATCCAATTTTCAAGGGGACACAAAAACTTTTCCTCCTTCAAATTATTTTAGTCTGATATCATAGTTATGCTTATGAAATGAGAAAATGAATTTTATTAAAACTAGTGGTATCCATATCTTCAAATACCAAGCATGTTGTGACTATTAATATAGCTAAAGAATCATTATAAAATACACAATGATTTGTTCCAGGACATGGATTGTATCAATAGTGTAAATATTTATCAGAATATCTATTATGATAATCTTATGTTCATGGTATTAACTAAAATTTCAAGTTTATGACAAAGTAAAAAAAGGTATATACTTAATGATTTTATCTCTTAAAAAAATATTTTTCATTAAAGAGATGATGTCATAGTGAGATATGTAGAAATAAATAAAAATACTACATACCCATTTACTAATTTCATACCATTATAGAAGCATGAAAATCCTGTGATAGTTAGCGGGTTAATTATTGGTAGTTGTTGGATCTAATGTAAGTAGAAATCTTTTAGAGTTGGTTCCCTTGAATCAACTGGATGTGTACTTTCAATTACTAAAATTTGTTAATTCTTATCATGTAGTGATTTTTCTTATTTGTAAAATTAATATGATAAAATAATAATAATATTTGTAGTATTAAAGGGTTATAATATTTCTCTGTTATAATGATAACTTAGAGATTTTGTGACAATATTCTTAAATCAATATATTATACAGCCTAGATATATCTGCCTGACAGGAAATGGATGAAATTTAGTTATCAGGTATTAGGGGATTATAATCATTGAGACTTCTTCCCATGATGATTACACTTAGTTATCTCTAAGAATATATGTCACGATGACAGACCCACTAATATGAATTCTACATGTTTTATATGTCATTGGATAATCCTATCTATGAATATGTGTATTTTATATTGGACTTGAGATAATTACTAATGTGTATAATGAATCATGCACATTAATTTATGAATAAAACCATAATGATATTTTCTCGTGGTGAGGTATCATATGTTAGGTTTATTATAAGTTATATAAAATTAGTTAAATGGTAAAGAAAGAATTTTTCCCTTCCATATTAATAGAATAATATATCTATGGTTCTTTGATTGAAATAGAAATATCTGAAAAAATCCATGGCAAGGTAGTTTACAAACAATTTTTTTTCAAAAATTCAAAGAAAGATAAATAAGGAATATAGGGTTATGACATAAGTATTCATATTTCTTGAAGAGATAAAATTTGATAAAGGGATTATATAACATAGTAGAATTTATATGTATGTTTTTGTAAGTTATATAATTTATTATTTCTCTATGGGAGCCTTGGAATGTTGTTAGATGATGATCTTGGCTTTTAGGTAAGTTTATCCTATTTCCATTGATAAAGTGGCATATAAGGTCACATAATAAGTGTATCCAAAATAATATTTAATTTAATTTAATTTAAGTTTAATAATATATTTATACTCAATTATCATAATAATATTTATTCAAGTAAAATTTGATCATGAAATTCAATCATAAGATATTCAAGTTCAGAATATGTGTGTTGAGTTTTATCTCTTAATTAATTATTCAAAATATAATTAATTTAACATTTATTTATTCAAAATTTTAGTAAATATTGTAAAATGAATAATTTATTCAAGTCATCTGAATTTTAAAAAAAAATATTTATTATTAAGTTGAGTGAATATAATATTCATTATATTTTATTGAATGAATATATTTTATGCATGGTTTGATAAATTTTATAGGGGAATATGGTTAGGTTTAGTGGTAAAATGGAAATGATATATTTCATTTAATATAATTTAAATAAATATTAATTTATTTATTTAAAAAATGATATTAGATTAAACGTATGGCATGGTATATAATAATATTGTTGTTGTTGTTATTGTTGTTATTGTTTTTGTTTTTGTTGTTGTATTTGATGTGGTGTATCGCTAAGATTAAATAAAATAATAAGGACCTTTGTGAAATTATATTTTTTTAAACTTGAGTATATAAAATATATCATTTTTCAAAGATGTTGTGTTAGAAACACACACGACATTGTTTAAGATTCTCCCAAGGACTAGATAGAATTCTCTCACACTCCCCTCTCAAGAACAGATAGACAAAATAAGAGATACTCATTATGATCAATGATGAATGATTTTAAGAATTTTTATATATTCACACTAGAACCTAGGAAACCAATAAAATCATTAACATATTCAAGAAACACATGTGGATACATCTAGTGGGATGATCTTTTGGATTATTCATCATGACGATAACACTATAACAGAAGTCATAGAAAATTAATCAAGGGGAATATAATGTTTTAGAAAACATCAATATTTAAATTAATTATATATTAAATTTTCATGATCCTATCTATGAAATTGAATGGTGTGTTCATCTAGTTCTTTATATTTATCTGTGGACTTTGACGAAACACCAAAATGGGTACCCACCCAATGCTTCTATTGTGCCTTGTAACCTTAAAATTATCTATCGGTTTACTCAAATTGAAGGATCAATTATTTTATGTTTCTGTGTTTTATTTTTTTTTTCTTAATTAGGATTCTTATAGTTGATATAATTATTCCATATAAAAGTTTTATTGATGGTCATATCAAACCATGATGTATGATTTATTTCCCATTAGAAGTAGAATTTTTACCAATAAGTTTGTTATTAGGATTCTTATATATCCTCAAGATCTGGGATCAAGTTTCAATATGGTGTAGTAGAAGCATGTGGGGACATAACTAGTAAGTCCTATGAGAGTTAAGAGGTAGAACACCTGAGAATGAGAGTTCTTGGTAAGGGTATAGTTTTTTATTTGTTTAAGTTTTGTTCATTCTCATCTTTAATCAATTTGAGAGTGAGTTCATGTTTATGGATAATTAAATTAATTTGAAATTATGGAATATATTTTTCACTTGTTTTTTATACAATTCAATTATAGCTCTCACGATTTTGAAGGTGTATCTTTTCTGAAAATTCATGTATTCAATTATGGCATAAGTCTTTTTGAAAGTGTATCTCGTTAGAGGTTCTTAGGGTGGAATGAAAAATTTTGTATATTATATGTTTTATGGTTGTAAGGATGAGGTTCATATTTTTTATGATGAATAGTTTTAAGGGAATATGTGTTATAATGGTCCCAAAATTTTATGTTTTTGGAGTTTCCAAATTTCTAGGAGAATTTTTTGTAGTTTTTTAACCAAGAGAAAAATCTAATTTTAACCTAGTAAATGATCTCAAAAAAATTTGTTTAGTTATAACTATAGTTTTTAATATATAGTGGATGTTTTTAAATAATTATAAGAGTTACAACTATAAGTATTTAATTTAAATTAATTCATTACTTACTAAAAAAGAAATGTATGCAATAGTTTAAATTTTAAAGATAATGGTTATTTACAATGGAATTTGATTCTAGATATTTTTTTGACCACATCATTGATCATAGAGCATAAAAGTTACCTTAATATTCATGTTTAGTGGGATTTGAATGGTCTTTAATCTTATTTAATTTCTAAAATATAATAAATTTATTACTATATGATATGTTTATTTAATTTTCACCCAAAACATTACTTCAATTATAATTCCCTCAGCACCAGATATTTAAGTTATTGGATGTCAAGATAGAGAGATTGTGGTGGAGAGTCAATGGTTCTTATCGGAGGGTAAAATGGAGTAGCAACTTATTATGGCAGTAATGGCGGCATGACCTATATTGGGTCTATGTGGTACGATGATGAAGGGGGGACAATTATGGTTTCCCCTACATAATGAGGGAAGACAATGGAATATATAAATTATAATAATGAAAGAAATAATTAAAATTAATAATGATAATGATAATATTATTATTATTACTATTATAAATAAAAAATATTTATTTCTATATATAAATAAAATATGTCCAACAAATGTTCCAGACAACTGAACAGTCAAAATTGTTGTATTTTCTATTTATATCATAATGGTGATAGTTTTTAGAGAATTAATGAATGTTTGGAAGTGAGTTGGATACTTAAATATATGGGGTATTGTAATTCACAATGACCCAACATAAAAAAAATTGAGAACAATACCCAAACTATAATCACCAGTGGAAATTAAAGGCAGCCTCCATTTGATGAATTAAGGATCAAATGTTAATGAAAATGTAAAATTACAATTTCAAACATTGATGTGTGTGTTGAAAATATGATGATGATTTCAATGAATATTATGCATAAGTATTTTAAAAGTAGTGTCTATTATTTTTGATATTTTTCTTTATAGGGAAGAGATTTGAGATCCAATGCAAGGCTATATAAGGGATTGAGTATTCAAGGTTTGAGAAAAAAACCATTAAAGTGTTAACTTTAGTGATGTGAGAAAAAATTAAATGTGAGGTAAATCACAATTGGTATGCTTACTAATGATAAATTAAGAATCTTTAATGGATATTAAGATAAACTCCATTAATTTCAAATGGAGAAAGTAAAGCACATGATTAACTACATTTATTTTAAAATTAAGGATTTTGATTGATATATATTATGTGACACTTGAAATTTTATTCATTCCATTAATATTCATTCAATTTTAATGACATTGGTGTTTAAATATTGGTAAGATGGTGTTTCTTTTTTATTTATGTGGAGATATATGCCTAAAGAATAGCATAAGTCTATATGTGGTTATAAATTACTCTAATTTTAAAGTATTTTTTTTAAAATTATGATGTATATTTCCTTGTTTTCTCCCTTATAGATGTGTATTATGTGTAAAATGGTCTCAGAGTTAGTGTTTTAGAGGATGGATTCTTTATGGGAACAATGTGGCTGAAACAAGACCAACAGCTAGCTAATGGGGTGAATCTACCAGAAAATGGTGCTGGTGGTGGCTTAAGCAGTTTTGTAGATCCCAGATGCTAGCTGGTCGAAAGCCACTAGCCTTCCAAGGGTTGAGGTAGTATTCCTACATTCATCATAGGAACATTGACCCATCGGTGGTGCCTAGAAATTTCCAACACTATTAGTGTTTTGGTCTTTCTTCCTAACATGATTATTAGCACAAACCTCACCCTAATATGGCCTTAATTTGACCAAAACCACCTGGAGATATCTCCCTTGGTTCTCTAGGATTTCTATTCCTATCCTATTGGGTGATTGAATTCTAGATCAATCTGTTATAATCAATTGAGGTAAGATCTATCCATTCTAAGTCTAATCTAATTATTCTCTATAATTGATAATAGATCCAAGACATATTGGATAGATCTATGAATATACTCCTAAATCTAATGGATAATTCATGATAGATTGCTATATTGGTTTTGGATCATGTGAATAGGTTGAATCTCCTTGATTGATCTCAGATCCTCCTTTGGTGGTGAATCTCTTTTGGTAAGTTGATGTGGATTTCACTAGTTGGCATGATCTCTACCTTAAATTCCTATTATATAGACACTATGATTACATATTGGGTCCCATTATAGTGAATTCTTGTGCATAGGCATGATCCAGGAATCATTCCTCGAAGGATCTTGGAAATTGGAATCAATACACTAAAGGTGGGAAGTTATTACCATTTTGGGACCTTTTATGGAATTTTTTGACATGATTAGCTTGTGTCTATATGACTAGTGTAGAGAACCTTTCAATTTATGGTATGTTGGCATGCATGGGTATCCCATGAGACATTTGTTTTGTATGTATTGTGTGTTCATTTCTATGTTTCACCTTATATGTTGTTATTTTATAATAGTGGAATACCATTCTTATGTATTTTTTCATAGTCTATGGAATATTTATTTTGATAAATTTTTCCTTTTAGTATCATTTCTTACATGTGGATTTGAATATAGTCAGAGGAACCTCTATTTCAATGTTCATGTTGACAAGTTTCCTTGACAGAAATAGTTGGATCCTTAGAGGGGGAGCTTGGATGACATGAATCATCGGTTGTGGCACTAGATATTGGATGGGTAGTGACATAAAATTTCTTGTGATTAGACCATGAGAGTGGAATTACATACACCATTAAAAGATGGTTTGTATGATGGTATAATGTGATGATGGGGAATGTCCTTGCATATTTGTAGATTTCCATTGATTCAGAAAATCCAAAAATTCATACCATCATAGGAATGTTGGTAACCATGGGTCATGGGAGTCAATTTCCTTAAAGGTGACCATGGGGTTATTTCTTAATGGTAGAATTTTTATTTAACTTAAAAGTATATGGAGCCACATAGCATTAATTATTTCATGTGTATACCATATATGAATTTCTTCAAGCATGCCACCGAAGTAGGTATAGTCGGGATTCATGGAAGCCTGGTTAGTACATGATCACTCTGTATATGATTGGTTGAAGGATTGTATATGAATTTACCTTTAGAATCATGACATATACATCTATTAACATGTGCACTTGTATTAATGGTTTATTGGTCACATCCTACTGGGATTATACTCACACCCTACACAGTAATATTGGTGCATGTGCAGAATTCATGATCAGGGACGCAGATAAGGGAAAGAGGATAGTGGAAGGTTTCTAAGTAGATTCGGTTAGGACATGGATGGGGGTATCGAGATGGTCATCATATAAATACCATATAATATTTTATTTCCCTATATCTAATTTCACTACTTATATTTGTTGAACTGCCACATTGGGGGGGTTATTACTATTGTTTGACCTCACATGGAATTTTTTATAGCATCATGTTTATGTTATTTTTTCCACTATGATGTTTAGTAGACTTATTTTTATGTTCCTACATCTTGATGTGTGTCTATGATTACCAATGGTATAGTATCCCCACATAACCATTAGACCCTTACTTCTAGTTGGAAGCCTCATTCATACGGGGAGGCGCAGATGAGGTCATGTGGGACTTCAGCTCGAACTTTGTGATTGGGGTATGGGTTTTATAAAATGGTTCCATAGATTATGTCTACTTTCTTTTCTTCTTAGATATCCTAAGACATTATATAAAGGATATAGGCTATGTGGGAATTAGGTAAGGGGGTTTCCATGTGCCAGACTAGCTCATGTGTAGTGGACCTCCAAGTTACCGTGATGAGATTATTGTTATAGTTTATGGGATTTTGGTGCATGCATGCATCATTAATAGTCATGTAAAATTAAATGTGATGAATATACCTATTTTTTTAATAATAGTTCTATAATTAAATGTGTTTCTTTGTGATATCTATTGAGTGATTTATTTTTATTCTATTTTTTTTTATATGTGCCAGAATTAGTTAGTTTAACTTGAACTTGAAGCTGTGTTTGTGTGTGTGTGTGTTTTTGTGACTAATGTGTAGCTATAAAGGTCTAGTCTTGAGAATTAGGTAGAAAAAGTAGGGTTATACCTTTTTTGATGGTATATCCTAAGATAGGACTTCCTATAGAAATCCTATGTGTGTGAATTATAGCTGGTTATATTTTACTTATAAGATGGTTGTTATAGTAATTCTAAACATTCATTTAGAATATTGGAAAATTAAACTTTGGAGATTCTTAATGGGGACATTGGAATAATAAGATAGAATACTCTCTCTGTGGAGAATTTTTGAGTTCCATCATAGTCCATGCATGAGGATTCATCTAAGAATACATCTTCACTCACTTTAGTGGTTCAGAAATAAAGTCTGCTCTAACCCAGAGTCCTCCAAACTATGCTTGTTCATGGAAGTAGGGCACAGAAGATGATATTTGACTACGCCTGGTATTTCTAGCTCCAACATCCACTAGCCTTCACAGTAACTTTTGGTCCTTAGGATGTTGAGGACTAGATTTACATTATCGATGTAATCTTTGACCTGGAAGAGAATTATAGGGAAAGGAGGGTGAGGTTTCATTCCTTTATGTTTTGGGGTCCTTCCAAGAGATTGTGAGGTGTTATGGGATAGGAAAGAAAGCATGAGGGTTTTACTTGGGAGGCCTTTAAGGAGTTTTTCTTCGAGGATTTCTTTTGTAACATGTTGAATCTGGACTGAGCATATTCATTTATGGAGCTTTGTTAAGGGATGATGTTTGTTTCTACTTACTCGGATCAGTTAATAGGGTTGTTATGATTTGATATTTTTTTTATAGTAATGAGGTGAAGAAGGCTAGGAAGTTTGAGATTGGCCTTCTTCTAGAGATTATACACCGAGTTAGGGGCTCTGACCTTAATACATATACAAATGTGCTTTGCAAGGCCCTAGTATTTGATATAGGGCTAGAGGAGGGCAGTCTTTCATGTTTCCTACTAGCTTATAGCTCTTTATCGGCCAAGCTTCCATGTGTATTATCAAGTGCCTCTTCCGATAGTTATAAAAGGAAGGCTGAGAAGTTACATTAAGGTGGTAGAAAATAGGAATTGAGTATCTCTTCATCTACTCCTTCTATGGGAGGATATTCTACTAAGTGCTACAACTATGTATGAAAGAGAAATTTTAGTACATCATGCATGAATATACTAAGGGAATGCCATCAAAGTGAAAATATTATTAATATACAACACTTTTGTTCTAAGGTGTCTCATCTAGACTTGAGGAGTTCATGTTAGAGTGTAGGTAGGGGTCCCTAGTAGTAAATCCAGAAACATTAGGCCTTGGTTACTCGAGCGAGTTATGCACCATAGAGGAAAGTTCATTCTCCATAGGTAGGTAGTACATATGTGATGTATGATATGATATCTATTGGTGGAGAGGGGCCTTCTATAGTTAGATGTGCATATTTTATTACCTCTATACTATCTACTACTTTGTTTGATACATGAGTGTCCCATTATTTTATATCTCCATGAGTCATTGTTGGACTATATTTACTGGTTAAGTTATCTTTCGAGTAACTCTATAATGAAATTTCATTGGGAAATATGTAGTCTATATCTAGTGATTTCCTGAGTGTCCCTTAGTTTTTTCTAGCTATATACATCTATGGGAATTCATGATATTGGAGATGACTATTTTCGATGTGATATTCAGAATGTAATATTTGACTCATTATCAGGCTCATATCGACTGCTACCAGAGACATTTGTCTTTCATCATACCTATAGATCAGAGGTTACTATTAAAGGATGAGTTGGATATCAGATCTGGAAGGAAAAGACTGGACATGATCTAGATTAGAGTTATCATAACGCAAGTAGCAAGATTGTATCTTATAGAAGAATTTGTGGTATCCCCCTCTATCTTACCTCTAATGGTAGATCTTTATTAGGATGTTTTCCCGAATGAATTTTTCTCATATTCCTCTAGATAGTGGTAATTTTTTTATATTAATCTTGTACCTAGGGAACAAGTAATATTGATTCCTCCTTATCATATGGAATCAGTTGAGTTGATAAATTTGAAGGTGTAGTTAGAGGATTTAGAGGTGACAAGATTTATTATACCAAGAACATCTTCTTAGGGAGCTCTAGTGAAGTTTTATAAGAAGGTGGACTGTATTCTATGACTCTATATGGAGTAAAGGAATCTAAATCAAGTATTAGTAAAGAATAGGTACCCATTACCTAGGGTTTATGATTTGTTTTATTAGTAATGTAGATCCTAGTGGTTTTTCAAGATTGATCATTGTTCAGGAAACCATAAACTATGGGTTAGAGAGGATGATGTTACCAAGATAGTTTTTAGGATTATATATGGACTGTATAATTATATTTTCATGACTTTTGGGTTGAAAAATTCTCCAAAATTTTCCATGGATCTCATGAATATAATCTTTCATCCATACCTTGAATCCTTATTCATTGTATTCATGGTAGATATCACGATATATTCAAGGATTTCATATATTCATGTTAGGTACCTTGAGATTGTTTGATTACACTTTGATCACACCATCTTTATACAAAACTATCGAAGTTTCCCTTTTGGATTTAGGAGGTTTGGTTCCTCAATAATGCAATTTTTGAGACAGGAATATTAGTGGACCCAGAAAAGGTAGAGGTTGTAATGTATTGTCCATGTCCCAAGAATGTGTTTGAGACTAGGAGTTTCCTTGAGATTTTAGGGTAGTATTGATATTTCATCCAAGACATTTCTAGTTTGTAATAACAATGATATAGCTAACAAAAAAGGGTGAAGTTTGAACGGTATGATCAATGTGAAGAGGCCTTCCTAGACTAGAAAATGAGATTGATGATAGCTCTATTTTTTATTCTTTTAGAGATTGGGATTGGATACCTAATGTAAAGTGATGCCTCATGTGTTGGGTTGGGGGAAATGTTGATGCAAAGACATCGAATGTTTTCTTATGGGTGAAGTTAGCTGTCACACTATGAGAGAAACAACTGGTCACATGACATAGAGTTATCCATGGTGGTCCATGATTTGAAGTTTTGGGAAAATTATCTCTTTAGTGAGAGGTTTATCATCAATATAGACCATAATATATTGTGATACATATTCTCTTAGTGGGATATAAAACTGAGGAAGTAGTATTGGGTGAATTATCTGCATGTATTTGACTTCAAGATGGCTTATTCTCTAGGAAAATTTATTTTCATTACAGATTCTTTTAGCAAGAAAATTCCAGATATACAGGATCTTGTAGAGGGGCCTTCACATGAGGAATGGCATCTGATGAGTTTAATGGTTGAGTGTCTTGTGGATACATCATAGGATCATAAAGTTATGATATGTGAGTATTTTGTAATCACATATTCATTTTTAGACTAGTTAAAGGCCAGTTAGGAGTAATATATTGAGTGCATAGTGATACAGGAGTGCTTTCAAGGGGACAGTTCAGTCCTAGGGTGGTCCTTAGATGATAATGACATGATCTACATTCATAAAATAATTGTGGTGCTAGATTCCTTAAGGGAGGATCTGATTAGAGACTCTCATGTTTTGAAATGTGGTTTATAAACAAGATCGATAAAGATATATGATGATATCCTATATCATTTTTTGTGGCTAGTTATGAAGAGGTAAATCATCAATTTTGTTTTGTGATGCCTTGCATACTAGAGGGTAAAGTCCATGCATCATCATCATGGTGGTTTTTTTCAATCAATTTCAGTTCATATGTGGAATGGGGATTATGTGATGATGTACTTCATGATGGGGTTACCTAGGACCCTAAGTAGTAGTGATGATATTTGGTTGATAGTTTATTGGATGAAAAATGTGTCCCATTTCTTATTGATTTGAGATACCCTTTTAGTAGATTAGTTGGGAAACCAATTTTTATGGAAGATTGTATTCCTATATGAATTTACTTTGAGAATCATGTCATACATGGACCCTTATTTCACATTACAGTATCATAGGGACTATAGAAGTATTTGGGTGCCCAGATGAAACTGATCATAGCATATCATCCAAAAATGGATGGATAGTTATATTAGACAATCCTGATATTAGAGGATAGGTTGCAGGCATGCGTTCTAGAATTTGGTGAATCTTGGGATGACCATATGGCTTTGATTGAGTTCTGGTATAACAATAGATTTGAGTATTCAATTTAGATATCACCTTTTGAGTCTCTTTATAGTTAGTCGTGTCACTCACCACTGTGTTGGGATGAGGTAGGTAAGGTATCAATTGAGGGAATGAGATTGGTATAGGAGAACACTAAGATAGTATAGCTTATCTAAAAGTGGTTAATCACTAATTAGAGCCAATAGAGTTCATATGTCAACCATAAGAGATGAAAATTGTAGTTTACTATGGTTAACTGAGTTTTCCTTTGAGTAACTCATCATTTAGGGCATCAACAATTATATAGGCAAGGAAATATAGCTCTAGGATTTTTTAGACCATTCAAGATTATTAAGAATATTGGGAGAGTGGTGTTCCATTTGGATCTTCCTCTATGGTATTAAGGTATGCATGATGTGTTCTATGTGTCTCAGCTCTAGAGGTAAATTCTTGATCATGTACATGTGATCGACTTAGAGGATGTTGACCTAGATCTCGATAAATCATTTGTGGATTTTCTGGTGCATATCATTGACTGGTGTAACATACTATTATGAGGGAAAATCATGCCACTTATTAGAGTTCTATGGAAGAATGGTCAATCTCAAGAGTAGACTTGGGAGGATGATTATAATATTTAGTCACAATGGCCTGAGATATTCGATCAAGATTTCTAGACACACTTCTAATGAATGAGAAGTCATTAGAGGGGGATAATTGTAACGCCCTTAATTTTCATGGTATGTTTATTTTTAAATTATGATGTATCTTGTGTCCATTAAATGTGTGTCTTATGGTTATAAGGGTATTGGAGTTATTATTTTATATATTGGATTCTTATTGGGATGCACAATGGCTGAAAAAACCATTATCTAGTAGGTGGGGTGCACCAGCAAGCTAGAGGTGCTAGCAGTGGGACCTGTAATTTTGCAGATCCAACCAGTATGTCGGTGGTACCCAAAAAATTCCTCCATTAGTGGTTTTTTTATATTTTTTCTCTAACAAAATTATTATCCCCCTCACCCTAATCCAGCCATAATATGACTAGAACCTCCTAAGGATCTCTTCCTTGGTGCTTTAGGATTCCTCTTCCTCTCCTCTTGGGTGCATGAAGTCTAAATCGATCCGTTGGAATCTATTGAGGGAATATATTTAAATTATAAGTCTAATTATACTTCTTATTTTGAATTTATCATAAATTCTATCCATGTTTTCTATATCTATGAATATCCACCTAGATCTAATGGAGGATTCATGCTATATTGATATATCAGTGTTGGGTTATGTGAATTAGTGGCCTCTCCATTATTGATTCTATATCTTCCTTCACTGATGAATATCTTTTGGTAAGTTGATGTGTATTCAACCTCTTAGAATAATTTATTACTTGAATTTAAATTATAGAGACTCAATTGTGATTTATTGGGTCTTGTTCTAGTTAATGTTGGTGTGTTGGAGTGATCTAGGTATCATCCCCCAATGGATCTTAGAAATTTTAATCAATATGC
Organism: Viscum album; assembly: GCA_963277665.1. Lineage (NCBI taxonomy): Eukaryota > Viridiplantae > Streptophyta > Magnoliopsida > Santalales > Viscaceae > Viscum > Viscum album. The sequence goes on from OY728135.1 coordinate 108,977,945, forward strand.
TTAAGTTAAAAAGTTATTACCATCTTGGGCCTTTATATGGAGTTATTTGAAATTATTGGATTATGTGCATGTTCCTACTATATAGACTCATGCATGTTATGGTATGTTGGTGTGCATGGAAAGCTTGTGATACCTTGTTTGTTATGGATTGTGTGTTCCTTGTTATGTCTTACCTTGTATGTGGTTATTTCATAGATGTGGAATAGTTGAAATACCATGCTTGTTCCTTTTTATGATGTACCATGCTTATGTACCATTTCTTAGTGTGTGGAATATTAATAATGATACATTGTCGCTTTCTATATCATGCCTTACATGTGGATTTATGCATATCTGGTGGAACCTTTGTTTTAGTGTTCAAGTTTATAGGTGTCCCTAATGGACTTACCCTTCTCCTTAAGGGGAAATCTTAGATAAAATGGCTCATTGTTTGTGGGTCTAGATACTAGATGGGTAGATCTAGATCTTGGCATGGGATTATCACATGGGAGGGGAATGATATACTCCATTGGAAGAGTGATTATAATCTAGTATGATGTGATAATGGGGAACATTCTTATGAATGTGTAGAGTTCCATTGATTCAAGAATTCTAAGAATGTGTTCTATCAGAGGAAATTAGGTATCCATGGGTAATGGGAGACCTTTCCATTGAAGGTGGTAGTGCAGTTGTTCCTTAATGGTGGAAAATGTAGTGTTCTTAACAGAGGGCAGAGTCCCATAGCATGAATTATGTCATGTGTTGACTACATATAAAAATATTTTGACATGGTGGTGAAGTAGGTATGGATGTGGTTCATGGAATCCTGAATAGCACATGATCACTCGATATATGATTGTTTGTATTCTTGTACGCACATTTTATTTTTACATCATGGCATACACCACTATATACATGTTCACTAGTATTAAGTATGCATTGGTGGTGTCCTAATGAGTTCATACTCACACCTTATATGGTAATCTCGTTGAGTGTGTAGACTCCATTATCAGTGACCCAGACAAGTTAAAGGGGCCAACAACAAGTTGCTGATGAGGTTGGAGTTGGGAGATGGATGCAGTACCGGGACAGACTTTGGATAGATTCTATAACATATTATATTTATCTATCTCTAGTTTCACTACATATATTTTTTGACCTTACACATTTTTTATTCCATTTGATTATTATTATATGATGTGGCATGGAATCTATTATAGCATCATGTTTATGCTGGTATTTTTCAACTGTGGTGTTGAGTTGACCTATGTTTATATTTCTACATCCTGATGTATGGATATGATTACTAAGGGTATAGTATCCCTACATTAACTTCAGACACTCACTGCTAGTCAGATGCATCTTGGGTATGGGGATATGTGCATTAATTCGTGTGGAACTTCATCTTAGAACCAATGATTCAGGTTAGGGTGTCACAGTGGGGGTATTTGATGTATTTATTTCATGTATATGTTTTTTGAATTGTAAATAATAAACGTAATTAAATATTTAATTAGTTTTCTCAATAATTTTTTTATTTATTCATGGTTATTAACATTTCAAATATAATTTTAGAAAAATAAATAAATAAAAATATTTTCAGAAGATAGTTTTTCAAAGGAAATGTTTATGTAGCTGTGAATTTTTAACAATTTTTTTTATTTGAAGGTTGTAAAATGTGGTCTTAACACTACCCAAATATGGAAAGGGACTACACAAGAGCATGGATAACCAAGAGAACATGGGATAAGAACATCATATTTCAATCATGTATTACATGAGTAGGAGGAAGTGATGTTTATCCTCTCACATGCAGGGCAGTATGAGAGGCCAAGGGTGATCACTAGCACCCTACGGGCTTGTTTTACATGCTAGATTCATGTATTGATATAAACTGAAGTCCCATATTATGAAATGTTTTGATGTGGGATTTGAAAACACTAACAATAGTTCATTCATTATAAAAGTGGCATAATTTTTCTCTCACTCTCACACAATCCTACTCAAATACACCCTACTTCCACCTTCTCAACTCGAACTCTTTTATCCACCACACCAGACATTGAAAAACCTCTATAAACACTACTTCCCAATCTTAATCTCACTTCTGAGAGTAACTTTGAAACTCTAGACCACCATGAATCACTATTGAAGATCCACACAAACCTTTGTGAGGATGAATTCATGCAATGGAAGCTTATGGGAGCTCGAGCAATCCACTGAGAATGTTGGATAATGAAGTTAAAAAAAATTTAGGAAGAATACTCATAGTGTTTTTGGACATGGTATACAGAGATCCTACAATGATAAAATACCATTTGAAATATCATGTTATTTTTGTTATATTTTGTGGTTGGAACCCTACTTGCTTGGAGTATGGTAATAAAGAAAAAACTATCAAAATAGGGTGAGAAAGTGGAAAATATCATGGTTGATGCGCCTATATAACTTGAATAAAGAAGGAAATGGATTCTAAAATGTTGTAGATAAGATCCCCATTTCTCATAGGTGGACTTTGAATATGAAACTACCATAATATTGGCATAGATCTTGGATGTGTTATATCTATGCAAGCAAGAAGAGATAATGTATAGGAAAACCATCATATAAAACACTAATAGCAGAGGCAGTAAACCATTTTTAATTGGATCGATCTTATATGAGGAGATTTAAACTGTGGTTGGATTAGTTATGGAATGGTATGTATATCAGCATAAATACTAGGTTTTATCTTCACCTCCCATGAATGGTCTCATGTTATACCTTTTAATCAGATTACAGTAGCATTTAATCGGGATAATGAGGCTATCTAAATATAGGATAAGTTAGATTTAAAAGGATAAGAATATTAAGTAGATATGATCATATAATAGTTCGGTCAAGGTCAATCTCACACACATAATAGCATATATATTTTTAAGGGAGATATAAAAGTGTCATGCCATGTGGGATATAAAGAATATATAAAGATTAAAGGCTGGTTTTAAAGTGGGTAAAAATATATGAGAAAATATAGGGGTGATGTGGAAGACATATAAGATAGATATAAATGGAAATATATTGAGGAAGTATTTTCTATAAATAGATAGACAATATTTTATGAAAAGGAGTCGGATTACTAGAGTCTTCATCAGCTTCTATATACTAGAAAGTTGTTGTTAGGTTTTTAGGTTTTTTTCCTTTATTTTTCCCAACTATCATGGCTAGAATGATAGGTAAATGTAGTTATGTTGGGTTTTTTCTTTGTAAAAAGTATTGGATTAATAAAATTAAGTTTTTTTATGATTTCATATTGGGTTTATATATTCATTCTTTAATTTTCTATCCTTTCATTTAATTTTATCCAATTCATGGTCATTGTATTTGTGCGAATTAAGAAGTGGATTCAAATATTTTTCATTTAATTTAGAATGACCATTGACTTTGATTAATTAATGTGATTTTAGTGTGAGTTCTAGAGTGTGAGACTTCCACCATGTCTATTGGGTTAGTTTAATATTCTATGTTTAAATATGGTTTCAGGTTACCCATCGTTAAGTGATCTAATGTTTCATGACCAATGATAAAAGGTAAGATTAGAGTGTGGAGAGTGTTTACTCAGGCCAAGAGATTCACTTGGACCTGATTATGAGAGAATCATGATTATCATTAATAAAATCTCTACCTTTTTATTTCATGATCCTAATCATGAATATCCCTTATATATTCATCATCCAAGGTTCTTATTAGGTTAAAAAAGTTAGTTTTTTATTCCAAGTAGTTTGTAGGACCCATCTATTGAACTTACAATGTCCTAGTATTTGTGGTTCTTTCATTGGGGTTCCATTATATATACTACACTTCTAGTTAGTTAGTATAATAAATACTAAGCTGATTTGTTGTTGTATAAATTAATGAAACCCTCTTGCCCAACCACTAAATATCACATATTAATCATAACTTAAAACTTTGATCAAATCAATCATTAAAACCCTTTTTTATGTGGTTTAAATAACTTCCAAAATAAGGCCTTTAATGTGAATAATTCAAATTAAATATTATGAACAATTCATAATTTAAATATTAAATCTTTTATATTTAGCCATACTTTGTAATTTATAAACACTTTATAAATCATCCTTATATTTTCTAAATAAAAACTTTATTTCTAAACTATAAGAAATACCATATAATTAGTTAAAGGTATTTCAATATTAATATCTAATATTGTGAAATATTTATTAATAAATTTTTCATAAACATTTAATTAATTAATTATAAATAATTTATAATTAATTAATTTATAAACACTTTTATAAATTAATAAATATCACAAAATACTTTTTATTACAATTTATAAATAGTTTATAAATTATATAATCCAACTCATAATTGAATTTTAATAAAAATATTTTTCCTTCTCAAATTTTATTTAATGATACTGATTCAGTCCTATAATATAATAGATAGTGGTATGGCACATAAACCATTTCAGCATTATCAGTCATATTTTATGACTTATAACCCTATAGTCGCTTATGATAAATGATGTGCATAAAGTTTTTTTCCACTTCTTTGGAAAAGGGAGGTTGCTTACGTATAATCTAAAATTCAGATGTATTAAGTTAAAAACCTTACATATCAATTGTATTTTATTATTTTCATTAATATTAGTAAGGTGATACAATTATTTGTTTTGTACCTATAGTATAGTGTTATCGTTGAATATGATATCTTGATATCGTATGCTATGAATGACACAGAACTAATGGATTTTTATTGAGTCGATCGCTCTGATATCCCATATCTTAAGTTGTGACATAATAAAGAAGAAAAAATTCTTTATTGTATTGGATGATAGATAATATGAAAGGTATTATGATTTCCAAAACCTTTATATTCAGTATGATTTCACAAAATCAAACATGGATTCCTTTGATACCACTGTTGGGTTTCATTGGATCTTATAATAAGTATACTAGTAAGTATAAAAAAATTATAAATCCAAATCCAAGAATATCATTCTCAATAAAAAAATCATAAAAACTATAAAATGAAGAAATTGATTTATGTATACCATACACCATAGCATTGCTATTGCGATCTTCGTCTTCATGTGTTTGATGAAGATCACATGAGAAGAAGCTAAATTAAATCCCTCTTCCAGATATATCCATGGGTTATGTTGCATCATTAAATTCTAAATCAAGATCCTCTCATCAGCCATGGCATGTTAGTGCCTCATTAAAGAAAAGGGAGGATACGAAGAGAGCTACAAGATAAAGAATTTTTAGCTTTCTACATACAAGATTCACACACACCCATTGAATTGGTATGGTCTCTTTATATAGAGGCCTTGAGTACACTCCTCAAGTGAGCATGATGTAACTAAAATTTCATGAGTGAATGCATGTGTTTACATTAGATGAAACCTACAGCCCCTTTATACTCATGTGTTTCATATTATAAAATAATAAATAAATGATAGCTTATGTGTTGGATATGTGAGTGTTAAATCGTTAAAACTATACTACCATCAGTGAATCATAGAAGGGATAAATGAATCATATTTTATAGTTCATGGAAATGTGATTACTCTATATCATATAACACAATTGGCCAAGTTAGCCTATATGATATCACTATATCATATTTGATGATATTCGCAAAACCAATCAATTCAAAATTCTTCAAATTCTATATTTCATAAAATAATACATTTCAATATCATAGACTATAATATTGGAATATGAATATCATATATGTATGTGAATTTATAGAATAACTCCAATAGGATGAGTTAGTGGGAGTGAATTTCTGAGTCCCTTATTATTACTTCGGTGTGAGTGTAATGTATATTATATGTATTATCCCTATGTTTCTAGATAGCGTGATTACTTGTGAGCTAGGAATTTTTACTCATGTATATATCCATTAAGGTTATGAATGGGCTTGTAGAATTATTTAGTCAACACTTAGGTTTTCAATATAGTTATGTGAGATCAAAGGATGGATTTACATTCCACGGTTTCATTATTATGCATGAATAACATTAGATAAGATTGTCGGTCCTTATGGGGACAACCAATTGAGTATGTGGATATACTCTCCAATACTTTAACATAGAGTGTTATAAGTTAATTTTTTTTTTATTTCATTATTGGATAGAATTAACTCAATGAACTATGTTAATAGTAGGATCATGGTGTTTGGTGATTTTTCATGTACAAGTAATGAATATAGGTTTCTTGGGTTTATTTTCATGTTGGGGGTTAGTGGTTATTTTTCTATAATAGTAGTTGTTTTTTATTTTGGTTATGTTATATAAAATCCATGTATTTTGAATTTTTAATGATATTATTTTATCATAGATTCCTTATTATTCATATTTTATCGAGTTTCATTTGATTTTACAATCTCTAGAAATGTTCTCTTGTGGGTAATGTTTCTTATTTGTGTGATTTATACCCTTAGTACTAGTCATCAACCCTTATCATATTAGAGGAAAGTTTTAGAGGTCACATTTGGTTTCATCACTAACCCTAGTAGGGTCCTGGAAGTATATTTTCATGAAACTTCTCCATAATTTAAAATTTTCAATAGAAAATTACCATCCTATCTTCCCTATACTTTTCAAAAATTCTTTAATATGAGTGGCATGAGTTTTTCAAACCTCATTTAAGTATATTAATCTAAAATTTAATCTCATTATTATTCCATAACATGTTTCTGATATATATCATGATTAATGTATTTAAAATAAATTTGTTTCTTATCCTTACTTCACTTTTTTAACATATCACATTTCACTTTTTGTATACATAATCAGTACATTTTTAATGTTATCCAATGGGAATGAATTTAAATCATGATAATCAAGTGACAAAACCATTATGATAAATCTATTTAGCATGATATATATTATCTTATTGAAAACCATTTAATCTTCCAAAGTTTCTCTGAAGCCACTTATTAAGATCACAATTTCATTAATTCTAGTAAATAATTCATTCATTGTTTCACGATCAATCATCTAACTATCTTCAAATTTGGCATGAAAAATTTTTAGTTTTATCCTTTTAACACTTTCTTTATATATATTTTATATCTTGTCAAACAATTCCTTATACTATCATGATTCTCATATCTTTAATGAAAATATTCTTTGAAATTAAGGTTTAGAAATTGTTTCTTATACATCCATCATTCTATATATTCTTTCAATCAGAAAAACACCTTTCACAAATGGAGTGTATTCATTAGAAACAATATAAACCACATCCCTAATTAATGAATAAAGTATGGAAATATAATCCCCTTCAAAACAAAGTAATTCATTCTATAAAATTAAGAAATACATTTTCTATTCACTAAATTGATATGATCTACTAAATATACCAAATTCAGAAATCAACTCATATTCAAACATAAGACATGAAACCAAAACTATAACACCAAAAACATCAAAGGAAACATGGATTACTCTGATACCAATTAAGGAGGCCCCAATTGAAGGGAATCGTACATAGATTTACCAAGAGGGGTGAATTAGTGGATGTCTTTCTCTTCTACTTATTTTATTATATTTCATTCAACCTTTGTTAATTGATTATATTAACATGGTATTTTTGATAACATTGTTAAGTGATGAGTAGTAAGAAAAAATAGTTTGGATAAAACTATTTACAAGACCACCCTTCAAAATGAATGGCTACATCCTTGGAATAACATAAAAACACTTATAGTTGTACTATTCACTAGGAAAATATATTGAATAAAATCAAGCATGGTTTATTATTATAATCGTTACATATAAATTATTTTGACCTATAAATTAATTCAAACAATATGAATCATCTTCTTCTAATTATATTTATTCTCACTAAAATTTTTACTTTTCAATAAGTTTTGACTTTCCAAAAAAACGCATCATTATTAAATCATATCCTATATAATAAATTGATATCAATTTCATAAAGTAATAATAAACTCAAAAAAATTATAAAAACTAAATAAAACATTACTCACTTTAAATTATAAATATAATCATCAAAATCAAGTTTTCTCCCTTCTAGAATTGATAGATTTATGTTCCTCCTTCAAGAATCTTCCTCACTCTTCTCATTTCCCCCTTATCAAGTCATGTAAACCTTCCATTACTCAAAAAAACCTCTAAGATACTTCACACACACTTTTCTAATATATTATCTCTATATTATTTACTCTAAATTCTAAAAAAACTAAAAATACATATGGTATTGTTGAAAATCACGGAAAATTTTCCTCCAATGTTTAATGTTTTCCAGTTAATTTTAATTCTTATTCCATGACTACTCTAAATACCTCAAATTCAAAATAACTACAATATATTCATTAAAAACAAAAATATATTTTTTCCCATCTCTCAAATCATTCCCTACAAACCATGAAATGTTACCTTTCTTATATTAAGCAGTTTCAATCAATTTCCATAACACAACATAGGCTACGATGTCTTTACTAAATCGTGTTGACCTGAAATGACATCACAAAATCCATGAATTTACACCATGGCATTTTATCTAGGTATTATTAACCTAAAACACCACATTGAAAACCATAACATGTAAACATGGTGTTTTTTCTCTCATGGTTTAACTAGTGCAAGCATCATCTGCTCCTAGCTATAAAAAACTAACATGTTGAATCAGAACCACAAGATACTGAAAACATAAACATTATCTATAAAACTTCATAAAAACCATAGTATGTAGAAATCTATACATAACATGTTTTCATCCATTTCATATAAACTTCACATTTTCCAAGGTTCTTCATTTCAACCAACTCCATTAAATCATATGACTTCTTCAACAAGTATAATAATACTTAATATCAAATTTTAATCATATTTTGACTAAAATATTATTGAAATATAAGCTTTTATCATCTATTTTTTTATGTTTAATATTGGTTAAAAATTGATATGAATAAAACTAATTTTATAAGAATATTTTTAACATTTGTTATTCAAAATTGATGTTAAAAATAATTTCAACACCAAATACTATAAAAATGATGTTTAAATACCCAATAAATATAGATATAGAGTAAATTTCAGTAATAGTTTTTTATAAATATAACATTAAATTATCATTGAATATTTGTTTTTATAAAAAACAAATGTTGAAATCCCAAATAAATATCATTATATTGTGACTTACAATGTCATGTTTTCCTAAAAACTGATGTTTAAATCTCTTTCAACATCAATTTTCAAAATAACCAACATTTAAAATTAATTAATATTTTTAAATATAACAAAATACAATAAACCAAGACCTATAACATGATTTATAGTAGCATGAAATAGTTTAAAATATTATAAAATAGTAGCAAATAGATAGTTAAATACTCAATGAAATGTTTAATTCAACATCATTTACCAAAATAAAAATAAACATAAATGAAACTTTTTTATGTATATATAAAAATTATTCAAAATTACAAAAGAGTATACAAATAAACCTCAAAGTTGGTTTGATTATTTATTTGTATATTATGAAACGTCGTAAAAAAACCTAAAAAACAAGAAAAGATATAAAATTAATAGCATGTAATATTAGTTTAAAATATAAGAATTATAATTGAACTAACCTTTCCAAAACATGTTATCATTCTGATCATGATAATCTTAAAAATGAATCTTAAAACATACTAATAGCATTCAAAACATCCTATTTAATGATGAAACTGTGGTTATGAAATAATACTTTGAAAATAAGAAACACTATAAATGTAAGATAAAAATGTATTAACTAATATAAAAGTTATATATCTTTAATATCATATAATTAATTTTTTTTAGATTTTTATTTACAAGTGAAATTGGTTACACACTTTCTATGACCTATTTTATTTTCATATATCAATTACCAAAACATATGTAACATGAAAAAATTAATGTTAAAGAACTAATAGAATATAATACAAATTATGAATTTGATAAATATTGAAAAATTTTAAGAATTCCATCCAGTAAAGAGAAAAACCAATATGTTGTGAATTCTTGTTGGCAGAATATGCATAACATCCAATTTCAAATAAAATAAAAAAAAATCAACACTAATGGCATTAAAATGAATAGTAATTAAAAATTACATAATTATTCTTGTCTATCAAGGAATGGAATAATCCAACCCTTTAACTCTATATTTTTCAATATTTCATATATATAATTGACTCTGGTAACCCTATCCATATATACCATGGTCGTAGAAATGTATTCGGGATCCATAAAACCATTAATTGATGTTCTCTCATTTTACATGAAAAGATTTTGGAGATTCCTAATTAGATAAGTAATAAATTAGGTCACTATAGTTATATTTTTTTAACAAAATAAATATCTAAATTGAAATTTAATTACATGGAAAATAACTATGACATGGGTATGGAGAGCTCATCAACAATAACAAGATCCATGATATCTTTTTTAAATATCCTTAATGCATTTTCTCTCCCATATATGTTAGTATTTATCAAAAATTCAAAATACAGTTCCAATATAAAAGATTTTAGGGGTAACTTTGTTAACCCAGTAGAAACCTGAGAGGTATATAAAGGTACTGTTTCATAATAATTTTGTTTCTTTTTCAATGATTCCTTAGATTTTGGATACTACTTTATAAGGTAAATGTAAGAGAAATTTACAATTAATTTGAAATAAAAAGTAAATAAAAATTAAAAAAAAGAATACCATAGAAACCAACTGATGAAGAAGGCTAGTTAGCCTGAGTAAAAAATGGAATAAATTACCTCCAACACTGGACCACTCCTTGGTATAAAAAAACACTATAGTAGTTGTGTCAATAATATCATGAATTACTACTCTTACCTCACTCAGATGAATACGATAATGATGTACATAATTCCCCAAATTATGTATGATTCTATATTCTATAATATTTAAATGGATATCCCCATTGTGCTACTCATACTACACAATTGGGATTGAATGGAGTGTTGGAGGGTATAGGTAAGAAATATGTGAAATCAGAATCTATCTCCCCATTTCTATAGACATAGTATTTATAGATGATTTAATTCAATCCAAAATTTAAAGATTCATCCCATATAGCTCAGTCTTCATGGAAGTTATTTCTCCTCTATAATTATTCTCACTTGATGTTATACTAGTATGGAAAAAAATTATAGTATTAACACCTACCTCATATCCTCTTACATGACCAGAGTGTTATTACTTTCCTAGAGCAATATTCAGAATTTCCATCCTTCCCTCAAGGATATAGGTTGACTACATCATTTTCTCTTGAAGGTTATCCTAAAATGATATATGTTGATTTTATATTAGTGTGATAAATGTACTAAATAATGATATTAAATAAAAATAATAAATAATTTATTATAATTATATCAAATAATTTTTTTATGGATCCATAACAAACTTCCATTTTTTATCATCCATGCCCTTTTCTATTTTTTATAGAAAGTGGGGGAGATGGAGGGCCAAACTAAACCTCTTCAGAGCCGTTACTAGATTTATCTATTAATTCATCAATCTTTTTAGAAATCATTTACTTATCTAATATAAGATTCAATCCACGTGATAATTTATGAGGGTATACATTTTTTGATTGGATCTCTCAGTGAGAACTCTTAGAGGTCTGTTACATAAGAATAAATGAATAATTCATCAAGTAATTAATAAATAAATTTATAAAATTATTTTATGCATACTAATTATAATACTATAAAGGATTTCTCCCACCACCTGTTGAAAATCATATATCGTGTATTTATATCTAAAAACCCCCTATTTGAGGCATGGGTTTCTAGTCTTTTCATCTAATAAAATATAAAAAAGATTAATTTAAAATCTCTCAATCTAACTTATTTAAAATATATCTTCCTCTTCTTAATTTATTTCATATCATTAAAGTAAAATGTCATCTATAATTGTATAGATTAAATATTACTCATATAAAATATATAATATATGAAGAATTGGAAAAAAAAATATTTGAGATATTTTACAATTATAGAATCCCACAACTGATATTTCACCATCTGGTGAAAGTGACTCCAATCAGGATATAAAATGTTAATATTATAATGGATCTAAGTGGCCATATAAATCATAAACTACTTTGAATTTGGGTTAATTGGGTTATTATTATCATTAAATTTAATTCACAACCACTACTCCCTAAGAGAAAGTGAAAGTTTTAGTAAACATGTAATCACACACCTACCTACATTGGGTATTTTATTCTTTAGAGGAGAAGAAGACTCTTCCATAGTAATATCACCTGTAGTACTGCAAATAATTTTGACAAAAAAAAGTTTTATTTCATTAAATGATTTAATTATTTCAGATATATTAATATAAAAAACATTTACATGCCTTTATTAATATTCCTATACATTTTTTTATCATTTAAATATATAAATTTAATGAAATTCTATGTAATTATATTTTATTATAATTAAATTATTGTTAGAAGTAAAAAAAATTATTTCTAATAATATAAATAAAATTATATCTGTTATATTAAATAATACACCTGAAGAAAAGTGAATATAAGAAAATTATGAATATAAAAAAATATCCATAAAAAATAATTATTTCAGGCTACCTCAACCATAAAATGTGTAACTGAAACTAATAAATATAAAAATCATAGAAATGATCAATATTTATAAATTTAACAATCCATATTAAGAAAATAATGTCATAAATTTTACAAAAGATTAATGATTTATAGATTCTTAAACCAAGAAATGTATAACTAAAACTAATCAATATAAAAATTATTTCAAAAATGGTAAAAATAATCAAAACTTATAGATTTAAATATCCAAATTATAAAATTAGATTTTAGATGAGTAAAATTCATAAAAAATGATTTCTAGCTTCTTCAATTGAACATTATTTAACTAAAACTGATTAATATTAAAATTTAGAAAAAAAATTATATAAATGATCAATATATATAGATTTAAGTATCCATATTTAAAATTTAATGTGTTTACATGTGCAATTTCAATAAAAAAATAATGATGGAAGGCTTCTTCACTGAAATTTTTTTTAACTAAAACTAATGAATATAAAATTAATTCAAAAATATAAGAAATGATCAATATCTATAGATTTAAATTTCCAAGTTAAAAAATAAGGTGTTTACATGTGTAAGTTTCATAAAAAAATAAATATTTACCTAAACAAATGGGAAAGTGGTGGAGTGTTTTCCGATATCTAATCTACATGATAATTTCATATAGCATGGGTTTTTTCTATATCATAGTCATTATAATCCTTAGGTAATAATGTAATTGATGAAGAAACCACGTATAAGTCCACAACATCATCAATATCCTCACCACAAAAATGATTTTTTTTCCTTGAAAAATTCTAGATAACCGGACATTTGATGACTAAATAACATAAAATATTTTCATTTCATGAGTCACCATGATAAATGGTTTCTTTTTGAAACTAAATCTTTTCAAATTAACAAGTATAAATCTATAATCATCATGTTTCACACCACTATTACTATCATCCAAGTTGTACTTAAATGTAGGTACTCAAAATTTTGTATAATCAATTTCTCATATATCCCCAGAAACTCCAGAATATAGTGTTAGTGCATAAATTAGGTTTTAATATTTTTCACTTGAAAAATGAATTGATTCACTGATGAACATTAGTCTATTATTTTGAACTGTACTCTTATTTTCTAGGGTTTTTTGTTTAAAATGTGTAACCATTAATGTAAAAATTGTAGCATGTGATTATATTAACACATGTTCCCTTAGCTAAAAATTTCATGTTTTCTGGTGAAAAGGAATTAGTGTTTAGTTTTTCCTTAAACCATGAAATAAGTTTATTTTTATGCTCATTCATCAACCACATTTCATTTATTTTCATATATGTTACCATAAATCCAGAAATATTTGATTATATATATGGTTGAAACTCACCTATATTGTATATAATATATAAATGTACCTATATCACAATATCAAGTGAAATTAATGATACTTTTAAGACATGAATCCTCATTCCTTCATAATTGATTGCCAGATACTAAGATATATGGATACCAATATACTCCACTTCATACAAGTAGTTAGTAAAAAACTAGAACACCTCCTTTGATATATATTTTTGAACAATTGAGGCCTATGGTTGATATATATTTTTGACATATCTTTTAATAATTTTCATAAACCATTCAAAATGATACATCAAATGTAAATATATATGGCCATATATCCTTATCTCTTAGAACAAATGAATCGACAGATGAACCATTATATCCAAAAAAATGTAAAATACATATGCTATTGAAAAATTATGAGTATAGATTCATTATCTAACACAGATAACAAATTTGGATCCATGAATTTTTACTAAATTTGATTAAAGAAGTATTAAAAATTGAGGATATATTTTCTGATAGGAATTGGTAATATGACACTTAGTGAAACCAATAGTAGTTGTTTCTTGAATACATGATAGTAATTAGATTATATCCCTAATAACATTAAATTTTCATTGACATCAAATTTTCATATTTTAATAATACACACGGGGTGCTTTAATGCTGTATAGATATTGAAAAAAATTCATCTTCTAACTCTTGCTTCACGTGTGATAAGCTGGAGGTAAATATGTTATTTTTTATTTCAAAAAGGGAACTAACTCTAAATTAATTCCCATAGATATTAAGTCTTATATTTCATTCAATCCATATTTTATCTTTCCATTTATACTTAAAAGGGTTCTTTTCAAACATCCAAATATGTTTTCTCAATATTAATAACATCAATGTTATGTTTTAACTCTAAAAAACTTCAATAAAGAAAATAAAATAAGGTAGATCATTTCTTCCATGTATTTTTTTAAAGTCCTACAATTTTTTCCTTCCAAATGTAATATCAATGTTTTTCACCTTGTTGTAATAATATTTAATTGAAAAAGGTTTTGTGAGAAATCAAACTCTTGTAAACCATTAAATGCCTATTTTAATCTTTGATAATAGTGATCAATTTGAAAAAATCTTCAATAACCCATGTACACTATATTTCTTGTACACTATATTTATACCATTCCATAATAGATGATATGAAGTTTTTTATTCACAAATTAGATAAGCTCTATTTCCCTTAACACTATATTCAAAAAGGTTTCTATATGAAGGAAAATCATTTAATGTGAACATTACCATAACTCATAAAATAAAATACTCTTACTTTTATGCTTCAAGAACTTTAACACTTTCCTTCCATTAGAATTCAAAATCATCAATCAATAGTGACAGATAAACATCAATATTATTTTCATGTTATATTCATCTAAAAATCTTCAAACTCATTGTAATATATATTTTTTACATAAATATCTATGGGTATAGGTTGTAAACTACCAAAATAACTATATCACCATAATATTTTATGATTTATATCTCTTTGAATAATTTTTATTTATTTGATAGCTTTCTTTATATCCAACACCAATTTTAAACGAAGCAAAATATACTAATAGAATATTATTATTTAATGTGATATTTATTGCCTAACCATTGGATTTCCAAGTATAAATAGGATTAACCAAATTATGAAAAATATGTACAATGTTTTTATTTAATATAAATTTATTGATTAATTATTATTAAATAAATACTAAATTTTTAGTAAAGTTATTCTATTCTACAAAAATATATTTCCTTCAAAAATGGTTTTTATTGCATTTTATGCAATGATATTATAATTAATTTATGACACTTTTAGAAATTAAATTTTACAAAAATTTATAACTTTTTAAATCATCATTTCAATATTATATTAGGGTGAATTTTTGAGATTTTTCAAAAGAAATTATTTTTCAGTGAATAGTGAAAAATTCTGATTGTTTGTAAAACTGTCATATATTTTCATTAAAACAAGTAATTTAAAATACCCATTTTGTTTTGAATTTTATATTCAAGTAAAATAAGTCTCATTTACATATATATAATCTAATTATTATATAGTAATCATCAACATACTTTATTTTTCTATAAGTTCATTTTAAAGTTTAAAAACACATTTTTTCTAAAAAATGTATTTCATTGTGTTTTATGAATTTATATTAAATATTGACTTATAAAACTTCAATAAATTGAATCTGGAAAACTTTATTCCATATTTTGAATCAGTATTTTCAAATTTGGTATATATTTCCCTTTTATTTTTAGTTATTATAAATATAAACTGTAGTAAATATTTGTCACCTTGGTAAGGGTAAAACTGGTAAAACAAGGTTAAAACTATGGGATAAGGCCTAAAAATCTCCCTAACACTTTTCTTTATTTTATTAGATAATTTTTTTTATCATAACCAAAAAATATTCAAAAAAAATATTGATACTTGAATTTGATTATAACATTTATATTATTTTAAGTAAATGATAAAGTCAAAAATGTCACCCTCTAGATTTTAATATCATTAATATTTTTTGATAGGGATAAAAATAAATTATGTTCCCTTATAAATGTTTATTTGAAATATGAATGAATTTTTTTATCATGGTAAGTTATTTTTAATTTTTAGTGATGGAATAATTACCTTAAATTCTTACACAACGTTGAAAAAATATTGAAATGTTTCAGACTTTGAGGCCCCTTATTGAAATAAAGGAAAAGAGATACAGATGAGAAACATACAATAAATAAATATTCTAAAGATAGAATAACAATGATTGAAAACATCATTAATCTCAAGATCAAGTACTCATATTATGGCGAGGGGGATGTCCACCCCTACCATAAGGATTTCGTCCCATCCTCCAAGTATTGACCTGATGCTAGGGCCCACCTCTATTATCTGGTGGTTCGACATCAATGGCATCCCTTTCATATTCTACTGACTCAATGTTTGTTCAAATAATAGAAAAATAAAGTAAATGATTTTAAAAAAACTAAATGTAATATAATTTTGATGAATTATTGAGTTATATGAATTTTTTAGATAAATATTACTTTTTATTGATGTGTTAAGAGTTTATATTCAAATTACATCACTATATTGATATTTTTAAAAGTAAAATTATGTGAATAGTCCTACAAATGACATTAATGGTGTATTATGTTAAATAATATATTATTAAATGATATAAAATTCATAAAAATATTATATTTATAAGAAAATGGGTTTTAGTGTGAGGTACATATCCTTTTCCTTTTGAATAAATGTTTATTTATGGCCTAATGTAAGTATCTAATTTAATCATGGGTGTTTCGGGTGTGTCTAGGGCTTGTTCAGAGCCCAGAACCCAAGATTTTGGGGTAAAAATGGTATAGCGCATTGTTAGAATAAACCGTGCGGGGAAGGATGCATGGTTAGATAAAACCATGTGAAGCTAAACAGTGAGTAGGGGAAGGCCAGATAGTTAGAAAAAACCGTGCGATTTGGGGCGCACAGCTGTGCGGCCATGTCTATAATTTTTCCAATGGGGTTTTTCATGGTTTGTACATGGTTATTTAAACCATGTGAGTAAATTTTATGGGGCCCTCCCCTAAAGCAGACCATGCATGGTTGGCCATGTTTTTGAAAACCATGTTCTCAAACAATGTGACCCCTTTATTTTGGGTAAATTGTATAATTTTAAATGTAATTAATTCTATTTTAACCTAAATTTAACTTTTTCTTAAAAGGGCAGCAGCTCCACCCCTTTTGAGATCTCCCTTGAAGCTATAAGGTATAATTTGATCCCAACTCTCTATTCTATCTCTAATTCATGAAATTCTCATCTCCTTAGATTTGTATCGGTGAGTAATCAATTCATTTTTAGCCATTCATCATTCTTATTTCTATCGATGACGCTATTTAGGTGCAAGCTAATTTTCCCTAATTTCAGGTTCTTCATCTGCTCTTCATTTTTTTCCCGATCTCAGACAAATCAAGAGTTTATACTGGATGAGCACTCTAATACCGAGCTACAGTAGGGGATCTATAATTTTCTCATTTTTTTTGGTGCTTTATAGATCTGGCTTCCATTGTGCCACCAGCCAGACTTTTCGACATGGCCACAAAATTATATTAAACAATTGAATTAAATTAATTGGGACCTATTAGGGAATCCCTTAGGTACCCTTGTGATGTAATGGTGGTTGTTTCTCTAACCAAGGCCACCCATGGGGTGTTCCCTTTTCATATTCCACGTGTTGAACCACCCATGGGGTGTGATTTATGATTTCCATGTCAAATGAAGCTCAATTATATTTAAATGATAGTGAATTACTTAGTTATGAGATGCATTACCTCCTTTTCCATGGGATGAAACATATTCCTATTGAATTGACTAAATATCTTAAATGGTTTTGGTTGAATGAGTGGGTATGCTCATTGGTTGCTTGAATGTGTTTTGTGTATGATGAGTGTGTATACTCATGGTGTGAAATGGTATTGGAATTGATTAATTAATGAATTGGGATGTATTTGAAATGGTATTGGATTCCTTGGTCGGTACACCATAGGTCTTGATTCCATTTAGATTCCTTGGATATTACTCCTTGGATCTTGACATGGTAGTGGATTCCTTGGATAGAGTATACTCCATGGGTCTTGATTCTATGGGATGCCTTGGTCCTTGCTACCCCTTGGATCCGGAATTCTTGGACTCATGTAGGACATGTTCAGTTGACTTGCTCCTAGGACACCATCCAGTTCCTAACCGAGTTTCCATCGAGATGCTCCTAGGACTCGATAAGGATGCCTTGGTATTCTATACCTTGGAACTGGACATTCGAGGTCTAACACATCATTATATATCATGGATGTGGTAATTGTGATACACTTTGATTATACTGCACGGTTGTGGGTAATATGGTATTCTTGGTTGAATGGATTAGCCATGGTTACTCTAACACTTCACTATACAAAAAGTTCATGGTCAACATGATATGTATTGGTGTACGGTGAGTCCATATTGGTTACTTGTGTTTGTTATAGCTATCGTGTTGTAGGATCTGATGATTTTTTTGTAGGGAGCCATGTATGGCTATACAATATCACTTACTTGTTACAGTTGTGCCCTGGGAACTTTCCTTTTATATTTCATACCTGCTTATTTTTACACTGTATAGATTATTATATTGCACAACCTAGAATTGTATAGATATTTGGTTGGTTACCTATAGGGATTGTATCTCACACCATGTTTGGTCCACCATTTGGTACCCAAATAGACTATTTGGATACAATTATGGGTCAGGGAAAGCACCCACAATTCGCTGCTTTATTTTGTATCATGGTTAGGAGAAGGGGAGCACGGGACTGAGTTGAGGCTCATGATGCTATTTGGAGATAGCACTTTTTGGTCTTTTGGGATTTTGGATACATGTATTGTATTATACTACCATGTACCTATTTTGGATGATTTCTTAGACACATGACATGTATAATTATTATGTATATTAAATGACCAATGGCATTGTTATTATATATTTCTTTCATTTTTTACTTCTTGTTTGGTTATTATACTGTATTTGTTACTTGTTAGTTATTGATATCTCATTATTTTACACTCTGGTAATGAGGGAATAGTCTCCCCATGAACACACCCTAATCCCTCACTACTAGTCAGCAGCCTATGGCATTTGGGAAGATGCGCTTTAGGCCATGTGTCCAACCGGGCATGAGGCATTGTTGGGTGGCATTCGGGTTTGGGACGTTACAAAGTGGTATCAGAATAATATTTTCTAGTTTAATTTACTAATAGAAGATAATAGAAAGGAATAGGAATGTATTAGAGTTTGGTAATGAGTTTATCATGAGTGTTTCTAACCCACGTATAGGAAAAAGCTAAATTTCCTTAAATTAAATTATTGTTTTCTAGATTTTGACTATTTTAGTTGATTTGATTCCATCATTGGGTGATGCACTTGAATTGTGATGTTATTGTTGAAATGACTATGGGTTATATTTTATTGCAACCTAATGAGATAATTGTATTCCATCTCATTCACCATTTTAGTAACCTTATAGGAATCATGTGCCATGCATTATGTCATGCCATTTAGAATACATTACTTGTTGCATGTTGTTGTGATAGATGTTGTGATAGTTATACCTGCTATTGTGATAGACTTTCTATAATGTGTTGTGGTGTTAATTAGGTGGATTCCATGATTTGGTTCATGAGAAGTATAGGCCCTCATGGATCGGAATTTTCAAAACCATTTCAATTAACTTTTGAAATAAATTGCGATATAATGGAAATGAATATTAAATGATATTGAAATGGGAAATTGAACTTGGAAATAGATACTTGACCTGGACCTGAGTTTTGAGTGTGCAAGATACAGTGTCTCTAGTGGTTTTTGGTGAATGTTATTTTTATAGTCCAATATTTAGAAGAATGCTATGTGGTTTGACCTAGTTTTAGGAGGTTTTTGAACTATCCTATGCTTTTGATCTATGAAATTTGATATTGTTCTCATCTGAGGATTGTGTTTGGCATTATAGAGGCATACCGCCACGATTACCTCTAGTCATATGCCAGGAGGGTGGCGATGACCACTTTAAGGACCCAACCCTAGTTTTCCAGACCCGGTGCCTTATTTTAATAAATTGGTATGATTACAAGGAAACAAATCCTAAAGGACATATCAATTTAGTAGTTTTGTAAAACTAGATACATACATAAGTTCAACATTACAACTTGAAATGAAATACAACATAGAAAATTCTTTGGAAGCACACATGAACTCTTGGATTATGCTTGAAATTCATTCATATTATACATCTTCATTTCCTAGGAAAATAAAACATAAGAAAGGGGTGATCTCAGGTGTTCGCTATGGGTAAGAGTAAATAGAAAGGCATGGTGAATAACTAAAATTACACATGACATCAAAACATAACCTTGTGCATAATATGGCAAGAATACAAGATGATTAAATAATTCCATAAAATATAACCATGGATATTCTATTAGTTGAATAATCACATAAACTATCAAATAATATCTCATAATGAGGGAATGCATAATGTGGGACATCATAACCACCTTGTCAAGGCCCCATGCCAAGACCATACATAAATGGGTAAAACTCAAACTAGTTTGTCTCATGAGACCTACCGATGCACCGAGGGGCTATAGCAGGCCCCACACAACACTTAATAAGTCCAATTCATTCCTCACATGAATGAGGTGAAAATTATTCTATATATACATTCATATTGAAACTAACATATGAAATGTAAATAACTTTCCCCAATCATTAGACATAAAACACTAACCATTCAAAGTAATATGAAGAATGGTATCAATATAGTAAAACTATTCATAAACCATTAAAAACATATGGTGGATGATATCATAAGAGATACACCTCAATGAATTGCAATATTCAACAAAGGTTGTTGACATAGATGAAGATACTTTTAAATGAGACCATTGAAAAGTTCATGAGGAAATATTCTTTTAACATTTCAAAGTGTCCCATACCACTTTGAAACATTAAAATCATAATACCTTAAAATATTAGGAGAATAAGGAGAATATTTATATGATATATCAAAGGTATTTAAATACAACACATGCAAGAAATAAGTGGTTAACAAGGCATATATCTCATAAGAGTTAAAGTGAGATGAGAAAAATCCTTTTTACTTTGGAAAGAATAGTTCTTTTGGAAAATCATTTGTATTTGTCATAAAATTAGATTGTAAAAATATATATCCCAAAAGTAAAAGGAAGGAAACTTAAATTATATTTGAGGCATAAATTTTGTCCCCTTTAAGTGAAATCATGTAAATTTTGTTTTTAAGAAACTTTTGAAATAATACATTTTAGTGCGGTTTAAGGAAAATATTAAAGAGATTTTAAAGATAAAAGGCATGTTTGTTTTCATAAAACCAGAAGAGAACCAAAATATTTTTTCATGATAAAATGAGTTAATTTAGAAAAATAATTATGGATTAAAATATATTTTTTAGCACACCTGAAAATGGATGAGAAATCGGGAAGTTCCCTTTACAACGGGCTTGCGTATTGGAAAGAATTGAAAAGGGAACCTTGAAAAAAAATTATTATCCCATAAAATATTGATGAACTGATCCGGATATATTATTTTATAACATATATAAATAATATATAATATGTACACAAAAATAAATATGCATTACACTTGGGTAAAGATAGTGAAAGAATAACCTGAAGGAAACAATGAAGGTTCTTCTAGAATCCATTACCACTTTGTAATCAATCGAATCATATGCCCCAAAATTAATAACCATAAAATTATATATTTAATACCATGAGAATAAATAGATACATGATATGATACATCAATTGGTATTATACATACAGCATATGCATGAAATAATGGTGAATAAGGAATGTCTCACAAAAATGAAAGTGAGATGAGAAAACTCTTACAAAGATCGTATCATTAGCGTGAGGAAAAATCAATGACGTAATTATGTGTGAAAAATATAAACTCACACAATATAATTGGATATACAATGTAAAACAATCAGAGACCATTTACACATAATATTTGAAAAAACATAACCAATGACATAGATGTTTAACTCAATGAATAGAAATTGAGTTAAGATATCCCTTACCTTAAGTCTGAAGGTGTTATTCCCTTGATCTTAATATCCTGGATAAAAAAAATATTCATTAATTAATAAGTATATAACCTTTTAAACATTTTATTTATTTAGTATAATTTTATTTAGTTCTTTTATTCCCCTTTAGATGAGTTATAATGTTCAATTTTATCGTTTTTGTGTGTTCATTTTCTTAATTTTCATGATCGGCTCATTTCTATAAGAGTATGGAAGTTCATGTAAAATGGAAATTGAAGTATAGTAATGAATTTAGAAGTTACTAATTATTATACATAAGGTTAAGTGATCATATAATTCATTTGATTATTTTGGGTGAGGATGAATCATTGGATAAAACAATAATGTTAAACGCTTGGATTATTTTGGTGGTTTTACTCACAACGAACTAGTTTTGTTTTATTATTTTACATCATGTGTGTATAATGATTCCAGAACATCAAAAAATATATATTAAATATATTATTATATGTTTCAACCATAAAAACGGTTTCATGACTAGGGTTGAAGACGGTTATAGAAATTGAAAACTCGTCATCCTTGAATATTATAAATTAAAACATCTCGAACGGTGTTTCATTTTTAGTATAAAAGGAAAGGAAAAGGAGATTGATGATGAAATATTACATTAGCATAATAAAATTATAGTGCATTTAAGGTAATAAAGTTATCAAATCATTTTTATGTGGGGAGGTGAGGAGAGAAAATTAAAGAAAGGAACTTGAAAAAGAAATTGAAAGAACATGGAAGAGGGGTTTACCTCTTGGATTATCTTCATTGAGAACCTCCTTAAGGACTTTGGTTTTGGCCTTTTGGTGAGACTAGTAGGTCTTGGACATGGGAGAGGGTATTGGGAAGACTATTTGGTAGAACATAGGCAATGATCAAGGCTTGATATGTGTGAGAGGAAGAGGGAGTGAGGGTGGGTATTTATAGTGGAGGAGAGGAGGGTTTTCACTTATTTTAATCATTAGTTTAATATTTTTGCTCAAGACTATGAATAGTCTTGATTCATGCATCCAAAAATAGTAATAAGTGAATTTAAGTTTTAATCAAATGGGATTACATCATCCATACATCACATATAACTCAATAAATCAAGTATTTAACATTTATTATGAATTATCAAATTTTATTATTCACTAAAAATTCATGTATTTCAGAAAAATCCCAAAAAAGCACCCTAACCATTTTTTGAAGAGTATAATTAAAAAATGAACTCAATTTTATCAAAATAATTTTCTAAATGTGATAAATTTAATTTTTAAATATAATAATAATTTATTCAAAAAATAACAATTCTATAATTGATTTTATAACACTTTGAAAATTTAATTAAAGTATCCTAAAATTATATTATAACCATAAGACATTAAAATAATAATTTATCATTACATTTTAGGAAAATAAATTTTAATTCATATTTATTAAATTAATCATAATATTGTAATTAAATATTTACAAAAATATGACCACTTATACTATGATCATATTTCTACTTATAAGATACATTCAAGGGTAAGGTTACTATTCATTTGGACAATTTTCTATTCATAAGGGTCATATTACTATTCATAAGGGTGGGTTACTATTCATAAGGTTAAGTTACTATTCATAAGGGTAGGTTACTATTCACCAAAAATTAAGTTGATTCTTTCCGACTCTAAATAACTTACTGATCGCAACTCTGTCTGTCAGTTTTTTTAAATTCAAAATAGAGAAGCGGAAAAATTATGTTTAATGCCTATTAAAGTTTTTTTTTTGAAAAGACTCAGTTTTGTGTGCAATACATTCAAAATTAAATTTATTGTAAATTCTTAGGGTGTTACATTCTCCCCTCTTCAATAAATTACGTCCTTGTAATTTGAAATTTCACTTTGAAAAATAAAATATGAGGTTAATACTAGAAAATAACTTTATGGAAAACCTAAATTGGAAAAAAGAGGTTCTAGGATAGTTTTTTTTTAAATATTTCTCTAATGCTGAGAAATAATGTAAGGAAATATGAGTACTTGATATGTTTTTATAAAGACAGTCTTATCATTCAATTGTGCTTTTAACTATTCATACTTCATTTCATGGTACAAGTTGTATCATAGGGTAAAATAATCTTTAAAACCTTGTCCAAATATCAAATTCAACCATTTCATAAATGGTAAAATTTTCCAAAATATCCTGATCCTTCAATTTAGAAAGGAGGTTGCTGAATTTTGACAATGAACTTATTAAACAACATGAAGAGGCTCTTAATCATCACATATGTCAGTGCATTCTCCTAGTACTCTCTTAAAGCATGGTGATAACTTGAATTACCATAAAACCTTATTGAATATTCCCATGCTTCATTATTTCTTATGTAAAACATAGGAATTTGGATATATTCCTTAAATCCAAAATATTATCGACTTTACCAAAGACAATATAAACCACTTTGTTGATAGACCATTACTTATATTAAAGATAGTAAGTGATATCAAATTTATGTTATGAAAATCAATCATCTCTTTATTCCAAAATTGATATCTTAGTATCAGGAACATATTAAGGGTTGTCTTTCCCTCAACCATATATTTTTTTCCAAAAGTCTAACTTTATACTAAGTCTCTTTTCCTTGGTACCCTTCATCATGCGGCCTCAAATCCTTAATTAAATAGTACTATAGTGCAATCCTTATATATTCCATCATTCTTATAATAAGAATATCTTAACACAGTTCTTGAATCCAAAAACATAAATAAATTAATTATTATACTTCGACTGTAGTAACATCATAATATTGACCATGATCCCTTTACTTTTTTAGAGTTATATTTACTTGATGCTTGGGACATTCATTTGCATAGTGCCCCATATCCTTATAGTTGAATCATTGAATATTGGAAAATTCTTTCCTTATCTTGCATTTGTGATCATGGTGGCCATTTTCTCCACACTTGAAGCAAACTCCTTTTCCTCTTAATCATATAACAAGGTGTTTCCTTCCACAATTATCACATGTGGGAAAATACTTATTTCCCTTATTCCCTTTATTTATCTTCTTCCCAGTTGTCCTCTTCTTCTCTTTCTTCCTTTTGAAACCATAATTCTTAGAAAACTCCTTATTTTTCATATTATGACATGATATTATCTCCTCATGTGTTGAAAATTTTTGATAGACTAGTTCCCTTCGAAAGACTAGATCAAACCCATTGATGAAATGATCATTCTTACTCTTTGGATTATCTGCATTGATGTGATTCCCAGTACTTTCAGTAGGAACCATTTCTAAATTATTGCATAAACTAGAATAGTTCATAGCATTATGAAACATAATTTATAATCCCAATACTAGTGAATTACTTAACATAAATTGAAAAAATTTATGCATACCTAATCTCATAATTATAAACATGAATTCTTTGGGATGTTCTTCTATACTTGTCAACAAATTCTACCTTAGGGTTATGTTCCCTAATATAAGTTTTCTAAATCCAATTTCCAAGGTTGCTTCTAAATTTCCTTTGATACCAACTTTAAGGACCCAACCCCAGTTTCCCAGAGCTGGTTCCTTATTTTAATACATTGACATGATTATAAGAAAAAAAATACTAAAGGACCGATCAATTTAGCAGTTTTTGAAAACTAGATACATACATAAGTTCAACATTACAACTTGAAATGAAATACAACATGGAAACTTCTTTGGAAGCACACGTAAACTCTTAGACTATGCTTGAAATTCATTCATATTATACATATTCACTTCTTGGAAAAATAAAACATAATAAAGGGGTGAGCTAAGGTGCTCAGTAAGGGTAATCATAAATAGTAAGTCATGGTGAATAACAAAAAGTACACATACCATCAAAACATAATATTAAGCATAATATGGAAGGAATACAAGATGATTAAATAATGACATAAAATATAACCATGGATATTCTACTAGTCGAATAATCAAATTGACTATCAAATAACAGTTAATAATGAGGGAATTCATAATGCGGGACATCATAACCACATTGTCATGGCCTCATGCCAAGACTATACATAAATGGGTAAAACCCAAACTAGTTTGTCTCATGAGACCTACCAATGCACCGAGGGGATATAGAGGGCCCTACCCAACACTTACTAAGTCTAGTTCATTCCTCACATGAATGGGGTGAATCATATTTTATATATACATTCATATTGAGACCAACATATGCAATGTAAATAACTTTCTCCAATTATTAAACATAAAACACTAACCATTCGAAGTAATATGGAGAATGGTGTGAAGATAGTGCAACCAATTTCAAACTAATCATAAAAAATTAAAAAATATATAGTATATGATATCATAAGAGATATACATCAATGAATTACAAGATTCAATAAAGGGTTTTGACATAGATTAATATACTTTTAAATGAGACCATTGAAAAGTTCATGAGAAAATATTATTTTAACATTCCAAAGTGTCCCATACCACTTTGAAACATTCAAATCATAATCCCTTTGAATATTAAGAGAATAAGGAGAGTCTTGATATGATATATCAAAGGGTATTACATACACCACATTCAATGAATAAGTGGTTAACAAGGAATATATCTCATAATAGTTAAAGTGATATGAGAAAAATCCTTTTTACTTTGGAAAGAAAAGTTCTTTTGGAAAATCATTTTTATTTTCCATAAAATCATATTGTAAACATATATATCCAAAAATTAAATTTAAGTTCACTGAAATTATATTTTAGGCATAAATGATGTCCCACTAAAGTGAAATCATGTAAAAATTGTTTTTAAAAAACTTGTGAAATAATACATTTTAGTGCGGTTTAAGGAAAATATTAATGATATTTTAAATAGAAAAGGCATGTTTGTTTTCATAAAACCATAAGTGAACAAGAATTTATTTTCATGATAAAATGAGTAAATTTATAAAAATAATGATGGCTTAAAACTAGTTTTGTAACACACTTGAAAATGGGTAAGAAATCTTGAAGTTCCCCTTAAAACGGGCTTGCCTATTAGAATGAATTGAAAATGAAACCATGAAAAACATTTATTATCCCATAATATATTGATGAAATGATCTAGATATATGATTTTGGAACATATATACAGATTATATAATATGTATTCAAAAATAAAGAATCATTACACATGGTTAAAGATAGTGAAATAATAACCCTAAGGAAAAAATGAAGGTTCGGGTGGAATACATTACCACTTTGTAATCAATCGAATCATATGACCCAAAATTAATAACCATAAAATTATACATTGAATACCATGAGCATAATTAGATTCATGATACGATACATCAATGGTCAGTATACATACACCATATGCATGAAATAATGGTGAATAAGTAATGTCTCACAAAAATGAAAGTGAGATGAGAAAACTCTAACTAAGATCATGTCATTAGGGTGAGGACAAATCAATGTCATAACTATGTGTGACAAATATAAACCCACACAATATAATTGGATATATAGTATAAAGCAATCAGAGACTATTCACACATAATATTGTAAAAAACATAACCAATAACATAGATGTTTAACTCAATGAATGGAAATTGAGTTAAGATATCCATTACCTTATGTCTGAAGGTGTTCTTACCTTCATATTAATATCCTGGATAACCAAATTAGATTAATTAATTAATAAGTAAAAAAAATAAACATGTGTTTCATTTAGTATAATTTTATTTAGTTCTTTTATGCCCCCTTTTATGAGTTATAATGTTCAATTTTATCATTTGTGAGTGTTCATTTTCTTAATTTTCATGATTGGATCATTTCTATAAGAGTGTGGAAGTTAATGTGAAATGGAAATTGAATTCCATAAATGAATTTATAAGTTACTAATTATTATACAGAAGGTTAGGTGCAAGAATCCGGTGGTCTTTGATCACTGGGTGGAGTTTTGTTCTTCTTGTCGTACATTGGGTCACTCAACCAATATCTGCAGGCGGGGTGCTCAGGGGAAGGTTTCAGTGCAGGTGAGAGGCCCTGTGACCTCTGTTTGTGATAACGTGATCTAGGATAGGGGTACTGCGGTGTATGTTGATCTCATGTTGTAACTCCAATCGTGGGATTTTGATGTTTTGGGCAAGCAAGAGGTGGCGCGTGGGGATGTCCCATTGGCGTTGGAACCAGTCAGGCAGTAGGAATCTTCAGGTGTGGAGGCCAGTATACAAGAGACTCAGAAGCAGTGGCCTCCCTTGATTTTTATAAAGGCTGTGAAGAATGCAAAGCCTAAGGAGGAAGATCTGTAGGTTGCGAACATCTTTTCTAGGTTGAATCATGATTTGTGGCTCAATGGAGTTGAAGAGGAGGGTCCCTTCATAGTGGCTACAATGAATCTACCAGCTACATCCAGCTATATTGAGGAAGGTGAGGTAAGCTTGTTAGGGAGTGATGTTCAAGGTCTTGGTAATTCCCAAGGCCGGGTCTGGGAGGATACTAACAAGCAACTGTAATTCATGGGTCACGGTTATGAACAGCCCATAGGCTTACCCTCGGTGAAGGGGAAGTCCTTTCTGTTGGCTGCAATAGTATCTCACCATGGATAAGGGAGGCTTGACGGTGAGATTGTTTTGGGTCCCTTAGACCCAAAACCCCTTGGTGCTACCCTCTCTTCCCAAATGACGTTTAGGTATGGGGGGAAGATATCTAGCTTGGAGAATAAGGTAGGTAAGGAGGAGTCTCTATGTAAGCAGAGGCCACTCAATGAAGGCACGACATTAAAGCTGGGGAACCGGTTTGATGGGTTGGAAGTTTAAGAACCTCCATTGTCTCAAGAGGACGATTCTTCATGTGATGACAGCTACAGTCACCCTTTAGTGGATAGCATATACCATATTCAAGGTAAAGTTCCTCACAGCCCAAGAAGGAAGAAAGGGGAAAAGGCATTAATGATTCAGGGAAGTGTATAGTGGTTCAGGGGAAAAGCCAAAGGGACGCAAGGATTAATCTCGCCTGCAAAAACCAATGGAGACTAGGTCGGACAAGAAGGGTAGAAATAAGGAAAGAACATCCCAACATAAGGTGGAAAGATAAGAATCACGTATACATTCAAGAGACAGAGAAGAAGAGTATGGGGAGTGCTTGAGACTTATCCTACACTCCAAGGAAGAAATGCTTGAGTAAGTTGTACGACCCAATGTCTCAGAAGAGGAGCTCAATAGAATCTATGAACTAAGGTTGAAATTTAGTTCCAAAGAGGAGAAAGAAGTGTGGTTAGATAAGAAAGATAGAATACTGGCTCGAGGCTTCAACCAGAGTAAAATCAACTCAGAGGAATTTATTCAGACAATAGAAAGGATGATTACTCGCCTTGAAGAGCTTATCAGAGAGGATTCAGATACCCAGGTTAGTATGCTACACTGGAAACTTTATAGAGTAGCTGAGTCCAGTAATATTAGTCTTGTTTTTAACCACTTTGTGATCTCTTTTAGCACGTAGTGGTAACCTTTTGTGACTTTGGTTTCCCATTTTTCCTAAAAATGTCTTAATAAATAATAATAATAAAAATTGGATGGATGTCTTGATTCATGTGACCAAAAATAGTAATAAGTGCATGTGAGTTCAAACCAAGTGTGATTACATCATCCATACATCACATATGACTCAATAAATCAAGTATTTAGCATTTATTGTGAATTATCAAATTTCACTATTCACTAAAAATTCAAGTATTTCAGAAAAATCCCAAAAAATCACCCTAACCATTTTTCGATGTGTAGAATTAAAAAATTAACTCAATTTTATCAAAATAATTTTCTAAATATGAGAAATTTAATTTTTAAATAAAATAATAATTTATTCAAAAAATAACAATTTCAAATCTATAACTGATTTTATAACACTTTGAAAATTTAATTAAATTCTCTTAAAACTATCTTATAACCATAAGAAATTAAAATAATAATTTATGATTAAATTTTAGGAAAATATATTTTCATTCAGATTTAATAAATTAATCGTAATATTTTCCTTAAATATTTACAAAAATATGAACACTTATACTATGATCATATTGCCACTTATAAGATACATTCAAGGGTAAGTTTACTATTCATTTGTCCCTATTCATAAGGGTTATATTACTATTCATAAGGGTAGGTTACTATTCATAAGGGTAGGTTACTATTTGCCAAAAAATAAGTTGATTCTATCATACTCTAAATAACTTACTGATCACAACTGTCTTTGTCAGTTTTTCGAAATTCAAGATAGAGAAGCGGCACAATTAAGTTTAATGTCTATTAAAGTGTTAATTTGAAAAGACTCAGTGTTATATGCAATAAATTCTAAATTAAATTTATTGTAAATTCTTGGGGTGTTACAACTACAATCTAGAGGTGGTGGTCCATGGGATACTAGTGGATCCTCCTCTAGTTATAGTTGTGGAACCAGCTATTTTTCTAGACATAGGTATTGAGGCACAGTTCCATTGGGAATTTTATCGCATCATGTAGACTTTTCAAGGGGTACTGCATCCTATATTGTATATGAATTAGTTGACTCATGTGTTCCAGCAACATAATAATCCCATGTTTTGGGGAGATGGTGGTCCATAGGCTGCTAAGCTATGGATAGAGACTACATTTTCAATATTTGAGCATCTAAAGACACCTCCTGAGAGGAGAGTAAAGTTCATGACTTATATGCTACATGGGAAAGAAAGTGATGGTGGAACGTACTGAAAAAAACTAAAATGTTGTGAGACATGGGTTAGGCTAATTTCCAAACTAGGTTCTAGGACTACTTTTACCCCGAGACTCTATGGGAAGAGTGGGCTAGTAAGTCCATGCATCTGGAGCAGGGTGTGATGATAGTTATGGAGTACTCGGAATTCTTTTCAGAGTTGCAGTGTTTTTCCCTAACATACCTATCTAATGAGATATTGATGGAAAGATGCTTCAAGAAAGGTCTCCTATATGCCATTCAATCTCAGGTCAATGTGTTCAGATTGACCTCTATTACTGAAATTTAGAATTAGGTGATGATTACTAAGTAGAACCTAAGGGACGTTGGGGGAGCAGAGCAGAGCGGTATCATCTCCTGACCCAGTAGTTAGACTTCCAGTGATAGAAAGCAATGTTTTAAGGTTTACCATGAGATGAGTACCAGTCAATCCGTGAGTATTGGTAGCTTGGTTTTCTACCATCAGTATAGAAGACTGGGCCACAAGAAGAATCAGTGTGACCATGACCCAGTCGAGTGCCGAGATTGTGGTAGGATGGGACACATATAATGTTTCTACAGGGCATTCCCTCCAACTATGAGTGGTAGGGGTCATCTCCAACACCAGGTTCAAGAGCGGGTTTCTCAACTCCATGTTAGGTAAGGAGTTGGAGCAGTGTTAGTCGATTAGGCTGAGGAAGTGGTGGTCATGGCTGAGGGGGCCAGGCACCAGTTACACTGAGTCATCAGAGTGGGCCTACTCTAGGCAGTGAGGTGGAGTCACAGTGTCATGCTTTAGGACAGATCGGTTCTGTATAGCCTACCCCCAAGGAAAAGGTTGTCAGACCATCTATGGTGAGAGGTATGATCTTAGTAGCCTCTAATATTGAATATTCTCTTTTTGATATAGGTTCATCACATAGTTTCATATCCTCACTTGTGGTGAAAATCCTTGGACTTGTTATGTTGTCTTTTGAGAGAATTATGACACTATACACTCCATTTAAAATCATAATGGAGTGTGTACGCCAGTGTAGGGAGTTCCCCATTTAGGTTGTGTATTTCACTTCATATAGGACCTTTATGTCCTTGAGAGGACTGGGTTTTACGTTATACTCAGGATAGACTAGCTAGTGGATTATCAATCTTATATTGACTTCTATTTCCATAGGGTGAATTTCACGTCATTAGAGGGTATAGTTTATACTCAAAAGGGTGAATGGGATGTCCAAGAGAGCTGAGATGGACCAGATCATTGTGGGCTGGGTGATATGATATCCCAAATCGCTAGTTTGTACCTGGATGATTACAGAGAATGTCAATAAGACTCTCCTCAAGTGGTTGATCATTTCAGGGATGTCTTCCCAGAAAATTTTTTTGGTTTTCCTCCTGGGAGAGAGGTTGAGTTCTCCATCGAGCTAGTGTTAGGAGCTACACTGGTATCCATTCCTCCTTACAGGATGGAAAATATGGGGTTACTGGAGCTCAAGAGGCTGCTAGAGGACTTAGAGGCAAAGGGGTTTATTCGACCCAGTACTTCTCTATGGGGTTCATCAGTCTTTTTTCAAAAAAGGTGGATAGTACCCTAGGGATATGTGTGGACTACCAGAAACTGAACTAGCTGACTATTAAGAACTAGTATCTTTTTCCATGGATATATGACCTTTTTTATCAGCTTCAAGGATCTTGGGTGTTCTCAAAAATTTATTTATAGTCCAAGTATCACAAGGTATGTTTTTGACCTACAGACATACCTCATACAGAAATATTTAGTAGGTATGGTCTATATGAGTATCTAATTATACTATTTGGTTTCACGAACATGCCATCAGTTTTCAAGGCACTGATGAACTGAGTCTTCCATCCATATATAGATTTATTTGTGGTTATTTTCATGGATTATATCATGGTGTATTCTCACAATCGACATGACCATGCCAAGCATCTTGAGATCATTTAGGATGCACTGAGAGGGCAGCAATTATATGTTAAGCTCACAAATTTCCACTTCTGGATGGATCAAATTCACTTCCTGGGTCACATTATCTAATAGAAAAGAGTATTAGTGGACCCAGAGAAGGTGACAGTTCTATTTTCCTAGGATTAGTCTAAGAATTTCTTTGATATGCAGAGTTTCTTAGGGCTATCTAGATACTAAAGGTGTTTCATATAAGACTTCTCATTCTTAGCAGTACTGTTGATGCGCTTGACTAAGAAGGGTGTGAAGTTTTTATGGTATGATACCTATGAAACATCCCTTTAGGAGCTAAAAGGGAGATTGACTTCAGCACCATTCCTGATACTTTTAGAGAATGGAAGGATCTACACTATGTATTGTGACATATCAGGTATCAGGCTTAGAGTAGTGCTGATGTAGGGGGATAGAGTTGTGGTATATGGGTCTCAGTAGCTGAGGCCACATGAGAGGAACTACCCAATGCACGATCTTGAGTTATCTATAGTTTTTCACGTATTGTATTTTTGGAGACATTACTTACTTGGATAGTATTTTGTGGTGACCACAAAATCCTAAAGTACATATTTACACAGTGTGATCTAAATCTGAGACATCAAAGGTGGTTTGAATACCTACATTCTTTTGACTTCAATCTTGCCTACATTCCTGGTAGAGGCAATGCAATGGTCGATGCACTGAGTAGGAGGACTCATATATAGGCAGTTCAACATTCCAGTAGCTAGTGGTTACTTATGGATTTGTTCTCTGAGATGCAGTTAGAGGTTTACGATAGTTAGGGGAAGATTTTTCTATCATCCTTAGTTGTGACCTCTACCTTACTGGATAGAGTTAGGATGAGGAAGCTATCAGACTCAGAAGGACTAGTTATATGAGAGAGTGTGTAAGGTGAGGACCCTCTTTCTAGTTGGACTGTTGGTGAGGATGAGACTCTACATATCCATAGTCATGTTTGGGTTCCAGGGGACATATGCGAGGAACTGATGTGGGAGTTTCATGCCTCGTCTTGATCAGTGCACCCCGGTATTGCTAAGAAGTACCGTAACTTCGTTCCTCAGTACTAGTGGCTGGGTATGAAACTTTAGGAAGATAGTTTTGTTACGAGGTGTTCTACCTATTATCAGGTGAAGGCAGAACATCAGAAACCAGCCATACATTTACAGAAGTTACCTATTACCAAGTGGAAATAGAATGATGTCATGATGGATTTTGTGACCATTTTACTAAGGTCGATTCAAGGAAATGATGTTGTGTGAGCTATAGTTGATAGACTCATGAAGTTTGCTCATTTCTTACCAATCAAGGAGACTTTTAGTGTGGATGATCTTGGGAGGTTGTATATCAGTGAGATAGTATGACTTCACAAGGTCCCACACACTATCGTTTCAGATAGAGACTCCAACTTTACATCTCATTTATAGAAGAGTTTTCAAAGGGAATTGGGTACACAGGTGCTTATGAGAAAAGCATACCACCCTCGGATTGATGTCCATTCAGATCGTATGATATAGGTTCTTAAGGACATGTTGAAAACATGCGTCCTAGATTTTGGGGGCTCTTGGGAGTTACATACACCCCCGGTTGAGTCTGCCTACAATAACAGTTATCAGGCAATGATATAGATAGAACCTTATGAGGATTTTTATGGTAGGTCATCCCGATCACCCTTGTTCTAGTTAAAGGTGGTTGAGGTAGTTATACTAGGACCATGTCTCATGCAGGAGACTTCTGAGTAGGTCCAGTTGATTCATAGGTAGATGGATACTACATATTCTTGATAGGAATCTTATGTCAATCTTTATAGATGACCTCTAGAGTTCAAGGTTAGGTATTGGGTATTTTTACATGTTTTACCAAGGCTGGGACATAGACGGATCAGGAGACAAGGTAAGATTTTACCATTATATGTCGGGCCATTAGAGATTCAGGGTAGAGTCAGGCCGGTAGCCTATCAGTTTCAGTTACCTTAGAGGTACTGAGCCATATATGATGTCTTCCATATTTCTTATGTGTGCCTTTATCACTCAGACCCATCTCATTATTTTCATCCTGAGGAGGACGAGATATAGGGTGATGCATTTTTTTAGAAGAATCTAATTCGTATCATTGCTAGGATCATGAAGGTTATCTGAGGCTGATCAGTTCCTCTAATACAGGTGTTATGGAAGCATGGCCATTTATAGAATGAGACTTGGGAGTATGAGGCCGGCGTACGTGCTCAGTGGCTAGAGTTGTTCTTATATGAATCATGACCACCCTTCAGAAGGAAATTCAAGGACAAATTTCTTTAACGGTGGATGATTTTAACAACCCAGGTTTTTGTATGATGTAAAAATCCTTTTTCTTTTGGTTAAATGTTTAATTATAGCCTAATATGAGTACCCAATTTGATCACAGGTGTTTTGGGGGTGTACGGGGCTTGTTCGGAGCACGGAACCCAAGATTTTTGGGTAAAAATGGTCTGGAACATGGTTAGAATAAATTGTGCAGGGTGGGCCACACGGTTATATAAAATCATGAAAGACTAGAAAGTGAGCAAGGGAAGGCCACATAGTTTGACCAAATGATGCGATTTGGGTCACACATCCCTCTGTTCAGTTCTATAATTTTTATAGTGGGGTTTTTCATGGTTTTCACATGGTTAGTCACACTATGTGGGGTGCCCTTACCTACAGCAGACCATGCACAGTTGGCTCATGGTTTGTCAAACGGTGTGGTCAAACAATGTGACCCTTTTATTTTGGATAAATTTTATAATTTTAAATCAAATTAAATCTATTTTAACCTAAAATTCACTTTTTCTTCTACGGACATCACCTCCACCCATTTTGAGAGCTCCCTTGAAGCTCTATGGTATAATTAGATCTCGAATCTCTGTCTAATCTCTAATTTAAGCACCACCCATAATTTTGGATCCAAATTGGTTGGTAGTAAATTCATTTTTAGCCATTCATCATTATTATTCCTATCTACGATTCTATTTAGGTGCAAGCAAATTTTACCTAATTTTAGGTTCTTCATCCTTTCATCATTTTCCTCCCGATCTAAGTCAAATCAGGAGTTAATACTAGACAAGCACTATACTACTAAGATATGGTATGTGATCTATACTTTTCTTATTGGTTTTGGTGCTTTATAGACCTATCTTCCATTGTCCCACCCACCTAAATTTCTAGGGAAGCCTCGAAATTAAATTGAATGGTTGAATTAAATGAATTGGGACCTGTTAAGAAATCCCTTAGGTACTTTGTGATGTGTCATCGGTTATTTCCCCAACCAAGGCCACCCATAGGGTGTTCCCTTTGCCTATGACACATGTTAAACCACCCATGGGGTGTGATTTAGGCTTTCCTAGTTAAAGGAATCTCAATTATATTTATACTATATTGAATTAATTATTTAAGAGATGTATTTCCTCCTTTTCCATGGGATGACATGTATATCTATTGAATTTATTAAATTTCTTAAATGGTTTTGGTTGAATGAGTGGGTGTGCTCATTGGTTTCTTGAATTTGTTTTGTGTATGATGAGTGGGTATACTCATGGTGTACAATGGCAATGGAATTGATTGATGAATGAATTGGGATGTATTTGAAATGGTAATGGATGCCTTAGTTAGTACACCACAGGTCTTGATTCCATTTAGATGCCTTGTATGTTACTCATTTGATCATGATATGATAGTAGAGGCCTTGGATAGAGTATGATCCATGGTTCTCAATTCCATGGGATGCCTTGGACCTGCAACCCCTTGGATATGGCTTTCTTGGACTCGTGTAGGACATGTTTGATTGACATGCTCCTAGGACTCCAACCAGTGCCTAACTGAGTTTCCATCAAGAAGCTCTTGGGACTTGATGTGGATGCCTTGGACTTCTATACCTTGGATCCATTTCTTTAAGGTCTTAATCTTCATTATATGTCACGATTGTGGTAATTGTGATACACTTTGATTATATGGAATAGTCATGGGTAATATGGTATGCTTGGTTGAATAGCTTGGTCGTGGTTACTCTGACACTTCACAATATGGAAAGGTTGTGGTTGAAATGATATGTATGGGTGTATGGAAAGGTCCTGTTGGTTACTTATATTTGTTATAGTTGTCGTGTTATAGGAGTTTACACTGGTTTTGCCGGGAGCCATGTATGGATATACAGTATCACTTTCTTGTTACAGTTGTTCCATGGTCACTTTGCTTTTATATTGCTTACCGGCATACTTGCACACTGTTTAGCTTATTATATTACACATTTTGGAATTATATAGATATTTGGATGGTTACCTACTAGGATTGTTTCCGACACTCTATTCAGGCCATTTTTCAGTACCCGACCAAACTATTTGGATGTAGGTAGGGACTGGGGAAAACATCCACAGTTTGATGCTTGATTTTGTACCATGCATAGGAGTAGGGGAGCACGAAATTGAGTTGAAGATCATGATGTTATTTGGATATATCACTTTTTTTATTTTGGTATTTTTCATACATGTATTGTATTGTAAATCCATGTACCTATATTTTCTTCTTTCTTAGACAAATGACATGTATCATCATTATTTATATGAAATGACTACTGGTATTGTTATTATATCAGTATTTCCCTATTTACTTCTTTTTTAGTTATTATACTACTTCCACTACTTGTTTTTTGTTGATATTCTGATGTTTTACACTCTGGTAATGAGGGAATAGTCTCCCCACATACACACTCTAGGCCCTCACTACTAGTTGCTAGCCTCTGGAATTTGGGGAGATGCGCTTGAGGCCATATGGTCAATCGGGCTCGAAGCACTGTTGAGTGGCATCCAAGTTTGGGACATTACAATTACCATCCAATTGAATGATATATGGTCAAAAATAATAACCATTATCCACTTATGTGTAACTTTTCCTTTGATCATAATATTCATGACCCCTAAAGTGTAAAAAACATTGATATTGTGGTAATCATCAAAAAGGTTTATTGGGGGTTAAAAATGATAGATAAGGGTTAAACATCACATAAAATTGTCTAAATATTATTTTATGATATTATTTATACTTATAATCATCCTAGATTATAAATATATCATTTGGGATAAACATGAAGATTAAAATTAATTAATATTTTATGTAATTTCGAGGGTGACCCTCCCCTCACATACAAAAGGAAACCTCCTATCCTCCCTCATTCACAAAGTTTGAGCACTCTATCTCAACCAATATCTTCCCTAATACAATATTATCATCCTTACACACTTCCTAAATCTTATTTTATTCCCAACATACCATATTTTTAAGGATTAAGGTTTAATCTAAAGGTGGTTTCTCAATAAAGAGGTATTACTCTTAACCAAGTACTATCAGTTTTATTTATTCTTCTAATTTCTATAAATATTTTATAATCATCCTAAAATAATAAATCTAGTATCATTAATATAATAATATTTTATTATGATTATGTTACAACCATTTTAAACCTTGTTTCCATCCTATGGAAAGTGAAAACATCGCTCGTGTGTATGTACAACTTACCATCACCCCCTAGCGGTGTAATTTTTTTTCATCTCCATTTTTCATAGATGGTTATAAAGATGTATATAATGAATATATATGATATTAATGACATAATTATGTTCCTATAAATATAATATATTATTTACCCTTTTACCCTTCAATTCGTTAAAAAATGATAATGTCGCTCATGTATTTGTGTGGACTACCACTTCCACGAAATGATGTAATCCATTTTTCATGTCCACCATTCAAGGATAATTATTAATATGTTTATATTAAATATATATTATATTTATATCATTATTTAAATTTTGTATATTATTTTATCATTATAAATATACAAGAACCAAAATCACCAAACCAAAACTTACATGAAAGATGAAATAGTTAACACTCAGAAATGACAATTTTAATAAAGAATTATTAATAAAAGGGTATTGGATGTTAAAATTGGATAATATATGATATTATAAGTATATATATGGTTATTTATAGATTTATAATAAATCTAAATTTGTTATACATGAGGTTAAAATAACTTATAAGATCAGTCAAAAAAAATTTAAGGGATTTCTTTTATAATCTCATTTTATTTCGAGATTGTTTATGTTCATCTTTCCATTGGAAAAATTATATGATCATAATATTCTAAACCTAATATGTTTTCTTATCCCTAGGTTATGTTTGTATTTAACATGTTTATTTTCCATTTCTTCTCTTATTGGATTGGGAATCAATAAGTTACATATAAGGTACTTTCTATTAAAAATATTTCTTTAAAGATTTCTTTCAAAAAAAAATTCATCCATGTCCATATTTTATTTTAAATGTTTTCAAGAATTTTTTTACTATTATACAATAATTTATTAATTTTTTACCATTTTTGACTTTCTATAAAAAGTTTTAAATGTAATCTTCTTGTTTTTTCCAAATGAGACACTTTCTACTAATATTGTGAAAGGAATCATTATTTTAATATAAACCGCACAAATGGAATTTCATATTTTCATGGATACTCTTTGATTTGAATCTTCCATTTAAAGTTTCCATGGTTATTTTTAATAAAAAAAATCTCTAATATTCTAATTTTTTTTATATTTCTAATAAGTGATTTCAAAATGAAAAGGTTATTTTCCTCAAGAAATGTTTCTGTGATCTTTTAAAGCTGGGGAACCGGTTTGATGGGTTGGAAGTTTAAGAACCTCCATTGTCTCAAGAGGACGATTCTTCATGTGATGACAGCTACAGTCACCCTTTAGTGGATAGCATATACCATATTCAAGGTAAAGTTCCTCACAGCCCAAGAAGGAAGAAAGGGGAAAAGGCATTAATGATTCAGGGAAGTGTATAGTGGTTCAGGGGAAAAGCCAAAGGGACGCAAGGATTAATCTCGCCTGCAAAAACCAATGGAGACTAGGTCGGACAAGAAGGGTAGAAATAAGGAAAGAACATCCCAACATAAGGTGGAAAGATAAGAATCACGTATACATTCAAGAGACAGAGAAGAAGAGTATGGGGAGTGCTTGAGACTTATCCTACACTCCAAGGAAGAAATGCTTGAGTAAGTTGTACGACCCAATGTCTCAGAAGAGGAGCTCAATAGAATCTATGAACTAAGGTTGAAATTTAGTTCCAAAGAGGAGAAAGAAGTGTGGTTAGATAAGAAAGATAGAATACTGGCTCGAGGCTTCAACCAGAGTAAAATCAACTCAGAAGAATTTATTCAGACAATAGAAAGGATGATTACTCGCCTTGAAGAGCTTATCAGAGAGGATTCAGATACCCAGGTTAGTATGCTACACTGGAAACTTTATAGAGTAGCTGAGTCCAGTAATATTAGTCTTGTTTTTAACCACTTTGTGAGCTCTTTTAGCACGTAGTGGTAACCTTTTGTGACTTTGGTTTCCCATTTTTCCTAAAAATGTCTTAATAAATAATAATAATAAAAATTGGATGGATGTCTTGATTCATGTGACCAAAAATAGTAATAAGTGCATGTGAGTTCAAACCAAGTGTGATTACATCATCCATACATCACATATGACTCAATAAATCAAGTATTTAGCATTTATTGTGAATTATCAAATTTCACTATTCACTAAAAATTCAAGTATTTCAGAAAAATCCCAAAAAATCACCCTAACCATTTTTCGATGTGTAGAATTAAAAAATTAACTCAATTTTATCAAAATAATTTTCTAAATATGAGAAATTTAATTTTTAAATAAAAAATAATTTATTCAAAAAATAACAATTTCAAATCTATAACTGATTTTATAACACTTTGAAAATTTAATTAAATTCTCTTAAAACTATCTTATAACCATAAGACATTAAAATAATAATTTATGATTAAATTTTAGGAAAATATATTTTCATTCAGATTTAATAAATTAATCGTAATATTTTCCTTAAATATTTACAAAAATATGAACACTTATACTATGATCATATTGCCACTTATAAGATACATTCAAGGGTAAGTTTACTATTCATTTGTCCCTATTCATAAGGGTTATATTACTATTCATAAGGGTAGGTTACTATTCATAAGGGTAGGTTACTATTTGCCAAAAAATAAGTTGATTCTATCATACTCTAAATAACTTACTGATCACAACTATCTTTGTCAGTTTTTCGAAATTCAAGATAGAGAAGCGGCACAATTAAGTTTAATGTCTATTAAAGTGTTAATTTGAAAAGACTCAGTGTTATATGCAATAAATTCTAAATTAAATTTATTGTAAATTCTTGGGGTGTTACAACTACAATCTAGAGGTGGTGGTCCATGGGATACTAGTGGATCCTCCTCTAGTTATAGTTGTGGAACCAGCTATTTTTCTAGACATAGGTATTGAGGCACAGTTCCATTGGGAATTTTATCGCATCATGTAGACTTTTCAAGGGGTACTGCATCCTATATTGTATATGAATTAGTTGACTCATGTGTTCCAGCAACATAATAATCCCATGTTTTGGGGAGATGGTGGTCCATAGGCTGCTAAGCTATGGATAGAGACTACATTTTCAATATTTGAGCATCTAAAGACACCTCCTGAGAGGAGAGTAAAGTTCATGACTTATATGCTACATGGGAAAGAAAGTGATGGTGGAACGTACTGAAAAAAACTAAAATGTTGTGAGACATGGGTTAGGCTAATTTCCAAACTAGGTTCTAGGACTACTTTTACCCCGAGACTCTATGGGAAGAGTGGGCTAGTAAGTCCATGCATCTGGAGCAGGGTGTGATGATAGTTATGGAGTACTCGGAATTCTTTTCAGAGTTGCAGTGTTTTTCCCTAACATACCTATCTAATGAGATATTGATGGAAAGATGCTTCAAGAAAGGTCTCCTATATGCCATTCAATCTCAGGTCAATGTGTTCAGATTGACCTCTATTACTGAAATTTAGAATTAGGTGATGATTACTAAGTAGAACCTAAGGGACGTTGGGGGAGCAGAGCAGAGCGGTATCATCTCCTGACCCAGTAGTTAGACTTCCAGTGATAGAAAGCAATGTTTTAAGGTTTACCAT
Organism: Viscum album; assembly: GCA_963277665.1. NCBI lineage: Eukaryota > Viridiplantae > Streptophyta > Magnoliopsida > Santalales > Viscaceae > Viscum > Viscum album. The sequence goes on from OY728135.1 coordinate 109,020,215, forward strand.
GAGATGAGTACCAGTCAATCCGTGAGTATTGGTAGCTTGGTTTTCTACCATCAGTATAGAAGACTGGGCCACAAGAAGAATCAGTGTGACCATGACCCAGTCGAGTGCCGAGATTGTGGTAGGATGGGACACATATAATGTTTCTACAGGGCATTCCCTCCAACTATGAGTGGTAGGGGTCATCTCCAACACCAGGTTCAAGAGCGGGTTTCTCAACTCCATGTTAGGTAAGGAGTTGGAGCAGTGTTAGTCGATTAGGCTGAGGAAGTGGTGGTCATGGCTGAGGGGGCCAGGCACCAGTTACACTGAGTCATCAGAGTGGGCCTACTCTAGGCAGTGAGGTGGAGTCACAGTGTCATGCTTTAGGACAGATCGGTTCTGTATAGCCTACCCCCAAGGAAAAGGTTGTCAGACCATCTATGGTGAGAGGTATGATCTTAGTAGCCTCTAATATTGAATATTCTCTTTTTGATATAGGTGCATCACATAGTTTCATATCCTCACTTGTGGTGAAAATCCTTGGACTTGTTATGTTGTCTTTTGAGAGAATTATGACACTATACACTCCATTTAAAATCATAATGGAGTGTGTACGCCAGTGTAGGGAGTTCCCCATTTAGGTTGTGTATTTCACTTCATATAGGACCTTTATGTCCTTGAGAGGACTGGGTTTTACGTTATACTCAGGATAGACTAGCTAGTGGATTATCAATCTTATATTGACTTCTATTTCCATAGGGTGAATTTCACGTCATTAGAGGGTATAGTTTATACTCAAAAGGGTGAATGGGATGTCCAAGAGAGCTGAGATGGACCAGATCATTGTGGGCTGGGTGATATGATAGCCCAAATCGCTAGTTTGTACCTGGATGATTACAGAGAATGTCAATAAGACTCTCCTCAAGTGGTTGATCATTTCAGGGATGTCTTCCCAGAAAATTTTTTTGGTTTTCCTCCTGGGAGAGAGGTTGAGTTCTCCATCGAGCTAGTGTTAGGAGCTACACTGGTATCCATTCCTCCTTACAGGATGGAAAATATGGGGTTACTGGAGCTCAAGAGGCTGCTAGAGGACTTAGAGGCAAAGGGGTTTATTCGACCCAGTACTTCTCTATGGGGTTCATCAGTCTTTTTTCAAAAAAGGTGGATAGTACCCTAGGGATATGTGTGGACTACCAGAAACTGAACTAGCTGACTGTTAAGAACTAGTATCTTTTTCCATGGATATATGACCTTTTTTATCAGCTTCAAGGATCTTGGGTGTTCTCAAAAATTTATTTATAGTCCAAGTATCACAAGGTATGTTTTTGACCTACAGACATACCTCATACAGAAATATTTAGTAGGTATGGTCTATATGAGTATCTAATTATACTATTTGGTTTCACGAACATGCCATCAGTTTTCAAGGCACTGATGAACTAAGTCTTCCATCCATATATAGATTTATTTGTGGTTATTTTCATGGATTATATCATGGTGTATTCTCACAATCGACATGACCATGCCAAGCATCTTGAGATCATTTAGGATGCACTGAGAGGGCAGCAATTATATGTTAAGCTCACAAATTTCCACTTCTGGATGGATCAAATTCACTTCCTGGGTCACATTATCTAATAGACAAGAGTATTAGTGGACCCAGAGAAGGTGACAGTTCTATTTTCCTAGGATTAGTCTAAGAATTTCTTTGATATGCAGAGTTTCTTAGGGCTATCTAGATACTAAAGGTGTTTCATATAAGACTTCTCATTCTTAGCAGTACTGTTGATGCGCTTGACTAAGAAGGGTGTGAAGTTTTTATGGTATGATACCTATGAAACATCCCTTTAGGAGCTAAAAGGGAGATTGACTTCAGCACCATTCCTGATACTTTTAGAGAATGGAAGGATCTACACTATGTATTGTGACATATCAGGTATCAGGCTTAGAGTAGTGCTGATGTAGGGGGATAGAGTTGTGGTATATGGGTCTCAGTAGCTGAGGCCACATGAGAGGAACTACCCAATGCACGATCTTGAGTTATCTATAGTTTTTCACGTATTGTATTTTTGGAGACATTACTTACTTGGATAGTATTTTGTGGTGACCACAAAATCCTAAAGTACATATTTACACAGTGTGATCTAAATCTGAGACATCAAAGGTGGTTTGAATACCTACATTCTTTTGACTTCAATCTTGCCTACATTCCTGGTAGAGGCAATGCAATGGTCGATGCACTGAGTAGGAGGACTCATATATAGGCAGTTCAACATTCCAGTAGCTAGTGGTTACTTATGGATTTGTTCTCTGAGATGCAGTTAGAGGTTTACGATAGTTAGGGGAAGATTTTTCTATCATCCTTAGTTGTGACCTCTACCTTACTGGATAGAGTTAGGATGAGGAAGCTATCAGACTCAGAAGGACTAGTTATATGAGAGAGTGTGTAAGGTGAGGACCCTCTTTCTAGTTGGACTGTTGGTGAGGATGAGACTCTACATATCCATAGTCATGTTTGGGTTCCAGGGGACATATGCGAGGAACTGATGTGGGAGTTTCATGCCTCGTCTTGATCAGTGCACCCCGGTATTGCTAAGAAGTACCGTAACTTCGTTCCTCAGTACTAGTGGCTGGGTATGAAACGTTAGGAAGATAGTTTTGTTACGAGGTGTTCTACCTATTATCAGGTGAAGGCAGAACATCAGAAACCAGCCATACATTTACAGAAGTTACCTATTACCAAGTGGAAATAGAATGATGTCATGATGGATTTTGTGACCATTTTACTAAGGTCGATTCAAGGAAATGATGTTGTGTGAGCTATAGTTGATAGACTCATGAAGTTTTCTCATTTCTTACCAATCAAGGAGACTTTTAGTGTGGATGATCTTGGGAGGTTGTATATCAGTGAGATAGTATGACTTCACAAGGTCCCACACACTATCGTTTCAGATAGAGACTCCAACTTTACATCTCATTTATAGAAGAGTTTTCAAAGGGAATTGGGTACACAGGTGCTTATGAGAAAAGCATACCACCCTCGGATTGATGTCCATTCAGATCGTATGATATAGGTTCTTGAGGACATGTTGAAAACATGCGTCCTAGATTTTGGGGGCTCTTGGGAGTTACATACACCCCCGGTTGAGTCTGCCTACAATAACAGTTATCAGGCAATGATATAGATAGAACCTTATGAGGATTTTTATGGTAGGTCATCCCGATCACCCTTGTTCTAGTTAAAGGTGGTTGAGGTAGTTATACTAGGACCATGTCTCATGCAGGAGACTTCTGAGTAGGTCCAGTTGATTCATAGGTAGATGGATACTACATATTCTTGATAGGAATCTTATGTCAATCTTTATAGATGACCTCTAGAGTTCAAGGTTAGGTATTGGGTATTTTTACATGTTTTACCAAGGCTGGGACATAGACGGATCAGGAGACAAGGTAAGATTTTACCATTATATGTCGGGCCATTAGAGATTCAGGGTAGAGTCAGGCCGGTAGCCTATCAGTTTCAGTTACCTTAGAGGTACTGAGCCATATATGATGTCTTCCATATTTCTTATGTGTGCCTTTATCACTCAGACCCATCTCATTATTTTCATCCTGAGGAGGACGAGATATAGGGTGATGCATTTTTTTAGGAGAATCTAATTCGTATCATTGCTAGGATCATGAAGGTTATCTGAGGCTGATCAGTTCCTCTAATACAGGTGTTATGGAAGCATGGCCATTTATAGAATGAGACTTGGGAGTATGAGGCCGGCGTACGTGCTCAGTGGCTAGAGTTGTTCTTATATGAATCATGACCACCCTTCAGAAGGAAATTCAAGGACAAATTTCTTTAACGGTGGATGATTTTAACAACCCAGGTTTTTGTATGATGTAAAAATCCTTTTTCTTTTGGTTAAATGTTTAATTATAGCCTAATATGAGTACCCAATTTGATCACAGGTGTTTTGGGGGTGTACGGGGCTTGTTCGGAGCACGGAACCCAAGATTTTTGGGTAAAAATGGTCTGGAACATGGTTAGAATAAACTGTGCAGGGTGGGCCACACGGTTATATAAAATCATGAAAGACTAGAAAGTGAGCAAGGGAAGGCCACATAGTTTGACCAAATGATGCGATTTGGGTCACACATCCCTCTGTTCAGTTCTATAATTTTTATAGTGGGGTTTTTCATGGTTTTCACATGGTTAGTCACACTATGTGGGGTGCCCTTACCTACAGCAGACCATGCACAGTTGGCTCATGGTTTGTCAAACGGTGTGGTCAAACAATGTGACCCTTTTATTTTGGATAAATTTTATAATTTTAAATCAAATTAAATCTATTTTAACCTAAAATTCACTTTTTCTTCTACGGACATCACCTCCACCCATTTTGAGAGCTCCCTTGAAGCTCTATGGTATAATTAGATCTCGAATCTCTATCTAATCTCTAATTTAAGCACCACCCATAATTTTGGATCCAAATTGGTTGGTAGTAAATTCATTTTTAGCCATTCATCATTATTATTCCTATCTACGATTCTATTTAGGTGCAAGCAAATTTTACCTAATTTTAGGTTCTTCATCCTTTCATCATTTTCCTCCCGATCTAAGTCAAATCAGGAGTTAATACTAGACAAGCACTATACTACTAAGATATGGTATGTGATCTATACTTTTCTTATTGGTTTTGGTGCTTTATAGACCTATCTTCCATTGTCCCACCCACCTAAATTTCTAGGGAAGCCTCGAAATTAAATTGAATGGTTGAATTAAATGAATTGGGACCTGTTAAGAAAGCCCTTAGGTACTTTGTGATGTGTCATCGGTTATTTCCCCAACCAAGGCCACCCATAGGGTGTTCCCTTTGCCTATGACACATGTTAAACCACCCATGGGGTGTGATTTAGGCTTTCCTAGTTAAAGGAATCTCAATTATATTTATACTATATTGAATTAATTATTTAAGAGATGTATTTCCTCCTTTTCCATGGGATGACATGTATATCTATTGAATTTATTAAATTTCTTAAATGGTTTTGGTTGAATGAGTGGGTGTGCTCATTGGTTGCTTGAATGTGTTTTGTGTATGATGAGTGGGTATACTCATGGTGTACAATGGCAATGGAATTGATTGATGAATGAATTGGGATGTATTTGAAATGGTAATGGATGCCTTAGTTAGTACACCACGGGTCTTGATTCCATTTAGATGCCTTGTATGTTACTCATTTGATCATGATATGATAGTAGAGGCCTTGGATAGAGTATGATCCATGGTTCTCAATTCCATGGGATGCCTTGGACCTGCAACCCCTTGGATATGGCTTTCTTGGACTCGTGTAGGACATGTTTGATTGACATGCTCCTAGGACTCCAACCAGTGCCTAACTGAGTTTCCATCAAGAAGCTCTTGGGACTTGATGTGGATGCCTTGGACTTCTATACCTTGGATCCATTTCTTTAAGGTCTTAATCTTCATTATATGTCACGATTGTGGTAATTGTGATACACTTTGATTATATGGAATAGTCATGGGTAATATGGTATGCTTGGTTGAATAGCTTGGTCGTGGTTACTTTGACACTTCACAATATGGAAAGGTTGTGGTTGAAATGATATGTATGGGTGTATGGAAAGGTCCTGTTGGTTACTTATATTTGTTATAGTTGTCGTGTTATAGGAGTTTACACTGGTTTTGCAGGGAGCCATGTATGGATATACAGTATCACTTTCTTGTTACAGTTGTTCCATGGTCACTTTGCTTTTATATTGCTTACCGGCATACTTGCACACTGTTTAGCTTATTATATTACACATTTTGGAATTATATAGATATTTGGATGGTTACCTACTAGGATTGTTTCCGACACTCTATTCAGGCCATTTTTCAGTACCCGACCAAACTATTTGGATGTAGGTAGGGACTGGGGAAAACATCCACAGTTTGATGCTTGATTTTGTACCATGCATAGGAGTAGGGGAGCACGAAATTGAGTTGAAGATCATGATGTTATTTGGATATATCACTTTTTTTATTTTGGTATTTTTCATACATGTATTGTATTGTAAATCCATGTACCTATATTTTCTTCTTTCTTAGACAAATGACATGTATCATCATTATTTATATGAAATGACTACTGGTATTGTTATTATATCAGTATTTCCCTATTTACTTCTTTTTTAGTTATTATACTACTTCCACTACTTGTTTTTTGTTGATATTCTGATGTTTTACACTCTGGTAATGAGGGAATAGTCTCCCCACATACACACTCTAGGCCCTCACTACTAGTTGCTAGCCTCTGGAATTTGGGGAGATGCGCTTGAGGCCATATGGTCAATCGGGCTCGAAGCACTGTTGAGTGGCATCCAAGTTTGGGACATTACAATTACCATCCAATTGAATGATATATGGTCAAAAATAATAACCATTATCCACTTATGTGTAACTTTTCCTTTGATCATAATATTCATGACCCCTAAAGTGTAAAAAACATTGATATTGTGGTAATCATCAAAAAGGTTTATTGGGGGTTAAAAATGATAGATAAGGGTTAAACATCACATAAAATTGTCTAAATATTATTTTATGATATTATTTATACTTATAATCATCCTAGATTATAAATATATCATTTGGGATAAACATGAAGATTAAAATTAATTAATATTTTATGTAATTTCGAGGGTGACCCTCCCCTCACATACAAAAGGAAACCTCCTATCCTCCCTCATTCACAAAGTTTGAGCACTCTATCTCAACCAATATCTTCCCTAATACAATATTATCATCCTTACACACTTCCTAAATCTTATTTTATTCCCAACATACCATATTTTTAAGGATTAAGGTTTAATCTAAAGGTGGTTTCTCAATAAAGAGGTATTACTCTTAACCAAGTACTATCAGTTTTATTTATTCTTCTAATTTCTATAAATATTTTATAATCATCCTAAAATAATAAATCTAGTATCATTAATATAATAATATTTTATTATGATTATGTTACAACCATTTTAAACCTTGTTTCCATCCTATGGAAAGTGAAAACATCGCTCGTGTGTATGTACAACTTACCATCACCCCCTAGCGGTGTAATTTTTTTTCATCTCCATTTTTCATAGATGGTTATAAAGATGTATATAATGAATATATATGATATTAATGACATAATTATGTTCCTATAAATATAATATATTATTTACCCTTTTACCCTTCAATTCGTTAAAAAATGATAATGTCGCTCATGTATTTGTGTGGACTACCACTTCCACGAAATGATGTAATCCATTTTTCATGTCCACCATTCAAGGATAATTATTAATATGTTTATATTAAATATATATTATATTTATATCATTATTTAAATTTTGTATATTATTTTATCATTATAAATATACAAGAACCAAAATCACCAAACCAAAACTTACATGAAAGATGAAATAGTTAACACTCAGAAATGACAATTTTAATAAAGAATTATTAATAAAAGGGTATTGGATGTTAAAATTGGATAATATATGATATTATAAGTATATATATGGTTATTTATAGATTTATAATAAATCTAAATTTGTTATACATGAGGTTAAAATAACTTATAAGATCAGTCAAAAAAAATTTAAGGGATTTCTTTTATAATCTCATTTTATTTCGAGATTGTTTATGTTCATCTTTCCATTGGAAAAATTATATGATCATAATATTCTAAACCTAATATGTTTTCTTATCCCTAGGTTATGTTTGTATTTAACATGTTTATTTTCCATTTCTTCTCTTATTGGATTGGGAATCAATAAGTTACATATAAGGTACTTTCTATTAAAAATATTTCTTTAAAGATTTCTTTCAAAAAAAAATTCATCCATGTCCATATTTTATTTTAAATGTTTTCAAGAATTTTTTTACTATTATACAATAATTTATTAATTTTTTACCATTTTTGACTTTCTATAAAAAGTTTTAAATGTAATCTTCTTGTTTTTTCCAAATGAGACACTTTTTACTAATATTGTGAAAGGAATCATTATTTTAATATAAACCGCACAAATGGAATTTCATATTTTCATGGATACTCTTTGATTTGAATCTTCCATTTAAAGTTTCCATGGTTATTTTTAATAAAAAAAATCTCTAATATTCTAATTTTTTTTATATTTCTAATAAGTGATTTCAAAATGAAAAGGTTATTTTCCTCAAGAAATGTTTCTGTGATCTTTTAAAGGTATTTTCATCCATCACAAAACCCATTGATGTTACTTGGGATATGATCCAATTACACCCTATTTATTATTTATCTAAATGGTTTATGATGATAAAATATTGATGTTATGTATTCTTTATTCAATACGGAAAATTGTTAACTTATAAGGCATTTTGAGAATGAATTATATTGATCATTCAAAATATGAGGAATGAATAGAACACACAATTGATGGTCGAGGACCTATTATAGATAGTCCCTTGATGCATCAACGGGTATCATGACAAAAAATAGTAGGCATGCCATATTATATGGGTATTTGTTTTAAACCTACCCAATTACTAAAAATGATGTCTTTGTTGAGAGGACATGATGGTAAGATTCATCGTATCTTGGTTGAGAGGCATTGATCATGAATTTCTATAAATATGTATTTCATTTATTTTGAATTCAGTTTTTCAGTATCCTTGTGATTTCTATGTATATATTTTCTAGAGATGGTCATTAAAATCAAGTTGTTAATTGAATGCCATGTGTTTTGATTATCCACTCCACCATATTGATTATGCCTTAGTTACTCATGAATGCTTCCATTGTACATAACCCTTTTCTGAGCATATGAGCTCAACCTTTATTTGTTTTCCTTTTCAGGGGATATGAAGAAGGATATTATGAATGATATCATGGATGAAATAATGTTTCTTATGCTATGTTTTTATATTTCCAATGTAATATAGGAATCATTAATGTATCTAGTTTTCCAAGTCTTCTAAATTGGTTTATCATACATGGTGAGATCCCCTGTATCTTGTACCAATGTAATAAAGTAAACATAGGATCTAGGTTAATAGATTTTAGTTTTTATAGTTGGTATCAAAGGTGAGTCTAGTAGGGTCCTTGTAAACTATATTTTAAATGAACATATCTAACATGAGATTTATGATAATCCCTTATAATATTTGAGTACTTTTAACATTATAGAGATTTTTATTTTATGGCTCAATATTCCTGATTATTATGTGATAAGTTAGCATTTTCCATTATTTAGTGATGGTTCCTAACTGAAGAAAGGGAATCAACACCCATAGTCACTATAGGGATTTCCCTGGTGAGTAATCTGATATAGTTATGTTGGAACTGAGCATATCATGGCCATATTATGGTAACTAGGTCACCACCAAATACTTTTTTATTTATTAAATGGAAAGATGATGGAGAGACTACAAGGATATAATTAAGGGAGTCTGAAATAATGGATCCCAAGAGTATCATCCCGAACAAAGTTTGTACCCTCCAAGAGGAAGGATCCAAGACTAGAAAAGATAATGAACTGGTCATTGTGGGATGATTTAGAAGCTAGAAAGTCTACCTCATCATTTCCCTCACACCAAGTATGAAGAATGGTCTTGTGATTATTCATGAGTCGCTTGAATCTTTTGATGGAATATTCAATGGACTAAGGAGTAGGGCCTTTACCGGATATTTCATTGTAGATAACTAACAAATTGGTCTCAATATTTCTGATAGTAATGTTCCTATGGTTACTAAGAAGTATCCCAATGAGCATGGAATGGAATTCCACTTGAATGGAATCACCACTCCCAAAGAAGGCAGAGAAAGCAACAACAGTTGACCCTTTGGAGTCTCTGATAACTCCTCTACCACGCATAGATCCAATGCAACAAGAACCATCTATGTTTAATTTTTTTCCTGAGGGTTGAGGCTTCCACCTGATCCATTTTCCTTGAGTTTTAGTGGTATTTTTGAGGGATGAGTTCAATTAAATTAATTGTAGGAGGGAAGGAACATTCACTAACTCTTTGCAAAACCTAGAGAAATCTATAATTAAGTTCTTGATTTTGAGGATAATACTTGTGATGGATATCAATGAAGTCTGGTGACTTTTCCATTTCTAGACAACCATAGAATCTAGAAAACCACATTGAAAATTAATGTCCTGACCTTTATCTCAACACTAGGTCTGTCCGCACCATGAAACCATTTTTGTAGGAAAGTCTCGACTGAGAGAAACTATTCAGACCATCTGGTGAACTATAAAAATGAACTCTAGACTGATTTTTTTTCATTCTCTATTGAAAAATAAGTGTTCTGTGGATTTAGATTGTGCCTCCCTATAGTATAGACATCTCAATGCAAGACTAATCCCTCTATACTAAATATTATGATCAGATGGTAAGGCATTATTCTAGAAATTCCAAACTAGGAAAATAAACTTTGAAGGTAGCTACTTACACCATAAGTTTTTTCCCTAGTGATCCTGAGGAGGTAAAACATATTGAATTTTAACAATCTCTAATAGAAAAATAACCATATATTGAACCTATGAAAGCACATTTATCTAGGTCGCTGGACAATTCAATACTATCAAAGAGACTCCTATAGTTATCATCCATGGTGGTACGGATGAAGTTGGGATGCTCCCTAGCCTCCTTGAAACTAATATTCGGAGTAGGGAAGCTCAGGAATACAAGGATTTTACATGACCAGTTGTGATACCATAACTGATATCTTCCTTTCCAATTATCCAATGGGTATACTACTGAAGGATAGGAATATGAGGCCGAATCATCTTCTGAATTTTAGAGGGTTTAAATCTAGACGATCTCCCATAAATACCATAACTACTTTGCATGTGTCTACCCCACAATGTTTTCCCTATAATTAATTCCCAAGAAATTTTGGAATGAAGACCATTCATGTTAGCAGAGATACTTCTTAAATTAATAGCCCCTTATTTAATGGGTTTATCAAGCTTACTCCAAGAATCCCAATGACACTTACCTTACAAGTGGCCATCCCATAAAAAGGAAACCAGTGTGCATTCAATGTTGGAAATCACCTTCTTTGGAACCTTCGTCATGGACAAGATATGCATGGGTATGGAGGAGAGGACAGAGTTGATCAAAGTAATTCTCCCTCCAAAGGATAAGAATCTATTTTTCTAATTGAAAATATGACCCATGATTTTATCAATAACCATATCAATGTGATTGATGAGAAGGGTGTTAGGGGACACAAGGGAACCTATATAGTTCATAGGGAAGGACCCTATGCACATTCCAAGATTGGTTTCCAGGGTCCTTATCCACCTCTCTAAGTATCTTTTAGGTACCAAGAAATTACTCTTCTCATGATTGAAAACTTTCCCTCTCCAAGTACAATAACCTTCCATGTATGGAGAAACTTGTTCTAAAATGTGATTCACCTATATTGGATTTATTCATGTTATAAAAGCCTCAATATTTTAGTGAAACTACTAATCCATTGGTAGTTGAATAGTGGGTTATGTCCCTTGAAAAGATATTCCTAGATTTGAGAATTAATGAAAGTGAAACGATTATTCTGAAAGTGTATTATTTGAAAGTAGATATCGATCAATGGTGGTAATTGATCTTTATCACTTAATAGGTTAACGAAATAGAAATCATGGAATGAATAAATTTTATAGTGATATTCTTCAATAAATAATTCCCTTGATAATAGTGAGCTAAAATAGAGAAGAAGTTCCTCACTTTAAAGTAGAAAGAAGAATAAGGTATGGTGGAGTATGAGGATAACTTAAAAATATTAGCCAAGAATTTTTTAGAATACATACGTAATATGGAAAACAAGATTGGTCATTTCTTTGATGAGCTTAATATGAGTCTCTAAAGGGAACTAGTTTCTCAAATATTTTCCTCATATGATGATATTGTATTAGGTATCATAAAGACATAGAATGAATCTTATAGGTTTTATATCATTAAGGAATGTCAAGAAAATAAGAGTTTGACTAAGCACCAAGAAAAAAGAAATGTTTCAAAGAATAAGCAAGGGGGGATAAAATTTCAAACATGTGATAACTGTAGAAAGAAACACTCAAGTACTTGCTTAATGGGAATAGGAGTATCTATTAAGTGTAGAGAAAGGGGGAATAAGGCTCTTGAAATAAAGGAAAATAAATAAATCAATTTTATCCAGTGATTTAACTGTAAAGATATTGGGAATTATTAAAACCAATATCTAAAGCATCAAGAGAACTTACCATAAAATAATTCAAGGAGATAAGGATAAGTTTATGCAATCACTACAGCTAGAGTGGAAGATCCTAGTAATGTGGTTAAAGGCACACTTATCATCCTCTCTATAACTAAAAATGTTTTATTTGATGAAATTTATACCCACTCTTTTATATCTAATGAATTTTATAAGGGTACCACATCACCAACTCAATAATTATATGTTGAGTTGGTAGTGAAAACTCTAAATGGTACGATGATCTCTTCTCATGTCTATATATCCTCTCCAATGGAGGTTTGTGGGAATGTGCTTCCTTGAAATCTTATTATTCTTCCTCTAATTGAATTTTATATAATTACGGGTATGGATTAGATCTATCAGTATATATCCTATATCAACTTTTATGGATGGGAGGTTTCATTAAATAATCAAAATCAACCTATGATCATATATTAGTTTGAGGATAAACCTTAACTCCTAATGGAAATTACTTCCATCATATGGGTTTTACTATATAGTCATGAGGGATTTTTATCTAAAATAGTTAGGGAGAAACTTAACATTGAAAATTTTCCTATTATTCAGGGATATGATTATGTATTTCATAATGACCTACCTGGTCTTCCCCTGAATCATTATGTCAAGTTTCCAATAGAACTCAAACCTAGTGTTACACCTATTTTAGAGACTCCATATTGTATGCCCTTGATTGAGTTATAGAAATTGAAAAGGGAACTCTATTAGAATCTTGATAAGGTATTCATTCATCCTAGTTCTTCACCATGGGGTGCACCTATTCTTTTTTATATAAATATAGATGGGTTAGTGTGTCTTTTGATTTATTGTCAAGAACTTAACAAGATCACTAATAAGAAAAAATATCCTCTACCACATATCGATGATGTTTTTGATCAATTTTAAAAATTTAAATATTTTTCCAAGATTTATATTTGATCTGGATATCATCATATAAGGATCAGGAAGGAGGATATACTCAATACAACCTTTCATATGAGTTATGTTCATTATTAATTTATAGTAATTTCATTTGGAATTACCAATGCTCATGTTATATTCATAGATTTAATGAATATATTATTTATAGATTACCTTGATCAGTTTATGATAGTATTTATAGATGATATTCTTATATATTCAATGATAAAGGAATATGATAAATAAAATTTGATGATTTTTCTGAAGACCCTGTGGATAATTTATATTCCAAATTTATAAAGTGTAAATTTTGGCTATAAAAAGACTCATTCTTGGGTCATATAATTTCATGTAAGGGTATATTGGTGAATAATTCAAAGACAAAGATTATTAAATAGTTACTCAGACCAACCATGATGATCAAGATCCATATTTTTCTTAGGTTGTAAGTATACTACAATCATTTTTTGATAAATTTCTCATGGATATCAAATCCACTAACTAGGTTGACTTGGAAGTGATCCAAGTTCTTGTGGAATGTGAGGAGAATTTAAAATAACAAAAGAGAAGGTTAGTCATCACACCTATGCTTATAGTACCCTAGAGTGGAGAAGTGTTTTTGATATATATTGATTTATAAAATAATAGACCATGATGATTCCTCATATAGAATGATATGGTGATAGCTAATTCCACACACCAATTGATTCATGTGAAACATTACCTGAATCATTATTTAGAGCCAGTATTGGTAATTTTTTAATTGAATATATGGATGAATTATTTTTATAGTGAATGCTATTATATATATAATGATTATAAATGTTTTAAGTATATATTTACATAAACAAGTTGAATATTCTCCAGAGAATATGGTTGGAGTTGTTGAAAGATTATGACTGCTCAATACATTACCTCCCTGGGAAGGAGAATAAGGTGGTTGATGCTTTGAGTAGGAAATACCATGATTGTTTGTACAAGATGAGGATTGAAATAGATACAATATTAATATATTTTTATAAGTTGGATATTGAAATATTGAGGAAGGGGGATAAATCTTATCATTCAAAAATAATTGTTCAAGAATCCATCTATGATAGGATTAAGGAGCGTAAGAAAGATGTGTAATTAAAGAAGAGGTGATGAATGTACCTGAGTTCAACCATGATCAGGGTGGATTGATAAGTTTAAAGAACCAATTATTTTTTCCATCAATACCAAAATCGAAGAAGGTGTTGTTAGATGAATCTCAAAATTCATCAATCTCAATTCATCCTGGAAGTATGAAGATGTATAGAGATCTGAAAGAGTATTTATGGTGGGATAACATGAAAAGGGATATTAAAAATTATGTATCCTAATTCTTGGTGTGTTAGTCTAAGTGATAAAATTATAAGGGGATGTTATAACCATTAACCATACCTTATGGAAATGGGAAAACATTACTATTTATTTTTTTCATCGGGCTCCCCCAAAATATCTGAAGAGAACAATTCTACTTGGATTATAGTATATCACCTTACAAAATTAGAAAATTTTATTATTATTTGATAATATTTATATCTAGATCAGTTTAATCAGTTATATTTTAAATAAGTTTTGATATTTAATAGAGTACTACTCTTAATCATATCTAATGAGGATCCGAGGTTTACCTTAAATTTCTAGAGAAGTTTTCCATGGGATATGGATACAGAGTTTAGTTTCAGTATGGATTATCATCCACAAAAATATAATCAGTATGAGAGGACTATTAAAACTCTCAAAGACATGTTTAGATATTTCTCTATGTATTTCAAAGGAGTTTGGGATCAACACCTTCCTTTGGTGGAATTCTCTTACAACAATAGCTTACACTCGAGCATTCAGATGGCTCTTTATGAAGCCCTCTATGGTAGGAACTAAAGAACTTCGAAATTCTAGGATAAATTTGGAGAAATAAATCTATTTTGACTTGATATAGCTAATTAAATAGTGGAGAAGGCTAGAGCCATTCAACAACACATAAGAGTAGCTCAGAGTTAGTAAAAAAGTTATTCTGACAATATTGGAAAATATCCAAAGTTCTAAGTTGGTCATAAGTTATCGCTGTGAATATATCCTTGGAATAAGATTATGAGTTTTTGAAATAAGTGAAATTTAAGCCTTATATATATCATTATCTTTGAAATTAATGATCATATCGGGATAGTAGCTTATAATTGGGTGCTTCTAATTAATCTCTCTCAAGATCATGATGTGTTTTATGTATCTATCCTGGGGAAGTACAAACCTGATCCTTCACATTTACTGAACTCAGAGGGCATACTTCTGAAGTAAGATTTATCTTATGAGGAAAAACTAATATAGATTCTGGTTCATTAGGAGAAATTTCTACAAAAAAAAAACAAAACTCATCTTATCAAAGTTTTGTGGTGAAACCAAAAATTTGAGGAAGCTACGTGGGAACCCAAGGATGTTATGAACCAGAAGTATCCTTAGTTGTTTGTATCATAGTGATGAAATTTCAAGGGAGAAATTATTATAAGGGGATAGAATATAACACCCCTATATTTTATGAAATTTTTCTCTTTAAATAAATTTTATTTATTTTATATCTTTCTTTATAGGCAACACTAAGTTTAAACGAACCGTGATATATTATTAAAATATTATAATTTAATGTGATAGTTATCGCCTAGCTATTGAATTACAAGGTATTAATAGGATTAACTATGTTATGAAAAATATGTATAAATGTTTTATTCAAAACATATTTATTTATTAATTCATATAAAATAAGTGCCCAATTTTTAGTAAAGTCATTTTCTGCTTTAAAAAATGTTTCCTTGAAAAATGGTTTTTATTGCATTTTGTGTATAGATATTATAATTAATTTATACCACTTTTAAAATTTTAATTTGATTAAAAGAATATAATTTATGAAATCATAATGTCAATATTATTTTATGTTGAATTATTTTTATTTTTCTAAAAATATTTATTTTTTAGTGAATAGTGAATAATTCTAATTTTTGGAAGACTATTATTTCCTTTCATTAAAATAAGTAATTTAAAAGTACCATTATGTTATTAATTTTATATTAAATTAATATGAGTCTCATTTAATTATATATAATCTAATTAATTATAAATTAATTATCATTATTCTTGATTTTGGTATAATTTCATTTTTAGGCTATAAAATGCATTTTTAAAATAATTGTACTTCTTTTCATTTTAGGTGTTTATATTAAAATTGATTCCTGAAAATTATAGAAATTTCATATTTAAATATGTATTCCATATTTTTAATCATGATTTTTAAATTTGGTAAATAATTCCTTTTTATATTTTTTTGTCATGAATAGTTATCTTGGTAGTTATTTGTCACCTCAGTAAGGGTAAAACGAGTAAAATATGGTTAAAACTATGAGATAAGGCCTGAAATATACCTAAAATCTATATTAATTTGATTCAATAATTTTTTTAATATATAACCATCCTATATTCAAAAATATGGTGATTTCTTTCCACTTTACATTGATTATAGCATTTATATTATGTTAATTAAAGGATAAACTCAAAAATGTCACTCTCTTGATGTTAATATATATATTTTTTTGTGATAAGTATAAAAACAAGTTATATTTATAAATAAATATTTATATGAAATATTAATGAATTTTTTATCAGGGTAATTTATTTTTAGTTTTTAGTGATGGAATATTTACCTTAAATTCTTACGTAGCGCCGACATAATGCTTGTTCAAATAATATAAAAATAAATTAAATGATTTTAAAAACATTAAAAGTAATATAATTTGGATTAATTATTGAGTTATGAGATTTTTTTAGAAAAATATAACATATTATTTATGTGTTAAAAGTTTATATTCAAATTACATTACTATCTTGATAAATTTTAAAGTCGGATTATGTGGATAGTCCCAAAAATGACTTCAATGGCATCTAATGTAAAATAATATTTTACTAAATGATATAAAATTAATAAAAATATTATATTCATCCAATTGAATGAGATATTTTTGATAAAATCAACCATTTTCCACTTATGGGTTGCTTTTTCTTTTCCAATAATATTCATGACCACTAAAGATTAAAAAACTTTCATATTTTGGTAATCATCAAAAGGGTTTATGAGGGTTAAAACTGAGATATAAGGGTTAAAACATCACTTAAACCTATATAAATACTATTTTCTGAGATTATTTAGACTTATCCTCATCCTTGATTATAAATATAGTAAATTTTAGCCATATTAAATTGATAATTAATTTATTTTAATTTAATACTTTTAGTAATTCCTAGGGTACCCCCCCCCCCCCCAACTCACTTAAAAAAGGGAACCTCATATTCTCCCTAATTCACAATGTTTGTGTTGGATCCCTGAGTTTGTTGGACTCTCTTAAGTTTTGATAATCACATATCTTTCTTTCAGTTTTGATAATCACATATCATTCTTTCATTTTTGATAATCACATGTCATTCTTTCAGTTTTGATAATTACATATCATTATTCAAGTTTTGATAATCACATATCATTCTTTCAGTTTCGATAATCACATATCATTCTTTTAATTTTGATAATCACATATCATTCTTTAAGTTTTGATAATCTCACTTCATTTTAAGAGTTAAATCATGTATTAACACATCTTCATTCTTATTCTATCTTGTTTTAGTTATGTTTCCTTATGATTCCATTCTCTTACTCTATTTTGTTAAAGTTCATGTCTTAAGACAAATCACACAGAATTTCTCTAAGTATGAGAAACATTCACCGGTTATATATGAAATAGTCACCGGTCTTAGATTTGAAAAAGGCAGTGACACTGGTCCCATGAATCAATGACACTGGTTCCATATAGACTGATCAAATATTTCGCAAAGGACATGAAACAGTCACCGATCCCTCTCAGACAATGACTAAATATTTCGAAAAGGACGTGACACAGTCACCGGTCCCTCACTGGAATCGTGACATAGTCACCGGTTCCATATTGACACCACTCCAATATTTCGCAAAGGCAGAGAATCCCCTATCGATTCAACACAACCTGATGACATCGCTCAGAGGCATGGAAGGAGTCACCATTCCTGTGACACCGTTCCTGAATCACCGTTCCTATGACACTGTTCCTGACTCACCATTCCGGAGACACAATTTCCTAAGTCACTGGTCATGTGACACAGTTCCTGTGACACTTCTCCTACAACTCTCTGTGACACCGTCCTATCCATACTTTACCATATTTTCATAAAAAATTTCGAGATGTTTCTAACGGTCATATTTAGAAAAATTAATGTTTCTAACTTTATTTAATGTTTTCTGTAGGATATTTAGAGGACAGTATGAGGTACGAGGATGCAGTGCACCCAATGTGATTATACCACCTGTCATCCCTCAAGAATAAAAGAGGAGAAGCTCATGTGAGAATATAGGAGGAGTGGAGATTGTAGAATATACGTGCATCTGCAGAACACAAGAATAACTCTTTCTGATCTAGTGCTTACAAGCTAAACTCATGGATTTCAAGAGGATCATTCAAGAGATCAATCTCAAGCCCAAATCCTATTGAGCTTAATCAACCACCATTAAAACCAAGAGGCTAGAACATTTTATGTCCTAGAAGCCAGAACTCAAAGACAACGACACTCTACTTTGGAGACAACTTCAATAGAATAACTCAAACACCATTTCCTCTGCATCAAATGAGTCCAGAGATACACTTCATAACACACAAAGCCTTCTAAACCCAACTCTACATTTTTAGCTCTATTGTGTTCATTTTACTCACTTTTTCAAGCAGTGTGTGTACCTATTAATTTAACACACACTGTATCCTATGCATAACTGGAGGATGATAAATATCCTCTCTCTCAAATATTTTTACACATTTGTATCCCACTATTAAGTGTGGAAGAGGTCAAGTGTGACCTGTTTGCTACTTTTCTCATGTATAACTGTGGTAGAGGTCTTTGTACCTGGACAGCCCTGTGTGTTATTGTTAACCCCGATCCAGGGTGTGGATCAAATCTGTTTATTAATTTAAACTGCTTGGTGGAAGCTGATCACCATGTGGAGAGGATTAAGTCTTAGATTGAGACTGAACCTCCTGTATTCATTTCCACTGTGTTTCCTTGTTTATATTTCTTACTCTGTTTTATTTCAAATTTCATATAAACAAACCAAACTCTGATAGTTAGTTTAGAAAGTGTTTACATCTATTTTAAACCAGTAGGCTTGTTTCAAAAGTTATAGTAATCATTAGATTAATATAACTGAGACTTAATCAATCTTCTGAGCAGAAAATTGAACATTTAGAGATTTTTTAAATTCACTACAAACTGACTTTGTTTAATTTTTAAATTGGGGAAGCCTTTTTTTTAAATAACTATTTTTTTAATAGAAATTTTTATAGATACTCAATTCACCCCCCCCCCCCTCTTGAGTATTCTACTCCGACCAACAGTTTGAGCACTCTATATCATCCAATAACTACATTAATACCATATTATATTAATTCCCAACTTCGTAGAACTTTTCTTATTTCCCAAAATACCATCCTTTCAAGGATTAATGTGTAATCCAAATGAGGTTTCTCAATGAAGAGGTATAACTCTTAACCAAGTACTTTCACTTTTATTTCTTCTTACACTTCCTATAAATATATTATACCCATACTAAAATAATTAATCAATTATCATAAATATATTGAGACATTATTATAATTATTGGAAAGAAATTTTACATATCTTTTCCATCCTACAAAAATTGAAAACATCGCTTGTGCGTAGGTACGACTTACTGTCTCTATATAGTGGTGTAATTCATTTTTTCATCACCATTTTAGTTGGATAGTAACAAAGATTGAGATAATTAATATATATTATATTTATGAAATAATTATGTTTATATTAATATAATATATACTTTACATATTTACCCTTCTATTCATTAAAAGATAATAACATCACTTGTGCGTACATGTGGACTACCACCTCCAAGAGGTGATGTGATCCATTTTTCATGTCCACGATTCATGAATTATTTTAAATATGTATATAAAGTGTATTTATGATATTTATATCAGTATTAACATTATATAGATGATTTATTCATGATAAGGAAACAAGGACTAAAATCACCAAACCATAACTTATATGAAAAACAAAATAGTCAACACTTGGAAAAGATGATTTTAGTAAAGAATTATTAATAAATAGGTGTAGGAATGTTATAAGTAGATCATATATGATATTATAGGTATGTATATGTTTGTTTAATAGAATTATAATAAGTATAAATTTTTTATATAGGAGGTTAAATCACTTAAGAGGAATGTAAAACTTGAGGTAAGGTATTTCTTTTAGAATCTCATTTTATTTTGGGATTGCTTATGTTTATTTTTTATTTGAGAAAATTATATGATAACAATATCTTAATCCACATATATTTTCTTCTCCTATGGTTTTTTTTATTTTACATTCCTATTTTCCAATTCTTCTCTTGTTGGATTAGGAATCAACAAGTAAGTTACATGTAAGGGGTGTTCTTTTACAAATATTGTTTTGAATATTTCATTCCATCCACTTTTCTTCCATGTATATATTTTCTTTAAAATGTTTTCAAGATTATTTTTACTATTATACAAAGGTTGATTAAATTAATTTTTATCTATATTTTAATTTCTATAAAAAGTTTTAAATTAAATGTTCATGTTTTCTCCAAATGAGGTACTTTTTAACAAAAGTATAAATAGAATATATATTTCAACATACACCACATGAATGGTTTGTCCTGCCGTCATGCCTACTCTTTTATTGGAAGATTATTTTACAATTTTCCATGGTTATTGTAATATCCAAGGTTAATATAAATTTAGTTAATTTTATAGTTTAATAAACTATAATACAATTCACATTTTAGTATTTCATGGCACAAAAATTATAATATGATAGGATGAATATCGATTTTCATCTTACTTGGTCAAAATAAGCCTAGAATGAATTTTTAATATTATAAATTATAAATATGATTTTATGAATAGTTTAAAATATAGTATTTTACTATTCATAATTTTATTTATAAAAATATGTTATAATATATATAGTTAAGAATTTATTAACCATAAATTTATTAGAAATAAATATGTGGTCATTTAGAGGTAAAAAGGGATATTTTTCATAAAACTATTTTTTAAGGAATAATATATTTCAATTTTAATTAATTAAAATAGTCTTAAATTATGAATTATTTAAATTAAATTTTATATTAGATACCTAAATATATTGATTTAAATCCATATAATGATGATTACCAGTCATATAGTTAATGTAAGATAACCTTATGCTTGAAAAATGCATTTCTTGAGAAACTATATTTTTGAAATGTTTTAAAGGATTTTTTTTAAATTAAATTTTTTCACTTATGTGAATTGAATTTGATAAAATTGATTCAATATTTAACATTAGGTAATAAGTTCAACCTAATTTTTGGTCATAATGAATAGTAAAAATAGTAAAAATTAATTGTTAATGTTAATGTCAAAACAGGTATACCGGGTAGTTAATCTATAAAGATAAGGGTTAAAATGACCAAAACGCATGATTAAACCCCTTTTTTTTATTTAACACTTAAAATTATTTAATTCTAATATTATACATTTTAGATCCATATTTCCAAGAAAGTGAAATCAAATTATTGTAAAACTTTAAAAAATTACAAATGTTCTGCTCACCTCAATTATAAAAGGGCACCTACTCTCCTCACTTTTTCACATATCTCAAGACATTTAGATAAACAAAAACCATCCAAAATACCTACCCAAAAACATTATACATGTTCTAGATCTGTTTTTATTCCCAAAATACCAACCATATGGTCCTTAATAAGGGATCCAAAGGATGTTTTTCTAAGAAAAGGTAATTGTCTTCATGAAGCTCTTTCCTTTTACTTCTTCATTTACCACCTTCAATTATGTATAAAAAAATCCAATATAATAAAACCATTATATCCCATATACTGAGATGTTATTATTTTTATGTAATAATATTATACATCTCCTTCTCCATCAAATGGGAATCAAAACCATCACTTGTGTGTACGGTGTATTATCACCTCTAAACCGATGAAATGTTTTTCCATCATCAACTCACATACATAGTCATAATGAAAGAAATAATGAATATATATGATATTTATTCTTTAAATTTAATATATAAACTACTTACTTACCCTTTACCCATTAATTAAATGATATGGTCTCTCATTCGTACGCATGGCTTACTGTTTCGATGAAGTGATGTGATTAATTTTCCAAGTTCAAATTTCAATAATGATTCTAAAAACGTATCTAATGAAAAAATATGGTATTTATAACTTTAATATCATGTTTTAGGTGATGTAACAACATCCTATACACAATACCATAACTTCCATGACAAAACAAGCATGAGAAAATGATGCAGTTAACACCCGAAACAATGGTAATAATGAAATATTATTAACAAACAAGACATAAGATGTTAAAAGAGGATAATATACGATATTATAAATATAAATATAGTCTTGGTAATTAATAAAATGTTTAAAAACAGTATACATGATGTTAAATCATGTTCAACTAAAGGGATGCATGAGGTAAGGGATTGCATCTCAATTTACACACCATTTATTCATATTTTTTATGATGCACCTATTCAATTTTATGTGATTTATATACTACCCCTTTGATGTATTTAAAATGAATAACTATTTATTAATTATGATTAATTATTAAATTTAATTTTATTCTTTCAAGGGGTTATAATTAAAAAGTTTTTAAAGAGGCAGGATTTATATTATGATCTCATTTTTTGGGATTACCGTAATTTTTGTTAAAGGAATCAAATAATCAATACTTTATAGCATACATTTATTTTCTTATAATCTTGATATTTAAGAAGTTTAATTATTGTATTCTACATTTTTCTCTCTTTTACACTTGAATTAAGCAAATAAATGTTTGAAATGAAAATCAATTTTATTTCCTTTTTAATCATATATAATTTTATTCCATGTTAATATTTTCAAAATTTGTTTTACAAAATTACTTTTTATTACTCAAATTATTTATTAAATAAATTTTAATTCATCATTGGATTTTTAAAAGGTTTTAAATGGATCTTTTTAATGTTTTCTAAAAGGTTCATTTTTAACTTTTTTCAAAAAGTCAAAAGGAATGTTTTTTTAATCCTATATGGCGGCAATGGACTTTACCACCACCATAAATATTTTACGATATTTAGATTCTTATACACATTTTCAATGGTTTTAAAAATAAAACTCTTAAATTAAATCTAATTTTAATATTTCACTTCCATTCTCTTTATTTATCCATAGGACATGATTTTATTTCAAAACCTATGTTTTCGATGAATTTATGGAAATCTCTTATCTATTATTAATTTTATGGTTGTTAAATTTATCATGAAACATTAACTTTCTTATGATCATTAAATATTACATTTCTCTTAAATATCTATATTCTATGTATCATGGATATGATTATTTCCTAGACCACACACCATTTCTAAATATGGTGTTTTACTTTGAATGTTATTTCATTGATTGGGGAAATAT
This sequence comes from Viscum album, assembly GCA_963277665.1. Taxonomy (NCBI): domain Eukaryota; kingdom Viridiplantae; phylum Streptophyta; class Magnoliopsida; order Santalales; family Viscaceae; genus Viscum; species Viscum album. Next base: position 109,043,985 of record OY728135.1, read on the forward strand.
TAATATTTCATATTCTTTATTCAATATAGATATTAATTAATAAGGAATATTGCTTATGAATTGAATTGATCAATCATTATATGAGTAATTCATTGGAAATGTAGTTATGGGTGGGTCCAGATTTATATATCCCTTTAAAGTAGTGATAGGTCTCATAAGACTAATCAGTTGGCCAAATTAAATGGTTTTTGGTGTATACATACCCATGTATTAAACTTTCTTAACAAAAGGTCTTGGTGGTATAAATATCATGATGTCTGAGATCATGAAATAAAATATTAAGAATTTATTTTATTGAGAATTTAGTTATTATTATCTATGATATTTTTTCGTTGATATTATCAATGGATGTAATTCATGCTCAAGTTATTGATTAAATGGCATGTTTTTTCAGTTATTTTTTCTCATATTGATTATGTATTATCTACTTATGATTGATTTTGATGTTTCTAACCCTTACTGAGCATTTAAGTTCACCCTTATTTTTTTTATGTTTCCCATGATATGAAGAAGAATTCTTTGATTGAGTACAAGGATGTCAAATTTTTTCAATTACTATGATTTGTATTTTATTTCCAATGTAAAATGGGTATCATGTATGTATCTATATCTCCTAGACTAATAACCTAATTGGTCCTTCAGTATTAGAACCCCTGTATCTATGCCAATTTAAATGAGTTGACAATAACTCTGTGTTACTAGAGTATGGTTTTTTATAGTTGGTTTCGGATAAAGTTTAGTAGAAACCTTGGTAAATAAATTTTAAAAAACATAGATTAGAGAACATAACCATATGACTGAATTTAAGGATAAGTCTAAGTATAGGATATCATCCTAATGTTTTTGTAAGTAAGAGATTATTTTGTTTTCCTAGAAATACATTCATCGATAGATACTAAAAATGAACATGGTTTTTCACAGATCCATTTGGGGGTAATAACTCTCATAAGAGATGGTATAGTATATCTTAGTCATCATTCTAGTGTAGGGTGAATGGGCCTTTACTGCACACCTGGTTTGATACTCTTACGGGATATACTTAGGATAATTCACACTTTACTTACAAACCATTATGAATGATTTGAAAATATTTTTATGATTTAAATATATTCCCAAAGAAAGCAAGTTTATAATTCTAAGATTAGTCGTGCATAAATTCTCAAATTATATTAGGTGTTACGCCTGATTTAGAATTATATGTTAAGATTTAAAAATCATAATTTCATAAGCTAGTCTAGTATATACAACTATTTAGAAATGGATCCTAAAAGAAATAATGGTATCAATACTCATGGATAATGTATAAATTTCCCTACTGAGCAAGCCAAAACAACTAGTGTTTGGGCTGAGAAGATCATGGCTATGTTAAGGAATCTGACCCAGGTTATGACTAATAAAATTTTATATATGGAGAAACCTGGTGTTACATAACATGATACACCTATATTGGATCGTTTCATGTAATAAAATACCCATTATTTTAGTGGAACTACTAATCCAGTGGTAGTTGAGTAATAGATTAAGCCATGTAAAGAGATATTTATGGCCTTGGGATGTGATGAAAGGGAAAATTTTATATTGGAATTATATTGTCTCAAGGGAGATGTTTATCAATGTTCATCATTGATCTATAATACTAGGGAGGAAGAATAAATAAAACACATATAATGGAGGTACTTTAAAGAAACAATCTTTGTTAAATATTTCCCTCATGGCTAACAAACTGAAATGAATAGAAAGTTCCTCGTCTTGAAGATAAAGGAAGAAGAAAGTATTGGGGAGTATGAGGATACCTTTATATGACTATCCAGGTATTTTATGGATTACAAACGTAATACTAAATGAAATATTGACCATTTATTTGAAGGAATTAATCCAAGTCACTGATGGTCATTAGTTTCTCAAACGTTTTCATCATATGATGAAATAGTTTTATTCTATCAAAAAAATAAGAAATTTTATAGAAATTATATTTTCATGTGAAATAAAGAGAATAATAGGTTGGTTTAACACCAATAATAAGGGAATGCATCAAATAAGAAGAATAAATTTAAGCAATTGCCAACATGTAAAAATTATGGAAATCAACATCCTAGAAAATGGTTGAAGGGAATGGGAGTATATTATAAGTGCAGTGATAAGGTTAATATGGTTAATAAATGTATGGGAAATAAATAGACCACTTATATCTAGTTCTTAGACTATAATGAAATGGGGTATCATTCAAACAATGTCCCAAATGTTAACGGAATCAACCACATAAGAGGCCAAGGAGAGAAGGCCAAGCTTATGCAATCAATAAAGCTAATATTTAAGTTACCAAATAATTTGTAGAAAGTACATTAATCATAGCCTCAAATTTATATAATGATTTATTTTATTTTATAATTTCAAACTATTTTATATCTTCCATATTTTCCAATAAAATTATATATTTACTTAGCACCTTATGAAGAGAGTTATCATTAAAAACTCCTAGTGCAATTCTCACTAAAACAAAGATGTTTTAGGTAGTTCCCATTATGACATATAATTATGCCCTATTTGTAGAATTTATTATTATACCAACTTTTTACGTTGATATAATACTTGGGATAGACTGGATTTCAAAATATAATGAAAAAATTTATTATAAAGAGTATGAAATTACAATTCATGATGAGAATATATAATTCCATATATTCATTGTGGATACTTCATTATCTAAGTCATGTCTATATCCACTCCTAGTATCTCTTCAGAATGGTATTCTTGGGGAATAAGAGTAGACACAACCTATAGATGGAAAAGGTAATCTTCATATTGAGGATGTACCTATTGTATAGGAATACATTAATGAATTTCCTAAGGAATTACCTAGACATCCACCAAAGCGTGAAGTTTATTTTTCCACTAATGTAATCCATAATATAAGACCTATATCAAAAACACCCTATAGAGTGTCCATTTTGGAATTAGTGGAGTTTAAGAAAGGAGTTGTGTGATAAGAGATTTATACACCTTAGTGGTTCACCTTGGGGAGCTCATATTCTTTTCATTAAGAAGAAATATGTATCCATGATGTTCTGCATTGATTATAGGTAAATCAATGATATTATGATAAAGATCAAGTATTCACTACCTCACATTGATGACTTGTTTGATAAAATTCATAGAGATCAATATTTTTTTAAAATGAAATTCATTATGGGTATCATAAATTGTGAGTAAAGTAGGATGATATTTTGAAAATATAATTTTGAATGTGGTATAGACATTATGAGTTTACAGTAATTCCATTTAGATTGACTAATGCACTATTTTTTATGGACCTAATTAACAGAGTTTTCAATAAATATCTTGATAATTTTTTGTGGTACTCATTGCTGATATCTTGGTGTATTCTCAAAGCTATGAGGACTATGATAATCACTTATGAATCATTCAAGATACTCTTATAGGAATATAGTTATATGGAAAATTTAGAAAGTGTGAATTCTGGTTTTATAAATTTTATTTTATTTTCCATATTGTCTCCAAGGATGGAATATCAATTTATCCTGTTAAGACAAAGGTATTCAAATAATGGTCTATACCAATGAACATAACTGAGGTACATAGTTTCATTGTTTTGGTAGGTTACTATCTGGTATTTGTTCATAATTTAACCTGATTAGCTAAACCATTAACCAATATTACATGTAAAGGGGTTAAGTTGATATGGACAAAGTAATGTGAAGAATTTTTTAATGAATTGAGGATATTGGTCAATGCTCTGATTTTGAATCTACTATAAAGAAATGATGGATTTTTTATATATAGCGATGCATTGAAAAGGGTACTTGGTTGTGTCCTTATATATAATGATAAATTTATTTCCTATGCACCAAGGTGGTTAAATACTCGTGAAAAGAAATATCCAACTCATGATCTTGAGTTAGTAGTCATAATATTTTCTTTGAAGATATAGAGACATTATCACTATGGTGAAATATGTGAGATATACACAGACCATAAGAGCCTAAAATAAATCATTTAATATAAATATCTCAATATGAGGCAAAGGAGATGGCTCAAGTTACTCAAGGGTTATTATTTCTCAATATATTACCACCCATGGAATGGAAATAAGGTAGAAAATGAATTGAGAAGGAAAGATCATGGAGTCTTGACCAAAATAAGGATTAATATGGATCTTTTGTTCATGGATTTAGTAGATATAGATATTTGAATTATTAAGGAAGGGGAAACATAACTCCTTTTTCAAATTATTGTAAAATCATATTTATTGTAAATGATAAAAAAATCTCAATTTAATGGTGATAATTTTCAAAAGAAAATTAATGTCGTTAATGATAGAAAATTGCAAACTTCATTTGTAAAGATGGAGTTATGAAATTTGGAAAAGATACTACCTATTCCAAATAAACCTAAGCTAAAAATAGAATTGTTGGATTATTCACATAGATATAATTTTTCTATACACCCTTTTAGCACCAAGATGGATAGGGATTTGAGAGAAAAAATTTAGTGGGATAAAATGAAGGAGGAAATTGCCGGTTATGTATCAAGATGCATAGTTTTTCAATAGGTGAAGGATAAGAGACAGAATCCTAGTGGATTCATGAAATATCTACTTATTCCTACATGGAAATGGGATGACATTACTATGGACTTCATAATTGGATTACCTAATACTCCAATGAAGAATGATACAATATGGGTTTTTGTTGATTGCCTAAAAAATATGTACATTCCCTTTCTATAAGAGAATATTTACCTCTAGATCTCCCTACACAACTCCATATTAATGATATTTTAAGACATCATGGTGCACCTATTTCAATTGTGTCTAATCATGATCCCTGATTTACATTGAAATTTTAGAAAATTCTTTATTAGAATCTTAATACTGAGCATTATTTGAGCACCACCTACCATCCTCAAAACTGATGGATAGTTTTAAAGGACTATTCAAACATTTAAAGACATGTTGATATCGTGATCACTTGACTTTCAAGGTATGTGGATCCATTATTTACCTTTGGTATATTTTTTCAATAATAATAGTTTCCATTCAAGCATTCAAATTGCTACATATGAAGCATTATATGGACAGAGATGTTTCACTCCAAATTATTATGATGAAGTTGGTGAAAGAAAACTTATAGGCCCTAGAATTGTAGAGAAGACAATGAAAAAGGTAAAGACTATTCAAAATCAAATTAAAATAGTTCAAAGTACACAAAAGGTTTATTCTAATAATTGAAGGAAATATTTGGAATTTCAAGTGGGAGATCACATTTTCTTCAAAGTATCTCAATATAATGGTGTTATAAGGTTTGGTAAGAAAGTTAAAATGAGCCCCTGATACATCAGAAATTTTGAAATTCTAGAACGAAATGGAGATATGGATTACTATTTTTAAATGCCACCAAGTATCACTAAATTACATGACATTTTCCATATATCATTATTATGGAAGTACATTCCATATCTGACGCATGTTCTCACCTCTAAAGAAATAGAATTAGAACTCGGCCTATCTTACAATGAAGAACCCATCCAGATTATTGAAATTAGAGGGAAATTATTGATGAATTGGGAAATTTGACTGGTAAAGGTACTTAGGATAAATCATAATATGGGGTAAGCAATGTGGGAGCCAGAGGATTTTAAAAATAATAACCACCCTTGTTTTTTTAGAAAGTAATATCCAAGAAACTTTTAGGGATGAAATTTTTGTAGGAGGGAAGAATGTAACACCCAATATTCAAATATAGTAACTAAATTTTATATTTTAATAAAGATATAACACAATTCACATTTTAATATTTCATTCCATGTAAATTATAATTTTATAGGATGAATGTTGATTTTGATCTTACTTGGTCAAAATGAACCTATAAATAATTTTTTGAAATTTTCCATTCAAAATAAGATTTTATGAGTAATAAAAAATAAAATATTTTAATATTAATATTTTATTCATAATAATTTTTATAATATTTATAATTGACAATTTATTTACTATCAATTTTATAGAAATAAAGAAAAGATCATTTAGAGGTAAAAAATGATATTTTTCAAAAAATTATTTTTTAAGGCATAATGTCATTCCATTTTAATTAATTAAAATAATATTTAATGAATAATTATTTAAATGAAATTTATAGATTATATAAAAAACTATATGAATTTAAATCCATATAATTATTATTACTAGTCATATAGTTAATGTAAGATCACCATATTCTTAAAAAATGAATTTCTTGAAAAACCATTTTTCAACATGTTTTGCGGGTTTATTTTTAAATTAAATTATACCAATTATGTGAATTGAATTTGATAAAATGGATTAAATATTTGGAATAGGAATAATTAATATTAAATAATAATTTCAACTTAATTTTCATTCATAATGAATAAATAAAAACAATAAAAATTAATTTATGTGGTTAAGGGAAAATGGGTTTACTAGGGGTTAATATATAAATATAAGGGTTAAAATGACCAAAAAACATTATAAAACCCCATTTTTTTATTTTAGTTAGGAATTACCATTATCCGTTTCTAATATGATCCATTTTTCTTCCATATTTCCAAGAAAGTGACAAGAAATTATTGCAAAACTTTTAAAAATTAAAAAAGTTCAACTCACCTCAATTATAAAAGGTTGCATCCAACCCTCACTTATTGAAAACTATAAAGTAATTTAGCCTGAATAAACCTACCAAAATATCTCCCAAACATCCTTATTCATGTTATAGATCTATTATTATTTCCAAAAGACCAACCCTAGGGTCCTTAATAACATAACAAAAGGAGGTTTTTCTAAGCGAAAGTAATTATCTTCACCAAGATCTCTATTTTTACTTCTTAGTTTACTAAATTCAATTATATATTTAAAATTACATTATAATAACACTATTATCTATCATATAATGAGACTTTATTATGTATATGTAATAATATTTATCCATATTCTTCTTTATCAAATGTGAAATAAAACCATTGCTTGTGTGTACAGTGAACTACCTCCTCGTGAACCGATATAATTTGTTTTACATAACTGAATCACATGGATAGTCATAATTATGGAAATAATAAATATATATATATATATAATAATTATGAAATGATATTGATTCTATAAATTTATTAAATCATATAATTCCTTAGCCTTTCACCCATTAAGGAAATGATAACATCGCTTGTGCGTCCGTATGACCAACCGTCTCCACGAAGTGATGTGATTTATTTTCCATGTTCAAATTTAATTAAAGATTATAAAAGGGAATATAATGAATAAATAATATATTTATAAATTTAATATAATTATGGAGGTTTTTTAACTATATCTTATGCCTGATAATTGAAGCTTCTTAGAGAAAACATGCATGAGGAAACAAAGCAGTTAATACCCAAAACAATTGTAATAATGAAATATTATTAATGAAGAGGTGATAAGATGTTATAATAAGATAATATATGATATTATAAATATCATTATAGTTTTGGAATAAATTAGTAACATGTTTAAAACCATTATACTTGAGGCTAAATCATATTCAACTAAAGGGAAGTGTGAGGTAAGGGATTTCATCTCAATTAACACTCCATTGAGACATGTTTGCTATTATGCACCAATTCAATTTTTTGTGGTGTATATACCAACCCTTGGATGTGTTTAAATTGAATAAATATTTATTAATTATTATTAGTTATTCAATTTATTCAATTTATTTCTATTATTTCAAGTGTTTATAATTAAAATGTTACCAAAGATGTAAGGAGTTATATTATGATCTCATTTTTTAAGGATTGACTTTATTTTTCATTAAAGGAGACTAATAATCCATCCTTCATAGAATACATCAATTTTTATTATCCTATATATATTAAAATATTTTAAAAAAATTCTTTAAAATTTTTCTTTCTTTTAAACTTGAATCAAGAAAATAAATGTTTGAAAGAAAAAACAATTTTATTTCTCTTTTAATCAGATATATTTTTCTTCCATGTCCATATTTTTAAAATTGTTTTACAAAAGAAATTTAAATTATTCAAATGATTCATTAATGAAATTTTAAGTTATGATTATCTTTTTTAAAGGTTTTAAAGTAATATTTATAATGTTTTCTGAAAGTGTTGTTTTCAACTTTCATTATAAAGTCAAAAGAATTGTTTTTTAATGTATACGGTGCTAACATATTTTCCCACCATCATAACCATTTTATAATATTTAGCTTCTTCTTTAGGTTTTCAAAGGTTTTATAAATAAAATTATTAAATTAAATCATATTTTAATATTTTCCTTCTATTTTCATTATTTCTCCAAATGAAATGATTTTATTTTAAAACCAATGTTTTTGATGAATCTATAACCATCTCTTATCTCTTATTTATTTTATGTTTGTTAACTTTTTCATGAAACATTCACTTTATTTTCATCATTACACATTAAATTTATCTTAAATATCCATATTATATGTATCATTGATATGATTATTTCCTAAATCGTATACCATTTTTACATACGGTTTTTTACATTAAATGTTATTTGATTGACTAGAAAAAGAGTGATATTCCATATTCTTTATTAAATATGGATATTTTTTTATAATTATTATTGGTTATGAATTGAATTGATCATTAAATATATGATTAATTCATTAGACATGAAATTATGGGTTGGTCCTAGAATTATATGTCCCCTTGATGCATTGACAGGTCACATGAGACAAATCAGTTGACCAAATTAAAATGGTTTTTAATGTATACATACCTATCGATTAAACCGTCATGGTGAAAGATATTTATGGTATAGATATCTTGATGTATGATATCATGATTTCTAGTATTAATCATTTTCTTTAGTGGTAATTTAGTTATTATTAGCCATGATATTTTTCCATTGATATTATCCATGGATTCATTTCGTGCTCATGTTATTGATTAAATGGCATGTGTTTTTAGTTAGTTACCTTTCCATGTTGATTTTGCATTATTTACTCATGATAGTTTCCATTGTACATAACCCTTACTGGGTATTCGATATCACCCTTATTTTGTTTCCTTTCCCCAAGATATGAATAATAATTCTTTGATTGATTTCAAGGATGTCGAATGTTTTTCATTACTATGCTTTATATTTTATTTACAATGTAAAATGGGTATCATGTATGTATCTGGATCTCCAAGTCTACTAAACCGATCAATCCTTCGGGACTAGAACACCTGTATCTATTCCAATATAAATAAGTTGACACAACTCTAGGTTCTGAATTCTGGGTTGTTATAGTTTTTTTCAAAGAAAATGTTTTTCCTAACATTCTATAAATTTTGTGATTTTAAATAAGTTCTTTCAAAATAAAAAGGGTTTTTTACCTAAGAAAAGTTACATTTGTCATGACCCGTCCTCAGGGCCCGTGTCATGACTACCCCAAGCCCGCCTTCAATAGGCCAGGGGCTGGTGACTAGCACCAAAGGCGTAAATCCCGATAAAAGAGAAGGAATTACCTTTATATAAGTAAACAAACACAATAGAGTACGCAAGATGAAGTAAACACTAAGTAAATTGAGTACAAAAGTAAGTGATGGAAAGTAAATGGGCCAGAATACAAATCCAACAGAAAGTACAATACAACAATAAAGAAAGAACAGCTACAGTAAAGTAAACCAGCAACCACTGAGTAGTCCTCCGGATATCCCTCTTGAAGGGTGGGTAAAAATTGCCTCCTCAGCTCCTCGGGTTCGGTCGTCCGCTTCGTGTACGTCCCGCCAAGTGGTCCACCTCCAGGTACCATACCCCTCCACAAGACTCCACCTCGATCAGTGTTGTCTGTTGTCTGCATCTAACACAATGTAGTGCGGGCATAGCTCGTGCAGGGGTGAGTATACGATACTCAGTATGGACCCTGAGACCCCCGAAGGTCTCCCAGAATCCACAAAGGATAAACCACAAAGGAAAGATACAGACACAAAGTATTAACCAACTCTACTTAGGTATATGCCCATACATATACCTAAGTCATCAATTCCAATTCGGCTCCAACTCACGATCCCAAGTACAACCCAGTCCACACAGGAAAGCACAACCCAGTCCACACAAGATAGCAAGTCAATCACATCAATGATAATGACTGAAAGTCAAGACTCAGCCCACACAGGTATACTACTCACGAAGAGGGGTGGAGATGATAGATGTAGCCTCTGAATCATCACCCCTGTCGAACCCACGTAGGATCCAAGTATAGAATTTGTCACTGCCGAACCCACGTAGGATCCTAGTACAGTAACCATCGCTACCGGACCCACGTAGGATCCAAGTACAGTCGTCATCATTGCCGAACCCACGGAGGATCCAAGTACAGTCATCATCGCTGCCGAACCCACGTAGGATCCAAGTACAGTCATCATCGTCGTCGCAGTCGCAGCCAACTCTAGGGTTCCCACACACAGCACGCTCGATTCTGGGAGAGTCCGCTCCACGAGCCAAGGGGGGTTGATACATCAACTATCACAAAGTCTAGAGTTGATGTATCCCAAAGTTCTATCTCGTCAATAGGAACTCAACGTGACAGATGGCGCGTCAATCGGACGTCCGGTCTGAGAGATATAGGCTTTTTCGTCCAAGGGTCCTGGTTAGAAATATGCTCGTTTCTAACCCGTTTGTTATCCAAATTCATCTGAAACTCACTTAGATTATCGCAAAAGGACCGTCTCGTCGAAAGAGTCCTAGTTTCGCGGACGGCGTGTCGATCGGACGCGCAGTCTTTAAGTTAACCCCGTTTAAGTTATTAACAGGCCCGACCCGTTTAGCCTAGTGGGCCGATGGGTCGGGTTGACCCAGTTTGACGGGTCCGACCCAGCAAGGGTTTTGGACCGGTCTGAAGAAAATTCTCCAACTCAGCCCGAAGGGACGCGGCCCGGCCCGAAGTGGCGCGGCCCAGATCGAAGTGGCACGGCCCAGCCCGGCTGAGCGCGGCCCGGCCCGGAGTGGCCCGGCTCGGCCCAGCCCGGAGCGGCCCGGCTGGCTCAGCCGGCTGGCCGAACGGCTTCCAAGGGGGGGTCCGGTTTTCCGCACCGGCGGTGCCAAGCGGCTCCTCCCTTTCCCAAACCGGCCAGCTAGACTGGCCGGTCTTTTGTGCACGCGGCCCGCATGGGTGGACTGTCGGTCTTCCAGTGCGGTGCCCTCCTGGCGTCGTGGTCCAGCTCCACCCAGCCAGCCGACGGGCCGACCGGTCCTCTAGCGCGGCGCTGCAGCTCCTCTTTGCCCGGCCGACCAACGGGTCGGCCGGTTCTTCTACCGAAGCGACCCGTATAGCGGGCTGCGGTTCTTCTCGCACAACCAGCGTGATGGCACCGGTTCCCTTTGCCACGTTCCCGACACGGTGCAATGGCGCCATGCTTCCTTTGCCGCCAATTTCCAATTCTAAAATAATAAACAAGAACAACAGAGGGTTGTCGGTCCGTGTTTGTTCGGCCCGCACCCTCCACGTAAAATGATAGCAATCGGCCATATTTAACAATGATTTCCAACGAGTACGGGGTACGTAAACATACACTTTCAAGAATAAACCCCTACCTCGATAATCGATGTCGTTCGTCGGGTGTCGCGGAAGATGGCGTCGCGGGGCGAGGTTTCGCAAGCGACGTTGAAGTGCACCCGAGGAGGAAGTGGCGTCTCCCCTTTTGTCACGGAGAGAAAAAGAGGATTGCGCATTGTTGTTTTTCATGGAGTCGGTGCTCTACGTCGAAGAGGTGTCGTTCTTCGCGGAGAGGATGACGTTCTTCAACGAAGGAGGAGATTCCTTCTTATTTCACACAAAGTCTCTCTCCAAAATTCTCACACAACAAGCCAACCCCAAAATAAAATAAGGCCACCCCTTATTTTAATTAAACAATCCATGCATTTCAAAATACAAAATTCCAATTCCAATTCACTTAATTAATTAAACCATGAGTTGTTTAATTAATTAAGTGATAGGTTGGCAAGTTTTAATGGAGTGATAGAGGGAGAGGAAGAGTCCTCATTAAAGAAGAGTTAACAAGATTAAAGGGGAAGTTTATGAGAGTTATGGGAATATGAAAGGTTGGGTATAGTGTGGGCCCCACCTCACAAATATCCTTACATGGGTAGTTAGAAGCTTGTGGGTCCCATCCCAACTCCCCCATGTAGGATATAACCACTTTAGATATAAAAATAAAATTGTTCCAAAATTTTATTCACTTCTCATTTAATCCACAAATTTTTAACTGCTCCTCCCATGAAAACGCAACTACGGTAAAGGTCCCCTTAAAAAATTACCAGCGTTGCGAGTTTATCAGTGCCCTCATATTTCAATTCTGATCATTGGTTTAAAAGATAGAAAAACTCGCTCGTTCGTTTACTGAACATGCCCTAGCTAAACTTCGGAAATTGATTCTGGGCACACCGGGCCTCGGAATCAAGTGTCGTCAGAAGAAACAAACTCGTAAAACTCCAAAGTATTTAAGAAAAAAATTTCCTTGAAATTTTCAGGTCTTTACATTACTCCAACCTCAGGGATTTACATCCCTGTAAAGCTACATCATAAACTAGGGAAACAAATGTGGGTACTGTGCATGCATCTGAGCCTCCCGCTCCCATGTGCTCTCCCGGAGGTTCCCGTGCTGCCAAAAAATGCACACCAGAGGAATCGACCGTCCACATAGGACCTGTTTCTGCCGATCCTAGATCTCTACCGGGACCTCCGCAAATGTCACCCCATCATCAATGTCCAGCTCCCCGTGATCAAAGATGTGCGTCGGGTCGTGCACGTATCTCCTCAGTTGAGATACGTGGAAGATGTCGTGCACCCAGTGCAACTGAGGTGGAAGGGCTAGGCGATAATCCACCTTGCCTACCCTGATGAGAACCTGGAATGGTCCAATAAATCATGGAGATAACTTTCCGCCCCGGCCAAATCTCTGTAATCCACATCGAGGTGAGACCCGTAAGAAAACGTGGTCTCCATCCTCGAACTTCAGTGGTCTCCACCTCCTATCAGCATAGGATTTCTGTCTACTTTGTGCAGTCTTCATCCACTCCTAGATGATTTTCACCTTCTCTATCGTAGCCTGAACCATCTCTGGTCCTACGAGTGATGACTCCCCAAGGTCAGTCCAGTACAGAGGTGATCTGCATGTTCAGCCATACAGTGCCTCGTATGGTGCCATCCCGATGGTGGAGTGGTAGCTATTGTTGTACGCAAACTCCACCAAGGGTAGGTGATCCTCCCAGTTGTGACCAAAGTCAATGACAAATGCATGAAGCATGTCCTCGAGTGTCTGAATGGTCCTCTCTGTCTGGACATCCGTCTGAGGATGAAAGGCGGTGCTCAGGCGTAGTTGTATCCCAAAAGCCTCCTCCAACCCCTTCCAAAGCCGGGAAGTAAAACAAGAGTCTCGATCAGAGACGATAGATGATGGTACACCATGAATTCGTACGATCTCCTGAATGTAGAGGCGTCCCAAGCTTTCAACTGAGCCATGCTCTCTAATCGGTAGGAAGTGGGCCGACTTGGTGAGTCGATCGATAATCACCCAGATGGAGTTGTGTCCTCTAGAAGTACAAGGGAGCCCTATAACAAAATCCATAGATATCCTACCCCACTTACGCTTCGGGACCTCTAAAGGTTGTACCAAGTCTGCTGGTAGCTGGTGCTCTGCCTTCACCTGCTGGCAGGTGAGGCATCGTGAAACGAACTCTGTCACAACCTTCTTCATACCCGGCCACCAGTGCTGTCGTCTGATATCATGGTACATCTTCGCTAATCCTAGATGTACCACCAAAGGGTAAGTGTGAAACTCCCTCAGAACTTCCTCCTGTAGTGCAACTAGTACCATGGTACATCCCCTGAAGAGAATGACATGCTCTGCTCCTTCAGAAAATCTATTAGGCGCCTGCCCTGTGGAAATCTGAGCACGTCGCGTCTCATAGTCAACATCCCCACGTTGTGCCTCTCTGACCCATTGAAGTAGTGGAGGAGTGACTGTGAGGGACTGTAGTAAGGTTGCCCCATCTCTATCCACGAAGGATATCTACAAAGCAGCTAACTGCTCGGTCGCCTCTCCAAGTAGCTGAATGCCTGACCTCCTACTGAGATCATCAGCCACAATGTTCCCCTTCCTAGGAGTATACACTATCTCAAAGTCATAGTCCTGGAGGAACTCGAGCCATCGCTGCTGTCTCAGGTTCAGGTCCTTCTGCGAGAATATGTACTTGAGACTTTGGTGGTCAGAGTAGACTGTAAAGCACTCACCCATAAGATAGTGTCACCACATCTTCAAGGCGAAGACCACTACTACTAACTCCAAGTCATGGTTAGCGTAGTTATGCCTGTGCTGCCTCAACTTTCATGAAACATAAGAGATCACTGCCCGCTCCTACATCAGGACACACTCGAGTTTTTTCCCTGATGCATCGTAGTAAACTACGTATCCTACGCCCTCCTCCATTAGCCTCAAGATGGGTGCACTGGTCAATCTCTGCCTCAGCTCTTGGAAGCTCTACTGACATCTATCTGACCATACGAAGGGTTTCCCATTCTTCGTCAAAGCTGAAAGTGGTGCTGCAACTCTGGAGAAGTCTGGCACAAATCTCTGATAGTACCCAGCTAGACCTAGGAAACTCTGCACCTCCGTCACACTCCTGGGTGGCTCCCAAGCAAGTACTACCTCGATCTTCACAGGATCCACTGCAAATCCCGCCTCAGAGATGACATGCCCCAAGAAATGTACCTCTCGAATCCAGAACTGGCACTTCAAGAGCTTACCATAAAGATATTTCTCTCGGAGTGTGTCCAGTACAACCCGCAAGTGGTAGGCATGCTCCTCCTCAATAATTGAGTAAATCAGTATGTCATTGATGAATACTATGACAAATCAATCGAGGTAAGGCTGGAAGATCATGTTCATGAGACTCATGAACACTACTGGAGTGTTGGTTACACCGAAAGGCATAACCAAGAACTCATAGTGGCCACACCAACACCAGAAGGCTGTCTTTTGCACATCCTCGTCTCGAACTCTGAGCTGATGATAGCCTGGCCTGAGGTCTATCTTCGAGGACCAGTGTGCTCCCTTGAGTTGATCAAAGAGGTCGTCAATCATCGGAAGAGGATACTTGTTCTTTATAGTCACCTGATTCAGGTGACGGTAGTCGACACATAGTCGTAATCTCCCATCCGCCTTCTTGGCAAATAAAATCAGAGAACCCCAGGGTGAAACACTAGGTCGGATGAATCCCTTGCCCTGCAAGTCCTCCAGCTGTACCCGCAGCTCACAAAGCTCAGCGGGAGCCATCCGATATGCTGGAGTAGATATCGGGGTTGTCCCAGGGTACAGGTCAATGTAGAAATATACCTCTCTGTTAGGAGGTAGTCCTGGAACATCGTCATGAAAAACATCTGAATACTGATCCACCACAACAGGAAAACTCGGACTCTGCACATCAACTGATCCTAGGATGAGACAAGCCAACTGATGGGTGATCGGCTTCCCTCTCCTCTGCGTAAGTCCATCCTGTGCTGTAAAGGCTCCCTTCTTGCCGGTGAAGGTGAACTTTCTCCCATCTGTGCGAACACACTGCACTTTGCACCTAATACAGTCGATCTGAGCATGGACTATAGATAACCAATCCATGCCCAAGATGACATCATAAGGCCTCGACGCCGCTACAAGAAGATCCCATCCAAATCTCTCACCTCCTAGAGTAAGCTCACACTACCGGCACCAGTGCGTAATCGTCGATTCTACTCCCGTAGGAGTCTCTAGATGTAAGGATCGATCCAACGGCTCCGTCAGAATCTCCGAGCTCCGAACAAGGGCAGCGACAATAAAAGAATGACTTTCTCCTGTGTCTATAAGAACTACAGAAAGGGTGGATTAGACACAGATAGTACCTAGAATCATCTCAGGTGCGTCGTAGTCGTAGGCCTCGACTGCCTAGAGCTAAGCCTGCCCCTGTCTATCAGCTCCCTGTGGTCGGGGTGGTCCTCCTGGTGGTGGTGGTGGTAGAGCCTCAAAGCGTCGTCCACCACCTGCTACTCGGCCAGCTCTTTTGCCTCATCCGCCAGCTCCCTATGGACCTCCACGGTCAAACCTCTTCCTCTGCTTGGGTGGTCTCTCAACCTTCTGCTGCTCCTATGCATGGAGGTTCGGGCAGTCACGAGCCATGTGGCCCTGCCTGCCGCATGCATAGCCATGCCTGCCTCTCATATGACTGGCTCTGTTGCATGTGCCCCGCACCTTCGAACCAGTATCCTGAGGTTTCTAACCTGATGTCCTGGTCCACTTAGACCTCTGCGACATCATTCTACTGCCGTCTGCAGAAGACTCTGCTACGTGTCGCCCTGCGGTAGGCCTCGCTGCTGGCATAGGCTCAGCAAGGAAGCTCTCCACTAGTAGGGCTCTCTCCAGTACTCTTGCCTGTGTCGGAATACTGAGGGAGATCATCGAAGCCCTGATCTCATGCCTCAGTCCCTGATTGAAGGTCCGGGCCCGAAAGAATGGGTCATGTACCATGTCTGTGGAGTAGCGCGAGAGGTCGATAAACCTCACCGAGTACTCGGCTACTGTCATGTTGCCCTGCCGCAGCTGTAGTAACTCCTGGATCCGCACCGCATGGAGGGTGGCTAGAACGAACTCTGAGTGGAAGAGGCTCTCGAAGTCTGTCCAAAGTAGAGATGCCTCTTCGTGCACCTGGAGCATCAGGCTCCACCATCTACCTGTTGCTGCGTGCAGGAGACTTGCAGCAAGGATCACCATAATATCTTATGATGTCCCTACCAATCTGAAGACTCAGACAATAGCCTCCATCCAATCCTTGGCTTCCTGAGGGTCCGTCTCTCCGCGGAACTTGGGCGGCCTCTGTAACTGAAACTCGTGCAGTGCACTCAGGCGGCGTGCACTCTCTGCTGCTGGGGCTGGTGGTATCGGTGGCCCAGTGGGTAGAGGTACCGCTGGTGCCTTCGCTGTAATGGGGCCCTGCACCGAGGCCTTGTCAATCGGTGGTATGTCATCTCACACAAAGCTGGGAACCCTAGCTGGCTTCCATCGTGGGGCCATCCTAAAAAGAAATAGGTGCTCCACGGTTAATATAGTATACCTACTGAGCTGACACAAAGTAATCACTAAGAAAACTTTTGAAACACACATGCAGTCAATGTTTTCATGCACTGAGTCGGAAATCAGAAGTCAGGGTCCTGGTGTATGGATACGTCGGCCGTCGCACCAACACTGGACTCCCTAGACTAATAACCACACTCAATACCCTTAACTCTATTGATTCATAGGAAAAAATTATCAGAGTCCTAAGTTATGCAGTAGAACTGACTCCTCTGATACCAATTTGTCACAACCCGTCCTCGGGGCCCGTGCTGTGACTACCCCAAGCCCGCCTTCCAAAGGCCAGGGGCTGGCGACTAGCACCAAAGGAGTAAATCCCAATAAAATGGAAGGCATTTCCTTTATATAAGTAAAAAAAAACAATAGAGTACCCAAGCTGAAGTAAATACTAAGTAAACTGGGTACAAAAGTAAGTGTTGGAAAGTAAATGGGCCATAATACAAACCCAACTGAAAGTATAGTACAACAGTAAAGAAAGAACAGTTGTAGTAATGTAAACCAGCAACCACTAAGTCGTCCTCTGGATATCCCACCTGAAGGGTGGGTACAAATGGTCTCCTCGGCTCCTCGGGTCTGGCGGTCCGCTCTGTGTACGTCCCGCCAAGTGGTCCACCTCCAGGTACCGTCCCGCTCCACAAGACTCCACCTCAATCAGTGATGTATGTCGTCTGCATCCAACACAACGTAGTGCAGGCATAGCCCATGTAAGGGTGAGTATACGATACTCAGTAGGGACCCCGAGACCCCCGAAGCTCTCCCAGAATACACAAAGGATAAACCTCAAAGGAAATATACAAACACAAAGTATCAACCAAATCTACTTAGGTATATGCCCATACATATACCTAAGTCATCAATTCCAATTTGGATCCAACTCACGAGCCCAAGTACAGCCCAGTCCACACAGGAAAGCACAACCCAGTCCACACAGGATAGCAAGTCAATCACATCGATGATAATGACTAAAAGTCAAGACTCATCTCACATGGGTATACTACTCACAAAGAGGGGTGGAGATGATAGATATAGCCTCTCAATCATCTCCCCTGCCGAACCCACGTAGGATCCCAGTACAGAAGTCGTCACTGTCGAACCCACGTAGGATCCTAGTACAGTAACCATCACTGCCGGACCCACGTAGGATCCAAGTATAGTCGTCATCACTGCCGAACCCATGGAGTATCCAAGTACAGTCGTCATCGCTGTCGAACCCATGTAGGATCCAAGTACAGTCATCATCGTCGTCGCAGTCGCACTCAGCTCTAGGGTTCCCACGCACAGCACGCTCGATTCCGAGAGGGTCCACTCCATGAGCCAAGGGGGGTCGATACATCAATTGTCACTAAGTATAGAGTTGATGTATCCCAAAGTTTCGTCTTGTCAATAGGAACTCAATGCGATAGACGGCGCGTCAATCGGACGTCCGATCTGAGAGATATAGGTTTTTTCGTCCCAAGGGTCCAGTTAGAAATATGCTCGTTTCTAACCTGTCAGTTATCCAAATTCATTCAAAACTCACTTAGATTATCGCAAAATGACCGTCTCATCGAAAGACTCCTAGTGCCGCAGACGGCGCGTCAATCGGACGCACGGTCTTTAAGTTAACCTTGTTTAAGTGATTAACAGGCCCGACCCGTTTAGCCCTGTGGGCCGACGGGTCGGGTTGACCCAATTTGACGGGTCTGACCCAGCAGGGGTGTCGGACTGGTCCAAATAAAATACTCAACTCGGCCCGAAGGGGCACGGCCCGGCCCGAAGTGGCACGGCCCGGCCCGAAGTGGCGCGGCCCGGCCCGGCAGGGCGCGGCCCGGCCCGGCCTGGCGCAGCCCGGCCCAGCCTGGCACGGCCCGGCTGTCTCGGCCGGCTGGCCGAGCGGCTCGGCCGAAGCCGAGTGGGTTTCAGAGGGGAGCCCCCCCCCCCCCCCCCCCGGTTTTTCCGCACTGGCGGCGCCTCCCTTTCCCAAACCGGCTGGCTAGAGTGGCCGGTCTTCTGCGCACGCGGGCCGCCGATCTTCCAGCGCGGCGCCCTCCTGGTGTCGTGGTCCAGCTCCGCCCGGCTGGCCAACGGGCCGACCGGTCCTCTATTGCAACGCCCTCCTAGCGTTGTGGCTCCTCTTCGCTCGGCCGGTCGACGGGCCGGCCGGTTCTTCCACCGAAGTGGCCCGTGTAGCGGGCCGCGGTTCTTCCTGAACAACCGGGGCAACGGTGCCGGTTCCCTTCGCCATGTTTCCGGCATGGCGTAACGGCGCCATGCTTCCTTCGCCACCAATTGCTAATTCTAAAATAATAAACGAGAACAACGGAGGTTTGTCAGGCCGTGTTCGTTTGGCCCGCACCCTCCGCGTAAAACGATAGCAATCGGCTATATTTAACAACGATTTCCAATGAGTATAGGGTATGTAAACATCCACTTTCAAGAATAAACCCCTACCTCGATAATCGATGTCGTTCACCGGGCATCGCAGAAGATGGCATCGCGGGGTGAGGTTTCGCAAGCGACGTTGGAGTGCGCTCGAGGAGGAAGCGGCGTCTCCCCTTTTTTCACGGAGAGAAGAAGAGGATTGCGCGTCGTTGTTCTTCGTGGAGTCAGTGCTCTACGTCGAAGAGGTGTCGTTCTTCGCAGAGAGGATGGCGTTCTTCAACGAAGGAGGAGCTTCCTTCTTCTTTCACACAAAGGCTCTCTCCAAAATCCTCACACAACAAGCCAACCCCAAAATAAAATAAGGCCACCCCTTATTTTAATTAAACAAGCCATGCATTTCAAAATACAAAATTCAAATTCCAATTCACTTAATTAATTAAACCATGAGTTGTTTAATTAATTAAGTGATAGGTTGGCAAGTTTTAATGGAGTGAGAGAGGTAGAGGAAGAATCCTCATTAAATAGGAGTTAACAAGATTAAAGGGGAAGTTTATGAGAGATATGGGAATGTGAAAGGTTGGGGCTCGTGTGGGCCCCACCTCACAAATATCCTTACATGGGTAGTTCGAAGCTTGTGGGTCCCATCCCAACACCCCCATGTAAGATATAACCACTTTAGATATAAAAATAAAATTGTTCCACAATTTTATTCACTTCTCATTTAATCCACAAATTTTTAACTTCTCCTCTCGTGAAAATGCAATTACGGTAAAGGTCTCCTTAAACAATTATCGGCGTTGCGAGTTCATCGGTGCCCTCGAATTTCAATTCCGAGCACCGGTTCAAAAGATAGAAAAACCCACTCGTTCATTTACTGAACGTACCCAAGATAAACTTCAGAAATTGATTACGGGCACACCAGGCCTAGAATCAAGTGTCGTCAGAAGCCACAGACTCGTAAAATTCCAAAGTATTTAAGAAAACAATTTCCTTGAAATTTCCAGGTCTTTACAAAATTGATCTTTTAAAGGTATTTTCTTCTATGAAAGAACCCATTGATGTTACTAGGGATATTATCCAATGATAAAATCATTATTCTTTCTCTGGATGGTTTATGATGTTGAAATATTTATGTTCTCTATTCTTGATTCAATACAAATAATTTTCGACCTATAAGGAATTTTGAGAATAAATTGTATTGATCATTCAAAATATATAGAATGCATGGGATATATAAGTGATATGTAAGGCCTAACTATATATATCCCCTTGATGCATTGATAGGTCTCATGAGACAAAACATAATTCATTCCTTATTAGAAGTATTTTTACTTTAGACCTACCCATTTATTAAGAATGACATCTTGGTTAAGAGTTCATGGCAGTAAGATTCATGATATCTTATTTGAGAGGCCTTGATCATTAATGTCTATAATTTTATATTTCCTTTACTAAGAATTCAGTTTTCCATTATCTATGTGATTTCTATGTTGATATTATCCATGGATTCAAATTGAACTCAAGTTATTGATTGAATTTCATGTGTGTTGATTATCCACTCTGCCATGTTGATTATTCTTTATTTACTCTTGCTATATTCCACTGTATGCAACCCTTAATGAACATATGCGATCACCCTTTATTTTTTTTCCATTCCCCAGGATATGAAGAAGGATATTATTAATGATATCATGGTTTCTATAATGTTTCTTATTCTATTTCATATATTTCAAAATTAATATGGGAATCATGTATGTATCTAGTTTTTCAAAACTGCTAAACTAATTGATCCTATATAGTGAGATCCCTTGTATCATAAACTAACGTAATAAAGTAAACATCGGTTCTGGGTTACTAGAGTTGGGTTCTTATAATAATAATCCACGAAGTATGTTGGCTACTAAGGCTCTGATATGGATTCATTCCATTGGTGCACAGTCCCATTTTGTGATTTCTAACTTCATTTCCAAAATTAAGAAATTGTTGATCAAATATTTTCCATTGCAATTAATTGGTAGGGTGAAATAGGTTTTCATCAGAAATTTTCTCATCTATATGGAATCTCATTCTATTTTCATCATTTTAATTTTACAATAAATTCTTTAAATGAAGAATTATTGGAAGATACCATATTTTCTTATTGGGAGGTTTTATGTCTATCTTTTAGAATGAATCATTGTTGGATATCCCATATACTTTATATTGTTTTTTTCTAACATTTAGGAAATTATAATAGATTTTCATATTCCTTTCTATACAATACAATTTTTTTGGGTCAATCATGTATTTTCTCATACCCCGGTCTAATTGAACGTAATATTTTTTTTCATCATAATTGGAGTCTGAAAAGCCATTTACTTCTAGAAGTAACTCTTTAAAAAGTTCAAGTAATTTAGTAAAACTTTTATTACTCTAGTCATTTCTTTCTTTTAAGTTAACCAATATCAGTGTTGTTGATAACACTACAAATTTTTCATAACCCAAGAATAGTGGTTTTTCAGCATCTCCAAACAATCATTCAATAGTTGTTGTTTTTTTAAATGGTTTTTATGCCCATATCATGAATTAATTAATCAATATTATCCTCTATATCATACTAAACATCTTCATCAATGTTAAATCATGAAAGTTTAATTATTTCACTATATTATATCTAGCATGTATAATTATGATTAAAACCATTGAAAAGAAAATGGTCTTTGCTTTCTTTGGACAATAATTTTCTCATATTCAAACACTTCACACATGGATAGAAAAACATGTATTTGTTTTCAAGATTTAATTTAGAAAATTCTAAGAAATTCTCAACCCCTTTCTCACATTAATTGCTAGTTTTTCATGCATTTATCCAATTATGGTCCATCAATTACCCAAAACCACAATATAATATATGAATATATAAAAATATATAATAATTTATGCATATATATAAATATATAAATTTATAACATATAAACATATAAATATATAAATATATAGAAATGATTAAATATGATATAATATTCATAAAATCAAAATAAACAATTATACAAAATAAAAATTAATACAATAAAAAATGAATAAAATATAATAAATGAATAAAATTTAAAAATCAGAAAAATTAATGAATCTTAAAAATAAAGAATATAAATATTTAACTCACTAAAATTGTAGATTTTGGTAGTATATCGATAATAAATAGAGGCATAACTATAATAAATAAACTTAATATTATAAAAAATTAAGTGTGAGAATTTTCAATAAAAAATAATTAAATACAATAGAGAAATCACAAAAATATAATAAATCTTCTAAACAAAGAAAATGAAAGTTCTAATCACAAATATTTTAGATGGTGGTAGTATATTGGTGATGAAACAATAAAAAAATTAGTAAAACTTCATATTGAATGCATTTAAGTGGGAGTGTGGTTGATAAAAAAGATCTGCAATGAAGATAATGTATCTCATAGGAGAGATGTAGAATGAGTCTGAGGGAAAATAAATGCAAAAAATTGAAGTGGAATCAAAATGAAAAAATTTGAAACTAGTCAGATAAAGCACTATAAAAGGAGGAATCTAGAATAATTAAAAAAGGGATAGAGTTTTTGACTTGTGAAACTTAGGTTTTCAGAATATCAGGAATCAAAATAATAAGGAGAACAGAAATTCAATCCTATTTTAATTTTTTAAAATGTTTTTGACATAAGTTATTATATAACCAATGTTAAAAATACATTTAATATTGATTATCATATAACTAATATTAAAAATTAAAGGTATTAATGTCATATATACTAATAACTAATATAAAAATTACAACCATCAAGGATTTCAGATCCATTATTTTAATAGCTAATGTTTAAACCCCATTAGTCAGACTTTTTCATATTGGTTATCACTATAACCGATTTTAAAACCCTGACTAAAAGAGTATTCATGTTATTTATTTGAATATACAATGTCAAATCATTGACCATTTAGGTTTTTATATCGGTTACTAAAAACTAATATTAAATCCCTAACATGAAATCTATTTTTTCTACTAGTGAAATTTTTTTTGATAAAAATTGATAAGCAAAGAAGGCCATGTACTCAAGATAAAGATACTGATATAAATACACCAAAATTCTCTTTATAAAAACTTCTATTTATAAACATATTGAAACATAATCATCAAAATATTTCAATTTTATAAATATGATAAGACATGAACTCAACATGTACAAAAGCATAAACCAATATTTGGTTGTAATGACCAATGGATTTATGTTTTGGTGAACTATATGAAGGATTCGGTTCCCATAATTTTATTAGATGGGGAATTTAAAATTTTTGTTTTAGATTGAGAATTTGAGTTGGAGGATGGGTATTAAATTATTAAGAGGAGGGTCAAGAGATGGTTTTTTTGGAGGAAAATTCTTGAATACAGTTTCCAAGCATCAAGTAAATGAGATGATATTTTTTTTATTACAACAAAAAGACATTGAACTCCCATTATAATTTTTTAAAAAATACATTTAGGGTTCTTTCTCTTGGGGTTAACAATTATAGGTTGAGGTATCCTTCCTTGGATATCCTCCTCCCTTCATATTCTTTGGAGTTCCATGGTGGTTTGAGAGGAGTTTATTTATAAATTTCATGTTAGTTTCTTCCCACATCCTCCTCATCTCCTCTTTCCCTCCATTTTTATTTGATTTTAGTGGTACCACCCAAATATTTAAGAATGATTCCACCAAAGTATGGTTAAATCATCTCCAAATCATAGGTCTTCTTAGTGTGATGGAGAGAGGATGGCGATAGTATATGAGTACCGCCCATTTATCATTATTTCTATATATGTATTTTTATTAGTGAAATATTCAAGAAATTTAACCTAATTGGTTTTAAATTGGTGATTAAGTGAGTAATTATTCATGGGGATTTTTATCATAGAGGTTTCAGAGGCATAATGTGGGTCTTCCACACACCATTGGCCATGGTTTTGGTATGGTGATGATGTTTGGTGACTTTTTTGTGATTATGATTCATTTTTTTAATTTTAATAATTAATTATAAATGTTTACAATTAATTTATATGGTCTTATGTTATGAGATAGGGGCTCATGAGCATAGAGATAGATGGTCTAAGCTTGGGTAAGTACGGATAATAATGATAACTCCATTGAGTAGGTAAGTGGTCCCTATGATACTTAAACATATGCTTATTTATGTAAGATTGTCCACACCAACATGAGATATTTGGGATTTGGTAATTTGGAAAGTCATAGAGAGTGACCTAGTGGATATTTAGGTGGAATTTAACATTATAGACTCAAAGAGAGAACTATTCCGCACACCATGTGATGTAGAATCTCTCAGAGACTCCTTTTCGAAGGGGTGATAATATGGGTTCAGTACACAAGGGCTAGGATAGGCCTTTGGGATCATAATGAGTTTTAAATATCCTAGGCTAGACTTATTGAAGCTAGTATGGAAATAATGTTGGGATTAGGTCCATGGGTGGTGAATGAGTCAATTATACATCTCATGAATGGTTAGAAGAACCCTCTTGAGGGTGAATAGTGGTCGTGGATCTTACGGTGAGCATGTTAGGTCCTCCAGGGCTTGGTCTGGTGTGGTGTACAGGGTTAATTCAAATGATTTTTTAGTTATCTATCTTTTGAGAGTAATTTTATGGGGACCTAAGTGTGGGATAAGAGAATATACTTTTATGGTCTAGCAATGAGTTTCTAAGGGGCCTCGAGTGTGTTCACCTTGGGATAATCCTTGGCTATCATGACCTATATGGTGATATAGAAAATTTAAAGTGAAGTAGACTGGCCTATTGAGGCTATACTTAAGTAAGTCTTGTGGGTTTTAGAATCACTCATGGGCTGATTGGATATGGGTTGGTATTTATGGTAAAGAACCATGATAGGTCTAGAAACCGAGTGGTTTTCTTAGTTGGGTATGATTTTACACTAATTAGTCTAGATTTTCATGTCTTTTATAATATTTCCTAGTACAAAAGGGCGGTATATGATGATAAATTTTTGATGAGTTACAATGTGGGTAATGGAACTATATAATGGAGACTATCATTCAAACTATGATTCAGGGTTTGGGATACATGGTATTTGCATGTTTATAGCTGAGGACTTGGTTATGGTTCTATGTAGCCATATTGGTTTGGTTCACCCAACTATTTTGATATAGGTATTGAGTCAATGGTTACATGGGGCACAAGGAATCAAGGTGTAGTTGAACAGTGCCCAGGTTCTTATATTCTTGGATTTTTTTCCTTTTCTTATCACCCATATTGAGGATAGCAAATAAATATGCCACTATCAGGAATTTTCATCACCAATGGTCAAACTAATAGAGAACCTAGGTGTTAGGAAAAATCCATCAAGGTAACATTGAAGAATTTTTGGGTTGATTGTGTTTGTTGACAAAGTGTTTTTCCATGATAAGTTGTGGAGTTATAGATATATCGTTGACAAGCTATGTTAAAAAAGATCCAAGATAAAGGAATGGACATTTTGGAGGCGGTACAAAAAGGTCTTATACAAGGTTGTATCATTTATCAGTTTTTTCCAAATTTTTGGGGTCCAAAACTAGAGAATAGGGAAAGGTGTTTTTGGAAAAGGAAGTTGAACGCAAGATTCAAGATGGTTTGGAAAGTTTTTCACAGGACATTTCCTAGGATCATCACATCAAAATATAGAAAGTGAAAGAAGTGCGTGAAATATAAGTTTACCCAAAAGGGACTTATGTGCCCAGTGTGATGTTAAATGTGGTTTTATGCGCTCGTAGAAGATCTTACGCACACATAGGAAGACGTGTCATGATCTTTCACACAGGTTCAGTTGGGTTTATAAATAGATGGCTACCCCCCTCATTTAAGAAGCTCAACCCTTATAGAAATCTGAGGCTTTGAATCATGAAAGAATTGTGTGAAAAGGGAGTTGCACATAAGAAGGTAGTTGCACGCAAGAGATATTCCTTGAAAAAACCTAAATGTTGTGTTCAAGGCATTAAAGTTGTGAGAAGGACACCCCAAAGTTGTGAAAAAGATTGAAATTGCCCAGTAATACTGTGGTAAAGTGGTATTCATCAAATGGATGAAAGTGGAAGTTAATGATATACTAAATGGGCTATAAAAAATATTGATTCAAGAGATAAAAGTGGATTCTTTTGAAAAAGTAGTGAGCACACTTTAGTTAAGAGATCAGTGAGCTTTCAATTTGTGATTGGTTGTAAACTAGGAGGGACAATGAGTCTTATTTGAACTTTGTAAACAACAGTGCGCTTTCAGTGGATTTGTTACATTGTCATATTATCGTTGTATTCTCCTTGGATGTTTCCTAGTGAGGGTGAACCAGTTAAAATTGTTGTGTCTTGTGAATGCTTTAAATTTTGTTCATACAGTACTATGGGAAAGAGAGAGAATAGTGTTTTGTTTAACAACAAAACAAGATCCGAAGGGGAACTTGTTTTAATCTATCATACCCTGATTCACCCCACCTCTTAGGGTATTTAACCTAGATGGGCCTAACAATTGGTATCAGATCCAAAAGTTAATATCTGTGTTTCTCTCTCAATGGACTTCATCAATCAAAAAGGGTTTTTGATCTTCAATGGGAATAATTTTTAGTTATGGAAGAATTATAAGCAACACTACTTATGATCTTTAGGAATGGATGTCTTTACAGTAGCGATGCATGGTATTTTGGCCAGCATTGATAGTGGTGCTTTATCAGAAGCTGAATGAAGAGGATTGGATGTTGAAACCAAAGGAATCAATTCTTTTGGGGGATCCCTATCTAGGGCAATATATATGAAGGCGATGTCATGTAAAACATCACATGCTATGTGGGAAAAGTTTCTAAATATTTATGAGGGTGGATCAAAGGTCAGAGAGGAAAAGATGCAGGTTCTGTGGAACAAGTATGAAGATCTGAGAATGCACTCTAATGAGTTTGTTGATGCATTATTTGATAGGGAGAATGTTGTTGTGGGATACATGCATGGTATTGGAGAAATTATTAAACATGTAAAGATCTTCAAGTGCATCTTGAGAAGACTTCCACCTCGATTTAATCTGAAAGTTTCTGTGTTGGGGGAAAAATATCCAAAGGAGCTGACATTGGATAGCTTTCATAGTACTCTTATCGCATATGAGATGAGAAATGAGGAAATTGAGTCTATGGAAAAAGGGAATTCGAAAGAGGTAGAATTCAAGGCCATGAAGAATCTCACCATTGAAGATTTTCAGGAAGAAGAAGAGATGGATGAGGTGATGTCATTCCTTTCTTGAAATCTACAAAGAGAAAAAGGAAAGTTCAAAGGGAAACTACCATTTACATTCTTTCGATGTGGAAAGGTTTTACATCTTGTAGCAAGGTTCCCTAAGAAGTTCCAAGAAGATGATGAGGATGAAGTTGAAATCCCTATGAAAAATTCTTCAGTCTATGTGAAAGGAAAGAAAATTTTTAATAGAAATTTCTTCAAAAAGTAGAGTCTTCTTTCACAGGAAAATGATACTTCAAAGGAATCTAAGGTTGAAGAGATAGAGAATTGAAAAGATCGTGGAGAAAATGATATGGTGTCAGTTGTAGGTAACTCCCAGAAAAAGGAACAAAGTGGCATTGATGAATAATAAGTCAGAGTAAGAGTTGATATGTAGGTTATATTAGAAGATTCTCTTGAGGAGATAGATGTTTGGAGATCCAAGATGAATAAATCCAACAAAGTGGTTCATGATAAAAATCTCTATAGGCAATGGTAGGAAGAAGAGATGTTTGAGTTGATGGAAGAATTTGAAAATCGTAATTCTTCATTGCCAGTGGACTTAGGAACAGTTGATTAGTACAAGATAAAGGTCTAAGAACAAAAAATGGTGATTTATGGCTTGAATAACATAGCTAAAGAACTAATCAAACACATTGAGGAACTTAAAAAAAAATCATCTACTGGTGATGAAAAGTTAAGGATCAAGAAAAAATATTGACTCCCAATATGACATCAGGAAAGAAGATCATTTATAAGATAGAAAAGATGGAAGTGGAGCATAGATTTCCAGAAAAATAGAAGGAATGGTCAAATATAAATGATAAGGCTAGTATGGGGCTTGATAAAAGACAGAAAGCAGACATGGTTGAAGTAAGACCCCAAGCGCTGACTCCGAGATTGAGTATTGATTTGGGTATGTAGTAGAATCATAATATTTAGAGAACCCAAAGGATAACTAGTGGTGTATAAGTGACACATAAAAATGCACCTCGTATCAGGTGTTATTGCTATGGAAATATGGGGCATTCACATAATGTATGTTCTATATTTAATAAATACTGAAGGGAACAAGAACAGCAGTGGAATCCAAACAGAGCTCAATAATCTAGGATATCATTCAAGAGTCATTATTTCTGGTGTGGAGGATTTGGACACATGGTCAGATTTTGTAAATTAACCATGCAGAGAAATGTGTCAAAGCAGAACCAAGTTGATCACAAGTAGAAACTCAATGAATCATCAAGTGAGATGAAAACACAAAAATGATTTGATACTCTTCAATATAATGTTGGTCCATTGTACTATGATGTAGATCAAGATTATCAACCTATACCTAGTATTAATTAAAAAACATTGATCAAAAAGAAAAGAGTTGATAGGGTGGTGGTTATAGAAATTCCCCTTAAAGCATCATATCGTTCTGGTGTATGGATTCTTGATAGTGGATGCACATCCCATATGATAGGAAATAAGGATCTTGTTATAGGCATAAAATTTGATAAGTAAGGTATTGTAAAATTTGTAAATGATGAAGTCCTGAAGATAATTTGCTTAGGAAAATCCATGTTTGGGGAAAAAGAAATGAGATGTACTGATGTCTTAGTCATTAAAGTTCTCATTCACAACATGCTTAGTGTCATTCAACTATGTGACTCATGGAATTCTATATGTTTTAATAAGAATATGTGTATTTTCAAAGGAAGAGATGGTGCAGTTGATCTATAGAAAAAAAGAACAAAGGGGAATCTCTACCTTGTAAGTGGAGAAGAAGATATGTGTTTGTTATCTAGAGAGGAAGAAAAAAAGTTGTGGCATAAATGTCTTGGCCATCAATGCCAACCATCCTTGGAATATATGGTCAAGTTTCATACAGCTCGAGACCTCCCTAAGATATCATGTGATCATACTTATACATGTGATGCTTTTCAATAGGAGAAGAACATCAGAAATACGTACAAGGAAAAAAGAAAAAATTCAACAAGAGTGCTTGAATTGGTGCATGCAGATGTATGTAGACCTATTTCACCGAGGTTTATTTATAGGAAGAGGTATTAATTTCTTTTCATTGATGATTTTAGAAGGATTTAATGGTTATTTAACATTTCCCACAAGTCTGATGTGGTCAGATGTATAAAATAGTATCGGAGGGAATCTGAAAGGATACTTGGATAGAAAATTCTGAAGTTTCATACTGATAATGGTACAGAATTCACAAACATTGAAGTGGAATATTATCTTGAAAAACATGGGATAAGACATCAAGTTTCATCAGTATGAACTCCTCAATAAAATAGAGTGGTTAAGAGGAGAAATTAGATCATCAAAAACATGGACAGAATGATGCTTATTGAAAAAGACCTACTAGAGAAATTATATAAGGAAGAAATATTGACATTGGTCTAGATTTAAAACAGGGATATATTATGTCCAAATAAAGGAAAGTTTCCATATGATATGTGGTACTGAAAGAATCCAACATTGAAATACTTTAGAATCTTTGGAAGTAAGTGCTTTATTCTCAATAATTAAAAACACAAGAAATTTGAGTCACGTGGAGATGAGGGGATATTCCTTGGATGATGGTATTGGTGTATTTTAATGAAAGTAATCAAAGGATGATGGTATTGGTGTATTTTAATGACATAATCTTTAGTGGATCAGATGAAGCACAGTGCATATATTTTTCTGAATTCATAAAAATTAAGTTCGAAATGTCAATTGTTGGTGAACTGACATTTTTCCTTGGTTTATAGGTGACACAAGGAAAGGGTGGAACATTAATTTATCAATCTAAATATTCCAAGGATGTTTTGAGAAGGTTTGGAATGGATAATTATAAGGATATTATGACTCTGGAGGCTACCCAGATGAAAATGTCATGGGATGATGAAGGCAAGGCAGTTAATATCATAGAATATGGGAAAATCATTGGAAGTTTATTGTACTTGACAGTGACAAGACATTATATTGTTTTTTCTACATGCCAAGAAGTGAGATATCAAAGCAGTACCAAGGAAATCCATTTTCTTGCAGGGAAAATAATACTTCGGTATATCAAGGGAATAGTGGATTTTGGTTTGTTGTATAATGAGAAATCTCAGCAAGAGTTATTGGGATAGACGGATACAGATTGGGCCAGATCAGCTGATGAAAAAAAATCAACATCAGGTGGTGCATTATATCTTGGAAGATTATATATTTCTTGTCTAAGAAAGAACCAATATCGCATTTCATTGAGCACCGTATAAGATTAATATATTGCAGCTACTCAAGCGTGCACACAGTTATTGTGGAAGAAGTAGCAGCTTGATGATATGGGAGTTAAAGTGAAGTCTCTAATAGGAATTCATTGTGATAATTCAAGTGCTATTAATATTAGTAAAAATATAGTCCATCACTCAAGGAAAAAGTACACTTAAATCAAGTATCATTTTATCAAGGAGAAGGTGGAGCAAGGTCTTGTGAAGTTGGAGTATGTGCCTAAAGAACTGCAGGTTGCAGACATTCAGATAAAGGCCATACCCAAAGAAGAATTTGAATGAAATTGACTAGATTTGGGAGTTTAGTCAACTCTCGTACTTAAAAAAGTGTGTATGTGGGACCACCTCTCCTCGAGGTATGGTGTGTTTTCCCTAATGTACTGATATGTGTTCTTTACCCTGTTGCAGAACACAAAGGAGTGACCTTTGGGTTCGTTGACAAAGGGGGAGAAATTGTGGCTATTAAAGGGGGAAAATGTCTTAATCAAGACATGGGGAGAAGCTGATAGGGGGAGAAGTGAGATAGGGTATATTAAATCTGATGATGCTAAAAGTGATCAATCAAAGGTTATATATCATGATAGATGAGGTTTGTGATGAAAGTAGTTGAGTGGTTTCAGAATGAAGTGTTTCATTGCTAAACTTTTCATTCTACTCTTGTTTCTCATAGCAAGCATGGATCATGTGGGAATAGAGTGTGTGTTGAGTAAGTCTTTGATAACTATCTAAATCACAAGAAGTTAATGTTGGTAGAATATAGAAGAGTCTTTAACGAGGTATCAAAATTTGCAGAGTTTCAACAAACCCAAAGGGGGAGATTGTTGGGAAAAAATACCTCAAGGTAACATTGAAGAATTTTTGGGTTGATTGTGTTTGTTGAAAAATATGGTTTACATGATAATTTATGGATTTCCAAAGATATTATTGACAATAAATGTTGAAAAAGGTCCAAGATAAAGGAATGGACATTTTGCAGGTGGTACAAAAAAGTCATATACAAGGTGGAATCATTTCCCAATGTTTGACAAATTTTTGGGGTCCAAAACTAGAGAATGGAGAAAGGTATTTTTGGAAAAGGAAGTCACACGCAAGTTTGACGATTGTTTGGAAAGTTGTGTGCAAGATATGTTCTAGGATCAGCACATCAAAATATGGAAATGGAAAGAAGTGCACAGAAGATTTGTATTTGTGGGAAAGATGAGTTTTCATGAAAGGGACTTGCATTCCCAATGCGATGTTAAATGTGGTTTTATATACTCAAATAATATGTTAAGCGAATAGAGGAAGACGTGTCAGGATCTTGAACGTAGGTTTGGCCGAATCTATAAATAGATATCTACCCCCTCATTTCAGAAGTTCAACCTTTATAGAAATCCAAGGCTCTAAATCATGTAATAATTGTGTGCAAAGGGAGTTGTGCATAAGAAGGGATTTTCACTCAAGAATGGGGTTTTGTATAAGATTTTTTCCATGAAAAATATAAATGTTTCACTCAAGGCATTAAATTTTCATGCAAGACACCCCAAAGTTTCATGAAAGATTGAAATTTCTTAGTAATACTATGGTAAAGTGGTATTCATCAACTTGATGAAAGTGGAAGTTAATGATAAAATAAATGAGGTGTAAAACATATTGATTAAAGAGATAAAAATGGATTCTTCTAAAGAATAACTGATCACACTTCAGTTGAGAGAGTAGTGAGCTTTTAAATTGTGATTGGTTGTAAACTAGTAGGGAAAGTGAGTCTGCTCTGAACATTATAAATATTAGTGCGCTTTTAATGGAATTAGTACATCAGCACATTGTCGTTGTATGATCCTTGGATGTAACCCAGTGAGGTTGAACCAAGTAAAATTATTGTCTCTCATGCATTCTTTTAATTTTTTTCATACATTGTTATGGGAAAGGGAGAGAATAGTGTTTTGTTTAACAATGAAACAAGATCCAAAGGGGCAGTTGTTTTAATCTTTCATGCCTTGATTCACCCCCCCCCCCCCCAAATGGAGCACAAAAAAGGGTTCACCAAGCACCGATGATGATACACTCTTAGAATCACTCATGGAGATAAAGAATGAATATATGGAAGAGAAAGAAGGAGGCTACACCAGTTGTAATAAAGATGGAAGAACATATCAAGAAAGACTCACTAATAGCAAATAAGTTTGAAGTAACTCTAATAGAAATTGAAAAATATAGAAATGAGTCATTCCATAGTGGTTTTAAAAACCATACCCCAAGAAAATAGGTTATGGTTTGTGGAGGATCCATCCTATGGTGGAGGAAACATGAATACAGATGCACTTGTGTTGCATCAAAAGAAAAAACATGCACAAGTGGGATGAGTCACACACTATCAATGAAACCCAATCCAAAGAAGATGGTGAACTCTAAAGAAAATATCTATAATAAAGGTTTTAAAAGTTGTTTCATACAATTAAATTCTACTAAAATGGATTTCTAGGAAGTTGTAAGTAAAGGGTAGGTTCACTAAGACCAATAAAAATACTTAACTTGATGATGTCCATGAGGTACCCCTCTTGTCATGTATTTAAATGTCTTTAACTATTAATGATGTAGTGTAGGATTAAGGTGGAGATATGATCCATGGGGTGAATGTATAGAAATATGACATATGTATGATCTAAAAGAAGATTTTTATATTTTAAAAGAAGATAAATACAACAAGAGGAGTTAGAAGTATTGCAATTTCTAATTGGTATCAGAACAAAAGTAATTGGTAAAATGGTATCAAGGCCCTGATCAAACTCAATAAGTTGTGTCAAGCAACCAAATTATATATCTTAGTTAAATATATAGTTTCATTCTATGATTAATAATCTTAAATTATGAAGAGATTGATCCAAAGTTAAAGTGGTTTCAAATCCTTATCTAAAATATTCAGTGGAATCAATCCAATTTTGGTGATAAATAAATGAAATAAATCTATATTTCAAGTTGTAATAGACTGTCAATAAGGAGAAGATATATTAATGAATGATGCATAAAAGATCATAGATTTCAGGTTTATTTTTTTACTAATAATGTAATATCACTGGATTGTTTTTCAGGATACCAAAAATCTACTAAAAAGGAAGTTCCATAACCAATAAATTATTTCCCCAAATTGAAGATTATCTCAATACTCAATGTAAAGAGCTTAAGGTATTCATGGTAGTTATATATGAGTATTCAAAGTTCTTTTAGCCGCATCTAAAAATGAATTATCCCTATGAAGAAATTAATATTCATGTATATCAAGTGGTATCACTAGTTTATCATAAATAAGTGGAATCAATTGGTTTAGCATGTGGTACAACTAAAAAACTTGGTACTTAATTTTTTTACTTATGATGGTTTAGTGTGTGATTGATATCACAGGATATGACAAATATAATAAAAATATGAAGCTACATATTTTAATAGAGGTGAGTGAGTGACATGGATAGATTTAATGTTATTGACTTAAACTATTGTTTCCTACACTTACTTCAAACTTTGTAGGTTAAGAAAAAAATTCAAATACTAATTCCAAGTAATAAATACTAAAAAACTTTGAGTAGAACATTTATAGAAAGTGGAAATGGTTTATATAGTAGAAAACAAAAATTTGGAATTGTTTTATGTATCAAGTGGAATTAAGGTTGAAAGGAAAAATTTGGAGTATCAATAGTGGTAAAAGAGTCGAAGGTTCCATTAATAAGAGGTTGAGGAAGATCCGAATGACCATAATGTGACAATAGAGACAATATTTAAATATATGAGGCCATTTTATATGTAGTTAAGATAGCTCAAAGTTTTTTAAGGTATATTTTGAAATATTTGATAGAGCCTAGAGTTTATGGATATCAACTAATGGTATCAAGTGGGTTGAGAAGAAAAATATATTTTTAGAAGACATTGAAAGATACCAATATCAAGTGGTATATGAATGTATTACATGAAAAATAAGGAGAAAAATATCACAATATAGATTTCAAAAGTGTAAATGAATCATAATTTCCCTAAAAATACCTTTGTGAGAACATGGAGAATATTTGGAGAAATTCTTGTATAGATGAAGGGGGAGTATAGTTGAGGAATTATTTCATCTGGAATTTTATGAGAAAGGGAGAGTTTATAAAAAGAAAATTTTTTATAGGAAGACCGTTTTCATTTTACTTAAAAGGGGGAAGAAAATGAGAAGAATTTGAGTAATCAAAATTCACTAGTAGTATTGTCAACAAAATCCAAAAGGGAAGAATTTTGTAACAAGAAGGTTTTGTGTTGGATTTCTTGATAATAGTTATTGGATATATTGATAGTGAAATATATGGATTTAGATTTTCTGTAATCTATTGATTCAGAAGTTAGAGGATTATAATATGGAAGCCTTTATATAGTTATAAATTTACTGGATATTTAGAGTATTCTAGAAGTTATTTTGAAAGGTGAAAAATTGGAATCTTTAAAGGTCAGATGTTGTAATCTTGGAAGGTAGTGTCGCAAAAGATATAATCTTGGATGTTAGTGTTCTAGAAGATAGAAATTTTCTATGATTTGGAAAAGTTATAAAAATTCCCTTGATATACAATCTCAAGTACCTGTATATGTAAAGGTACAATTTTTAGATTGATTTAAATATGATAAATATAATAGAAGTTTATTGTATATGTGACATTAAATTTTGTAAGTGGTGTATAAAAATATAAAAGGCATGGACCTTTCCCTATATTCATAATATTTATTTTTTTAAGTGTGTATATTTTTGTATTGATTCATAAGGTTTTATCCTTTTTAATTTTGAGAAAAAGGGTCAACCATATCATGGGATTTAAAGCAATTACATGGAGTGAAAACTTCTAAAATGTGGCTAAGTGTTGAATAATATTTTGATACTTAAAGTTATCTAGAATCATATGTAATGGTCAACCATGAAATCATAAGGATTATTCCTTTTACATATTTAAAGAATTTTTGAATCTTGTTGTAATGTCTCAGTCAATCCATGAGGATGATTAGGAAAATTTCAATGGTCCTAGATTGTTTAAGATTTCAATGCCATGAAATAAGGGAATGCTACAACATGTCGAAAGTAAAGGAGGGTCACACCATAACATGGTGGTCATGTTGTGTGATTGGAATTAGAGGTTGAATGATTAGATGATATATTTTATGAGGAATAGGTAGTCAAGCTGCTATAAGAATTTATATGCCACAATTGGTTCTAGTCCTCATAAGTTTTAAAGGCTCCATTAGTGACATTTAGTCATTAAAAAATAGGAAGATCCATTAATGTTAATCTAAGGGATATTTAGTACTAAATTATGTGTATGTGTGATGATGTAAAGTATCCCACCATAGTAGGTTTATATAAAAAGAAAATTTTGAATAATTACATCGTGATATTCAAAAGAATTAAAAGGAATAAATAGAGTGGATTTTATGGATCTGATTTTGAATTGGGAATCATTCCATGAATATTTTTTTCATGATTATATCAGGATAAGAAATAAGGATACCATGTTATTATGAATGGAGTCATGCCATGAACATGTAGTTTTTATAATTTTTGGTAGATTTGATTGAAGTTTAAAATCAGGTTCTAGCTTGATATTTTAGGGATCAACTCAGTTTTATTGTAACTTAATGAACATACTAAAAACTTGTGGTGCACATAGAATAATATCATAGGATGAAAAAATAAGGATTTATACCAACCCTTGTATCAAGGGGTTGGTTCTATGGAAGATATATATAAATACCGGTAGTAAATTTATAGATAGAGGGATCTTTTCTGAACATATTGAAAATATTTTTTTCATAAGAGGAGGGAGAGTAGAAAATTGGTACTTAAAAGGAGCATCAAATCTACATTTATGATGTAACAAATTCCTCATGTTGTACATGAAAATACCTTTATTACTATAAACCAATAAACTAACCAAGCCTTAACCAAAGTAGTGCATGTAGGAGAATAAGATGGAATCATTATATGATTGATTTTGATTTTTTTAACCTTGTAAGGGAAGTGCGCCTTGGAATAGAGTGATGGTGACCTAAAAACATACATATACTGAAAGTGGGTATAATGGATTTTGGTACATTGGCACATCATCATGTGTATTCTCCTTGGATTATCTCTTAGTGGTGAACCAATAAAAATCCCTATGTTTTGTTTATTTTACTTTTTGTATTCATGTTTATCATTTAGTGTGATTGGAGGCATGAGAGAGAACGAGAGGTTAAGTGTGTTCCTACTAACATATGAATAATATATGTATATTATAAGGGATTAAAAGGGGAGAAAATTTTTAATTAGTTTTCACCATAATTCACCCCCCCCCCCTCAAGGTGCTTCAGGTCAACCTGGTCTGAACATATTTTCTCTATGTACAGGTAGTGTATGATATCCTTAGCGAGTGGGTTACTGTATTTGATTTCATATTGATGAATTATTATAGGATGGGTATTCCTGGGAAATGATTTATAATGATCATTAGTTTTATTAAGGGTTTAGATACCCTTGAGAGTGTATAGAAAGTTATGTGGGATAACTTTGGCTATTGTGGAGTAAAGAACTTATAGTAATTTTGGTAACATGGTTATATTAATAGGATAGGATCATTTGGATTCCAATCCTAGTTATATCTAGGTATGGATTTGTGTTGGATAGTGAAGGGTTATTCTGAATTGTTGGGTCTATAGTGATTAGGGAATGAGAAGAAATTTCAGATCTTTAAAAGTCACATGAGTGGTGTGTTGTCTTATGTTTTGTATTAACATTAGGGAGATGCTTTATGTTCTTTTAAATAAGGAATAATGGTTCTTATATGTTATATTTATTATATTAAAGGGATTCATACATAGTGGTTAGGCATGTGATACTAATAGTGATGAGCTACAACTCATAGAACAAGGGTCGGGATGTGTGATCAGGTAATATGGGAGAGTATGTTTTTTCATGGTTAGGATGTTATTTGGATTTAAAAGAGGTAAGGAGTTTTTGGGAGTATTCTTTAGAGGTTCACTTTTTCCTAGGAGAGGTAAAGTGAGTGTTTATGTGAATTTCCGGGAAAGTCATGTAGGAGTTGGTGCCCTAGAACCATCTTCTTTGTACTTTATGATAAACTTGTATTCATGTATTTGAATATTAATAAACTACTTATCACATCATGATTTTTCTTCTGTGTAACATTTCATGTAATAATTTCCCTAGAGTAGCCGTTGCACTAAAAGGTCATAGTGGATCTCTGTTATGATGAGAACTCGGAAGTGCTATGACACTTTTCTTGAATATATGTTCTATAGCCGAATGATATCATTTGAGGGACACAAATGATACAGGCTATCAGGGGTGGAGACTCATAGGACTTTGAGGCACCTTCTCATGGTGTACTCCCATGGTAATGTCCAGGAGGATATTATGAGAACGGGACCCGATAGTAGTAAATCCACATCTATAAGTGTTATTGGATGTTCTTATCTATGGACGTGTGTATTGGTCCTTAGAAATTAAGACTATTATTAATGAGTATTATGACTCGCACACTTAGATGTATTGACGAAAACCGTGATGACATATGGTCACGACGAGGTAGGATATATTGGGTGTGTCATGAGTAATACCGCATTAATGAATATTGCAAGAAAGGATTTTTCCCTTCTGTTCTTTAACAGAAGTTGATATCTCAGGCCCTTTGATGGAAAAGATATAGCCTAAATAAATCCATGTCTATGGTGATCTATAGGCAAGTAAAATTTCTGGGAAGTCAATGAAAGATACATCAATCACAGGGGTTGATGGCACTAGCATGCAACCTGCTTTATTAGAGATATCATGACAAAGGGATTATATTATATGGTAAGCGTTCGTATGAAATGAAATGTCATTATGGTATTAAATTCTTTCTCTATGGGTTCCTTGACGTGTTGCTAGACGCTAACCTTGGACTTTAGTCATCTCCGCCTAATGCCATTGAGAAAGAGGCCTAGAGGGTCACACACTAAGTGTATCCAGTATCTTGGTTAAATATTTATTTATTTAACAAGTTGAATGAATATTATTCCCGGTTGTGGTTTAATAACTATTCATGTATGCCTGATCACATTTATTCCAACACCAGTTATTCGAGATAATATAATGTGAGTGGAATAAAAGATAAATATTTATTTTCTATTTAGTGAATATAATATTTATATATTTATTGGTGAATAATGCAGTGAAATTTATTTAATAAATAAATAGACGTTATTCAAGGCCCAATAAATATTGTGGAGGATTGGCAGACTGAGTTCAAGGGTCTAGTGAGAAATAATAATATTGGATATTATTTAACTATAATTCGATGGTTCAGCGCATGTTAAGAAATAGTAATAATGAGACTATTTTTATTTAACATGGGGTTCTTATTAGTATTATTAAAATATGTAATGCCACTTGTGCAATTACATTATTTTAACCCTAGTAATATAAATACCCAATTATAACACTTTTCTCATTACTTATCCAAACTTTTGGTTGTTGGAAACGGATTGGAAAAAGCTCTCAAGCCTAAAGGGATATTCCCTATCCAAGAATGCTCTCAAGAACAAGAGAAATCCTCCTCCACCAGATCTAGAAGAATGTTTTGGAAGTGATCTCAAGGCGATCCAAGGCAGACATCACAAGCACAAGGATCTTCTTCTCTAGCACCCGGAGAATCATTCAGCGACGTCTGGAGATATATAGAGCACGTTTGGATCACCGCTAGAGGAATCCTATACTTGGATTCTACGACGCAATGGCAGCGCCCTGCAGATCTATGGCTAGACGCATCAATGAATAAATAATTCCATCAGGTAATTATTGTCTTTAATTAAATTAATTATAATCATTTGATTATCCTCCATCAAATTTTTGGCATGATTTCTGTTTTCCTCTCTCTTTGATTTAATTCTTTCACTCACGGCATTCATCACTGTGTAGAATTTTGATTAATCCTCAAGATCTAGTAAAAAGAAAAGTTGGGCACCACCAATTTCGCGCTTCCTCTATGTTTGGAATCTACAAGTGGTATCAAAGCAGTTACATCATTGATTATAGTTATTTAGTTTCATTGATGATTTTCACATTCATAATTTAGTTTTCAATTCGAGTTTAATCATTCTTTAAATCTGAATTATCGAGATCTGTTTCTTCCTCCAATCATTTCTCATAGATCTAATGAATTCGATTAATTTTATGTTTAAAATAGAAATGAGGAACTAATCTGGAGGTGTCGAGGGTTTTGGCTATACAAAATAGGACTACATGCCGTGTAATCTGAATTACACACTGTGTAGTTATAATTCTTAGATCAAGATTTGGTTTGGAAATCAAATCTATATTTTGTTCGAGTTTCAAGATTTTGTGTTGACCAAAATCTTTGGCGCGTGGTTAAAGGATTACACACTGTGTAGATCAGATCTACACACCATGTAGTCCCTTCTGATCAGGATGAGTTGTGTATTCTATACACGGCTTACCCAACCGGTGACTGTGTAATAAGGAGACCACACGGTGTGTGGCTCATTGGACATGTTGTGTACTCCATGATTTCTGAGGTACAAATCACATGTCGAGTCCCTAGGCGTGTACCTCGTATGGACGGTGAGGTTGGTACATGTCGTGTAGTCGGATCTACACACCGTGTACCTGTACAAGTTACGCAGATTTTAAAATTTATTTATTTTACTATCTAAACCTTGAGACATGTTCTTGCATGTGGTCATAAAGATAGGACACACCATGTGATAAGTTTTAATATACATAAATATTTAAATGTTTAATTGATATCTGCGTGATAAGTATTCACCAGTTTACCTCCAAAGGTACAAGTTATGTACACAGTTAATTTTAAATGAATTTATTTTGTTTAAAATTATAATGGATGAGAATCTCAAGGAAATTAATATAAGTATTAAGATAAAAATAATTGATTAATTAAATATAATAATTAATCTATTTGAGCACAATTTATCTTAAATAAAAATGATTAAGAATTGAATGATAGTTTTATTAAATACGTAAATATGTTGCATGAATGCGGATGATCATGATTTATACCAAGACCTTTGTATGTGATTGGTTTCTTTTAATTTATTATTTAAATTAAAATTGTTGGCTTGCGTGCCTTCTTTCCTCATTAATATGTAGTGTCTACATGCCCATGGTTTCTTTATTGTAAACCCCCTTTTACCCCTCACCTGTGTGTGAGTAAAAGCATATGTATTGAATGGATCTCCCAAGATATTGGAGGCAATTCAAGTATAGAGCCGAGACAAAACCAATCCAAGGAGATACAAAGGTGGACATGTGGAAAGCTGTAAACATGAACCTAATTGGTTCATGGTGTTTCTCCCCTAGGTCAGCGGTTATTTTATCAACCACTAGATAAAATAACCATTAGAACAATCTCATGATCATACCCTGTATTTTAATTATGTCAGTTGTGTGGTTATTTCATTATTTATGTCTTGTCGCAATCACATAATTAATGAATTAACAAGCATGAAAGATAGAACTAAAATAAACCAGATTATGTGTAAACATTATCTAAGACATGGTTAATCACTTAAGTAATACCACATAATATTAACAAGCATGTAATAAAGATAATAATTGGCAATTATGAATAAAGGATAAAATCCCTCAATTAAATATTAAGTCGGTATAACCTTCCATTACTTCGGTTAGAATTGAACCATAGTACAAAGTGCTTGACCAGCCAAATTTGGGGTGCTTTTAATTATCGGGGAATTCTAACATGAGGTTTTGGGTTGACTTGACTTGGTTTACATCAAGGGTTGACTTCCAAAGTAGGACTTGGTGTAACTGAGAGGAAAATTTTGAGGAAATCTAAATTAAAAGATTTCAGGATTGGGGAGTCCACTCAGCAGATCAAGGAACTATGAGTTAATGCAGTTGGCATTTGGAATGCATACCTAAAACCTTTCAATTTTCTTGACCAGCCAAAGTTGGTGTAATGTGAAGGGCAATATGAATCTTTTCCACTTGAATATCCAACCAACAGGATATTCCAAATCCAATGGTGAGGGCTATTGGGTTTTGATAAAATAGTGGGAGACTAATAAATATTAATTTTACTTATTTGTCTTAATTTTATCAGATAAAGTACTAAAACTTTGCTTTACTTATTTTGTAGAAATGGAAATAAAAGATGACATTGAAAATATCATTGTGATTCATACTCGAGAAGGAAAACCTTCTCACCGGCACTAATTTTTAGGAGTGTCAAAGGCACCTACGGGTTATCCTTCTCCATGAAAGGAAACTATATGTGCTAGAAGAACCTTTACCAACTGCGGCTGGAAATGAGGCGAGTGATGAGGAGCTCTATTTGTATGAGAAACATCTAAATGATGCTACAGATGTTTAGTGCTTCATGTTATCGTCCATGTACAATGAGATCTTGAAGTAACATGAGGAAATGGACGCATATAGCATGATGTCTCACCTTCAAGATCTCTATCAAGAGAAGGCAAGACAAGAGAGGTATGAGATCTCCAACGCATTGTTCACCACTAATCTTGGAGAGTCTGTGCCATTTGGGCCTCATGTAGTTAAGCTTATTGGCTACATTGAATGCCTGGACATCTTAGGGATTAAATTCCCAGATAATTTTCATACAGGTCTTATATTGTCATCACTTCCCAAGACCATATCTAGTTTTATTATGAATTATAATATGAGAAATAATGAGAAGAGTATGTCAGAACTTCTGACCTTAATTCGCCAAGTGGATAAGGACATGCGGCATGACAAACCCACAGTTCTTGTGGTGAATAGGAAGAGTA
Organism: Viscum album; assembly: GCA_963277665.1. Taxonomy (NCBI): domain Eukaryota; kingdom Viridiplantae; phylum Streptophyta; class Magnoliopsida; order Santalales; family Viscaceae; genus Viscum; species Viscum album. The sequence goes on from OY728135.1 coordinate 109,086,808, forward strand.
AGGACAAGGCAAAGGGGCCCAATATTTACAAACAGTATAAATCTTCTGAGCACCATCCATCTAAGAAGGGGAAGATCCAGAGACAAGGTAAGGAAAATGAGGCAGTGTGCTTTGCATGTGGCAATCTAGGCCACTAGAAGAGGAACTGCACCCAGAAGCAAGGGGAAGCTAGAGGTGCATTCGTTATTGAGTGCAATATTTCCATTTATACACATTGGGTATTAGATATAGATTGTGGTGCTCACATCTGTATTCAAATGCAGGAACCAAGTAGATTCAGAAAAATTGACAGAGGAGATGTGGATCTTCAAGCTACCAATGGAGTGAGGCTGACTGCTCTAGCCATTGGTGACTACCACCTTTCATTGCCAATGGGAATGATCTTGGTTTTACATAATTATTATTATGTATCTAGTGTTACCAAAAACATAATTTTTGTATCAAGTTTAGATACAGATGGGTTTATTTTCAAGTTCATAAATAAAAGTTGTTTCTTTTATAAGGACAACATATGTTATGGTATTCCACACTTAAATAATGGTCTATATCTATTAAATTATGAAAACTAAGTGTGTCAATAGATAAAAAATCAAGTTCACATGACACATATAACACCCAGATGTGGCATCACCTCCTCAGTTATGTAAACAAGAATCATTTAATAAAGATCTGTCAAGATGTTTATTTAGACTCTTTTGAGCTAAAACCACTTGATAAATGTCATTCTTGTTTAGAAGGGAAAATGACTAAACCTCCATTTGGTGGACAGGGTGAAAGGGCCACAGAGCTTCTAGGATTGGTACACACTGATGTGTGTGGACCATTTCTAGTAGAAGTTAGAGGTGGATATTCTTACTTCATAACTTTTACTGATGACTTGATTAGATATGGATATATCTACTTAATGATCTATAAGTCTGAGTCCTTTAAGAAATTCAAAGAATTCAAGAATAAAGTAGAGAATCATCTTGGTAAGAAGATAAAGAATCTTCAATCGGATTGAGGTAAAGAATATCTTAACCAAGAGTTCATTGAATTTCTACAGGAGTTTGGGATTCTATCTCAACTCACTCCACCTTATACACCATAGTGGAATGGTGTTAGTGAAAGGAGGAACCGTACCTTGTTGGACATGGTAAGGTTAATGATGAGTCATGCAGATCATCTATTATCCTTTTGGGGATATACATTACAAATTGCGGCATACACATTAAACTGAGTACCAACTAAAGCGGGAAATGGAATTCCCTTCAATCTATGGAGTAGAAAGAAACCCATTTTATTGCATACACGTGTATGGGGATGTGAGGCATATGTTAAGGCTTTCTCAGGCAACAAAATAGCACCCTGGGGAACAAAGTGTATCTTTATAAGGTATCCCAAGGAAACAAAGGGATACTACCTATACAACCCTTTGGACAAGAAAGTGATTGTCACCAAACAAGTCATCTTTCTTGAGAGGGAGAACATACTCAAAAAGGATAGTGGGAGCAAGATTGACTTCGATGAAGTTGATGCTCAAGATACACAGAAGTTTGTACAGGAACAAGTTCCACAAGTCCCTATGGAAGAAGAAGTTCCTAACACACAGGTACTACGTAAGAGCGTAAGAGAGGTAAGAGAACAAGAGAAATATGGTTTTCTAGTCACCAAGGACGGTGACTCATTATTGTTGGACAATGATGAAACTCTCTCCTATAAGGAAGCAGTAGAGATCTCAGAAGCTACAAAATGGCTAGAAGCTATGAATTCTGATATGGATTCCATGTATCATAACCAAGTTTGGGTTATAGTAGATGCACCAGTTGATGTAAAGCCTATTGGATGTAAATGGGTACTCAAGAAGACACTGGATATGGAAGGTAAATTAAGTACCTATAAACAAAGGCTAGTGGATAAATATTTTATACAATGTCAAGGAATTGACTACGATGAAACCTTCTCTCCAGTTTCCATGTTTAAATCCATAAGAATCATACTTTTCATAGTAGCTTACCATGGCTATGAGATTTAGCATATGGATGTCAAAACCATTTTCCTTGATGGGAACCTTCAGGAAGATGTCTATATGAAACAACTCGAAGGTTTTGTGACTCCAGGTGATTCCAAAAGGATTTTCAAGTTGCAGAGACCCATTTACGGATTAAAGCAAGCATCCGGGTCATGGAAAATTCAGTTCGATGAAGCCATAAAGGAATTTTGTTTCATTTAGAATGAATGTGATCTGTGTGTTTACAAAAGGTTTGTTGGGAATGTAGTCATTATCCTAGTAGTGTATGTCGATGACATATTACTTATTGGAAACGACATACCATTCTTATAGTTAGTTAAATACTGGGTGAACAATTGTTTCTCCATGAAGTACTTAGGAGAAGCAGCCTACATTCTATGGATCAAGATCATTCATGATATATCCAAGAGGATGGTTGGACTAAGTCAAAGTATATACATTGACTAGATACTAAAGAGATTAAGTATAGAACAATCCAAGAGGGGATTGGTTCTAGTGTAAAATGGCCTACATATTTCTATGAAAATGTGTCCCCAGACACAATAAGAGAAAGATAAAATGAGTAGGATCCCATAGGCTTCTGTGATAGGATCAATCATGTATTCCATGTTATGTATTAGACTTCATATTGCCTATGCACTGAGCATGGTAGGCAGATATCAACAAGATCTAGGAGAACATCATTGGTCTGCTGTTAAGACTATCCTTAAGTATCTGAGAAGAACTACGGATATGTTCCTGGTGTATGGAGGAGACGAGGAGCTTATCATCAGAGGGTATGTTAATGTTGGTTTTCAGACAGATCAGAATGAATAGAAGTCACAATCAGGATATGCTTTCTGTCTCAATAGAGGAGCTATGATCTAGAAGAGTTCAAAGTAGCCAGTTGTCGCTGATTCTATAGTGGAGTCTGAGTATATAGTGGCTTTTGATGTAGCCAAATAAGCCATTTGGATTCATAACTTTGTCCAAGATCTTGATGTGGTGCCTAATAGTAAATACCCTATCACATTGTATTGTGATAATACTACAGTAGTGGCTCTTTCAAAAGAGCCAAGGTCACACCAACAGACAAATCATATACTCTAGAAGCATCACCTATTGAGGGATTTTCATCAGAGGGGTGAAGTTGAAATAAACAGAGTATCCATGGAAGAGAACATGGCATACCCCATGACTAATGGCCTATCTTAGTAGAAGCATGAGTATCATGTGAGACCTAGCAGACTGAAGGGTTTTAGCAGTTTGCTCTAGTGAAAGTGAGAGTCTATTGAAGTTGGTGCCCGAGAACCAGCTTCTTTATACTTTATGATAAACCTGTATTCATGGATTTGAATATTAATAAACTACTTATCACATCATTGTTGTTCTTCTGCATAACATTGCATGTGATAATGTCCTAAGAGTAGTTATCGCACTAAAAGGTCGTAGTGGATCCCTGCTATGATGAGAACCCGGAAGTGCTATGACATTATTCTTGAATATATGTTCTATAGCCAGATGATGTCATTTGAGGGACACAAATTATACAGGCTATCAGGGGTGGAGACTCATAGGACTTTGAGTCACCTTTTCATGGTGTACTCCCTTGGTAATGTCTAGGAGGATATTATGAGAATGGGACCCGACAGTAGGAAATCCACATCTATAAGTGTCATTGGATATTCCTATCTATGAACATGTGCATTGGTCTTTATACTTTAAGATTATTATTAATGAGTATTATGACTCACGCACTTATATGTATTGATGAAAACCATGACGACATATGTTCACAGCAAGGTAGGATATGTTGGGTGTGTCACGGGTAATATTGCATTAATAAATAATGTGAGAATGGATTTCTCCATTCTGTTCATTAATGGAAGTTGATATCTTCGACCCTTTGATGAAAATGATATAGCCTAAATAAATCCAAGGCCATGGTGATCTATAGGCAAGTACAATTTTCAAAAATTCAAAGAAAGAGACATCGAGCACATGGGTTGATGGCACTGGCATGCAACCCGCTTGATTATAGATATTGTGACAAAGGGATTATATTACACGGTAAGCATTTGTATGAGGTGACATGTCATTGTGGCATTAACTTCTTTCTCTATGGGTGCCTTGGCGTGTTTCTAGATACTAACCTTGGAATTTAGGCAGCTCCACCTAATGCCACTGAGAAAGATGCCTATAGGTTCACACACTAAGTGTATCCAGTATCTAAGTTAAATATTTATTTATTTAACAAGCTGAACAAATATTATTCCCAGTTGTGGTTTAATAACTATTCATGTATGTATGATCTCATTTATTCCAACACTAGTTATTCGAGAGAATATATTGTGAGTGTAATAAAAGATAAATATTTATTTTATATTTAGTGAATATAATATTTATATATTTATTGGTGAATAATGCATTTAAATTTCTTTAATAAATAAATATACATTATTCAAGGCCCAATAAATATTGTGGAGGATTGGTGGACTAAGTTTAAGGCTCCGGTGAGAAATAATAATATTGGATATAATTTAATTATAATTCTTTGGTTTATCACATGTCAAAATATAATAATAATGAGACTATTATTATTTGACATGGGGTTTTTATTTGGATTATTAAAATATGTAAGGGAACTTGTGAAATTACATTATTTTAACCCTAGTAATATAAATACCCTATTATAACACTTTTCTCATAACCTATCCAAACTTTTGGTTGTCGACAAAGGATTGGAAAAAGCTCTCAAGCCTAGATAGATATTCCCTCTCCAAGAACGCTCTCAAGAACGAGAATGATCCTCCTCCACCAAATCTAGAAGAACACTTTGGAAGTGATCTCAAGGTGGTTGAAGGTGGAAATCGAAAGCATAAGGATCTTCCCTGATAGCACCCGGAGACTCCTCTGGCAACATCTGAAGATAGGTAGAGCACATGTGGATCATCGCTAGATGAATCCTATACTTAGATTCTATGATGAAATGGCAGTGCACTACAGATCTGTAGCCGGATGCATCAACAAAGAAATAATTCCATCAGGTAATTCTTGTCTTTGATTAAATTAATTACAATCAATATGTGATGATCCTCCATCAAAGTTCTGATGAGATTTTTGTTTGCCTCTCTCTTTGATTTAATTTCATCACTCACAGCGTTCATCACTGTGTATAATTTTGATTAATCATCAAGATCTGGTAAAAAAAAAGTTGGTCACTGCCCATTCCGCGCTTCTCTTGCGTCCAGAACCTACAAGTCCATGGTGTATGGTGAGAAGGCTTGTTGGTTATAGGAAATGCATATTATTAGTTTGTGGTGTTTCAATAGACCATGTGTTAGGACTACCAAGAATTGGATGGGTTCTAAGAGAACAAAATAAGAATAGTGATATTGGAATATTGGTTAAGTAACCTTTAGTCCCCCACTTATAACAGTTGATTCATGGAACTCCAATGGGTTTTTATAATAATCCATATTTCTAATACATTTTATTTAAATATTTTTAATTTAAATATCTATATAATATAATCTTAGAAAATCGATAGGCCTAGTGTCTTTGGGAAATTAGATACATAAACCATTAAAATAAAACATCATTATTTAAAACTCTATAATGTTCTCCAAGATTCCATCAAACTCTTAATACTGCATTGTATAACCTGGGGATATACATAAGAAAAGAGTGAGCTATAAATCCTAGTAAGGGGATAATCTAAGAATAGCATAATGATAAGTAATACATGTGATTCAATAGGTATACCATGTTAACATAAAGAGTTATGAATCATACATACTCACATAGAAGAATGTCTTTAGAAAATGGAATCATAAAATCATGGTATCATAGGAATGTGTAAAAAATATAGTTTGTTTAGGCTAACTACCCATGAACCATACATGGTATCTCATGAGATGAAAATATTACACAAAGCATTGGAGTTCTATTAGGATTCACCCTTTATATGTCTAACTTTACATGTGCCACATCACTCATATAACATAATAGCATATTTCATTATTTAAATCCCAAGAGTAAGGAATGTGGGTTTTGTTATGAAAGTGGATTCCCTAGACCCAACTTGAATAGAACTTTTCAATTACCATATGTAACGACCCAAATTGTTATAAATAAAAGTTCCTCTTTTGATCCAATTAAATGCCTTATTATGGTTATAGAAAACACATGCATTTATTTTGTCATATATCAAATTGGATTTAAATTAATGTTAAGTATCATTTCTATTGATAATATATTCATTGAACGGTGATCACATGACTAGTATAAATATAGGGTTTTAACAAGTCCTTTTGACATAGACAAAGGAAGTGATGGCCTCAAACAGTATGATTGTACCCTATGAAGCCCATTTATCGGAGCTTCCGATAGAGATACCATCTCTAAGATTTGACCTAGACCAATCCTAATCTAAGATCCAACAACTTAAGTATGATCAAAACTGTTTATAGGAGAAGTTCAAGCTCATCGAGATCACGGCCCAAACCATGTTCATCGGACGGCCCCAAGAAATCCCCACCATTGGACACCTTACTCTAAGGAAATATGCTGGTGTAATAAAGGGATATGTATCAAGACCCTAGAAATATGAATATGTACATTATTTTGTATATAATAGTGAACATATTTTCATTCTATTATTTTTACTTTGTAAATGATTTTTAATATACAAATGGTATATTAGGTTAATATTTAAATTAAATTAAGAAACCTATTTTGATGATTTAATGGATTTTTGAAATAAATAATATTTTAATAAAATATTATTATTAAATTAATTTTATTAAATATAATTGATCACATAATCTTTATAAAGTCAAATGTAAATTTTATTAGGGTTTGAAAACTATTATTATCAAAAAACCGTCATTTTCAATAAATGTCAATTATTATTTTAAAAGTTTAAATTCACATATTTAAAAAATTATTTAGATAAAATTAATATTATTTTTAGAATCAGAACATCTAAATTATCCAATGGTGAATTTTTCATAATTTTCCGAGATAGTCGAATTTTTGGGTAAAAATTAAATACTGTATAAATATATAGTGTGTTTTATGACATCATAATGGACCAATAGTGATGTAATTAATACTATAAAAGGTGTATTAGAAAAAAATATATGTTTTCCCTTTAAAATAATTTAATTTTATGTTTCTTCGATTTATTTTATAAATCCTTAATAAATCCTCCAAGACGTATAATATATTTTAAGAATTTAAAATCATTTCCTTAAGAGTGTGACTCACCTCCACATAATCAAGGACAATATTTTAATAATTTCTTCCCTTGGAATTATATAATAATATAATCCACTCCTTTTTTCTGAAAACCATGGGCAAAAACTATGGAATGGTTTGTGGTTTTGAGTATTTCATTATGTAGTGTCCAAAACCTAAATAATAAATAAATCTCCCTCCTTTTCTATATAAACCCACACAAGTTCTCATTTATCTTCACTTAAGATTATTTAAGTTCGTCTAAACTCTTCCCTCATCTATCTATAGTCCTTAAAAGTTGCTTCCAATCTCCCAAGAATCTTCTCCCAAGCCTTTGGGATCACACATCCAAGTAAGGGATCTTCCACTCTCCTCTTTTATTCAAGCAGTCTTTTTTGTTATGATTCTTATGTTCCATTTGATTATGTTGGGATATGTTCTTCTATTTTCCCCTTAATTTAAATTTAACATATAAATGTTTAGATCCCTCTTCCACTCTCATTAAGCCTCTCGTGATCCTTAATGTACACCTGTTACCATGTCGAAATTCTATAAAGGATTCTCACCTTCATCTATTTCTTTAAATTAAAGATCCTTATTTGAATACTGCCTTTATAATTCCAATTTTTTATGATGTCATTCATTTATTATGACTATATTACTATCCAATTGTTATAATTTTAATGGGATACCATTTTATCTCTCTCATTTTGACCTCTTACTAAGTCGTTACTATGCCGAAATTCAGTAAGGGATTTCTCTCTTCTCATTTCCATTCAAGCACTTCTTTTACATTATGCTTCTTAAATTCCATTTTAAAATGTTGGGATATAATGTTACATGATTCCCTTACTGTCCATTTCATGTATAAATAATTAGAGTCCCTTTTTCTCTAATAAACCCACTTTTATGAATCTCCATATGATGTCATTGTGCTGCCAAAATTACACCCTGATTTTCCATGCCAAATCATTGTGTAGTGAATACCATAACCATTTCTCTATCAAGGGTATTCACCTTTATTCAAATATATTTGTTAATAGTGGGTCTATATTTATGTATTCCAAATTTCCTTTATCGTGGAATAAATTATGATTATTATTGAATCCATGTTGTACGATCTATATGTCATACTTAAGCATGACAATGAAATGAATGTGATGGGTGCACCCAGAATTATATAGCACTCTAATTCATTGGGTAATGTTTAGTATCATGATATGTCATGTGCTATGAGAGTTTACTCATGCTAATTCATGTTCAATGAGTTTTTAATCATTCTAATTCATGTGCAATGAGGGTTTAATAATGCTAATTCATGTGCAATGAGGGTTTACTCATGCTAAATCATGTGCAATGGGTTTTTACTCATGCTAATATCATGTTGTATGTTGTTGACACGTTTTCCCATGTTAATTATATATCATGCCTTATTTTTCATGTTCCTTTATGCCCCATTTATATGCCTTTTCTAACATGTATTTTTATCCTCATTTTATGCCATGTTTATTCCCTTACTGGGATTTATACCCCTTTATTATGTTTTCTCCATGATATCCCATGTAGTTTTAAGTACATTGGATAATTATGATCAAGTCGTGGAAGTTTTCAATAATGTTGTTGTATCCCATGTTATAATTTATTATGTAATGTACCTAATTCCCAAAGACACTAGACCTCTCATTCTTCTAGGTTGTACTAAGTGTACTTTTATGTAATAAATCATGTATTAATGTGAAATAAAGAGTAGGGTTGTTATAGTTTGTATCAGAGGATAGGTTTAGTTATTTTTGGGATTAGGATTAGAAAACCCTAGTGAAAACCTATAGGTAAAAGACTAAGTGTAATAAATCATCCCTAAATTTTGGGTATGTATGGATTGAGGGGTTTATCGAGGAAATACAGCCCTGCCTGGACTAGAGCAGCTTAGAAGTCATGTTCAAAGTGAAAATTTTTGGAGGCATCCGTAGTGGGAATCGGCTATGGGAGAAGAAGAATCCTGCATGGGTTTTGGAGATGATTATGGCTATTATGATGTGTAATGTTGTGATGTTTTGTGTCGTTTAAGGTCTGTCTTTCTTATTTGCAGTTGTGGTTGTAAGTTGGGGTACAGGTCCCCTTTAAACCGGCTTTTAAAAATGGGAAAAAATGATTTGCATGCATGTCTGGATATGAACAAGTAGAGGTGGATCTGACACAGATGTATCTATGGGTAAAATCCAAAAACACCTCTTTGAGATAGACTCAAACGGGAACTGGTGCATGACAATGGGCCTTAAAACACTCTTGGTTTGATACTCCCAGTGGATATGATTTGGTAACTTCATAAGCTCATTATGAACAATTATTAAGGGAACAAAAAAATGCCCATAGGAATATATGTTAGGAAATAGATCATGGATGACATATATTGAAGCTTAGTAACTCATAAGTTAAGGAGATAAATGTATTTTATAAGTTATACCTTTATTATCATCGGATTCCCTTTTATGTGTTTAACTATTTAATATACTCATCCCTAATTTTCCTTTTATTCTATCCAATGGATGGTAATAAGAGGAATCGTGTTAACAACAGATGCGACGATCAGTGTGATGATTTCACTAACGAGATACCCAATCCAATGGGAGTGGGAATCGCAAACTTTTTCACAATACTCTCTCAGTTAACTAAAGTTATAAATAGAAACCTGGATCAAGAGGAATGTCCAACCCCCCCCCCCCAAGAGAGATCAGCCCGTAGTTAAGAGCTTCGTGTGACAAAGGCCTCCTTCTTTCAATGGATCATTTGATCCCTTAATCACGGAGCAATGGATCAATTACATTGAAAAGGTCTTCTCCATAATTTAATGTTATGAACAAGAGAAGGTTCTTTTGGTTGTTTATCATATGTATGGAAAAGATGACCAGTGGTGGACATTGATCAAGAATATAAAGCCTGAGGGAGAGATCAAAGCAATGGGGTGGATGGAATTCAAGAAAATGATTTTCGATAAATATTTTCCCCGCACCCTCCATCTTAAGATGGAAAGATATTTCCTTACACTCAATAAAAAGGATGATAAATATGTTGGGTTGTATGACCAAAACTTCACAAGACTTTCATGATACACCTCTAGTTTTGTCGTTACCTCTGAATTCAAGGTTGACCGCCTCTTTGGTGGGCTAAAGCCTAGCCTATGAAAAGCCTTAGAAATCCGTGACTTTGATAGCTATGAGGAAATTGTCCAATGTGCCCTCAAAGTTTATATGGAGATCATCGAATCTTAGGGGTATCATAGGAATAATAAGAGGAAAGTGAAGTTTAATTCTATCATCCCTATAGAGAGATCTAACGATACCAGGAAATTTCAGCACCCCACTTGTCAAAGGTGTGTAAAGAAGCCCCCCAAAAATTTCCTAAGGGGATCAAGGAGATTTTATAAGTGTGGAAGAGAAGGGCATCTGGCCAATAATTTCCAATAGGAGAAACTCACTATTGCAATGGAGTAAAGGAACTCCCCATTTGACCCTCAACGTGTTGTTCACTACTTCAATTGCAAGGAACCAGGGAACTTTTCAAATCAGTGCACCAAGATAAGGGTTTCTGGAGGCAACTAACAACCTCCAAGGTAGCAAGGGGGAGCTTTTTCCATCACTACCACCAAAGTTAATCCCAACAACAAAGTGGTGATGGGTACGCTATCTATTCATTCAAGAATAGTGAAAATAATTTTTTATTCTGGATCTATGCATTCTTTTATATCCCAAATATTAGTAGAATAATCCAAACACCACCACAAAGAATGGAAGTAGAGATATCGGTGAAAACCGAAAATGGGGAAATTATTTCATCCCATGTATATAACTCCTCCCCTATCACAATTTGTGGATTGAACTTCCCAGTGAACCTTGTCATTCTTCCCTTGGTGGGATTTGATGCAATTATGGGCGTGGATTGTCTTTCCCTATATAGAGCCAACATAAATTCTTGTGATAGGGAAATCGCTCTCCATTTGGAAAATTGACCCCTGATTCTCTACAAGTGCAAGGAGGAGGATGAATCTTCTTTGGCACCATCATATCAAGAATGGATATTATTGCCCTATGAGCAAGCATATCTATCTCAAATGATCGATTCCAAGGAAAGAACCACCCTTGAGGACATGCCTATTGTAAGGGAATTTGATGATGTGTTCCCCGAGGAATTTCCTGGACTTCCTCATAGAAGAGATGTTGAATTCTCAATCAAACTTATACATGGGTCATTGTCAATATCCAAGAATCCATATAGGATGGTTGTTGTGGATCTTTAGGATCTGAAGAAACAACTACAGGAAAATTTGGATAAAGGATTCATATGCCCAAGTGCTTCACCATGGGGTGCACCAGTCCTCTTTGTCAAGAAGAAGGATGGGTCAATGTGCCTTTGTATTGATTATCATGAGCTCAAAAAGATCTCGATAAAGAATAAGTATCCCTTTCCATGAATTGATGACTTGTTTTATCAGCTATGTGGATCACAATACTTCTCCAAGTTGGATCTGCAATCGGGATATTACAAAGTAAGGGTGAAGGGGGATATCCCTAAGACACCATTTCGTACAAGGTATAGGCACTATGAGTTCATAGTAATGCCTTTTAGACTTGTTAATTCTATATAAATATTCATGGACTTGATGAATAGGGTATTTAGAGATTACCTTGACAAATTTGTGGTAGCCTTTATAGATGATATTCTAATATACTCCAAAATCAAGGAGGAGCATCTGAGTACCATTCTAAAGACCTTACAAAAGGATAATATTTTTGCGAAGTATATAAAGTATGAGTTTTAGTTGAAGGAAGTCTCTTTATTGAGACATATCATCACAAGTAATGGGATATCTATGGATCCTTATAAGAAAAAATCAATTGATTAATGGCCAAGTCCAACATCCGTGATAGATATTTGTAGTTTCATGGGGTTAGCTGGATATTATCGTCGATTTATGAGAAATTTCACACAATTTTTAAACCCTCTTACCAAGATAACTCAGAAGGGAGTCAAGTTTTCTTGGAATTATGAATGTGAAAAAGGCTTCATGGAGTTGAAAAAAAGTCTTATCACTTCCCCTGTGCTCACACTACCCATAGGTGGGGAACTCTTCGTAATTTTTAGTGATGCTTCAAAAAAGGGATTGGGATGTGTGTTGATGTAAAATGACAAAGTCATTTCCTATGCCTCAAGAAAATTGAATGTTCATGAGCAAAAATATCCCACGCATGATCTAAATTTGGCAGAAGTGATCTTCGCTTTGAAAATTTGGCAGCATTATCTCTTTAGGGAGAAGTGTGAAATATATACAGATCACAAAATCCTTAATTATATATTCACACAGAAGGAGTTGAATATGCACCAACGAAGATGGTTAGAGATGATCAAAGACGATGACTGGTAAATTCACTACCATCATGGTAAATCAAAAAAAGTGGTGGATGCTCTAAGTATAAAGGATCCAGCAATCCTATCATCAATAAGAATTGAGAAGGATCTGATCTTCTTAGATTTAAAGAGGATGTACATGGGAATCATAAAGAAAGGAACATCATAAATCCTTTCCCAAATGATTTCTCAACCATCTCTTCTGGAGATTTTAAAAGATGATCAAAAAGATGATGTAGGAATTCAGAAGAAACTGGAAACTATAAGAAAATAAAATTCCTCAGAGTTCAATGTTAATGAAGAAGGTGTTATAAGATTTGGGTCAAGACTATGTGTACCATCAAATCTTGAGTTAAAGAGGGAGATGATGGATGATGCACATATCTCAACCTTCTTTATCCATCCTAGAAGCGCAAATATGTATCATGATCTTTGAGAGCACTTTTGGTGGGACAATATTAAGAAGGAGATCGCAAAATATACATCAAGATGCCTTGTATGTCAGCAAGTGAAGTCGTAAAGGAAAAAATCTAAGGGGATGATGCAACTATTACCCATACCTACATGGAAATGGGAAAACATCATCATGGACTTTGTCACGAGGCATCCTAAGACATATAGATAAAATAATGTTAACTGGGTTATGGTGGATCGTCTTACAAAGACTGCACACTTCATTGTGATATGAGTGGAATTCTCATTGGATCTACTTGCATAGATATACATCAAAGAAGTGTTCTGGATACATGGAGTACCACTATCTATTGTATTTGATCAAGATCCAAGATTCACCTCTAAGTTTTGGAAGAGTCTCTAGCATGCTCTGAATACTGAGTTGAACTTCAGCACGTCCTATAACCCTCAAACTGATGGCCAATCTGAGTGGACTATCCAGACACTTGAAGACATGTTGAGAGCATGCTCAATGGACTTCAAAGGTGGATTGGATCAATATCTTCCTTTGGTAGAGTTCTCTTACAACAACAGTTTCCACTCAAGCATCCAAACACTACTAGAAAAGGGGGCATTGAAGCCCCCCAGAATCGGGCGACTGCCATTGGCGGTTGCTATAGATATCTAATAGCGACCGCCAATGGCGGTCGCTAGCCTTGATAAAAAAACCCGAGCCTTTTTGTGCCCCCCCCCCCCCGCGCCCCCCTCTCGATCGAACCCTGCCCCCCCCCCCCCCGTCACCCCCCCCCCCCGACGCCCCCCCCCCCCCCCCCCGCCTCCCGGCCTCCCCCGCCGCCCGGCCTCCCCCGCCCCCTCCCCCCCCCCCCCGTCGCCCCCCCCCCCCCCCCCCGACGCCCCCCCCCCCCCGCCTCCCGGCCTCCCCCGCTCCCCCCCCCCCCCCGCCTCCCGGCCTCCCTCGCCGCATGCCCTCCGCCCTCCGACCTCCGCCATCTGCCCTCCGCCCCCTCAGCCCTCCCCCCCACCCCAGACAGCCCCCCCTCCCGCACCCCAGACCGCTCCCCGCACCCCGGACGCCCCCCCCCCCCCCCCCCCCGCACCTCAAACAGCCCCCCCCCCCCCCCGACCCCGGACAGCCCCCCCCCCCCCCTCGCTGCCCGTCCCCCATCCCCTCACCGCCTCCTCTCCTCCAGCTCCCCGCCGCCGCCGCCGCCCGTCCCCTCCCTTGCTGCACCGCCTTCGGCTCCCCTCCCTTTCAGGTTTGTAGCTCAATCAGGTAACATGGGCTTTTAGTTACATTATTATTTTATCAATGGTTCATAAACAAATGATTAATATTTATTTAAATATAGTTGATTTGAAAAATGTAAATGTAATAAGTATTGTGTAAATGTTTGTTATACAGATATAATTATGGATAAGAGTTGGATTGATCTTCCAAATCGAACGTCTAGAGAATATTTCAATGGCATTATGCAGTTTATTGACTTCACGAGAGGATTTGAAAGTGACTATATTAGTTGTCCATGTAGAAAATGTGCTAACAGATATCAATTCACACGAGATACTGTGAGGGAGAACCTTTTCTTTAATGGATTTCTGGAAAATTATAAGAGTTGGACTCGTCATGGAGAAGAATATGTTCGTTGTCAAAATACAGATGCAGCTCAGATGGATGTTGATGCAAGGATAACTGATCCAATGCATGAAATACTTACTGAAATGGTACGTGGGTTTGATCCTGAAGGCATTGACATCTAGAATCTTGAGACCGGTGAGATAAATCTTTGCTCTGGTGCAGATCGTGATTCGAGGAGGTTTTATGAAGCACTTGATGATTCGAAAACAGAATTATATCCTGGATGTACTTATTACAATAAACTGTCGTTTATCGTGGAGTTGTTGCATTTGAAGACTTTGAATAATTGGTCAGACACATCATTCTACATGCTTTTGGTTTTATTGAAAAAAGTTTTTCCTGTCAACGCTAAGATTCCTGAGTCGTATTACTATACTCGTAAGTTGACAGAGAACTTAGGTTTTACATATGAGACCATAGATGCATGTGCAAACAACTGTATGTTGTTTAGAAAAGAAACTGCCCATTTGGATATTTGTACGGTTTGTGGTGCTTCCAGGTGGAAAGAGAACAGGGGAAATAATACTCATCAAAGTCAGATTGCGATACAGGGGAAACCGATTGCCGTAAATCAAATGCGTTACTTTCCCCTTAAACCGAGGTTGAAAAGATTTTTTATGTCATCTAAAGCTTCTAATTTAATGAGATGGCATGCAGAAAGAGTTCATGAAAGTGATATGTTAACCCACCCGGCAGACTCTCATGCATGGAAGGATTTTGATAAGAGACATCCCGACTTTGCTAAAGATGTTCGTAATGTCCGATTGGGATTGGCAGCAGATGGTTTCAATCCATTCAAGTCTATCGTTGGTGCAACTCATAGCACATGGCCCGTGGTGTTGGTTCTATATAATCTTCTTCCGTGGATTTGTATGAAGCAACAATTTATATTACTTTCCACTCTTATTGATGGACCTAAAAGTTCGGGGGATAAGATTTATGTTTACCTTCAGCCATTGATTGATGAGTTGAATGAATTTTGGGGCGATGGTGTGATGACTTATGACTGCGAAACGAATGAAATGTTCAAACTGCATGCTGCTTTATTGTGGACAATCAATGACTTCCCAGCTTATGCAAATTTATCAGGCTGGAGTACAAAAGGGGAATTTGTTTGCCCTTGTTGCAATAAAAGTAAAAAATCTGTATGGCTTAAACATTCCAAAAAATGGGCATACATGGGTCACAGGCGTTTTCTCCCTCCTCAGCACAGATTCAGAAAGGACAGAGTGGCATTTGATGGTTCTAGAGAGTTCATCCCAGCACCAAAGATAATGACAGGAGTGGAAATTTTATCGCAGATTGAGGAAGAAAACATCCGCACGGTATATGAAATTCAGGATTCGGTGGCTCCTCTAGTATGTAATATTCGTGTTGCGGGTAGGCAGCGCAGTCACAATTGGAAAAAGAAAAGTATTTTTTATAGTCTTCCGTATTGGAAAACTAACATGTTGAGGCATAATTTGGATGTCATGCACATTGAAAAAAATGTTTGTGATAACATATTGTGGACCATTTTAGGTGTCAGTGGAAAATCAAAGGACCATGTTAATGCACGCCGTGATTTGGAAGAAATGGGTTTAAGGAAACAGTTTCATTTACAGTTAGCTGAGGGAAACAAGGCATATATGCCTACTGCACAGTATACGATGACTACAGAGGAGAAACAGACATTTCTTTCCATTTTGAAGATGTTCAAGGTGCCTGATGGTTATTCTTCTAATATTTCAAAGTGTGTGAATCTGACGAGCAAGACATTGCAAGGGTTGAAAAGTCATGACAATCACATATTACTTCAGCAGTTGATTCCAATCGTAATTTGTGATTGTTTATCCCCCAATGTTGTTCAGCCCTTGATTGAGATGAGTAATTTTTTTAGACAGCTTTGTTTAATAAATCAACGAATGAGTGATTTAAAAAGTTTTCAGGACCGAATTGTACTTACGCTTTGTCACTTTGAGAAACTTTTCCCCCCCTCATTTTTAGATGTTATGGTCCACTTGACAGTGCACCTAACTGATGAAGTAATGGCTGCTGGTCCAATGAAATTCAGGTGGATGTATCCTATTGAACGGTATTTGAGTACATTGAAAAGATTTGTATGCAACAGAGCTCGTCCAGAGGCATCAATAGCCAATGGTTATTTGATGGATGAGTGTACTACCTTTTGTGCAGAATATCTTACGGATGTTGAAACAAAATTAGATAAGCCCTCTCGGATTCATGATGGTCCAGTTGGAGAAGGAACCACATTTGATATGGACAACATCGAGTGTATACAAGCACATCGATATATCTTGTTCAATACTCCATCAGTTGCACCATTAATGCAGTAAGTATCTTATCAATGTGTTTGTATAACTTTTGCATGTTTTTTTTGCATAAGATGATCTTTTAAACATCGCGTTATCATTTGCAGGAAACACATTAATGAGATAAAAGAAGAGATGCATCGTGCGACTGAGTTGCAAATTCAACAATCTCATTATGCGTCATTTCATGATTGGTTCAAGGATTATGTATGTATAAATTGATTTTCATTATGAGTGAAGTATTATACTAATTCTTTCTGCATATATCAGTATTGATTTTTATAAATTATGTAGGTTCGTAAGCTGAGGGAGTTAGGGGACCCCACGCTACCTGAAGTATTTATCCAACTGGCTGAGGGTCCATCTATAACGGCTCGTCATTATAAATCTATTGATGCTAATGGTTTTCGATTTCACATTAAAGATGTTGACGACAAATGAGCAACACAAAACAGTGGCATCGGTTGTCCCTTTGTCGATTCTGGTTATTACTATGGTCAATTGATAGACATCATTGAAGTTGTATACACACACGGTTTGAAGTACATATTGTTAAAGTGTAATTGGGTTGATCCAGTGCGTGGATGTAAAGTCGATCAATATCAGTTTTCATTGGTGAATTTTAACTATATGTTATACAGAAATAATGAACGAGTTGAGAATGAACCTTTCATTTTGACATCACAAGCGGAACAAGTATTCTTCGTTACTTTGCCTTCGGATCCAAGTTGGCAAGTTGTTGTCAAAATGTCTCGGCGAGGAGTGTTTTTATTTGAAGAAGATGAACCCGAGACTGTTCTGTTTGTTTACCAACAACTTGATCAACATACCGTAGTTCAACGTGAAGAAGATATTTATTGGGTCAGAGCGGCTGTTGAAGGAGAAACGGTCGATTTGCATGCTTAATGAAAGGTATAATTGTTTTCCCACTATTCAGTAGAATGTCCTAGGATATCATAAATTATCTAATCATTTTATAAATCTTTATAAGTTTTAATCCTCACTTTTGTAAGTTAATTCAATCATAAATATTTAGGTTGTTTTTACTCTTGATTTATTGATGTTATGGTCAGTGTATCATCCCTTTGAGGTATTCTTCATCTGATTCATGTGCTGATTGAATTTTTATTAGTTCTATCTGAAATTTGGCTATGCATTGACTGGTTTTGTACATAATTTGTATATCTGTTTTGTTAACTTTCTGGTTTTATAAAATTCATTCACAACTAATTATTCAATCCATTTTTTGTTTGATTAACAGTTGTACAAGTTTGATTTTTTAAGAACAATAAAATTTGTCTTTTAAACACTTTGGACTCATTACTGATGTTTTCTATGACTGCAGACATGTCAGGGGAAGAGGCAGAAGATCCACATCATCCATCTGAGGCATCTACGTCTCAGGGTCAAGGTATGTTTGAATGTCATTGTCTATATTTTTTATGTAATTGACATACATATATATATATATAACATTTGTCAATTTATATATAAAATTGTTTTCAACAGGATCAGACTCGGCTGCTTCTTCCTCTCGCAGGAGAGGCCCTGGTCATGGCATATTATCATGGAATTCCGACACAACGATAGATGTTTCATTTGATGAGGTTTTTCATCCTGTGGGACCGAATGCCCCGGCATTTATTCGTCAGCTGGGTCATATCATACGTGACCCACATCGATTTCCATTGACCACGTGTGACTGGGCTTCTATCCCTCAGGACACATTAGATCGTCTATGGAGGGAGGTTCAGGTAAGAAACTCATTTTACTTTATTTTCTATGTATAAAGAATACTAATATGTTTGATTATTTTCTTTATAGCAAAATTTGAAAGTATGCCCTGAAGAGTTTCAGCCCGTGTGTATGAGAAAATGCCGTAAGATGTGGAAAGATTATAAAGGCAAAGTGAAGAGGGACCACTGGGTACCAAATGTGGGTGCCCTAGACATTTTGGAAAAAGTCCCGAGAGGTGTCCTCTCAGCTCAGTGGCGTGACTTGGTTTCATATTGGTCTACTGAGGGTGTTGTGGTTTGTATATTAATTATTTTGGTGTATATATATTTTCAATAATATGTTATTTGTTTGAAATTTGAATGAATTAAATGTAGGAGGTGTCAACACGCCATTCTGAGAATCGAGCGTTGCAGGGACCACCTCACAGGCTCGGGACTCGTCACGTGTCTCAGATCCGACATGAGGTATATATTATTTATTTTTTAATTTATTAATTAATATGGTTTTGTGTTTATATTCTTTTAATATACAGTTGCGAGAGCAAGGTGCAGCAACTGATAAAATGTCGGTGTGGATGAGGACTCGTGATCGCAATGATCCAGAGGTTGCAGCATTGATAGTAAGTGTCTATACTTACCAATAATTACATAAATCTATATATTAACATATATATATTTATATATATTTAAATATTTCACAGGCTCAATTTGAAGCTGAGTTAGAACATCTGTCAGAGGACCAGCGACAGCTTCCCATGCGACGGGATGAGATCTTTCATCGCATTATCGGTCGGGACGGGCATGGCTATAGTTTGACCTATGGAGCAGGGATTCCTCGTTCTGTAGTGTCATGCGCTGCGGTTATCAGTCCTGTTGCTACTCATATGACACAGCAGATGTCAGATTTTGAGGCACGGCTGCGCGCTTCCGAGGAGGCAAATGCACAATTGACAGCTGAGGTTAGAGCACTGCGGGAATATGTACGTCGAGCTGATGGTGCAGGGGATCATACGACGCAGGTATATACTGTATTTATTTATTTAATTTAAATTATTTTTGTTATTAAAATATTTATAATGTTTATTTGTTGTAGGCCCCTGGCCCACCAGAAGGAGGTACGTAGCAGTGATGACAACGTGTGACGCATCATATATTCACGAGATATGTTTTTTGTTTTTACTGGTGGGGTTGACATTGATGTACTGTATTTATTCATTTAATTTAAATTAGAAGGTTGTGTACTTATAATTTCTTTCTTTTCTTGTTTATTATATGATAGCTAATATTATCTAAGGCGTGCATTTAAAAACTCTAACCCCCTGCACCCCTGTACAGCCCCCCCGACACCCCCGTACAGCCCCCCGCACCCCTGGACAGCCCCCCCGGCACCCCCGTACAGCCCCCCGCACCCCCGGACAGCCCCCCCGGCACCCCCACACAGCCCCCCGCACCCCCAGACAGCCCCCCTGGCACCCCCGTACAGCCCCCCGCACCCCCATACAGCCCCCCCGCACCCCCGTACAGCCCCCTGCACCCCCGTACAGCCCCCCCGCACCCCCGTACAGCCCCCCTCACCCCCGGACAGCCCCCCCCCCCCCCCGCACCCCCGTACAGCCCCCCCGCACTCCCGTACAGCCCCCTCGCACCCCCGTACAGCCCCCCGCACCCCCGGACAGCCACCCCGCACCCCCGTACAGCCCCCCGCACCCCCGTACAGCCCCCCCCGCACCCCCGTACAACCCCCCCGGCACCCCCGTACAGCCCCCCACACCCCCGGACAGCCCCCCTGGCACCCCCGTACAGCCCCCTGCTCCCCCGGACAGCCCCCCCCCCCCCCCCCCCCCCCGCACCCCCGTACAGCCCCCCGCACCCCCGAACAGCCCCCATGCACCCCCGTACAGCCCCCCTCGCACCCCCGTACAGTCCCCCGCACCCCCGGACAGCCCCCCCCCCCCCCCCCCCGCACCCCCGGACAGCCCCCCCCCCCCCCCCCCCGCACCCCCGTACAGCCCCCCGCACCCCCGTATAGCCCCCTGCACCCCCGTACAGCCCCCCCGGCACCCCCGTACAGCCCCCCGCACCCCCGGACAGCCCCCCCGCACCCCCGTACAGCCCCCCGCACACCCGTACACCCCCCCCCCCCCCCGCGCACCCCCGTACAGCCCCTCGCACCCCCGTACAGCCCCCCCCCCCCCCCGGCACCCCCGTACAGCCCCCCGCACCTCCGGACAGCC
Source organism: Viscum album (assembly GCA_963277665.1). NCBI lineage: Eukaryota > Viridiplantae > Streptophyta > Magnoliopsida > Santalales > Viscaceae > Viscum > Viscum album. The sequence continues at coordinate 109,107,774 of OY728135.1, forward strand.
CCCCCACACCCCCGTACAGCACCCTGCACCCCCGGACAGCCCCCCCGCACCCCCGTACAGCCCCCCGCACCCCCGTACAGCCCCCCCGGCACCCCCGTACAGCCCCCCGCACCCCCGGACAGCCCCCCCGCACCCCCGTACAGCTTCCCGCACCCCCGGATAGCCACCCGCACCCCCGTACAACCCCCCCCCCCCCGCGCACCCCCGTACAGCCCCCTGCACCCCCATACAGCCCCCCCCCCCCCCCCCCGCACCCCCGTACAGCCCCCCCGCACCCCCGTACAGCCCCCAGCACCCCCGTACAGCCCCCCGCGCCCCCGGACAGCCCCCCCGCACCCCCGTACACCCCCCCCCCCCCCGCACCCCCGAACAGCTCCCCACACCCCCGCACCACCTGAACGACCTCTGAATGCCACGAAACCGTACGACAACAGCCAGTGCGTGAATTGTGAAATGGTCGGTCAGACGGCACGTCATTCGGAGGTGGCGTTTGACCGCGGCGGCCGGAAATGCGTTTCCGGCGCCATAAAACACCAAAACGGCGTGCGGCGGTCCAATTCGGAGCAAACGTGCTCCGAACGACCTGAAACCGCACGATAATGATAGAAATATTATTCCTGAGATGCAGGAGGAGGCGGCACGTCCATCGGACGTGCGGTGCGCGCGGCACGACCGAATGTGTCGTTTTCAGCAGCGCGGCGCGCGCTGAAATTGCACGTCGGGGGGTCAAAACCACCCGAACAACCTCCGAATGCCACGAAACCATACGAAAACAGCCGGTGCATGAATTTTGAAATGGTCGGCCAGACGGCACGTCAGTCGGAGGTGCCGTTTGACCGCGGCGGCCGAAACGCGTTTCCGGCGCCATAAAACACCAAAACGGCATGCGGCGGTCGAATTCGGAGCAAATGTGCTCCGAACGACCTGAAACCGCACGAGAACGATAGGAATATTATTCCTGAGATGCAGGAGGAGGCGGCACATCCATCGGACGTGCGGTGCGCACGGCACGACCGAATGCGTCGTTTTCAGCAGCTCGGCGCGCGCTGAAATGGCGCGTTGTGGGGTCAAAACCACCTGAACGACCTCTGAATGCCACAAAACCGCACGACAATATCCGTTGCATGAATTGTGAAATGGAAGGGTAGACGGCACATTAATCGGAGGTGTCGTTTGACCGCGGCGGCCGGAAATGCGTTTCCAGAGCCATAAAACACCAAAACGGCGTGCGGCGGTTGAATTCGGAGCAAACGTGCTCCGAACGACCTGAAACCACACAAGAACTATAGTAATATTATTCCTAAGTTTCAGGAGGAGGTGGCACATCCATCGGACGTGCGGTGCACGTGGCACGACCGAATGCGTCGTTTTCAGCAGCTCAGCGCGCGCTGAAATGGCGCGTTGGGGGGTCAAAACCACCCGAACGACCTCTGAATGCCACAAAACCGCACGACAACATCCGTTGCGTGAATTTTGAAATGGTAGGGTAGACGGAATGTCAATCGGAGGTGTCGTTTGACCGCGGTGGCTGGAAACGCGTTTCCGGAGTCATAAAACACCAAAACGGCGTGCGGCGGACGAATTCGGAGAAAATGTGCTCCGAACGACCTGAAACCGCACGAGAATGATAGAATATTATTCCTGAGATGAAAAAGGAGTTGGCACGTTCATCGGACGTGTGGTGCGCGCGGCACGACCGAATGCGTCGTTTTCAGCAGCTCGGCGCGCGCTGAAATGGCGCGTTGGGGGGTCAAAACCACCCGAACGACATCCGAATGCCACGAAACCACACGAAAACATCCGTTGCGTGAATTTTGAAATGGTCGGAGAGACGGCACGTCAATCGGAGGTGTCGTTTGACCGCGGCGGCCAGAAACGCGTTTCCGGAGCCATAAAACACCAAAACGGCGTGCGGCGGTCGAATTCGAAGCAAACGTGCTCCGAAAAACCTGAAATGATAGCATTTCTTAAATCGAGGGTTTTAAATTATTATAGCACAATGATTCGATATTATACATATATTTAATATTATATATATTAAAACATTTAAAATATATTATATATATATATATATTTAAAATATTGTATTTAATAGTATATATGTGAATATTTTTTTTAATATATATATATATGATTTATTTATTTATTTATTTCAGTGGACATTTTTTTTTTTAAAAAAAAATCACTATAGCGACCGCCAAAAGCGGTCGCTATAGGCTGCCCGGCAGGAGGCATGCAGCGACCGCTTGGCGGTCGCTGGAGACCGAAATCCGGGCCTCCTATAGCGACCGCCATTGGCGGTCGCTATAGGCCTCTAGCGATGAGGCTAAAGCGACCGCCAATGGCGGTCGCTGGGCGGCCGCTAGAGCCCTATAGCAACCGCCAATGGCGGGCGCTAAAGGTGGTTTTTTTGGTAGTGAAATGGATTCCTATGAAGCCCTTTATGGGAAGAGGTGCAAAACACCTGCATGTTGGGATGTAGTTGGGGAATGAAAAATTATAGGTCCTGAAATGGTTGAAGAAATGGTGGAGAAAGTCAAGACCATCCAGTAGCACATAAAATCTTCTCATAGTCGACAAAAGATCTATGATGATAATCGTCGATGAGACATAGAGTTTAATGTTGGAGACATTGTATTCCTCTGTATATCTCCATGTAAGAGAGTGATGAGATTTGGGAAGAATGGAAATCTTAGTGCAAGGTACATCGGCCCTTTTGAGATCTTTGATCACATCGGAGCAGTGGCCTATCGACTAGCACTCCCACCAAACCTATCTCAAGTACATGATATATTCCTTGTATCACTCCTAAGGAAGTACATACCTGACCCATCACATGTACTCAATCCAGATGTGGAACCGCTAGAGAATGATCATTCCTATGATGAGAAGCCGGTAAAGATCTTAGATCATAGAGAAAATTTTCTACAAAATAAGATAATGCACCTCATTAATGTGTTGTGGAAAAACCACAAGTTTGAAGAAGCAACGTGGGAACTAGAGGAGGTGATGAAATAGATTTACCCTCATTTTTTTTAGTGTGGGGAAAGGAAATTTTGATGGAAAAATTTCCTATGGGGGGAAGGTTGTAACGACCCAAAATTTTATAAATAAAAGTTCCTCTTTTGATCCAATTAAATTCCTTATTATGGTTATAGAAAACACATTCATTTATTTTGTCATATATAAAATTGGATTTAAATGACCATTAAGTATCATTACCCATGATAATATAGCCATTGAATAGTGATCACATTATTAGTATAAATATAGGGTTTAAAAAAGTCATTTTGACATAGAAAAATGAAGTGATAGCCACAACCAGTAGGATCGTACCCTATGAAGCCCATTTATCAGAGATTCCAAGGGATATAGCATCACTAGGATTTTACCTATACCAATCCCAAGTTGAGATCCAAAACTTAAGCATGAGAAAAACCGTTTATGGGAGAAGTTCAAGCTCATTGAGATCACGACACAAACCATGTTCACTGAATGGCCCCATGAAAGCCCCACCATTGAACACCTTACTCTTAGGTAATATGATTGTGTAATAAAGGTATATGTTTCAAGACCCTAGAAATATGAATATTTAAATTATTTTTTATATAATAGTGAACATATTTTCATTTATTATTTTTACTTTGAAAATGATTTTTAAAGCACAAATGGTATTTTTGGTTAATATTCAAATTCAATTAAGAAACATATTTTTATGAATTAATGGATTTATGAAATAAATAATATTTTAATAAAATATTATTATTATATTACTTTTATTAAATATCATTGATCATGTAATCTTTATAAAGTCAAATGTAAATTTTATTAGGGTTTGAAAACTGTTATTATCAAAAACCCGTCATTTTCAATAAATACCGGTTATTATTTTAAAAGTGAAAATTCACATATTTAGAAAATTATTTAGATAAAATTAATATTATTTTTGGAATTAGAATATATAAATTATCCAATTGTTAATTTTTCATAATTTTTTGAGATAGTCAAATTTTCTAGTAAAAATTAAATACCATATAAATATACAGTGTGTTTTATGACATCATAATGGCCCAATACTGATGTAATAAATACTATAAAGGGTATATTCAGCCAAAAATATGTTTTCCCTTTAAAATAATTTAATTTTATGTTTATTTGGTTTATTTTATAAAGCCTTAATGAATCCTCCAAGACTTATAATATATTTTAAGAAATTAAAATCATTTCCTTAAGAGTGTGACTCATCTCCACATAAGCAAGGTAAATATTTTAAAAACTTCTGCCCTTGGAATTATAAAATAATGTAATCCACTCCCCCTTTCTAGAAACCATAGTAAAAAACCATGGGATGGTTTTTGGTTTTGAGTTTTTTATTATGTAGTGTCCAACACCTAAATAATAAAGAAATCCCCCTCTTTTATTATATAAACCCACCCAAGCTCTCATTTCTCTTCACTCAAGCTCATTAAAGTTAGTCCAAACTCTTCCCTTCTCTCTCTAGAGTCCTTTAAAGGTTTCCCCAAGCTCCCAAGAAGCCTCTCCCAAGCCTTTGGGATCACACATCCAAGTAAGGAATCTTCCACTCTCCTCTTTTATTCAAGCACTCTTTTTTTGTAATGATTCTTATTTTCCATTTTATTATGTTGGGATATGTTATTCCATTTTACCATTACTTTAAATTTCATATATAAATGTTTAGATCCCCCTTCCACTCTCATTAATCCTCTCATGATCTTTAATGTACACCTGTTACCATGCCGAAATTCTCTAAGGGATTCTCACCTTCCTCTCTTCCTTTCAATTCAAGATCCTTCTTTGAATATTGTCTTTATAATTCTAATTTATTATGATTTAATTCATTTATTATGACTCCATTACTATCCAATTGTTATAATTTTAATGATAGACCATTTTATCTCTCACATTTTGACCTCTTACTATGTCGTTACTATGCTGAAAATCCGTAAGGGATTTCTCTCTTCTCATTTCCATTCAAGCACTTATTTTACATTATGCTTCTTAAATTCCATTTTCAAATGTTGGGATATGATGTTACATGATTACCTTACTGTGAATTTCATGTATAAATATGTGAGTCCCTTTTTCTCTCATCAAACCACTTTTATGAATCTCTATATGACGTTGTTGTGCTACCAAAATTACACCTCGATTTTCCATGCCAAATCATTTTGTAGTGAATATCATACACATTTCTATATAAATGGTATTCACCTTTATTCACATATAATTTTTTATCATGGGTCTATATGTATGTATTACACATTTCCTTTATCATGGAATAAATTATGATGATTATTAAATCCATGTTGTATGATCTATGTGGCACACTTAAGCATGACAATGAAATGAATGTGACAGGTGCGCCTAGAAATATATAGCACTCCAATGCATTCGGTAATGTTTAGTATCATGATATTTCATGTGAAATGAGGGTTTACTCATGCTAATTCATGTGAAATGAGGGTTTACTCATGCTAATTCATGTTCAATGAGGGTTTACTCATGCTAATTCATGTGCAATGAGGGTTTACTCATGCTAAATCATGTGCAATGGATTTTTAATCATGATAATATCATGTTGTATGTTGCTACCACATTCTCCCATGTTAATGCTATATCATGCCTTATTTTTCATGTTCCTTTATGCCTCATTTATATTCCTTTTCTAACATGTATTTTTATCCTCATGTTATGCCATGTATGTTCCCATACTGGGCTTTATAGCTCACCCCTTTCTTATGTTTTCCCTAGGATATACTATGTAGTTTTAAGTATGTTGGATTATTATGATCAAGTATTGGAATTTTTCAATAATTTTTTTGTATCCCATGTTATAATTTATGATGTAATCTACCTAATTCCCAAAGACACTAGACCTCTCGTTCTTCCGGGTTGTACTAAGTGTACTTTTATGTAATAAATCATGTATTAATGTGAAATAAAGAGCAGGGTTGTTATACCATATCATGTATACAGTGAGTTGTGTATGAATTATTCATACCATATTAGGGATGATATTTTTACATCCATTATTTACATGGTAATTTTCATAGATTATTTGTTTTATCAATAGGTTATAGTAGTTCCCAGGTATAATCAGAACCTCAAGATACTATGACAGTAATCTAAAACATATATATTATGGTCTAGATACATCATACTAACTGGACATAGATGATGTCTGACTACCAGTCGTTGGGGTATCATATCCATTGATAATTCTTCTCATGAAGTTCACACTTAGTGATCTTGAGTAGATGATATCATGAGAACTGACCCACCAATTGGAACACCACATGTTTTAGGTGTCATTGGTTGTTCTTGTTTATGAGCATGTGTATTGGTCTATATACTTGAGAACATTATCAATGTGTACCATTTTATCGAGTACTTTTATTCATGATAAAACCCATACTATTTATGTTGTTCCAAGGTAGCTTCCGTTGGGAATTTCCTTGATGGTATGGATTTGGTTGAATATTCAAGAATGTTTTTTCGCTTATAAAAGTATGATATGCCTTAGGCCTTGTTTAATAGGTTGTTAGTACCTTTATTAAATCCATTTCCATGGTGATTAAAGGAAATTCTATTTATAAAGTTCAAAAATTAACAAAGAAAGAAAGGGTGATGACATGGAGTGTGTGTCATGCTTTATGAGATATCACAAGACATGGAGATTTTATTACACAACATGTGTTTGTAGAAGGTTGTCATTGTTATGATTAAACCTTATCTCATTAGGGGCCTTAATGAGTTTCTAGACTCCACTCATTTTTTGTGAGTATCACACACTGCTATTGAGATGAGGTCCTTTAGGGTCTCACACAGAGCATATTCAGAATCTTGACTAATTATAGTGAATTGGAAATTAGGATATGATGGGTCATGCAGTGGTGTCTGGGTAATGTCCATGTTTATACGATCATAAAGAAAATAAATATATTCAATATTATTTGAGTTTATAATAATAAACATTGAATTTATTTACTTATTATATCCACAAGTTCATTCGAGGATATAATGAAAAATATTTTTTAATAAATATTAAATATTTAATATTAAAGGTTTGTTAAATATTCATGGGAAGTGGAGTCAAGTTAATAACTCAGAATTTATCATGTAGCATAGTTTTATTGTTACAAGTATGTGATAAATTTTTTATAACCCTTACAACACATTTGCAAGGTTATAGGTGTTTTTTTTCATTAAATGAAGGTCTATCTTATTAAAGGGATTAAGTGAAATTTTAATAAGTTTAAACCTTACTATAAATTACAAATTAAGTCCAAATTTATGGGAATATTAATTCTCATAAATTTGAGAAATTCTCTCACCTCTCTCTCAATTTATAGATAGGGATAGAGGTTTGTTTCATCCTGATCTATGTTCTACCACTCATATCAAAGAAATAGAAATCCAATGATCATATCAGTATTGAAAGCACATCGTCTATCTACACTAGCAATGAGAGTTCAAAGGTGGATGGTCAAGAAATTTTCCAACATATGTGTGGATGATCTAGAGGGATCTGGTTTTTTTTCCTTCAAGCAGCAATCATCGACGATGAGTGAAATGTGATACTAATCAAAACCAGAAGAGGTGAGATTAAGATTTAATTTTTGATTTCAAGTTCTTTTTGATTGATTAATTTGAACACGATCAGTGGATCAATCTATATTGGGGTATATTGGATTTGATGTTTCATCATAAATCAGGACCTGGAAATTTTAAAATACCATTTTCATGCTTCCACAAAGCCTCGGGTTCCTTTAATTAGTACTAGATAGAGTGTGCATTTAATTAATCAAATTTAAATTTAAATTTTCATGTATTCAAAAAGAGTTCATCTCTATGGTCCCATTACCACAAATGACACATTGATCAGTGATCATATGACCAATTTATGGTTATCAAAAAATAGAAATTATAATTTCCAAGGCTTAAAACCAAGAATGAATATATATTTACATATACTTTTCCAATACGGTATTATTTCACCGAAGACTTATGACATCGTGTTGGATGTGATGGTTGAAACCCTACCTCTACTGGATCTGTCCCACTGAGATTCAATACCAGGTAGTATGAGTCAATGTGAAGTTTATTTAAAAAACACATTGTTATACACACACACACACACACTCACAAATATATATATATATATATTGGCTCTAAAGGTGGTGGGGGGTCACCTTCCATGATAGTTTTTTTATTATATTTATATATATAATGTATAATATAAACTGAATCTATATTATATATATATATATACTATATGTATAGGCACTTATGGCATCATGGAAAAAAATCACACCCCCCATCCACTTTAGGGGGGAGAAAGTGTATCACCTAAGGTACCACATTTAAAAAAATTAAAAAAATAGAGAGATATGGGCATCGCCCATGCATGGAAGAATCCCCCCCCCCCCCATTATAGGGGAAGAAATTGTAGTGCTTACAATCTCTATAATGTGAAAAAACTATTTTTTATTATTTATTTTTAAGTAGTGCCCCATGAGGAGAGCCTTTCCCCCTACCTGTGCACTAAGCGAGCAAGTGTGCATGCACCACTGACTAGGTACTCCTACCGGGTCCGCCCAACCCCAGGCAGATCGAGTTGGGTTCTTCCCAACCTATCCATCCCTTCTAGTTATTTTTCCTATGATACAAAACCCCTCTAAGGGAGTCTAAAAATTCACAAGAGCCTGAATAAATGAATAAAAATATGAAAATATTTTTTAAAAAAAATATTTGAATTTATAAAATAGTTTATGGGACCATGTGATAAGTGTTTTTAGAATTAAATTAAATAATTTATGGGATTGTGTGGCCTGTTTTTTTAATTAAAATTAAATTTATTTTATTTTAATTCATGAAAAATACCCACAAGATTAATTCATTGAAAATTTAATTTTTTATGTGAGATTAATGTGTACCAACTAATTATAAGTCATTGACCGACTAATGCTTGTCTGGTTTTATTTATATGTTTGTTTGTTTATTTATTTATTACAATGTATTTCTTTGTAATAATGATTTAATAAATGGTGATCTATGCATAAAATCTTGCATCATAATTTTTATATGGACCAAAAAATCTACAATAAATATTATTTATCTATATCCCATATACTTGATATTCTCTTGCCTACATGTGAGTATTATTGTAAAATGAAGAAGATGAAAGGTGAATTTTTTATGCTGAGACTTGGTGAGGCACCAGACTGGGATTTAATGCATTGGATGGGTGACTACTGAAAATCGAGTCACATGCATCACGACTGAAGGAGTTACCCCTTGGGTATAGGTTGACCCATTATTTGTATAATGGATCAACCATTAGTGTTGGAACAAGATCATGTCCTTTGATTTTATTTATGTATGGATTAATATTTTATTTATGTGTAGTTTTTATGTGTGACCACATAAAATAATAAGCGATCATGTGTAGATAAAATGATAAGTGTAGTGAATATTATTCTATTTAAAACATTGTAAAGATGTGAGTGTGATCACATAGAACAATAAAGTGTAAATATAAAATTATTACATTATCTGAGAATAATAAAACCCCTTAAAAATATTAAGTTATAATTCTTTCAATTTCTTAATTTTTAAAAAAAATCAATTGTAAGAGGTGGTCTTCAGCCCTATTTTAGGGTGCCTCCAAAATGATCAATAGTTCTTATGAGACTGGTGGTTTTACTTAACTAAATTTGAAATAAAATAATTTTCCATGTCTAGATTTTTGAAAATTTAGAGGCAAAGTGTTGAGAAATGAAAAGTTATCCTTTGCAAGAGATGGGACTCAACTCAATAAAGCAAGGATTTGTGAGTTAATGTGGTTGGCCGACTAAAATCCTACCTTAAGACTCTACAAGTAGTGGTGTAGCCCTATCTTGGAATATAATGAGATATTTTAAGGATACTTTCCACAATACTACTCAAGCGATAGAGTATTCTAAATATAGAGTTTGAGGGATGCTATAATTCTATAAAATAGTTGGATACATTTAAGATAAAAATATATATAATGTCTAGTAACTGGTAATCGTTATAAAGTACCAATCTACTTAAGTTTTATTTTACAGAAAATGACAAGTAACACCACAAGTTCATTGTGATAAATTCTAGATAAATGATATGTCCTAACTAACATGATTATCCAAGTTTAGTATAAGCTCTTATGAAAAGTACTATGATGTGAAAGAAAATTTTGTGTGTTGGATTCCCCACTACCTATTGAGCCACCTCAGGAAGTAAGGGTGAAAAGGAATCTTACAAGACATGCATGGATGATGAATTTTATGTTTTTATCATATTGTTATCATTAATGTTTGGTTTTTTGTGGAAACAACATCAGGACATGGATGGTTTTGCATGTAGTCTCAACTCTAATAATTATGCGAGTAGAAAGTGAAGTGATAAATGAATCAAATGTTGACTACACTAAACATATGTAAATTGAATGATGTATCATGATATTTCAATACATCCCTTTTTAATATCCTTATCATCCAAATACTCCAGTTTCTTTTAGGATAATAAAATGACCAATATAGTGAAAATAATTCATTTTATTTTTTTTAAGGTTTTCCAAGATGATAAGAACTTAAATAATGATTAATATTTAGTTTTTATGGTGAAAATTTTGAAATACAAGGTGAAAAGGTCAATAAAAAGTGTGTTTCCAAAGGAACCATCATAATATCCTTTAAATAAAAGAAGAAGAATAGCATACATGAGACTATTTGATTTGCATATCATGAGGTAAGTCTATGGAAGATAAAATTTAATGAATTAAAGTAGAAGAAAGTAGAGGATCTGACTTAGTGTATATTCATCATTGTACATGATGTTTCTATTTTACTTTTGGGTATTAGATATTGAGTGTGTGCCACACATTTGTATCTAAATACAGTAACCAAGTAATTATATAAACATTACAATAAGTAATTTGAATTCTCCAAGTGATTGAGAAAGGGTGATTCCAAAGTCAGTTGTGAGAAGTACACAACTTCAAAATTCAATGTTTAATGATTCTAGTTGAAATTTTATTGAGTATTACCAAAACAATTGTCTCACATGTCCATAGGGAACAAGAAGACATTATTCCATTTTGAATGATATTTTTTTGTGGTACCTCATACTCAACTAATAGTTCAATAATTTTTGAATCGTTGAAAATATCTAATGAATATAAAATGTAAGACTTAATTACCTAATTTTGGAAAGATGATTCTTTGTTGGGTAAAACTAAAAGTAATGGTCACGAATATAGTCAATATAGTATTTAGACTCTTTGGAGATAAAAAACATAGATATTATCAACACAATTATTTATCATGTTTTGACAGGGAAACCTTTAGAAATAAAGGTAAGCTATAAAGCTATCAGAATTAGTTGAACTAGAGAGTATAAACTATCCCAAGAAGAAGTTAGATATAAATTCATATACTTCTTGAGATTCCTTTAAGAGTTTTAAGAAATGTAAGAGTGAAGAGATAAATATGAATGATTAGAAGATATGATTATCTTCAGGACAGTAATTTGAATAATATATCAACCATCCATTCATTGATTATTATAAATATAAAGTGTACTTATTTCGAAAATCACATTTCCTTATACACATCAATGTTATTGTTTTAGTAAAAGTAGGATCGATCATGAGTCTTACATGCAAACATTTATCATTAAAATGTATCATGGAGAAATTCCTAAACACACATTTCCTTATATGTATCAAATCCATGATGTTAGTAAAAGGAGGATCGATGGTGCATCTTTGATGTCTTTAAAAGTATTCCTTAATATTTTCAAGAAATACTTCACAAATTGTGGAATTGACCCATAATCATATTCAAATTATTATGAAAAATGGATTTCATATGAGTTATAATATGAAAGAAATTAATTATGTCATACTCCATGTGTTTAGATTCAAATATTTTTTTAATAGTAAGTCAATAAACAAACTTGCATCAAGAATAACACAATGTGAATCTAAGGTAATTATCCTAAAGGTTTCTAAGGATATTACATAAATCCATGAGATAGAAAATTTATAGTCAAGTTATCAACAATATTTCTATAAAAGGGTGCACATCACTATTTGAGATAGTAGGAGAAAGATTGACTTGGGTAAAATAAAGGCTGGAAATGCACAAGAAGTCGGCATAGGAAAAAGTTCCAAAAGAGATCATGGAAAAGGAATGTTCTAGAGACCCATACTATGTAGTAAAAATAAAATAGAGATAGATGGTTTTATATTCCATACCAGTGGGTGATATATTATTTTATAATAATAATAAATCCTATAAGAAACAATTAAGTGGAAATTAGTTAAAAATTAGATATTTATATGAATTCTGGAAAATGGATTCCATGTGTAATAATGGTACCAATAAGGTGCAATTAGATATACCAAATCATCATGCTTAAATAAATTTTAATTACACTTTTCATAGAAACTTTCTATGATTAGTATATTCTGCATTATATTTCAAAACCACCTTTCTTAGAAGGTGTCTATATGACCCAACCAGAATGGGTTGACAGCACTAAAGAATTCCAATAAGAAATTCAAGTTTTAGAGTTCCATTTATGTATTAATGAAATCACTATGACCATATAATATTTATTTGTAATTAAATTATGTTAGGTGTCTATAATAGATTAATGGGAGTTCTATAGTTCTAATGTAAAATAATTTTATAAGATCCCATGTTTTGAACCAGTTTGAAATTATAAAGGAATTTGAATTTTCATTTTGTGGATGGGAAAAATTGAAAACTGAGCTTTTAAATGTAATTATGAGAGTTGGAGCACTTTAAATTGTTTTTTTTTTGATAGGTTTTAAGGTTTGAAAGGTGTCTCTGGAGTTCTAATGAGCTTTAGAAGCATTGGGTTTTGAAAAGTCATTTTAAAGAGAAGTAGATGGGGGTGCACGGTTTGTGAACGGTTAGTACTAACCATGATGCCTAATTATATATGCACATAATTTGTTTTAACCATGAAAATGGCCCAATAAATAATGTGAAATGGTTCAAATTTATAGATGGACTTTCACGGTGGGTGCATGGTTTGTCTAACCATGCGTTAAAGCAGTGTAATTTGTGGGATGTGTGGATAGTGTAGCCCCCACGGTTGGTGCATTATTTTCCAAAACATGCTGCAAAACCACGTGGCTCATTAAAGAACCTATAAATAACCATTTTACCCTCATATCCTTTTAACCTTCAACCCATTTATTCTTTACCCATTTTCCATAGCAATAGACCGTGGGGTCTCCTATCTCCCTCTCCATTAGTCTTTGGTAATTTTCCACCATCTGAGCTCTAAATTAAACTTTTTCAGTATCATTGGGTCACCCTTAGTAAGTATATAACTCCTCTTACTCTTTATCTCATTTTCTCCCACAATCATGGATACTATTTCTATGTGATCTAATATGAAATATTTTCAGGTTGTTTGTCTATTATTCTGATTAATCTCGATTCGGATAAAATCAAAGGACAATGTTGGATGGGTGAGGCTTCCTAAGCATGAGGTAGGTTGTCTACTTTATTTTCCCATCGTTTATAAATTTTTTTCATTGTGTCGTGTGCCATAATTTTGGACATTGCTCCTAAAATTTGAAATGCGTTTTATTAAATACTTAGACCATAATCATGGTGGTCCTTAGACCTCTTAACATGGTTAGAGGTCTATGAGCACAACATGAACCACCATGTGAGGTGAGTTAAATTAAATTCTTATGATGGTCATTTTTTTCTATTCTATCAAACCACTCCTTGGGTGTGTTGAACTTTCCATTTTTTAGTGGGATTCCTCATATGAATTAAATGGAAGGTAAGTTTTATGGACACAAACTTAGTTCCCTATAATTTTATTAATGAGTGGTTGAATTGAATAACTTAAATGAATTGAATGAGTTATTAAATGGTTGAATACCATCCTATGGACCTTGTCGTTGTAAATTAATTAGTTGATATAATTAAATTGAATGGGTTGGTAAATGAAGTAATGGATTGAATCATGATTATTGTTAAATGGAATGGATGTTTCACATGGCCTTCTTGTTATTTATAAATGAAATGATCTAGTTGTTTGGATTGAATTGTTAAATGTAATGGATTACATTCCTTGGCCTTGAATTGTGAATTGGCATGGATACTCATCATCTACAATGATAAATTATTAAATATAATGTGCATGATTATTATAGTATACCGTGAGTGATACTTGGGTTCCAATATGGAATGCCTTAGATGGGCTCATAAGGCATGTAGATTTGTATGATTATAAATGGTTGATCAATGTCAGATATGGTGTTCCTCAAAATTGTACATAGTTTTCCTCAATATTCTATATGGTATCCCTTAAAATTTTTGGAAAATATTGGGCATGGTGTTCCTTATCATTACTTATAAAAATTATTAGACATGGTGTCCCTTATTGTTTTTCCAAATCATGGACATGGCATTCCCTATTATTGGAAAAGGTATCCTTTATCTTGTATATGAAATTGTTGGAGATGATGTTACACATACCCTTGTGTTAGATACTCAGGTTGATTCCCTATTTTAGATATATAATCCCATATGTTTTCCTCTGTCCATGGACAACTTGATTACATACCATGGTTCCTAGGTCTATTTATTTAAAATGTAAATTCTCAGAGATATTGTGGCTTAGGATGAAGTAAGTATAGTTGGTCAGGGATCCTATGAGGAGCCTAATCCTAACACATTTTATATTTACTTACTATTTTACTTTTGATATACCTGAACACTATTAAATTTATTATTCACATACTATATTTTCATTAGATTCCATTGGTGGTGGCCTACTAAGTTTTACTCACACCCTATTTGGGCTGCTACTGGGTACTCGGATTGATCACATGGTTTTAGGTTAGGATCTTGGATTGTGCCTCTTTACTATTGATTTATTATGTTCTTGGACGTAGCATGGGAGTAACAGAAGAGCATGTAATCATATTTCCTATGGAGTTGGAGTCTTTTATTTATTTATTCTTTTATCTGTCTATATCTATAGTATGTATATATTTTATGTTGACTACCTTGTATTTTTGGGCATATAATGTTCATGCATTGTTGATTTTATTTGGCACTATCCTGGTTATATATATATTATTACTTGTTAATTATTTTAATCTTTTATAGAATTTCATTT
This sequence comes from Viscum album, assembly GCA_963277665.1. Lineage (NCBI taxonomy): Eukaryota > Viridiplantae > Streptophyta > Magnoliopsida > Santalales > Viscaceae > Viscum > Viscum album. The sequence goes on from OY728135.1 coordinate 109,122,996, forward strand.
ATTTATGATTCCACTGAATTTAGTACATATTCAAAGGGTATAGTCTCCCCACTATACCACCTTTAGAACCTAGCTTCTAGTCAGCAGCTTCTAGTGTACGGGGAGGCGCGCTTGAGGCCTTGTCGCCAAATGGTCCAATTACTAGTAAACTAGGTTAGGATGTCAAAAAATGGTATTAGAGCTTTCTTTTCCATTTTATTATTTTTTTTTGATGTTTGTACAGAGAATAGGAATGTGTCAGCACTTGGTAAATAGATTGTGTCTAGGAATGTCCAACTGACACACTGGGTTAAATATCAAGTTTCTAGGGATGGGATTGTTGTTCATGTTATTTGTTATTATAGTTGATTATTATTTTTAATTGAGTGACTGATTTATTTCTACTGGATACTGATTTATGAGATTTACCTCTTGACATGGTATGACAAGAGATGAGGTGTGTTCGTGAATCATTTTCAAGAACATAGGATTCACATGTCATTATCATGCTTATTTGTATACCATGCTTGTGTGATTATGTTCCATGATTATCTATATACCATGCTTCTATGATTGTTTCCATGCCTATCCATATTTTCTACTAATGTGATAACTTCATTTTTATGGTTATGATGTAAGGTTGGTTAAATAATGTGTCAAAATTAACCTAAATGGTATTTTCCTGCATCGATTGATGGTTTAATTATATTTAATTAACCTAAAATTAATTTTAGAAATGAAATTGTTTTGAAATTTTAAATGAATTAACCAAAACAAAGTTTTTGAAATGTCCAAGAATCATATTTGTTTGTAAAAATTCAAGTCATTGTTATGGATATTGATTAAAAAGGATACCAATTTCAACTTATGGAGTAGTTGCCTCCATAACCTGGTAATGTATGTCTACATAACTGAACCCTTATATGCTTGATTCATTCTATATAAGTTGATCATAGTAGTATATGATTGTATAATGAACCTCTTAAAAGGTTAAATTAATTAGAAGTTTCCTTCTTAAAATCCAATTATTGAGGGATGGATGTTAGTTAAACGGTGTTTCAATTGTAACTTATAAAGGCTTGTACCTTCATAACTTGGGAATGAAGACCTATATAAATGAATCCTTATATACTTCACTCAGTCCTTATAGGTCAGTTTAGCATCATATGTCCATGGGATATCCCTATTGAGGGTGTGTTAAAAATTGTAATAAATTGAATGTAATGGGTTTCACTTAAATAGGATGCCAATTATAATTTATAGAGAATTGACTCCATAAATTGGGAATGTATTCCCATATAACTGAACCCATATTAGCATGAAGGGACCCTCGTAAGTCACATGTATTCTTATGTGCTACTAAACCCCATGGGTTATATTTATGTTAAATGGTATGGGTATTTAAAGTGTCTATATCCACATATATTATGTTACATATATTTGTATGGTTTCATCTTACTTAACTGATCCCCCCTTAAATGATAAAAGATCTTTTAGATGTTTAAGTTTCTTTGGATGTGATGCATTAGTTACTTAAGATTCCAATTACAAACTAAATATTGTTTTACTCTATAGATTTTGGGTGACATTTTATGTAACTAGGATAGATGTGAAAACTTATGGATAAATTAAATGATTTAAAAGAAAATTATGTGATAATTTTCCTATAATACTATGAGATGTCAGCTAAATAAAGTACCAATTATATTTATAAAACCTTTTCATTTATAATTAGTACTTGACATTGCATATGTCTGAGCCTCTCTAATGTTATAATAAATGTGAATTGATTTAATGGTTTAAATAAAACCCTTTAGTAGTATTTATATATTGGACCCTCATATAGGGGTTAGTTCTAATGTTACTTTGAGAGTTACCTTGGATGAGAATGTAGATGTTTCCCACAGACCTATATTGAATTCTTTAGTTGCGTTGGACCAAAAGTATAAGTGGTAGAGCCTAGTTACCTTTTATGTGTGGCCTAGTTTTAGAGTCAATGCCTTATGTTAAAGTGAGGGATTAGCCTAGTTTTGGTAGTACCCTTGGATATGGAAAACTAGTAGACTTTTAGCTGAGTTTCTAGGAATAGTAAGTTTCATTCCTTGATTGTTTGAGTTGGGTAGGACACTTTTTGATGAAATGACACCCCTAGGTAGGTGGGTGCATATCTGAAAAGTGGAACCTTGAGGGGGTATTATTTTATGTGAATATCTGGTGTGTGTAATCTCTTTATTATTTTACATTGGCATTGTAACCCTTCAGTGAGCACTCCTCTATGATGATTCTTGGAAATGATCAGGTCCTGGTAGGCCGATGCTTATAAGGTAATGTCATTATAACTATGTTGATAGATTTTGACCCTTGTAGGTCAATGATATTATTATTTACCCTCAGTTTTACCTCTTTACAAAGAGTTTTTAGGCATATTGTATATTGTTATAATAGAGAAATTTAAATGGGATATGGTTCTTGTGTGAGAGACCTTAGGGATAGGTAGATGGACCTAGTGGCCCTGTCTTGAAATTTGATTTATAGGGATAGGTGGGAGACCTAGAGGCCCTCTGTTTTGAATTAGAACTTAGTGAATCAGTGGTTAAAGTGGTCAATGGAAACCTACGAGTGGGGTTAGACTAGGTTTATAGACTCTATTTATGTAGTGAAATTAGTTGTATGCTCATTTTGATATTGATGCATGAAAGGAGATCAAGTTTTGGGATATAGGCTTAGTGATTTATATTGTTTTCAAGGAACCACCTAGGGTGCTTGGGTATCAAGACTAGATTCTATGTGTATGAATTTTTTGGTGCATGTCCCAATTGACTATTGGTAGTGTGGTGGATGCTTTAATTTATAAAAATTATGTCATGAGGTAGGTGTTCATTCAATAAATAATGGCACATGTGAGGTGCTTGGTTTTGAAGAGGAGTTCCAAGGGAGATTCTGGCATATTAATACTAATGTTCCATGTATCATGGTTAGCTTAGAATTGTTGGTGGATGACTCATGGGATCATGAGTTAGGTCTTGAATAGGGTGGTATGGGATTTACACCCACTTTGCATGAAAATTTTAGTTCTCGCTGGTTTTATGTGGTAACTGGTTAATATGAAACATCGGTGACTGGTCGGGTATAGGTTGAGGATCAATGATTTCCAAAATGTGATGCTTGAGGACATAGAGGCCCATATATTTGGTTAAATTATGGTCAGTTCCCTATAATGAGTGATAATTTTGAGATAAAAAGGGTACTGTGAGATGGTTGACTCATGGGAGGACTGTGACATACATTATCAAGAGGCATAGAGTTAGGAGTTAGTTAAGGAAATTATAGCCTGATTGATGTGAGCATGGATCAGAAGAGTGATACATTCTTATCAATGGAATCTTAGTGCACTCTTAGTTTAAAGGCAGTTATGTCCAATATCTTGACATCATCCTGAGTATACTGAAAGAGTGTCAGCTAAATGCCATGCTATCTAGATATATTTTATGGTTTAATGGAGGGATTCCTTGGGAAATACACATGAGGATTGGTTTAAAGTAATTCATAAGGTGGCGAGTACACCATTTTTTGTTGGAGGATAGTGACCCTCATTGTACATTTTGAAACTCAATGAACACCATGAGAACCATTCTTGGGAAGTGAGAATGGGTGATGGGTGATGTTTTTTTAGCACTTAGAAGTGAGTGGGTTCCTATCCAAGTTTGTCATTATGTATGAGGATGGATGAGGCATGTGATGTGGTAACTATGAAATAATTTTATTGGTGTGACAACATGGATGATCCTAAGGTGGAGATTAGGGAATTGGTCACCAGTTTATGACCCTCTTATGAGAAGGTTCGTGGGATCTTGATACCTATCATTGGATGGTCGATTTAGTTTTTGAATGACATTGCATAAATGGAACTGTGTACGACTAGATTTCTTAGTAAATATTTAGTACAGGTTCCGTAACGACCCGAAATTTTGAATAAATTTCGTTTCCTAATTTTGTGTGTTATTTTATTTTATTTTTTTACTCAACAAAACTGTTTCATTGGATAACATGAGTATAATTAAAATGAGACTGTTGGGTTTTGACTGTTATATGACCATTGGTCAATATGACCGCTGGAAACTAAAAAATTTGATATTTGTCTCTAAATACATGTGATCTTGGTTAATTAATATAGAAAAAAGATTTGATGGCCTCACCCAGTAGTCTTGGACCGATCGAAGACCATCTAACAGAACTTGGGAAGGAGGTAGCACCAATGGGCTTTGCTTTGGACCAAACCCAAGCCGAACTTCATCGTATGAAGCTAGAACGGAATCGCCTTTGCGAGAAGTTCAAACTGATAGAAATTACTACTCGTGCGATGTTGGTCGAGCCTCTCTCGGATTCTCTCACCTTAGCACACCTTACACTTAGGTCCTATGTTGGTGTGATAAGGGGATATGTAAGGAGACCGTAACTGCCTTATGTAATCCATTGTTTTAAATAAAAATTTTGATTTCTTCTTATGATAAAGTTTATGAATTTTCAAATGTCTGGATAAATATAGTATGCATATTTTTTATGAATTCTAGAAAAAGGATATTTGAAAATAATTATGTAAACCTTAAATAACTAATTATGTGTAATGATTTTCAAAAAATGGTCTTCTACAATTATGTTCAGTATGAAATTTAGAGTCTAATAAGATCAACTTAATTTTTGATGAATAGTAAATTATGAATAGTGATTTTATGCTTAGGATTAGTAATGTGACCAAATGGATTAGTAATCTCACTTAAAGAAATTATTAATATAATCTAGGCACCTTGATTAAGTAATGTGATTCAATAAAATGGTTAAATAACGGTTTCATAAATTATTAGTCAAGTATTAGTTTTTTTCAGGAGAATAGTGTTTTTTAATTAAAAAATTAATTAAAAATATTTAGAAAATTGTTTTTATAAAATGGATTTCATTTTTGAACTCAGAGCATCGATATTATGTTAAGGTAAATTTTGGGGATTTTTCTGAAAAAAATGAATTTTCAGTGAATAGTGTATTTATTTAAAAATTAAATTAAAATTATTTAGAAAATTATTTTTATAAAATGGAGCTCATTTTTGAAATCAGAGCATCGATATTTGGTTAAGGTGAAATTTTGGGATTTTTCTGAGAAAGTTGAATTTTCGATGAATAGTGAAAATACAGTTTTTAAGTTACGGGTGTTTAATGACATCATTAAATGATGTATTAAGTATGTAATCAATATGGTAGACTTATGAATAGTAATATAAGGTATGAGGTGTCCCAAGTGGCCAATACCATGGAAAAATACCATGGGCAAGCCCATGGTTTTTCCAAAACCACTAATGAGGTGTCCCTTGGCCATTAATGCCTTGTCCCCTCATTTTCCCTATAAATACCAAGCCATCCTCTCATCCATTCGACTCCCAACTCTCCCCCAACAAATATCTGGTCTCATTACCTCCCAATGAGTCCTTCCAAGGTTCCCCAATCCCTCAAGGTCCTAACCTTTGAGTTTTAAGAGTTACATTTTAAGGTAAGGGATCCGACCTCTCTCTTTCTTTTCAAGTAATCTCTTTTATGTCATTTCTTTTATGCTCCATGTTCTTATATTGTAGGATGTTATTTTATATTCATCTTACTGCCCTTTTCATGTTCATATTATGAGAGACCCCCTCTTTCTCTCATCAATTCGTTTTAAGAATGTTTAAGTGGCGCCGTTAGGCTGCCGAATTTTTAAGGGATTTGTTCACCTTTCTCATTTTTCAAAGTTCTACTTTCATGTCAAGTCTTTCAAGTTCCTTTTTATTATGTTGGGGTATTATCTCTATATATATCATACTGAACTCTTATTTTCATATGATGAGAGACCCTATTTTATCTCTTAAATTCAGTATTTTGAAGTTTTAAGTGGCGTCGTTAGGCTGCCGAATTTTTAAGGGTTTCGTTCACCTTTCTCCTTTTTCAAAGTTCTACTTTCATGTCAAGTCTTTCAAGTTACTTTTTTTATGTTTGGGTATGATATATATATCTATCATACCGATATTTTATGTTCATATGATGAGAGACCCTATTTTATCTCTTTAATTCATTATTTTGAAGTTTTAAGTGGCGCCGTTAGGCTGCCGAATTTTTAAGGGATTCTTTCACCCTTCTCGTTTTTAAGATCCATTTTCATGTCAAGTCTTTAAAGTTCCTTTTTATTATGTTAGGGTATGATATCTATATCTATCATACTAAACTCTTATTTTCATATGATGAGAGACCCTATTTGATCTTGTCAATTCATTTTTTGTTGAACTTTAAGTGACGTCGTTAGGCTGCCGAATTTTCATAAGAGAAATCTAATTTTTGTCTTCCTTCCATGTTTTTCATTTCAAATGGTATATCCTTCAAATTTCATTACCATGTTCATATATTCTTCATATTCGGTCCCTCTACTGTTTTATGGGTCATTTATGATTTTTTGGTCCATGTCACCTCTCTTTTTAATGTTTTCTAAAACCTCGAAACATAGCTGTTATGCTGCAAAATTTCTGTCTCAAAATGTCTCTCTCTTTTTCTAAAGTTATTTTATTTTATTAATTGAATACTCAAAGCTCTATATTATATAGGGGTATTCACATATATACAAAAATTTTCTATTTTAAATTCTGGGATTTACATACATGAGACCAACCTTCCTTTTCTGTGGGTTTTAAAGTGATACAAAGATCATGTCTTTAAAGCAGTTTTTATAATGTTATGATTATGAAATGAAACCCATTCCTTTTAGGCTATATGGGTTGTTTATGAAATTATTGATGATGATATATTTGGATCACATGATAATAAAGACATTTCAAGGGTGCGCCCTAATAGCGCTCCAATGCATTGGGTAAAGACTTAATCTCTAGATATGACTATTTTTAACGACGCCTTGGTGAATAACCTTGGTAATTTTTAATGACACCTTGGGGATGGACCTTGGTGAAACATAAATGATTTTCAATATTAAATGTTGTAGCCACATCTTCAAGTTATGAAAAACGTTATTTTTATTATGATATGCCTCATGATTTATTTCTCATGCCTTAAAGTTCTTTTCATGACCTTATTGAAGTATCTCAAGTTCACATATAAAATGTTTCTCTTGTTTCCCTTACTGGGCCTTCTGCTCACCCTTTCTTTTGATGTATGTCCCCAGGTTATGAGATGCAGTAATGAACCTAGGATGAACTTAATTAGAAGCCTTAAAAGTGTTTAAGAAGAATTTTTTATGTTTTTTTCATGTATTATGTTCCTGGTTTCCAAGACACTAAACCTTAAAGATCCTCAGTTTTGTGTAATGTAATGAAAGTTTATGTTATAAAAAGGCTGGATGCCACAGTTGGTATCAAACGATGGTTTAGTTATTTGTGGAAATTAGGATATTAAAACATTAGGAGGAAGCCTAAAAAAAATTTAAATATAGGAAATCTTCCTGGTATTTTGGTGAGTATTGAGTAAGGGGTTGCCAAGAAAATACATCTCTGTCTGGATACGATCAGGTAGAGGTGGCTCTGGCACAGATGTACATAGGGGTAAAACCCGAAACCACCGCTTTGAGCTAGACTTGAACAGGAACCAGTACACGACAACGGGCCTTGCTGCACTCTTGGTTACGACACTCTCGGGGGATATGCTTTGGTAAATTCATAAGCTTAGTATAAACCATTATTAAATGAACAAAGATAAAATAAAATAAATATTCACATAAGAATATATGATCATGGATAACCTAGTTTGGAACCTAGGGGATCACAAGTTAGGGTATACTTTTCTTCTACAAGTTATCCTTCTATGCTTTAAGTTCCTTTTCATGATTATTGGCTAAGTATTTAAGCCCCTAATTGTACTTTCTTTTCTTAGTTAATGGCGGGAAATGGAAGAACATGTCCCAACAACCAATGTGATAGAAAATGTGATGATTGCTGATTAATATGACAGAGATGATTAGGGGATTAAAAGATGATTATTATTTTGGAAGACTTTCACTATTTTGGGAACCCTATTTGATCGAGGTAAATATATTACTACAGTATTTTATTTTAGGAGTAAAGGTTGACTTATATTTTGAATAATCGATGAATTTAAGGTGGACTTATAGTAATTTAGGTTACATATGGAAATGATTAACCTATCTTGGGGAAAATGTGATTAGGTTAGTTAATTTTGTTATAAGATGATAAGAGCGGTTCATGTTGTTTGAAGATGAACAATAAAGTCTATCTTGTAAGACTATGTTATGAGATCATTCTTATAATTGGGTTTCAATCTTAGTTTGGTTTATTTTGAGGAATTTTAAGGATAGTTATTTGTGGAATGTTTTATGATGATCTTTGGATAGTACCACGGAACTTTGAAGATTTAAAAGTAGTTTAACTTCCAATGGGATTCTTTCTTTTTGAAGAATTTCTTTATCTTACCCTTTCTGCTTTTGGGATAATGTTTAAAGATAGAAGAAATTGATAGTTAATCTTTTTTGGATTTCACGACTCTCAAGAAGATGATTCTTGTGTTTTGATGAGACCAAGTGTTTATGAATGCTCATCGTTTGGAGAAAAGATTAGTTTTGGTAGAAACTTATTAAAGGATGAAAATCTACTTGAAGGTAGGTGTATTTCCTTAGGTTTTTGTTCTATGTAGTAAATGAATTCCTCAAAACTATGAAAAGGAACATAAAACAAAAAACGTTGTATGTTAACATTTCCTACTAGGAAATCAAATACCATTTGACCCATCATAAGTTTGTGATTTTCTTTTTGTTAACTTTCTCCTAATCATGTTTTCTATCACTCTCCCTTAGAACGAGACCCTTTATTTTTTCCTCCATGTCCATGTTTTCCTACATGGAATCCTAGTATGGGTTAACTCGGGTGACCTTTTTTACTTCTCTTTCTTTCTTTTAAAGTAATAGTTTTACTGACTCCTTTTCCGGTGTGGGACTTTCAATGAAATTTCAAAACCCAATTTTAAAAATTGCGAGGACGCAATTTCTTAATGGGGGAAGATTGTAACGACCCGAAATTTTGAATAAATCTTGTTTCCTAATTTTGTGTGTTATTTTTTTTATACTCAACAAAACTGTTTCATTGGATAACATGAGTATAATTAAAATGAGATTGTTGGGTTTTGATTGTTATATGACCATTGGTCAATATGGCCGCTGGAATCTAAAAATTTCGATATTTGTCTCTAAATACATGTGATCTTGGTTAATTAATATAGAAAGAAGATTTGATGGCCTCACCCAGTCGTCTTGGACCGATCGAAGTCCATCTAACAGAACTTGGGAAGAAGGTAGCACCAACGGGCTTTGCTCTGGACCAAACCCAAGCTGAACTTCATCGTATGAAGCTAGAATGGAATTTCCTTCGCAAGAAGTTCAAACTGATAGAAATTACTACTCGTGCGATGTTGGCCGAGCCTCCCTCGGATTCTCTCACCTTAGCACACCTTACACTTAGGTCCTATGCTGGTGTGATAAGGGGCTATGTAAGGAGACCGTAACTACCTTGTGTAATCTATTGTTTTAAATAAAAATTTTGATTTCTTTTTATGATTAAGTTTATGAATTTTCAAATGTCCGGATAAATATAGTATGCATATTTTTGATGAATTCTAGAAAAAGGTTATTTGAAAATAATTATGTAAACCTTAGATAACTAATTATGCGTAATGATTTTCAAAAAATGGTCTTTTACAATTATTTTCAGTATGAAATTTAGAGTCTAATAAGATCAACTTGATTTTTGATGAATAGTAAATTATGAATAGTGATTTTATGCTTAGGATTAGTAATGTGACCAAATGGATTAGTAATCTCACTTAAAGAAATTATTAATATAATCTAGGCACCTTGATTAAGTAATGTGATTCAATAAAATGGTTAAATACTGGTTTCATAAATTATTAGTCAAGTATTAGTTTTTTTCGGGTGAATAGTGTTTTTTAATTAAAAATTTAATTAAAAATATTTAGAAAATTATTTTTATAAAATGGATTTCATTTTTGAACTCAGATCATCGATATTATGTTAAGGTAAATTTTGGGGATTTTTCTGAAAAAAATGAATTTTCAGTGAATAGTGTATTTATTTAAAAATTAAATTAAAAATATTTAGAAAATTATTTTTATAAAATGGAGTTCATTTTTTGAAATCAGAGCATCGATATTTGGTTAAGGTGAAATTTTGGGATTTTTCTGAGAAAGTTGAATTTTCGATGAATAGTGAAAATACAGTTTTTAAGTTACGGGTGTTTAATGGCATCATTAAATGATGTATTAAGTATGTAATCAATATGGTAGACTTATGAATAGTAAGATAAGGTATGAGGTGTTCCAAGTGGCCAATACCATGGGCAAATACCATGGGCAAGCCCATGGTTTTTCCAAAACCACTAATGAGGTGTCCCTTGGCCATTAATGTCTTGTCCCCTCACTTTCCCTATAAATACCAAGCTATCCTCTCATCCATTCCACTCCCAACTCTCTCCCAACGAAGCTCTAGTCTCATTACCTCCCAAGGAGTCCTTCCAAGGTTCCCCAATCCCTCAAGGTCCCAACCTTTGAGTTTTAAGAGTTACGTTTTAAGGTAAGGGATCCGACCTCTCTCTTTCTTTTCAAGTAATCTCTTTTATGTCATTTCTTTTATGTTCCATGTTCTTATGTTGGAGGATGTTATTTTATATTCATCTTACTGACCTTTTCATGTTCATATTATTAGATACCCCCTCTTTCTCTCATCAATTTGTTTTAAGAATATTTAAGTGGCGCCGTTAGGTTGCCGAATTTTTAAGGGATTCATTCACCTTTCTCATTTTTCAAAGTTCTACTTTCATGTCAAGTCTTTCAAGTTCCTTTTTATTATGTTGGGGTATGATCTCTATATTTATCATACTAAACTCTTATATTCATATGATGAGAGACCCTATTTTATCTCTTCAATTCAGTATTTTGAAGTTTTAAGTGGCGCCGTTAGGCTGCCGAATTTTTAAGGGATTCGTTCACCTTTCTCATTTTTCAAAGTTCTACTTTCATGTCAAGTCTTTCAAGTTCCTTTTTTATGTTGGGGTATGATCTATATATCTATCATACTGATCTTTTATGTTCATATGATGAGATACCCTATTTGATCTCTTCAATTCAGTATTTTGAAGTTTTAAGTGGCGTCGTTAGGCTGCCGAATTTTTAAGGGATTCTTTCACCCTTCTCATTTTCAAGATCTATTTTCATGTCAAGTCTTTCAAGTTCCTTTTTATTATGTTGGGGTATGATCTCTATATCTATCATACTGAACTATTATGTTCATATGATGAGAGACCCTATTTGATCTTGTCAATTCATTTTTTGTTGAAGTTTAAGTGACGCCATTAGGCTGCCGAATTTTCATAAGAGAAATCTAATTTTTGTCTTCCTTCCATGTTTTTCATTTCAAATGGTATTTCCTTCAAATTTCATTACCATGTTCATATATTCTTCATATTCGGTCCCTCTACTGTTTTATGGGTCATTTATTATTGTTTGACACATGTCACCTCTCTTTTCAATGTTTTCTAAAACCCCGAAACATAGTCGTTATGCTGCAGAATTTCCGTCTCAAAATGTCTCTCTCTTTTTCTAAAGTTATTTTATTTTATTAAGTGAATACTAAAAGCTATCTCTTCTATAGGGGTATTCACATATATACCAAAATTTTCTATTTTAAATTCTGGGATTTACATACATGATACCTACCTTCCTTTTCTGTGGGTTTTAAAGTGATACAAAGATCATGTCTTTAAAGTAGTTTTTAAAATGTTATGATTATGAAATGAAACCCATTACTTTTATGTTATATGGGTTGTTTATGAAATGATTGATGATGATATATGTGGCTCACATGATAATAAAGACATGTCAATAGTGCGCCCTGATAGCGCTCCAATGCATTTGGTAAAGACTTAATCTCTAGAGATGACTATTTTTAACGGTGCCTTGGTGAATAACCTTGGTAATTTTTAATGACACCTTGGGGATGGACCTTGGTGAAACAGAAATGATTGTCAATATTAAATGTTGTATCCACATCTTCAATTTATAAAAAACTTTATTTTTATTATGATATGCTTCATGATTTCTTTCTCATGCCTTAAAGTTCTTTTCATGACCTTATTGAAGTATCTCAAGTTCACATGTAAAATGTTTCTCTTGTTTCCCTTACTGGGCCTTCTGGTCACCCTTTCTTTTGATGTATGTCCCCAGGTTATGAGATGCAGTAATGAACCTTGGATGAACTTAAGGAGAAGCCTTCCAAGTGTTTAAGAAGACTGTTTTATGTTGTTTTCATGTATTATGTTTCTGATTTCCAAGACACTAAACCTTAAAGATCCTCAGTTTTGTGTAATGTAATGAAAGTTTATGTTATAATAAGGCTGGATGCCACAGGTTCAAATATGGACTAGGGTGGAGACTGAGTGTGGGCTTCGGACCTAGGTTAGCCTGTGATGATCCAAGGATGTTGGATCAGAATTTCATCAGTGTTAGTGATGTGGAACAGTAATGGAAATGAGCAGGAGGTGGTTTGGATAGGATATTTCATTGGAAGTCAGTTAAATGCTTCAGTGAGCATTCTCAAAACGATCTATGTGTGCTTCATAATAAAGGCATCGAGATCTAGTTTTGGATGAGTTGGATGTAGAAGAAAATCATATTCAAAAATAGTCATCCGAAGGTGGTTCGACTTTTATTCTATAATTTGGTTGGATGTGGTTGGTGAGGAACTATATCACTTATGCCATTGGAATGAGACAGGTGTAGTATAAGAATAGGCCAGGGATTTTTAAGGAAAAGATAGAGTATTATGTGGACACTTCACTTTCAGCACTCAGTGTCACACCCTGACCAATGCATTATTTTAACTTAATTATTTTGGGTCTCGTTTTTGAATTTGTGTTTTGAACCGGTTTTAAATTAAAAGAAAATCTCGTTTTTATATGAACACGCGAGCGTATGCGCGCCCTGCACAGCCCCTAATTTTTGTTAAGGGATTGGTTGTTATTGAATGTGTTGTTTTTGAGACACGCAACGATGCGCGCGACCCCGCGCGTGAGACCGTGCGCGGTGTCCGCTCTCAGGTGATAATTTTATTATTATTATTTTAGTTAATATTTTAATAAGGGATTTGTTTATTCTTTCAGATTTTATTTATTTATTTTATTTCATTTTATTCACTCTATTTATTTATTTTTATTTCATTTTATTTATTTATTTCATTTCATTTTATTCACTTTATTTATTCATTTATATTTCTATTTCATTTTACTTATTTATTTTTACTCCTTTTTCCTCTTATTTTTTTTTTTTTTTTTCCCTTTTCTTTTTTTTTTCTCTCCTTTTCTTTCCTCCCTCACTCTCTCGCTCGGCCTCTTCCTTTCCCCCCCCCCCGTCGCGCAGAAACCCTACGGAACTCCCCCTTTTGCTCCCGTGCGGCCTCCCTTTGTCCGGCCTCCCGTGTTCGGCGCAGCAGCCCATCGGCACCCCTCCGCACCGCCGACCTCCCGTCTCGCCTCCTCCTCTCCCAACCGCGACCGCCGCCTCCCTCCCATCACCGGACCACCCTCGCGCCGCCCTCCATTCGCCGGACCACCCTCGCGCCGCCGTCCCGCCTCATCACTGGCCGCCCTCTCAGCCTCCTACACAGCCTTCCCTTGCGCGGACGCTCCTCTCCGGAAGCCCCTTTGGGTAAACCCCTGTTTCGATTAGGAGATTTAGTTTTTTTCAGCGGGTTTGATGTTCATGTTAGGGGTTAATCTTGAGTTTTCTTGTTTAATATTCTGGATTAGGGTGTATTTCAGTTTTCTTGTGGTGCGTTTGACATGCAATTGAGGATTTGACATCAAATTTTTAGGGAAAACGACTCTGTGGTAAGTGTTTCTGTATTTTAATTTTAATTGATGACATAATTTGCTTATTTAATAGATTTAGCATGGTTATTGATTGTTTTCTTATGCGAATTCGATTTTACTTGAGGTTTAGTATATTTCTGATGTGTTTATGAGTTTAGTGTGATGTTTATATGATACGAGTAGTGGTTGATATGAGAAACCATGTTGAACTATTTAAATAGTGTTTTATAAATTGTGCAATTAGTTTATCAATATGTGCAGGTGGTGCATAGTGTATTTTTTTTTATATGGAGTTGTGTGCGTTGGATTTCGAACAAGAATATTTTGGTGTAGTTTTGTGGTAAAACATTGAAGCACATCTTGAAAATGTTGTAGTAAGTGTTTCTTTAATTTATTTAATTGTTTATGTGGTTCCAAAAATAGTTTTAAGACAATTTATTATACATTTGATTTTAAAGTGGTATCTTAATATGAGATACGATGTGTTTTATTTGAAAACCCATGTCAAGCTTATTATAACTATTTTATAAAATGTATTTTTGTTTCATCAAACTGTGTAAGGGATGCAGTTAGTGTTTTGGGTGTGGTTTCAATGTGCGCTTGGTTGTAGAAGCTGGCTTTGGGTGCGTTCTTGATAAAAAGTTTCATTTTGTTATTTATAATTGGTTCATAAAATGTTTTAATGATTTGTTAAGTGGTAAAGGGGGTGCAGATTGTGTTTTGGGGCTCTTTTGGTACATCGTATCTTGTTTTATCTGGGTGCGTTAATGTGATGTGTTTTTCTGAAATGTTTTATAGATTATTTCTTTGTTTGATTTGTTTTATTAAATTACATGTGTAGTGTGTTGGACTTTGCTGCGATGGTTTTGGGCCGCGGGTGTCGAAGTACCCTACACGTACATGCATAGGGTAAGATATATATATATATATATATATATATGCCCTCATTGTACATATTCCCTCATGACGCGGGGAATATGTGCAATGCAGCTAGGGGTGTATATATATATGTGTATAAATGCATGCGCGTGTGTGCGCCAAGTGTCGGTTCGAGTGGCCATCGGCAAATAGCGACATGTTTGAGGTAGGTCCTCTATGCCTATGCCTTAAATTTGAGATTCATCATTGCTTGCTTGTTTTAAAAATATGCTTTACATTTACGCTATATCCACATGCTATGAAATTAGGTTACGGTTGTTAGAAATGATTTCGCCTTTGATTTGGAAATTTAAATGTATTTTTAATGCTATCGGTCTTAGGTGACCTTTTATTGAAAAATTGATTTCTTAAGTGGTTCTGAATTAGTAATGTGTATTTCCAAAGGTGTTTGGCCTTTTCGCTGATTGATTTTTAAGAGTGTACCCTTTAAGTATTTAAGCATGTTTGGCATCTTAAGAATGTTTTATGAAAGGCCCGTTTGGCACTTTAAGATTTGGTTTGCGAAAATAGAAAACCCCTTTTTTAGTCATTCCCCCTAAATTTGAAAATAAAATGTGATGCAAGTGTTTATGAGCAGTTTGTGATATATGTGCCTAGTGTAAAGGCTTGTGTGTATTTATGTGATGTAAAGAGGGGGAATGCACTTAAGTAGGGAGTGCGGTGGTGAAAGGTTGAATGAATTTTTGATAAAGAAAGTGTAATGTACTTGTTTGATTGTTTAATGAAGAAAACTCACCACCATTTGAAATAGAGCACAATGGGAAAACCCGGGTATCTAGGTGGGTGACCAGGACTAGTACGCTAGATGACACGGCAGGGGTTCGTCCCGGTTTGTCTAGCAGGATTGACGCGACAACACTAACTAAACATATGAACTTCTGAGGGTCGTGGCCTTCTAAGCCACGTTTTCTGAGGGTCGTGGCCTTCTAAGCCACGTTTTCTGAGGGTCGTGGTCTTCTAAGCCACGTTTCACTGAGGTACGAGGTCTTTAGGTTCCCACTTGTTCTAGCTGCCTATAGGGATTACCCATGGTGCTCATTTTTGTCATGCTGCTAATGATGTAACTTTCTTTTCAGCTGTCTCATACTTGATGTCTTGTTTGTGAAAACCCTATTTTAACCCAAACTGGTTTCTTTTCATTTTTGAAATGTAAATGCATGCTCGAAACCTATTTTGAAAATGTAGTTGGAGTAAAAGGCTTTCCCTGAAAATGCAAACTTGTTACTTGAATTTGAAAAGAAGGAAAATACTATTTTTGTATATCTTATTTTCCAAACTGGCATTGGTTGGATTTCTTATTAAAGGCAGAGGCATAGGATGTGGTTGTTTTTGGCTTCCTACTGAGCATCTCGGTGCTCACGCCTACATAAATTTTCAGTTGCAGGTTTTAGTCTTGGATCACTTTTGGGAGCGAGTGTGGTTGTCGTACCGTGGTGATCCGTGGGGTCACCAGAGGTATGTCACTTTTCTTTGTTTATTCATTTATCCGCTGCCGCATTGTTCAATTTATTCTCCTTTAGTTATCTGCTTGTTCAAATTACATTTGCTTGTCTTAGTCATGGGCCAAACCGTTCCCAACTGGTTTGTTTTGATGCCCGGCACTAGTTGCCAGCCCGTGGGGATCGGGAACGCCCTTCGGGCCATGTCGCGGACCGGGTCGGGTGCCAGGTCGGATGACGACCCGGCCTGGTTCGTGACAAAATGGTATCAGAGGTGCCCTTGTTATTTGGGGTGTCAAGTAGCTTGGCGATTAGGTGTGTCGGGACTCGAGAGGTAGGTGTGGGAAGGACGTCATGAACCCTTGCCCGTCCCGAGACTCGAGTTGCCAGGGGTAGTTCGGGATTTGAATTTTCTTCTTTGGATTGGTATGTGTGGATGAGGGATGACCAAGGAAGTGAGCCAGTGTTACGCAGCGGACTTGCATGGAGTAGCGACCCATGTACGACCCGAGTGCCCGGTTCAAGATGCTTCCTGTGGTGGATGCCTGCTCGGAGCATGGTCTGCTAAGCCATGTTATCGGGTTGGTATCACCACTAGTCCCTAATTTTTGGATGTTTTAATGTGAGTTATGTTTGACCTTAATTTTGGTTGGTGTGAGTACATCTCAAAAATGAAAATGGATTTTTGTGAAGGTGGTTTGAATTGGGAATGTGGTGTTAGAGTGGAAAAGTGGTTTTGAAATGGAAATTGTTTTCTTTTAACAAATGTGTGGTTTCAAAAGGGAAAATGAGAGGTGTTTTGGAAGTTGTTTTGAAATCTCAGTAACACTTTTTGAAATGTGAATTGGAAATGTTTTTGGAAATTGGAAATGTATTGCCTTAATGATAAGTTACTTTTTCAAATTGGTTGAGAATTTGTGCTTTGTGCTTAATGGTCTGATTTGGAAATGATAAGTGTCTTTAATCTACCCTTGGTATTCCTACGAGTGATCACACATTGAGGTGTGCATGTGGAAAGTGGGGAAATTGGTGACGTGAGTGGATGGGTGCTTGAGCTAGCACAAGGATACGTATGTGTGAGACTTCATGGGATACCAATGGTGGATATTTAAGTTGTTTTGTTTGCTGAAAGATGGTTTTCAAAAAGGGTTTTTCAAATGTTTAGAAAAGTGAGTGAGAAATTGTTTAGCATTCTCTTTTCGTGTTGGGTATTCCTTTTCATGAGTTCTTGGTTTTGACGTACTGAATTGTGGTTGGAATAGAGATTTGAGTTTGAGCTTTCGTTTGTGATTGAGGTGTGAAATTTTGATTTATGACGAGTTTTGATTCGGATTTGTGCCCCTTGTTTTTGAGTATGCCACCCAGAAAAGTCCCAGAAGGTTCTAGTGAGTCACTTCTAGTTGTTGGTTCTACCTAGACTCTTAGCAGAGTGGTGGAATTTAATTCTTTTCGGTTGATGTCCATCTTTTATAGTGATCGTGATCTATTGAAGGTAACAAACTGGCATGGTGAAGTCGTTGGTGTTTTCAGGTTATTGGGAACTCCTAAAGCTAAGAGAGTCTGTGTTGGTTCAGGTCCATTTGAAGGTGCAACTTGGGATTGGTGGAGGAGATAACCCTAGTGTCATTGCACGATGGTATGACTTGGAAGGTGTTTAGGACCACTCTCATTAGTTGGTTTATATTTGTGGAAGCGAAGGTGATGGAAGCGACAAGGCTCGTGAGTGTCCAGTAATGCCATCGAATAGTGAAGGCCTACGTTGGGCATCTCAAGAAGTTGGTTCCCTTTTCTCCAAAGATAATGTCGCAGAATCAGTTAAAGTTTCTCTTGTGTGGGGTCTTAGTCTATTGTTCAAGGACCGGTTCCCTTTGGTGTTTGGGATGGTTCCCCATTCTGTGAGAGCGAGCCGGAGGAACCCATCTCAGACAAGTTTCTCATCAATTCCATATTCTATTAGTCGGGACACTCTCTTGTTCGCTTCTTGTGTGCTCAGTTTGGGTACTTTAAGCCGCCTTGTCATCGTCGTCCATTGAAGACTTGCTGTCGGTGTGGCTGTTTGGTGAACTTAGAGAAGTTCTGCTAGCGGCTTCATCAGGAGGAGTCTCGACAGGAGATTGTCAGCTCCTGACTGCGGGGCAGTAGATGCTTCAAGACATCAGAGCTCCAGCCACAGGTCTCGGAGTGAAGCCTTTCACGCAGTCAGGAATCATTGGGTGTGGGGAACCTTGGTCTAAGTTTTGTCTCCGATGCTGAAATGGGGACGGTCTGAACTTTCCTGTTGTAGCTCTCCTGTCTTTGAAGGTTCTGTTTTTCTGTAAGAGGCGCAAAGGTCTCCTTTTCTCGTTGTGGTCTTTGTTCTTTGAATACCCCACTGTGGTGGTAAGAAGGCGTGGTGATCTCGTCTTTTTGGAAATTTTAGTAGTTGCGCCTCCCCAAATATGAGCTTTGGAGTTGTCTCTTTATGGCTGTGAGTCTCAAGATGATTATCTCTCTCATGTGGCTGGCTCCATTGGTAACCCGTTCTTGTTTTGGGATGCGCTCGTTTCCGAGACATATGCGTCTTGGGAGATAATGAATAGGGGTTTGGTCCGCTACTCGGTTTGGGGTCTTTCGTCGATGACCCCATGTGGTGGGGGTCTGGTTTATGCGGAGAGTTCATGGGTCGGTTGTGATGGGTTTCTCGTATTGGTCTGTGATCACTGGGTAAAGCTGGTCAGTTCTTAAATGGTGGGGAGACTCACCACGGATCTTGTCGTGCCTTCTTTGAGGTTTGGTTTGTGTAGCGGTTTCCTCTTGGATCAAGTTGACAGTTCCAGAGTTAGCTCATGCTAAGAGTCTCAATGTCGGTGGTGCTAGTCGGGTTCTTGTGGTGGGGAGAACCCTCCTCTTTTCCTGATGGTTCTTCTCTTTTCAGTTCCCCTCGGAGATGGTCGGGTGTGACTAATGGAGTGAAAAGTCATACCAAGTTCGTGATTTTGTTGGCCTCGTTCAGTTTCGAACTCAACTTTGTTTCCTTGTTTGGCTTGGTGACTTTCTGGGGGCAGAAAGTTTTTGTGGTGGGGAGAATTGTCACACCCTGACCAATGCATTATTTTAACTTAATTATTTTGGGTCTCGTTTTTGAATTTGTGTTTTGAACCGGTTTTAAATTAAAAGAAAATCTCGTTTTTATACGAACACGCGAGCGTATGCGCGCCCTGCACAGCCCCTAATTTTTGTTAAGGGATTGGTTGTTATTGAATGTGTTGTTTTTGAGACACGCAACGATGCGCGCGACCCCGCGCGTGAGACCGTGCGCGGTGTCCGCTCTCAAGTGATAATTTTATTATTATTATTTTAGTTAATATTTTAATAAGGGATTTGTTTATTCTTTCAGATTTTATTTATTTATTTTATTTCATTTTATTCACTCTATTTATTTATTTTTATTTCATTTTATTTATTTATTTCATTTCATTTTATTCACTTTATTTATTCATTTATATTTCTATTTCATTTTACTTATTTATTTTTACTCCTTTTTCCTCTTATTTATTTTTATTCTTTTTTTTCCCTTTTCTTTTTTTTTTCTCTCCTTTTCTTTCCTCCCTCACTCTCTCGCTCGACCTCTTCCTTCCCCCCCCCCCCCGTCGCGCAGAAACCCTACGGAACTCCCCCTTTTGCTCCCGCGCGGCCTCCCTTTGTCCGGCCTCCCGTGTTCGGCGCAGCAGCCCATCGGCACCCCTCCGCACCGCCGACCTCCCGTCTCGCCTCCTCCTCTCCCAACCGCGACCGCCGCCTCCCTCCCATCACCGGACCACCCTCGCGCCGCCCTCCATTCGCCGGACCACCCTCGCGCCGCCCTCCATTCGCCGGACCACCCTCGCGCCGCCGTCCCGCCTCATCACTGGCCGCCCTCTCAGCCTCCTACACAGCCTTCCCTTGCGCGGACGCTCCTCTCCGGAAGCCCCTTTGGGTAAACCCCTGTTTCGATTAGGAGATTTAGTTTTTTTCAGCGGGTTTGATGTTCATGTTAGGGGTTAATCTTGAGTTTTCTTGTTTAATATTCTGGATTAGGGTGTATTTCAGTTTTCTTGTGGTGCGTTTGACATGCAATTGAGGATTTGACATCAAATTTTTAGGGAAAACGACTCTGTGGTAAGTGTTTCTGTATTTTAATTTTAATTGATGACATAATTTGCTTATTTAATAGATTTAGCATGGTTATTGATTGTTTTCTTATGCGAATTCGATTTTACTTGAGGTTTAGTATATTTCTGATGTGTTTATGAGTTTAGTGTGATGTTTATATGATACGAGTAGTGGTTGATATGAGAAACCATGTTGAACTATTTAAATAGTGTTTTATAAATTGTGCAATTAGTTTATCAATATGTGCAGGTGGTGCATAGTGTATTTTTTTTTATATGGAGTTGTGTGCGTTGGATTTCGAACAAGAATATTTTGGTGTAGTTTTGTGGTAAAACATTGAAGCACATCTTGAAAATGTTGTAGTAAGTGTTTCTTTAATTTATTTAATTGTTTATGTGGTTCCAAAAATAGTTTTAAGACAATTTATTATACATTTGATTTTAAAGTGGTATCTTAATATGAGATACGATGTGTTTTATTTGAAAACCCATGTCAAGCTTATTATAACTATTTTATAAAATGTATTTTTGTTTCATCAAACTGTGTAAGGGATGCAGTTAGTGTTTTGGGTGTGGTTTCAATGTGCGCTTGGTTGTAGAAGCTGGCTTTGGGTGCGTTCTTGATAAAAAGTTTCATTTTGTTATTTATAATTGGTTCATAAAATGTTTTAATGATTTGTTAAGTGGTAAAGGGGGTGCAGATTGTGTTTTGGGGCTCTTTTGGTACATCGTATCTTGTTTTATCTGGGTGCGTTAATGTGATGTGTTTTTCTGAAATGTTTTATAGATTATTTCTTTGTTTGATTTGTTTTATTAAATTACATGTGTAGTGTGTTGGACTTTGCTGCGATGGTTTTGTGCCGCGGGTGTCGAAGTACCCTACACGTACATGCATAGGGTAATATATATATATATATATATATATATGCCCTCATTGTACATATTCCCTCATGACGCGGGGAATATGTGCAATGCAGCTAGGGGTGTATATATATATGTGTATAAATGCATGCGCGTGTGTGCGCCAAGTGTCGGTTCGAGTGGCCATCGGCAAATAACGACATGTTTGAGGTAGGTCCTCTATGCCTATGCCTTAAATTTGAGATTCATCATTGCTTGCTTGTTTTAAAAATATGCTTTACATTTACGCTATATCCACATGCTATGAAATTAGGTTACGGTTGCTAGAAATGATTTCGCCTTTGATTTGGAAATTTAAATGTATTTTTAATGCTATCGGTCTTAGGTGACCTTTTATTGAAAAATTGATTTCTTAAGTGGTTCTGAATTAGTAATGTGTATTTCCAAAGGTGTTTGGCCTTTTCGCTGATTGATTTTTAAGAGTGTACCCTTTAAGTATTTAAGCATGTTTGGCATCTTAAGAATGTTTTATGAAAGGCCCGTTTGGCACTTTAAGATTTGGTTTGCGAAAATAGAAAACCCCTTTTTTAGTCATTTCCCCTAAATTTGAAAATAAAATGTGATGCAAGTGTTTATGAGCAGTTTGTGATATATGTGCCTAGTGTAAAGGCTTGTGTGTATTTATGTGATGTAAAGAGGGGGAATGCACTTAAGTAGGGAGTGCGGTGGTGAAAGGTTGAATGAATTTTTGATAAAGAAAGTGTAATGTACTTGTTTGATTGTTTAATGAAGAAAACTCACCACCATTTGAAATAGAGCACAATGGGAAAACCCGGGTATCTTGGTGGGTGACCAGGACTAGTACGCTAGATGACACGGCAGGGGTTCGTCCCGGTTTGTCTAGCAGGATTGACGCGACAACATTAACTAAACATATGAACTTCTGAGGGTCGTGGCCTTCTAAGCCACGTTTTCTGAGGGTCGTGGCCTTCTAAGCCACGTTTTCTGAGGGTCGTGGCCTTCTAAGCCACGTTTCACTGAGGTACGAGGTCTTTAGGTTCCCACTTGTTCTAGCTGCCTATAGGGATTACCCATGGTGCTCATTTTTGTCATGCTGCTAATGATGTAACTTTCTTTTCAGCTGTCTCATACTTGATGTCTTGTTTGTGAAAACCCTATTTTAACCCAAACTGGTTTCTTTTCATTTTTGAAATGTAAATGCATGCTCGAAACCTATTTTGAAAATGTAGTTGGAGTAAAAGGCTTTCCCTGAAAATGCAAACTTGTTACTTGAATTTGAAAAGAAGGAAAATACTATTTTTGTATATCTTATTTTCCAAACTGGCATTGGTTGGATTTCTTATTAAAGGCAGAGGCATAGGATGTGGTTGTTTTTGGCTTCCTACTGAGCATCTCGGTGCTCACGCCTACATAAATTTTCAGTTGCAGGTTTTAGTCTTGGATCACTTTTGGGAGCGAGTGTGGTTGTCGTACCGTGGTGATCCGTGGGGTCACCAGAGGTATGTCACTTTTCTTTGTTTATTCATTTATCCGCTGCCGCATTGTTCAATTTATTCTCCTTTAGTTATCTGCTTGTTCAAATTACATTTGCTTGTCTTAGTCATGGGCCAAACCGTTCCCAACTGGTTTGTTTTGATGCCCGGCACTAGTTGCCAGCCCGTGGGGATCGGGAACGCCCTTCGGGGCATGTCGCGGACCGGGTCGGGTGCCAGGTCGGATGACGACCCGGCCTGGTTCGTGACACTCAGGATCCAAGGTTAATTTTTTCAAGAGAGGTCCCTGATATCAATCTAGGGATTAAGACAAATTCTTTCTTCAATATTGATAGATAGAAATTTGAGAATTTCAAGGTAGACATTCATAATAATTGTTCCACAATCAAAATTTGTAAAGATCACTTCAACTCGTAGATCAGACCATTCTGTATCCTTAGTGAGAACATGAGGTAACCTTTCACCCTCAATCTCCTCTGGAAGGATTTTACTTTTCATTTTAATCTCCTTTGAATTTTCACATTCATCAAGCGTAGTCTTTCCAAAATTATCTCATATAGATTTCATAATGTCAGAAAAAATGAGAAGCATATTGCAAGCTTTGAACAAGACCTACCTAGATCCACTAGCCTTTTCCAGTTGACTTGCCTGGGTTTGTACTACCCAAACCTTAGGATCTTTTACCTATTGAAACTGGAGCATTGTAGTGGTCTCATTAATTTGGTTGGCAGCAACAGGTACGACAGCCAATACATTGGAAGTCCTCTACTGATCTTAGGTTGTCAAAGTATCACTTTTGTTTGAAAGCAATTTAAAGGAATTTGGGACTCAACCTAAAGATATTTCATAGTTCCATCCAAAGACCTCCATTGTTAGTGGTGCCTTTGGGGGGTTTAGTAAGAATTTTGGAATCATAAGCACTTTATAATTACAAAGTAATATATATATATATATATTGAAAAGTATTTATATAATTATAATTAATTAATTATATATTTAAATAATTATAATATTATAATAATTATATGTCTTATATTTATAGTAATATATAATTATATATTAATAAATTTTAATAATTATATAAATATATTTACAATTATATACAGACATTTATAAATATATTTGTATAATTAGAAATAAATAATTATCTATTCAAATAATTCTAAAATTATAACAAATATATTTCTTATATTTATAATTATATATATTTTATATATTAATAAATATATAGATGATTATATAAAAATATTTACAGTCATATACAAATATTTATAAATATATTTATTTATGATTATAATTATAAATACATATCTATAATCAAATTTATAAATACATATTTACAATTCTTTTAATATATTTATATTTATATAAATAATTATTAACTTATAAGTATATATAATATTTGTGGGTCTTTGGGCTATGTAATGGGCTTCAAGCCCACTTGGTCTTCAGGCCATGTTCTAAATAAATAAGGCTTAAGGAGTGGGGTATCTCTTGGAGGGGGTTATGGTCTGCCTTTCCGGCCTGTGTATGTGGTGTGTGTGTTTAATGTAATTGTACCTCCAAGCACCTAATATATATACTTCTTATATTGATAAATTTATATATTTATATATTAACAAATATATATATATATATATATATAAAATTATATAAATATATTTATAATTACATAAAAATATATTTAAATATATGCATTTATAATTATAAATATGAATATATATCTATAATTATATTTTAAAATAAATATTTAAAATTCATATTATATTTATACTTATATAAATAATTATTCTTTTATAATTATATATATTTATATTTATGTGTAATTATATACATTTAAATTTTTTATCATATTAATTATATTATTAAATATTTATTACCAATAGAAAACTTGTTTTCCCTACTTCATCCAAAAAGTGTGAATCTCCACTCCTTTGCTTCGAATAATTATGGTAATCGACTAGGATTGTCCACATTAGAGATGAATAAGGATCGAGACAAGGATGTTTCAATGCACCTTTCTTATTTCTATGGTTTCTCGAGGGGTTCCTTTGTCCCTCTTGCAAATCATGTTTTTCATCACATCATTAAGAAAGGCTCAACTGCACATGTATCAGCCTCAGATGATGCTATTTTGGATTGCATTGATTAGTGTAAGCATTCAATAATTGCTTGGATTTCTCTGATGAAAGGTATGAAACCCTAGAAATTTGTGGATTTCCTTTCTCGTTTAGTGGATATTCAGGGATTTGCGGATTTCAAATTCTTCTCCATAGGCCGTGGATTTTTTCACAATATATTCCCTTCTGCAAAGCTCAAAGGGCATGCATGGAGTATCGGCTCTGTCAATCTTAGGTCAGGAATGCTTCGGATTCATGACTGGAAATTAAACTTTAACCTGAATGATTTCAAGAATACTTGCGCACATGAATAGATCAAAATACATGGTCTTAATTGCGTATTATGGAATTCTGAGATCTTATATGATATAGCTTCCACAATTAGAATCCAAATAAGGATGGATCATGCTACTGAAATAGTTAGTTATTATCATTATGCACATGTTTTGGTGGAGGTTTATTTATGTTCTACATTGATAGATACGGTGGTTCTATCCACACCGTAGTATGAGATTTTTCTTAGGATTGAATTTGAGAAAACACCTCCATTTTTTTCTCATTGTAAAATTGTTGTACATTTAAATGACACATGTAGAAGAGATTTAGTTTGTTCTAATTGTCAGACCAAAGGTCATGATCGACAACATTTCCAGAGTAAGTTTAATCAACAGAATCTTGCTAAAAATAATCATGGTGTTTCTAAAATTCTAAACACATATATATGACATAATAATGTTATTGATGTTATCCCCATCGAGGTATCACATAGGCTTGATGCTGAAGACCCCATCCTAAAGGATGGGTGCATTGTTCACGAATCTTCTATTTTTTTGTCTCCTGTTCAAATGAAGGTTAAAACCCACTTATCTTGGGTTGATCTTGTTGAAGATAGTCAATTTTCAATTAATGTAACTACTTGCAATGATGTATTAAATGGGGTATCCTTTAAATATGTCCTATATAGGGTTATATTAGGTGAAGATGAGGAGGTTTCGGATGATAGGGATGAGATCAAGGAACATTATTTTCAAGTGGAAGTTGACTTTAGCTTGTAGTAGGAGCAGACTATGGTCAATTCCAAAAGTAGAAAGGGTAAATAAAATTGGGATGCTACAATGTCAAATAAGACTAAATTCAAAAGGGTTGTTCAAGCTTCCTGTGTATCTGCTCTTGATAAATTTAATGATAAGGTTAAATTTTCTACTCACTCTCTTTCTTTGAAGCACCCTTGTGGGCATTTTGGAGTTGTGGACATGGCACTTATTTGTGAGTTTGCTACTTCTTCTTCATCTCATATGAATGCTACCTTAATAAAAAACACCCAAGATACATTTGTTGATGCTGCCTTTAATGGGAATATAAACCAGCAGGATCCTGGACTGAATGTCAAGTTTGTTAATAAAAAGGGCTTTCCTCCTGCCATAGCAATGTTACCCTTCTATTCGGGTATGGTCGATGTTAATGAGATCAAGACATTTGGACATTCCCCTAGTGGGATGGGGCCTCATTTTAGCTCTTCTGTATTGCCTGTTGTAACTTATATTCAATCTTCTCTTAGGAATATGGAAGCTATAAAGGTGAGGTTAGTCTTTACTAGCTCCCATTTGGGCTTTGGACATGCATCCAGTGGAATGAAAACCTCTGTGAATTCAGCTACAAAGGATATACATGTCTTTATTTTATACACTAGTGGTACTAATGAACATGCTCATTTAGGTGTGTTTTCACATGCTCAAGGTTTGGTTGAACATCTTCTTGCTGAATCAATGGCAGTGAGATTAGATGAAGCCATGTCAGGGGAATTTATTTTTCCAATAAGTAGTTCCTCTACTCAAACATTGAATTGTAAGGTAAATAGGAATGTGAGTACTCATAATTCTATTGATATACTTGCTTCGGCCAACAACGATGATGATGAAAAAAAAAAGATATGGTGCATCTAGAGCTGAATTCATAAAGTATGATGTTGTTGCTAAGCTCTCGGATGATGGTGGTTGTTCATGGATGCAAGTCAAGACATGGATGAGGGGACGACATCCTCATGGTAGTGGTGGACACATCACTCAACACAATATGAGCACTTGTTCTTGAGTGGATTGATGAATTTTTTAACCTGTTTTCTGTGGACCTTTACGGTTTTGTATGTTCCTCCTACTTTACATTTTAATTTTCAATAAAGACCCCATTGAGCCTCAATATTTTTTTAAAAATATGTGTATTATTAATTATATATTTCTATATTTAATAATATAATATTTATTTTTAATACTAACAACATTTATAGGATAGTTATTTATAAATATTTGTGTATTTTTGTTGATATAAAATATTACCAATTTATTAATAAGTAATATATTTATTAACAATCAATCATATTATTTATTATTAATTAACATTATATTATTATGTTATAAAAAAAATAGTATAACAACTAATATTTATAAGAATTTAATTATAAATATTTGTTATATTTTTGTTGATATAATTATTAGTAATTTATTAATACATAAAATATTTAATAATTATTAATATTATTATTTATTATTAACTAATAATATATAATTATGTTATTAATATAATTTATAGTATTATAGATAATATTTATATAATAATAATTTAAATAAAATATTGCGTATTTAGAACAATATTTACTAGTTAATAATTTTATTTTTCTTAATATATTATGTTGTATTATAATATAGTTACTTATATGAGAAATAAGATACTATTTATTATTAATAATAATAATATTTATTGAATTCAAAATAATAATAATATTAATATATAATAATAAATTTAATATGATTATTTATTATACATAATATGGATACTAATACTAAGATCTATTTGTATAATTAAAAAATAGTAATTATTATTATCACTAATGTAGTTATTAATATTAATGTTTCTTAATTCTTCAAAAATATTTGTATGAATTTCCAATTATATCAATTTATTAATTTATGCAACAAAATATAATATATTAGAATGTTTTTAAATAATGTATATGTAATGATATAAAAAACATATAACATGTATCAATCTAATCTACATCAGTGTCCTGGATTCTCCTCCATGCTAGACCCTAGTGTATATATAATGCGTCCACGTTTGTGTCTGTCTATGTTTATGCTTTGGCGTATGTAGCTCTTGTGTATCATCACTGGCACCTACCTCCACATCATCATATTTGACAGGCAATGGATCTACAATATCACCGCCAGCACCCTATCCTACCTCCAAGGATAATAGATGCTGGCCAGAACTCTCCACAACATGTGAAGAAGATGGTTGTTGTGTAGCAAATATATGCGGAACATAGGATAATAAAGAATGCAACAAAAACTAGTTGGAGTATATCTCTTCATGAAAATCTGACATACTGATAGACCTTGTCCGTGCTTGTGCCTCTGGCTATGGTTGTGGCTCATATGCAATAGGAACCGGAGGATCATCTGACTGATCATAATGAAAACCCTCCTCCTATGCCACATCTACATCCATATTAAGGTTGTCACCCCATAACACATTTATATCTGGCTCTTCACCCTCATCATTTCTTGAAACATTAAAAAAATACCATGATAAATATCATCCTTATAAGGAAGTAACTCTGTCACAGCTCTATTATATTAAGTCTGATCAAAGGCACCACCCTCATCGAGTTCAGAGAAGTGAAGGAGATGTTTGATACGAGAATCCTGTGAAAAAAAAATTATGCAGTTAACTAATGTTAATAAAAAACTCTTCAAAAGTCGAAAGGAAGAATTATTACCAAGTCATGATAGCCTTGCCCGTGTTGTGTATGATATCTCCCTGGGGAATTATGGTACTAGGGCCCATAATCCAGTTGAACTGATAAATGTATATGTACTATGTCATCTCCTTGTAATTGAGACTCATGTCCTCTATCCCACATCTCAATATATCATGCATGATGTATCCTCTAGTCAAAGTCTCACTTCCCTGACATCTTCAAGGAATAGAGTGAAGGTAATTGACTTGGCAGTGCAGGAATGGGCTGATTGAAGCTAAACTATCTCATAACTCTATAAATATGATTATAGTCCATAATATGAAAGTGAATTATTGGAATGACGCATGGGCTGACAGCAAGCATCACTGTACAGTATGGGGGGAGACTTTGGATGATAGCCTCACTATATAGAATCCATGAAATCTAAAATATATATAAAAATAAATAATTCAATTAATAAATGAAGACATGTAATGTACTCAATAAAAATTTAACTATATAATAAATAACCATATATGTTGTCATGCCGAAGACTATCTAGCATAAGACCGTAAGTGTGGGCATCATGTATGGTTGTATATGAATGTCAATGTGCCTCACTCCACCTATATATAACATTTTTATACTTATATTTCATAATAGAATGTTATACATTTTATTTTGACATTAGAAGGAAGGAAAATCATACCATTGTCCACGTAGAGACTCTTAAAATATCGGCATGAAATAGCGCATGTAAATGTGGAGCTTAGTGAGGGATGCACTCCCATATTGAAGATATCCAGTTTTTTTCCTTTTAAGACTTTTTAATATTTCTACATATATTTCCAGATCTAGGCACTGAGATGACGTGTAATTACGAGTCTCGATGTGCTCGGAATTAATTTTATAAAATATTAAGTGTTTTTCTACTACGCACGCAGAGGAAATGAGATATCTCTCAGACAATAGCTCAGATCAGAAATTTGAGGCCATGGTTGAGTTCAGAGCATGGCGTTTACTCTAGGTGGGGTATAACTTTTGTCGGTGTGGTATTTTTGTGAGTAAAGTCACCGAGGGGGAAAATCATAAATAAAATAATTAAACGTAATTATTTTATCTCGAATTCCAAATCAAATAACTCTTGAACGGGGACTTGGATTAGAAATCTGAGAATTTCATTGAGTTCAAAATGGGATGTTTTACCTAGGCACGACATAAAATAAGATGGTGTGGAAGTTTCAGATTTTGTGACCATTGCCAGGGGTTTCAGTGTTTTTATTTAAATAAGGACTTAAGAGAATAAAAATAGGGTGAGGCCCTAATCCCCCCCCTCTCTACATCCCTCTAAACCGTTCTTCATCTGTTCTTCATCGAATCAAGGATATTTATTTGATGGAACCTCAGCGGATCGAGGCGGGAGCGCAGCGGACATGACGTCAACGACGAGCGATCAAATCGAAGTAGGATTCCTGTTGATTTGTGTACCTCTGTTTTCAATTCCTGATTTGTCCTTCAATTCTTCATTAAATTAGACATCTTGAACATCAAGGAAATGGCCAAATGAACATAGCCATCATCTGATCCCCTTTTTTAATCTACTTTTTATCTGAAAATTCGTCTGTTCTTCACGGATTTTCGTCGTCCACTTTCAGACACATCAACCCATCATCGAATCATCAATCAGAGGCATGCGCTGTGAAGGTATCATCGCGAGGATCATTTATCTGTTTGTAGATTCAAGTTTGGGCTATCGGAGGAGGCCCGGTGGTCCGCATAAGGGACCATCCGAGAGCCACCGGCGGCGGCCGGCTGACAGCGGGGTACGGTGGCGACCGTAAGCAGAAGTGCTGCGGTACAACTATGCTGCGTGAACTGATAGTGGTCGGTTAGTTGAGAGATGGTGGGGTTCTAGGAGGAGCAATGAGGCCAGGTGGAGGCCGATGGTGCAGTCGTCTAGTGTGAGCAGGACGGCGGAGGGTGGGTCGCGAGTGGAGGCGGCCGGATGGTGGGACGACAGCGTGGTAGGATGGTACGGCTGGCGTGCGAGGCGGTGTAGCCAGGCGACAACGTCAGAAGCATGGTGCAGAGAAATGTTGTGAGCGAGGAGGTCATGCAGGGAGATCGAGGTCATGATAGGAGTCTGGTGATGCGGGGGCGTGCTGCGTTGACAAGGGGACAACAGGAGAGCCGAGGTGCGGCTGGCTAGTGAGGTGGAGGGTCGGCGGTAGGGGGTCCGGGCTACACGGCTGGGCCATGAGCTGGCAAATCAGACCGGGCCAACCGGGGTGGGTCGGCCCAGGCGGAGGGGTCCAGCCAGAATGGGTCGGACCAGCCTAATTTGGGTCGAGGCACCTTTAAACACCAATTTCTCCTAAACCGGGCATCTGATCGACGCGTCGTCTGCGGCCACAAGTCCCTCTCTTCGAGATGGATCTTTTTAGACCAGTTCGGGAATTTTAAGACTCAGTTTCATGGGTTTGTTCCATGAAATTATTGGTTTTAATAATAATAATAATATTATTATTATTTGGTCTTCTTGTTTCGGACGTGGTGCCTACATGCGGTGTCCGATATATGCACCATCAGCGGTGGCACGACCCTGGTCTTTGGGAAAACTTTTCAAGACTACTTTAGGGTGTTTAAACTGAAGATAATTTGGGGTTCCCATGAGGCTCGGTTCACACGTGTTGCAGTGAAATGCAGCTTTTTCACTGGGTATCCATTTTGGATGAATGAGTAGTCGATCTCGTGTGTTTTTACATGAGGATTACAATAGCGTGATCCGTATAATTTCTTTTGGGATCGAGG
Source organism: Viscum album (assembly GCA_963277665.1). Classification (NCBI taxonomy): domain Eukaryota; kingdom Viridiplantae; phylum Streptophyta; class Magnoliopsida; order Santalales; family Viscaceae; genus Viscum; species Viscum album. The sequence continues at coordinate 109,154,435 of OY728135.1, forward strand.
CATGGGCACCACAAGATGTCATTCAAGTGCAATGCGGTGTTATAAAACTTTTCCACCGAGTGTCCATTTGGGGAGAAATAATAGTCAATCTTGTGCATTTTTCTACAAAGATCGTAATGGTAAAATCCAGCCTTTTCCATGGAGTAGACCACCTCTTCAGGATTGTGCGGACACTGATGGATCATATGGTGGCTCTGGCATCTAGCCTTTTCCATGGAGTAGTTGGGTGTTACTGGAGCCTGGTTACTCAGATCCTCGATGAGTTGGCACTCTCGTGCGATTACTTCCAGCAGTTATTTCATGAGTATTACTACCCCTCCTACTTGCACTCCATTCGAATTCAGGATCTCCTATAGTTTCAGCAGGGAGGGATGACGGTGACTGAGTACGTGACTGTTGGGTCGGAAAAACGGGGGAAAAGATGGCAAGAGGGGGGGTGAATTGCCTTTTGAAAAATTGATTAACAAATAAAAAATCAAAGTTGAAATGCAGCGGAAATAAAGAGGCAAGACACACGAAATTGATAACGGAGTTCGGCCAAAACCCGGCCTACGTCTCCGCTCCCAACTCAACCGTTGAGAGATTCCTACCGCTTGCTTTTCAATGGTTTTAGCAAGAAACCCACTAGGCTTTGAGGTAGCACTAGGACCTATTACAGCTTGCTTTTTGTGGTTTAGCAAGAACCCACTTGCTTTTAATGGTTTAGCAAGAACCCACTAGCCTTTTTAACGGGTGAAGGCTAGCTCACCGAAACACAAGCCTTTTAAAAGGAAAGGCTTGAAGAAACCTCTTCACACCTTAATGGTGGCGTGAAACCCAAAAGAAAGGGGGATAAGAGAAGAGTTTGGGGTTTGTAGGCACAAACCCAATTTTAAGCTCAAAATAAAATAAACAATAAAAACCGTATAGGAGGAAGACTTGGGCGCCAATTGGATGATGGAGTTGATGTAGCGTGCTCTCCCAAGCTTCTTGAGGTGCTCCTTGGATTGGAAAATGGTTGGAGCACTTGTGGATCCTTGAAGGTGGAGCGCCGGAGGTTCGCCAAATGTGCAACAATATGTCCGGGCGCTTTGTATGTGATCCGATTTAGTTCCGGGGCTTCCTTGGCCTTTATTTATAGGCATAGAACCCATTGGGGGCCTTCGGAGCCGTTGGAGAAGTCCTCGGAGCCGTTGGAGGCCAAAAGATGGTTGACTGGTCAAACCCAACGGCTAGTTTGACTGGGCTACCGGCTGGCCGGTACAAGTCCACCGGTTGGCCGGTGTTTGCAAAATGGCATAGGATTCCTGTCCAGGGGCCACCGGCTGACCGGTGCCAGAGCCACCGGCTGGCCGGTGGTGAGGCAGTAGCTGACACTATTTGGAGAGGGTGCCACCGGCTGGCCGGTGCTGAGGCCACCGGCTGGCCGGTGGTGAGACAGTAGGTCTCACTGTTGATCTGGGTGCCACCGGCTGGCCGGTGACAGAGCCACCGGCTGACCGGTGGAACCTGGCAGTGGGCAATGCCTCTGCCAGGTCCACCGGCTGGCCGGTGCTATCACACCGGTTGGCCGGTAGACTGAATTTCAGTCCACTTGAGATGCTTTCTTGGGCCATTCCTTTGGCAATCTCTTGCCTATCATCCACAACACTTAAAACCCAATATTAGATAAATAAGAAGGTGATTGTGATCATGAAAATCAAACAACGAGGGGAACGAGATGTACAACAATCTCCCCCTATTTTGATGATCACAATCACCAAAACAATTAAAGTAAAAAACTGAAATTGAAAGACATGCTTAAAGAAAGTAAATGCTAAGAACGATCAAAAGGATTCTCCCCCAATCAATCAAGAAATTCTCCCCCTTTGTGATTATCAAAATAGAATGGGGCATAAAACTTGATTGAGGGAAAAATTGAAAATCAAGATTTTAAACCAATTGAAAATAATATCAATTGTTGAAAATTTTGAAATGAAAATTGAATAACAGTTTGAATTGAAAGTTTTGAATCAAAATTGAGATGAAAATTTTGAATTGAAAGTTTTGAATCAAAAACCAATTGAATTTTGAAATTTGAAACCAAATGAAATTTGTGAAATTGAGAGTTTTGAATCAAAAAAGAATTGAGAGATTTGAATGAAAAATTCGAATTGAATATTTTGAAATGAAAAATTTGATACCAAGTGTTGAAATTGAAAGTTGGAATCGAAAATTTTGAAAATGAAATCAAAAGTTTGAATCAAAGACAAGGTTTTGAAAAATCTCCCCCTAAATGAAAACAATAAGTCACCGGGGATAAGAAATAAATTTTGGCCCGGAGAGACTCGCAAGAGGGGATTTTTCAATCCAAACTTGTCTCATAGCGGGTCTTCTCCTATAAAATTCGTCCGAATAAAAAATGGATTTGGGTTGGCCGTACCGGGCATTTTTGCAATTACACTCATAAATGAGGTGCCCGGGTTTTTTACAATAGTTACAAAATTTAAAACTAGAGCTCCCCTTACAAAAACAGTTGGTGCATGGGAGGAGGAAGCTTGGTTGGTGTAGCCAAGCCCTTGGGTGGTTCTAGAAATTCGTTGGGAACCTAGGATATTGTTCAAATTTTGTTCCCCTTGGGTGAACTTAGCTAGGGTCTCTCTTAGGTCTTTGATGGTTGATTCCATAGAATCAACATTTGGAAAATTTTGGATTTTAAGGGTGAGTTCCTCCTTCTCTTTGAGAAGTTGGTCTTTTTCGGAGGAAAGTTTTTTGAAAGACTTTTTTAAAGCAACAAATTTTGACGATAAAGTATGAAAACCTTTTTCAAGTTGGTCTCTAGCATGTTGGAGTTCTTCATAAGACATATGATTGAAAGAATTTGAAGAACTAGAAGACGAGGAAGAAGAGTCGGAAGATGATACCTCATGTTTTGCCATTAGGCATTTTTTACCTTGGTCGCTCGAGGAGAAGGAGGAGAAGGAGGAGCTATCACTCCAAGATGCCTTTGAAGCCTTCTTCTTTCCCTTCTTTTTCTTGGCCCTTTTCTTGTGAAGTGGGCAAGCGGGTTTGAATTTTTCGTCGAGTTCTTGCTCTTGAGCGGGTTCTTGCTTTTGAGCCTTCTTAGTACCTTCATAGGTTAGTTCTAAAAATTTCCAAATATCATGAGAAGATGTGCAAGAAGAAATACAATCAAAAACATTACGATCTAACCCACAATGTAGAGCATTCATGGCTTTGCCATCAAGCTCGAAATAAGCAATGTCATTGGGGGTCCATTTAGACTCATCGGGAGAGGAGAGGGTAAAACCATGCATAACAATTCTAAAAATTGGATAACCAATACTTTTAAGAAAAGTTGACATGCGGGTTTTTCAAAAAGTATAATCGGCTCCATCAAAGAATGGAGCACGATCCAAAGAATGTCCTTCGGGGGATTGAGAGGAGGAAGCGGTAGAAGCCATAAAAAAAAAATAGGATCTTTAATTTGAAACCGGGTAAGGAATTATTCAAATACTTCCTCTGATACCAAATGTTGGGTCGGAAAAACGGGGGAAAAGATGGCAAGAGGGGGGGTGAATTGCCTTTTGAAAAATTGATTAACAAATAAAAAATCAAAGTTGAAATGCAGCGGAAATAAAGAGGCAAGACACACGAAATTGATAACGGAGTTCGGCCAAAACCCGGCCTACGTCTCCGCTCCCAACTCAACCGTTGAGAGATTCCTACCGCTTGCTTTTCAATGGTTTTAGCAAGAAACCCACTAGGCTTTGAGGTAGCACTAGGACCTATTACAGCTTGCTTTTTGTGGTTTAGCAAGAACCCACTTGCTTTTAATGGTTTAGCAAGAACCCACTAGCCTTTTTAACGGGTGAAGGCTAGCTCACCGAAACACAAGCCTTTTAAAAGGAAAGGCTTGAAGAAACCTCTTCACACCTTAATGGTGGCGTGAAACCCAAAAGAAAGGGGGATAAGAGAAGAGTTTGGGGTTTGTAGGCACAAACCCAATTTTAAGCTCAAAATAAAATAAACAATAAAAACCGTATAGGAGGAAGACTTGGGCGCCAATTGGATGATGGAGTTGATGTAGCGTGCTCTCCCAAGCTTCTTGAGGTGCTCCTTGGATTGGAAAATGGTTGGAGCACTTGTGGATCCTTGAAGGTGGAGCGCCGGAGGTTCGCCAAATGTGCAACAATATGTCCGGGCGCTTTGTATGTGATCCGATTTAGTTCCGGGGCTTCCTTGGCCTTTATTTATAGGCATAAAACCCATTGGGGGCCTTCGGAGCCGTTGGAGAAGTCCTCGGAGCCGTTGGAGGCCAAAAGATGGTTGACTAGTCAAACCCAACGGCTAGTTTGACTGGGCTACCGGCTGGCCGGTACAAGTCCACCGGTTGGCCGGTGTTTGCAAAATGGCATAGGATTCCTGTCCAGGGGCCACCGGCTGATCGGTGCCAGAGCCACCGGCTGGCCGGTGGTGAGGCAGTAGCTGACACTATTTGGAGAGGGTGCCACCGGCTGGCCGGTGCTGAGGCCACCGGCTGGCCGGTGGTGAGACAGTAGGTCTCACTGTTGATCTGGGTGCCACCGGCTGGCCGGTGACAGAGCCACCGGCTGACCGGTGGAACCTGGCAGTGGGCAATGCCTCTGCCAGGTCCACCGGCTGGCCGGTGCTATCACACCGGTTGGCCGGTAGACTGAATTTCAGTCCACTTGAGATGCTTTCTTGGGCCATTCCTTTGGCAATCTCTTGCCTATCATCCACAACACTTAAAACCCAATATTAGATAAATAAGAAGGTGATTGTGATCATGAAAATCAAACAACGAGGGGAACGAGATGTACAACAGTGACTAGGTTCACAGACTTTGAATGCTACTCTATGGACATGATCCATGATGGATATATCTAAGAATGGAAGCTTGAGAAAGGACTCCATAGAGAGATCCATGCTATCATAGTACCCTTGTGCATCCCCATTTATGCTGGGGTACTAGAGCAGACGCTGGTGACAGAGAGTTTTCTGTTAGAGGGACGCTATATAGCTGGTCTTGGTAGTAGGCACAATAGATCTGAGACGCCTATTGCAGCTAGCAGGCATCAGACGACAAGATCTCGATGCAGGAGGACTCCCTATAATCGGTCTCAGGCACATAGTTGCATGGGGCTGAGGCAGCGCAGAGCACGAGGATATCCTGGGGAGGGTCGGTGTTATGCTTGTGATGGGCAAGGTCACATGACACGAGACTTCCTGACCAGACATACGGAGAACACCAGGCAGGTAGCATGTGGACCACCATAGTAGAGACAACATCGTGATCAGGGTGGTCCCCATGGATCTGGTGCTAGTAGAGGATCAGGAGGAGATGGAGGTGGGGATGGCGTTATGAGGTCTTTCCAACACTAACATGCAGCCCACGTTAGGCTCAGAAATCTGGCAGCTGGGACCATGGACAACCACAAGCTTTGGATGTCTATAATCCTACAGAACATGAGATGATAAGAGGTATGTTATGTGTCTCTTCTACTTTTTGTAGTAGAAATTTTTAGACACTGTGTGTGATGTACTCTTTTCTCCCTGCTCCTTGCTTGAGGTTTTACCAAGGTGATACAGGGCGTCAGTGTAACTCTATGTCAGTGTTATTCGATGTAGCTTCGAATGCACTATGAAGAGGGGTCCTTTTCCCACTGAGATGCATTTTTTTTATGTGAGAAAAACCATGAGGGTGAGTCATTTCCACCCAAATAGGATAGTATCGAGGTGTGGTGGAAGAGTCCCTCTGACTTGTGCATTCATGGTGGAGTTGTGCAGTGGAGTGTCAAAGCAAGTCCTGACATTGCCGGTGGAGTTTTTCTGCTTGACCCACTTTTGCTGGGAATGCCATTAGTGGGTGTGGAGGAGTGCCAATTTTGGTGATTACTCTCCTCCCATGGGAAACAAAGACACACGGGGTATGTCGCATGTTTTTCATGTCTAGCTTCTTGCGGTTGGATGAGTTTACTCTCCTTCCTCATTCATTGGTTCCTTTGCATGCTAAACATTAACCTTGATACAGCAGTTATCAAGTATAGGTTGAGGTGATGGAGACCCTATGAATAGAACTACACGACTCACTACCTGGTACTAACAGTGATATTCTTCACCCTGAGAATGTGGAGATTCTATTTTCTAGGAGAGCACTTTGGGATTTGTTCAGACCACCAGAGTCTCAGGTGTGACTTCCCCCATAGAGACTTGAACTTGAGACAGCGACGTTAGGTGGAAATTCTTGCAGGACTAAGACTTCGAGATAGTCTTTACTCCAGGAAAGGGAAATGTTGTAGCAGATGCCCTTAGCAGGAAGACACATGATCTCCTAGTGCGGGAAGTTTCGGAGTAGTTAACTTCCCCGTAGATGACCCTGGCAGAGTAGGAGGGTACATTTTTTCTTCAGTCGATGGTATTGACTCTTTCGATTCTCGAGTGTGTAAGAGAGTCTCAATTGTGAAACATCGACTATGAAATCTTGCATGACCAGATATCCTTGGTTGTTTCACCAAATGGATGTTCTGAAGGAGGGAATCATGAGACCTTGCTCCAGGTACAAATAGTGATTCCAGTCACGACACGGGATGTAGAGGTTTGGCCAGAGAGGAAAATTATCCCTTGAGTTTCATTGGCTCGTTCGAGACCGTGCGAAGAGATGATGAGGTTACCTACCACCTGACCCTACCCCCAATAGCTGGAGTGGGTGCACGACGTCTCTCACGCATCACATATGAAGAGATACATGTGTAATCATCCGTATGTCGTCAATAGGAGCGGACCTTACATGGACAGATCATCCCTTTGGTTTGTGTACTATGGCGCGGAAACATGCAGGAGTTCTGCTAGGAGCGGGAGATCCAAGTGCGAGCTCAGTATCCTGAGTTGTTTCCCTAGTTTTGTTTTTTGAGGATGAAAATCTTGAAGGAGGGAATGATGCAGAGACCCAGTTTTTGCTTTGTAAGACTTTGGAATATTTCTACATATATTTCCAAAGCTAAGCGCTAAGATGAAATGCAATTCTGGGGCCCGGTGTGCCCGAGATTAATTTTATAAAAATATTACATGTTTTTATACTATGCATGTGGAGGAAAAGGTATATATCTCAAAAAGTAGCTCCGATCATAAATTTGAGGCCACAGTTGAGTTCGGAGCGTGGCGTTTACCCTAGGCGGGGTATAACTTTTATCGGACCAGGACTTCTGTGAGTAAAGTCACCAAGGGGAAAATATTAAATAAAATAATTAATCTTAATTATTTTATCTCAAATGCCAAATCAAATAACTCTTGAATGGGGACTCGGATTGGAAATCCAAGACCGTCATTGAGTTTGAAATGGGATGTTTTACCTAAGCGCGACATAAAATAAGAGGGAGCAGATGTTTCGGATTCCGTGACCGTTGGCGGGGGTTTCAATGTTTTTCATTAAATAAGGACTTAAGAGAATATAATTAGGGTTAGCCCCTAATTCTCTCTCTCTCTCTCTCTCTCTTCATCCCTCTCAATCGTTCTTCTTTCGTTCTTCTTTGAATCGAGGAGATTTCTTCGATGGAACCTCGGCGGATCGAAGCGGCAGCGCAGTGGACGTGACATCAATAATGGGCAATCAAATCGAAGTAGGATTCTTGTTGATTTTTGCACCTATGTTTTCAATTCCTAAGTTTTCCTTCAATTCATCATTAAATTGGATGTCTTGAACATCAAGGTGATGGCCGAACAAACACGGTCATCGTCCGATTCCCGTTTTGAATCCCTTTTTTATCCAAAAATTTGTCTGTTCTTCGCGGATTTTCATCATCCACTTTTAGACGCATAAAATCATCGTCGGATAATCGAGCAGAGGGAGGCACTGCGAAGGTCTCATCACGAGGATCGCCGGTCTATTCACGGATTCAAGTTTGGGCTACCTGAGGAGGCCCGGTGGTTCGCGGAAGGGACCGTCAGAGAGCTGTCGGTGGTGGCGGCGTACGGCGGCGCCACACTTCGGCTGTTCTACGTGAACCGACAATGGTTAGTTGGTCGAGAGTAGGTGGGGTGTCGGGGCGGAGTAGCAAGGTTGGGTGGAGGCCGATAGTGCAAGTGGCCAGAGTCAGCAGGACGACAGAGCACGAGTCGCGAGCGGAGGCGGCCGGACGGCGGGACGACGACGCAGCTGGTCGGTGCAGCTGGCGTGCGAGGCGACGCAGCCGACCGACAAGGTCGGCAGCACGACAGAGTACAGGGTCGCGAGCGAGGTTGTCAGGCGAGGCGACCAAGGTCGTGACAGGAGCTGGGTGACGCGGGGGCGTGACGCATGGACGAGGGGATAACGGGGGAGTCGAGGCGCGGCTGGCCAGTGTGGTGGAGGGACGGTGGTAGGTGGGTCGGGTGACACGACTGGGTCGTGGGGTGGTAAAGCGGACCGGGCCGGCCGAGGCAGAGGGGTCCGGGCAGAATGGGTCGGGCCGACCCAATTTGGGTTGAGGCACCTTTAAACGCCCATTTCTCCTAAATCAGGCATTCGATCGATGTGTCATCTGTGGCCACGAGTTCCTCTTTTTGAAACGGATCTTTTTAGATAGGTTCAGGAATTTTAAGACTTGGTTTTGTGGCTCGGTTCCACAAAACGCCCGGGTTTAATAATAATAATAATAATAATAATAATAATATTATTATTATTATTATTATTATTATTCGGGCTTCTTGTTTCGGACGTGGCGCCTACATGTGGTGTCCGATAAACACACCGTCAGTGGCAGCGCGACCCTGATATTTGGGAAAACGTTTTAAGACTACTTTTGGGTGCTTAAACCGAAGATGAGGTGTGGGCCCCACGAGGCTCGATTCACATGTCTTGCGGTGAAATGCAGCATTTTCACCGGGTATCCATTTTGGATGAACGAGTAGTCAATCCCGTGTGTTTTTCCATGGGGATCACAATGGCGTGATCTGTATAATTTCTTTTGGGATTGAGGCATGGGCCCCATGGGACGTTATTTGAGCGCAATGCGGCGTTATACGACTTTTCCACCGGGAGTTCGTTTGGGGTGAATGAATAGTTGAACTTGTGCATTTTTCCACAAGGATCACAATGGTGAAATTCATTTGGATGTGCAGATTCTTTTTTGTGATCTCATTAATTGTGGAAACATGAAAAGAATATCAGTGGAAGATCCTTCTGTTGTGTTTGAAGAGATCTCTCATCTTAGATTCGCATCCACTCCTATGAGAGTGGAGAAGATGTATGAAGAGATGCGACCAAATGTTTTGGGAACCTCCTCCCTCACCCGCGGCTCGAGCTCACTCTGGGAGTACATTAGAATCACTACTAGAAATTTAATATTTGAAGCCCGTTTGAGGAGGTGTCAGTGAAATTATGTTTTTCGCCCTCTGAATCAACAACGAGCATCGTGCGCTCGTCCACTTTCTGACGAGCCGGTCGCTAGGCTTAATTTTTTTTTTCACGCGATATCGCCCCCCCACTCCTCCCGCACGCACCACCCTCAGCAAACCCTACCTCCGCCTTCGCAGCTCGCCCTCTCCCTCGCCGAACCCACCTCCGCCTCCGGCTCCAGCTCCAGCTCACTCTTTCTTTTACCCCCTCTTCCTCCCTAGATCCCCTCCCCACCTCTGCTTTCGCCTCCCTCACCCGCGGCTCCCTCTCCTCGCAGATCGTTCGTCGTCGCGCCCGCACCCGGTGCCTCACGCTGCCCATCCGCCATAACCGCTGCACCTCATCCACGTCTCACACGACCACCGACTCCACATCTTCACATAGTTCTAGATTTAATGTGCAATCTGGTAATCCCTAATTTTGGTTTTGGGGTTTTTATTTTGGGAACCTCCATCACTTAGATTTCATAATGCATTGGCTTTGTGATTTGTTTGTTGTTGATTGTTTAGTCTTTGTAAAATGAAATTTGTTCTCATTTCATCCCCATACGTATTTCAAATTTAGTTTGACCGTAAAGGTGTGTGGTTTTAAGCGAATGAATGATGAGCTGATTAACCTTAATCATGGTAATTATAAGATTTACCCCACAGGCAATTAACGCCACTAATTATCCACTTCTGATGCGACTGTTGTAACAATTTTATGTTCCGCAATAATTTTTTAATATAATTTCTAGGGTGGAAACTACAATGACTGAAAACCCAAGTTCTTTGAGATATATATCTAGAACAATTCAACTATTCTATAAATATGGAATGCAGAATTGCAAGGCCCCTATAGACAACTGCATAATCATGATGAAAAACATCGGTCTGGAGAAGGTTATTCTTATGCTTCTTTTCCCTTGCAATGCTGATAAGTTTAAATAAAGCTGTCCAAGAAGATGTAGATTCCTATAATCTGATGCATCTCGATGTAAGGAATATGAATTGTATATTTCTTCCCTCATCGGACATGGCTTTATTTGATTGGGTAGGAAGGTGCTTTCTCATATGTTGGGTTATCTTAGTGGAAGGAGCATGGATGAAGGTTTCTTATGGTGGTTTCCAAGGAAAGGAATACTCATGTATTAAACCCTAATTTTCGAAGCCGTAAGAATGGAGATTTCTTATGGTTGAGAGAAGTTTTAAATTCATTAATGAACTTGCTTGTTATTTGTTTATAAATTTGTTTTTGATGCATTGATGAATGAAGAGAATCAAATTATAAGGACATGTCTTATATAATGTCTTTAATTTGTGAAAAATGTTTCATTTTAGTGTATAAAAATGTTTTAATTGTTGAGTTGGTTGTACAGTTTAGATCATTGGCGAGGGGTGGTTTGAAATTTAGATCATTTTAGTGTATACACGAGTCCTCTGTAGTTCACATTACATGGCACTGTAATAGGCACCATATCCTTTCCTTATTAATTATTTCAATGACTACAGATATGTCAGGGGAACAAACACCATATCCATATCATTTTGTAGATCCATATGCATCTAAGGGTTGAGTTATGTATGAATGTAAATGTGTTTATTTTTTAATTAATAATTAAACATATATATGAACATATGTTTACCTTCTTTACACAATTGAGAAACAATGGAATATGGATTTTATTATCTCCTTTTCACAACATAATACATAATTTTGTTCACACACAACCCCATGGATTCTTGTTCTTCTAAATTACACAAATATACTTTTGAAACTAGTGTTTCTTACAACTGTGGAAAAACATGACACTATCACTATTGAGTACACTCACAAATACGCTTCCATTATTTATAAAACTTCACATTACTTCACAAACCTCAATGTTTTTTATGCTCAACACATCATGCAATCATAAAGCCCTGCATGAACTTGCTCACTTAATGCACACACATACTGGTAGGTTAAAGAAAAACCCCATAAAATACACACTCAAATTTCATTGGCACAAAACATGGAACAACCTATGTGTATCATCATGCAACCCCAAATCCTAAACATTTGAACGCCCAAAGGCTCACCATCTCCTTCATAAAACTAAAAATATAGGAGGTAAACAAACAAGAACAGTGGTGTGAGTATGAATCACTGGAGTTTGAAGCATATTGTAAGTTGTAGGTTTAGTTTGGAATTTTTATTTTCATTTTCATTCAAGGTAAATGTTTTGTGGTGGTAGTGTTTCGAGGTTTGGAAGAAGAAGGCTGGGCAGCAACTTATTTTAGCATGCCATTTATGCTTGAGGATTGAAGAGAACATGCAAGACCTCTTCATGAGATGCATGTTTTCTCAGAAGCTATGGCAATATGTTGGCAGCCTGTTTGACATTAAGATTTTTACAAGCATGCACCTGGAAGATCTCATGGCTGACATCAACATGACCGGTCTGAGTGGACAGGTACACAACCAACTGTTAACTATAGTTGCCTCTATTTTATTCATTGTGCGGACAACAAGAAATTTTTTCATTTTCAACAACCTATCACCTACCTTCCACGTGGGAGTCATCACATAGCACCCAAGGTAGCACTAGGAGAGGCAGACCAATCTAGGAATACAACAAAGCAGCATCACCTAATTTCAGATCCTTGGAGTCAAGGTACATTTTCTTTCTGAATACATTTAAATTTTTATTGAGCCTATAAACATCACCAGCAATGTATTATTAATTTCAAATTAAATTTTTTTGTTGTTGATGTAATTCCTACTAATTAAAATTTCAGTCATTCTTTTTCAAATTCAATTTGTTTCTTTCTGTAATTTTCTTTTTAGTATTCTTAAATGAATGAGTATAAATCTGTTGGTATTTATTAAATGCAGTATTTTTTTTTAAAAAAATCCCCAGGCTAGCGACCGCCTTAGGCAGTCGCTAATGGTCACATTTTTTCAGATCATTAGCGACCTCCAAAAGCGGTCGCTACTACTCCTCCCAGTGACCGCCATCGCGGTTGGGCGTGGACACCCTATAGCAATGGGCTAACTGCGACCGCCATTGGCCGTCGGTTGACGGTCGCTAATGGTCAATTTTGTAGTAGTGCATGCCTAGGGGTGCTTGTTCACAGTTTAGTACCCGAGAATGGTTAGGTACACGGTCAGTCGATGAGGCAGGGTCACATGTTGTATGGGCCCCACATGCACCGTGTACCACTTTACGATACAATGTGAGATGTTCTGGGTGTGATGCCTATCCAGGGCGGCACCCGATGACTGCAGCGGCGTTCCTCAGAGAGGTATCATCCAGAAGGGATGACCAGTGTTCCTCGATACTTTCCAAGAGGTACCATCCAGCAGGGATGCTCAGTGTTCCTTGATGCTTTCCAAGAGGTACTATCTAGCAGGGATGACCAGTGTTCCTCGATGCTTTCCGAGAGGTACCATCTAGTAGGGATGGCCAGAGCAGTTCTGGGCTTACCTCCAACTGGGCTGGGCAGTGGTCCTCGATGGTAGTTCCGGGCTTACCTCCAACTGGGTTGGGAAGTGGTCCCCTATGGCGGTTCCGAGCTTCCCACCAGCGGGGCTGAGAAGTGGGTCCCCGTCGATTTCCGGGTGATGTTTACTCCCTGACATACTAGGGCACGGATATGCGATGATGAGTGGAATACTCCAGCTAGGCTAGGCATGAGTACTCAATTTTTAAACGACCTCTCGATTGTGTGACACGGTGATGAGGCGTGCTTTGACGTACTTTTGAACTCACGAGGAAGAGGGATGCTTTTCCCATCGAGACACATCCATGTGATGCGACCTAAAACTGTAAGGGTGAGATAGTGCCACCCAAAGTAGATAGTATCAAGATGCGGTGATTGAGTCCCTTTGACTTGCAGTTCAGGGTAGCCGTGTGGGATGTTGGGCATCGATGGCGGTTACTTTTGGGACTATTGACTACTCACTTTCTTGGGCTGAGCTGTGAGATGGAGATCCCCTTACTCTCTCATTTGGGTTTCTTTGACTGAGCATATATGTATTCTATTTCCAGTACCCACTCCTTGGGTTTTGGTTACTCTCCTTCCAGGAGAGGCGAAAACGCGCGGGGTATGTCACGTGCTTTCCGTGTCTAGCTTCTCATGGTTAGACGAGTCTGCTCTCCTACTATAGGTAGAGAAGACTCAAAGATAAGTTCATCTTATCATTGTTTCTTGCTCCTTGTGTTTGGATGAGCTTACTTCACTCTCTTGTTGGGTTGAGCTGCACTCCTTTTACCGTACCTTGTCGTATCTACTGCTTTCATTTTCAGAGTATCTCTTGAAGCTCTCCCTTTTCCTTTTTTGGGCGTCCTACTGAGTATTTTTATACTCACCCATGCATGGGCTTTGCCCGGACCTGTCATTCCTTATGAAGACGACGGAAAGGTTGGTCATGAATTCAGATGAGCATAGGGATATGGGTGCTTGGACCGTGTACGGTGGTCGTAGCTTGGGATGCAGGAGCGGGTCTCTCAGCTATTTTACTTTCCAGTTACTATCTTGTTGTGGCACTTTTTCTGGTTGGGCGTGTATTTTTCCCCATTTTCCTTTCAGTTTACTATACCGTACTTGTACTGTTTAGTGGTTCATGCATGTTTGGTTTATTTATAGTAGTGTTGCATCTTTTGTTCCTTTCACTCTTCACTTTTGCATTGAGTTGGCTATGTGTGTGTACAGGTTCTTAGGAAAAGCCCCCTCCCCTGAGTTTGTTGAGCCTTCGGTGCAAGTCGCCACCCCCTGACCTATGAAGGCGAGCTTGGGGTAGTTGCATATTGAGCCCCGACATGGGTCAGGTTGTGACGCATATCCTCATATGTATCAAAATAACACATCCCATGATATTCATTTATCGATGTGACATGCGCTGCATAACACCCTTTATGTATATGCAAGACATGCAGACCTCGACAATACTTCCATGTTTTGTCAATGACCTTCAATAATGGTAAATACATCAAATGTATATAGTCAAATTATCAATTCAGATCATGTTGCCAATAAGCCTCAAAATGTAGGCACATGCAAATCACAACACAATTATCTCATTGAAATCATCAGCTAGATGAGTTAAGTGCTCTTCTATCCATGGAATGCGTAATACACTACCGATGAAGGACATGCAATCGTTGTGGACATCAATGCCTAGTAATCTATAAACAAGATAAAACCAATCTTCACCCACTCGGCCTAACACATTCACACCGTCGATGGGGAGGCCCAACATGATGGACACATCATCGAGTGTAGTATTCATCTCTCCGTCTCGAAAATGCAATGTATGTGTCTCTGGACTCCATCTCTCTACCAGCACAACAATGAGATGATAATTGACAAATCTAAAGTTACACATCGCTACGCCATAGAGCCCAACATGCAAAGATGAGGGATTATGGAAGGAGGTGGTTCAACATGATGGAAATGGTGAGATCACCATACACTCAAAGTAGGAACTGGATGCCCCTCTACGACCAGTCATGAAACATGCCTATCCTGAAATGTGATAAACGGATGATCTGTCATCTGTACATTTGATATCATTGTTACATTTTATAGTTAATTTAATAATGTTTCTAAACTATTTTTAAAAAAAGTACAAGAAGTAAAATGAGGTAGACAATTCATTTAGAGTCTGAACCTCTTTTTATTCACTTTCACTGTGTGTTTATTTTTTTAATAGTTTGAATATCACAAAATTCATTCTGATTGAATCCAGAATTGAAACAAAACTAGTACTCGTCCGTGCTTTTTCACAGTGTATTTGATTACTGGTGTTTTTTTAATAGGATATTACTATTTATAAAAGTTGAGAAGAAACAATAATGTTGATTAAATTTTAATTAGAAATTAATGGTGTATGATAATGGGATACAAGTGCATAGAATATGGAGACACCATTTGAAGTGTTGAAAAAAAACATGATAAATTAAAAGTATATTAATTTCTAAATTTTTAGGATGGAAATTAGAATTCAATTTCAACCTCAATAACAAAAACAATAATGCGTCCACTGAAATAAAAAGTGAAAGCTAAATTAAAGAGATGATAGTGGTTGTAAAAATAAAAATGAAAAATGTGAAAATGATTGGTTTCAATACAGACTAAGAAATAGTAACTGCCGCATAATTTTTAATGTATAAATTTGTTAAAGATTTTCAGCAAGATGAGGTTATATGGTCATCCAATCAGAAACTTATTTTGCAAGAAGTCTTTAGCTTGAAAATCTTCCAGCATCTACAGTCTGCAGATACAAAAACTTAAAAAATGAAATAATAGTAATGAATATTTATAACTGATAATCAATGAATTGTTATAATCTAAGGTTTCTACATAGAATTCTTTAATGTGAAACAACCATGAAATACTGATTACCATATCTAGACAGCATTACTGATTGAATGAAAAATGCTGAAAAACCATACAGCAGTGTCGTTGTACACAAGGGGCTAAAATAGAATTTTAGCATTACTGTTTTAATGATAAACTGGAGATGTGAACAGCATTACTGTTTTAATGAAAAATGCAGAATAACCACACAGTAGTGTCACTGTACACAAGGGGCTAAAACCGATTTTTTTTATAAATATTAAAGTAAAACGGTAGACTATATTTGACATCAGGCCCCTGAATTTTGGAAATATGGGACTCCTTGTATTATGTTCTGAAATAGTCTATGACAGACAGCCTTTAAAATAGTCAATTAGCTCCTTAGGTCCACTAAGCACTTCAACAGCTAGAGATATCTAATGAAGTACCCAGAAAATGTAGAGATTATGGGCATATGGAGATATCTAAAAAAGTACCCAGATAATGTAGGACAACATTTTATGAATCTGGAGATGTGAGCTGGTTCTATATATTTTTAACATAGGTAAAGGATCATTGTCATTCAGCTTCATATTCAATGGTTCAGTATCAGTAGTACAACCATTATGGTGTGTAGAACACCATAAACATTGTATGTACAACAACTAAACAATGTTTGTGTTCAATCGAACTTCTCGAAAACAAATGCTATAGGATCCTAGAGATAAATGGGTAAATGGTGTATAAAATGAAATTGGTTTGTAAATCTTATAGAAAACTTATAAACTGAGCAGTAAACATTTTCTAATAAACTGTTGCAATAATCTTCTAGAATATAGTAAGATTGATGCATCATTTTCACGGAACTGCAAGTGAAAAGAGACGTACTCTCTTATTGTTACTTTCCTGAGTGGAATACTTATTGTGAATGGAGTAGCGCGATGCAATACGTTGTTGCAATATCCATCCTAGCCACTTGTAAAAATCAAGGGATATTGCAATGGAAGATACAATGAGTAAAGCTCATCAATTCACTGTAAATCAACACTTTTGGTTTGAATGATTATATCCCGTTCTTGGTTGAGATCTTCAATATCACTAACAATCAGCATTGAAATTTCAGAAATATTTGGAAGGTTATATGTCACGGAATTTGTTTCCCTTCTTTTAAGAAGACGAAGCTTTAAAGTTGGAACCTCATGATGGTTAAGAACATCCCTTGCACTTATAAATTCTCGAGCCAAAGAATTGTTCTCATGAAACAGTTGTTGTAGGTTCTCAATAATATTGTAGTCAAGAATAGATTGTAGATTTCGAGCCAAAGAATTGTTCTCACGTACAGTTGTGCGAACCTTGGTGGATGTCCATCAGGTGGACACAAACTATCTATGTGATGGTAGTTTTTTCCATGTAATCTAAATATACATGGATTGTTGAAATAGTGGGTGCCCTAGACCCAACTATTCGTTGCTTTAGATTACCATATCGTGTATACAGTTAGATATACATGATGATAACTTACCATTATAGTGTAGATATTTCTGTATCCACTATTTAATGGTAATGTCCAAAGATTAATTGTCGTATCGAAAGGCTATAACAGATCCCAGGCTATAATGAGAACCTTGAGATACCATGACATTAATCTTAAATAAAGGTCCTATGGTCTAGATACATCTTACTGATTGGACACAATAGATGTTTGACTTTCAGGTGCGGGGGCTCATAAGCATTGAGACTTCTTCTCATGAAATTCGCACTTGGTGATCTTGAGTAGTGAGATCATGAGGATAGACCTGCCAATAGGAACACCACATGTCTTGGGTGTCATTGGATTTTCCTATTTATGATCATGTGTAATGGTTTCTTGACTTGAGATTATTACCAATATATGCCATTTGATTGCGTACTTTGATGCAAGATGAAAACCATAATATTGAAATCATGGTGAGGTAGTTTGTGTTGGGTGCGTTATTGGTGGCATGACATTGATCGAATGTTCAAGAAAGGATTTGTCGCTTCCAGGTTATGGAAGTAATATATCTCAGACCATGTTGATAAGGATGGTAGTACATTCATAAGACCATGGCCATGATAGCCGAGGGTAAATCCGTCCAGTTATATCAACAAATAATAAAGCGAGAAAAGGGTGATAACACGGGTGTGCGTCCTATTTTATGAGATATTAAAGACAAAGAAATTATATTACACAGTACGTGTTCGTAGGATGGTTGTCGCTGCCGTGACAATCCTTATCTCTTTAGGGGCCATGATGGGTTGCTCGATCCCGCTCTTGGTCTGTGAATAATATTCACCGCTATCAAGATAGAAGCCTAGAGGGTCACACACAATAGCGTATTCGAGAATCTGCACTATTCAGTTGAATAGGGATATTGGACATGGTGGGCCCCACCACTGGGGTTCAGGATTTGTCCGAGGAGATACGATCACCAATGCAATAAATAAATTCATATTATTCAAGTTAAGAATAGTGAGTACTTAATTTATTTACTAAATGTATTTATAAGGATTAAAGTAAATACATGAAAATATTATGAGAACGAATATTAGTTTATTCAAGGTTCATTTAATATTTGCGGGAGTCCGAGCCGAGTTAATGACTCGGGTATTATCACGTAATATATATATTGTATTACAAGGAAAAGTGATGATAATAATAAATGATATTTTTGACTCAGTTTAGTAGTCAAAATATTATTTATATAATGTGTTAATTATTCGGGGGTCGGGCGGGCACTACCAGGTAATTTCATTTCAAATTATAATTAGAGAAGAAGGTTTTTCCAAATACTATTCATGGCCTCTCTCTCTCTACATCTCTCTCCCATGTTCTAGAGAGAGAGGCTATGGATCAGGAGCTCGGATCGAGCTCTCTCTCTAAGGCATCGCAAGCGCAATGATGGGGTGATCGTTGGCGCATCAGAGGAGTCGTCGGAATTCCGCGCTAGCACCCGATTTACAATGATTGGCGCTCCCGCGGTTTTTCGAAGCACGTGTGGACGATCTAGAGGAATTCGGATCTGGATTCTTCGAGCAGCGATCGCCAACGACGAGCAAATGTCGTGCGCAACTTCCGATCTAAACCAGGTATTTTACGGTTTAATTTTGTGCTTAAAACTTTTCACGCGAGATCCTCGACTTAAACCGGGCAGCGTTTCACCGACGTCGACAAGTTCATGTCGAACGATGGTGAAATTTTTTAAATTCCCACTTTTTGGGCTTCCGCTGCATGTCTGGTTCCTACATGGAGCTCGGCCATTATTGAACGACCTATCTACCTTCCCACCCATTGATGTGAATGCGAACATCGAATTATAAATATGCATGTGGTCTTGGAATAACCGTGCCTCAGTAGAAGTTCGATTGAACACCAACATCCTTAGGTATTCAGGACATGACAGTAGTATGTCCAAAGCAACCTTTCCCATGGAGTAGCATAGAGGGAAACATTGGTTATGTCTATTGCTGAATTTCTTATTTCTCTCATCAAACCACAAAAAAGAGTGACAGTATTGACAGATGTTAGATGCCTCTCCAATATCAGAATAACCTGAATGAACAGAACAATATTGTAGAATATATTACTAACAAACAACAGTCAATAGTGGGGAAGATGATTCTGTATTAAATAACCATTAATGCATGTTTGGTAAGTACACTAACCCATGTTCTCGGTAGTTTCTTGTTCTAGTGGGTCTCCTGTAGCAGCAAGCGTTACATAATCTTGGATTGGCTTAAATAATAATAAAGTGAACAGTGTTTCAAGTGAAACATGTACATCACAATACCTCTATAGTTTTCTGCGGGATGTATGTCAAAATTTATGTTTGTGTTTCGTAAGTCTTCGTTGTCATCGCTTCTTGAATAAACGATTGTTGTCTATAACCTTAAAGTAGTAGTTGAAAACAATTCACTATTTTACAGAATATAGATACACACACATGTATATATATATGGGTCAAGTTATATATTTTGGATTCAGTTTACAATAGACCTATAGACGATAAAGTATTGTAGTTCGCACCATTAATAGGAGTTAAATAGTATATGTTGTTATAGGGAAGCTAAGAAATAAAATCACAATAACAGGCATGGAAATTTGTAGAAACAGGAGTCGTGCTTACTGCATCGAGGAGACAGGTGATGAATTTGATAGACTATTTTCAACAGTCATCAAAGCTACGAAAAATATTGACCAAACTGTTATACAGTGAATACAAAGGTTGTGTGACTGACATTATGTTCATGAAAGATCATAGTTACAATACTTACAGAATGGTAGAGGAGATTGTGTCAAGCTACCCAGTCTTTGTTTTCGTTTGTTTGATCCAGAAGACAATGTTGACCGAGGAGAAGATGGTTCTGGCACTGTCGACAAAGAAGTAGTTAATTAATATTAATTTGTGTTACTTTGAAATATATTGTGAAGGTCAATGGTTTCTACAGGTAAATGTAAACAGAACTAACCATTGTGACATAAAGGTGATAATGACATGCGTGTGACTCCATTTGTGAATCTATTTGTTGATAGAGGTTCAGTTAATGGGGTACCAAACAGACTGCTAGATGTCACTGAAGAATTTCTTACAGATGACGCCACTAATATTGTGGCAATTGTAATGAATACAGATACTAAAAGAATAATAAGAACTTGAACATTTTAAAGTGGCAGTAATAGAAAACTCATAAACTTTCTGTTGTTCCTTCATTAGTAGTCTATGTTGTACCTTTGCATCTCTAGAGTTTGATGGGAAATACATCTTTGTATTTGACCGATCTTCCAATTTTTTAGGCACTGACATAAAAGTAGTTAAATACGACTAATTTGGGTTAGTATGAAATGCAATGTGAAATATCGTAAAGATTTTATTGGTAGATGCAAATAGAACTAACCATTGATACATGGAGATGATAATGGCATGCATGTGACACCATGTGTGATGTCATCTGTTGATAGTGGTTCAGTTGTTGGAGTACCAAACTGGTTGGTAGATGTCATTGCAGAGTTTCCAGTAGTTGTTGCCATTGTTATTGTGGCAGGTGTAATGAATACAACTACAGAAAGACGAATAATAAGTAGAACATTTCAAAGTGTATTTAATAGTGAACTCACAAACTGTTTGTTATTCGTTCATAAGTAGTCTCTACTATAACCTTGCATCTCTAGAGTTTGACGGACAATTCATGTTTGATTTTTTTTTCATTATATTTGATTGTCAAGGTGTGCAATGAGACCATATAATGCACAGTGGACAGTAAAGTGAATGTAATATACATTGTGAAGGCAAACCGCAAAGTGGCTATAGATGTAATAGCACAGGTTCATAATTATAGTAATTACTAAAGATGCAGGTGCACAGGTTCACAACATGAGTTATGACTAATACATGTTATCTTGATCAATAAAACACTGAAATACATGTATTGAATACAATAAGGTAAGCATACCCGCGTTATATGATAAGATACAATGTAAACTAAAGGTGCTACTCCTATTATTGGAAATAGTTGTATAAACTGTCTAACAGTAGTTACCTGTTCTTGGCTGACCCAAAGTAGTGGAAATATAGTAGCAGATATTTGGAAAATAAGATGAAACGGTAAATTGAATGGAAGGTACACTGCGAAGGGAAACTGCAAATCGACTACAGTTGTCAGTGCACAGGTTTATAGTATTTGTATTCACAGAAACATGAAAGTCGTAACATTGAAACACTGAATTATAGGCATTGACTAATGTAATGTAAGCATACCCCTGTTATACAATATGTTGCGTTGTAAAAGAAAGATTCTAATTTCAGTGGAGAAGCTAGGCGAAGCTCCTTTTTAGCAGAGGCAGATGAGCATCCTTGGGCGGTAGAAGGAGTAGTGATGTCGGTTGACCAAGTCGTCGAAGCTAGGCAAAGCTCCTTTTTAGAAGAAACAGTTGTGTTTCAACTACCTGTAAGCAATTAAGTAATAGATAAATCAATGGGAAACTCCCAGAGTTTGTAGGATTGGGTGAGCACGGGGAACGGTTGGATAACAACATGCATAACCAAAATGAAATCAAAATAAGTTGCAAGGCATAACCAAAAACTAACCACAATAGAAGTTTATTATTTTCAAACATAACATGAATAATCAGACAACAAAATTTGAGCCCGAAGTAATATATAAGTGAAATGATATGAGTAATGCAGAAGCAAGGATTTAGGTTTATGAATAGGCAATTAATCTCATACCTGAAGTGCGAAGATGATGCGGGAGGAAATAACCTACCGACAAATGAAATTCCAAACCCAAGAAGTGAAATGATAGGAAAAACCAGACAACAAAATTTGAATAGGTAATTTATCTCATACCTGTAAAATCAGACAACAAAATTTGTTATTATTTTCAAACATCATGAAAAGGCAGACAACAAAATTTGAACCCTAAGTATTATAGAAGTGAAATGACATGAGTAATGCAGAAGTAAGGATTTAGGTTCATGAATAGGTAAGTAATCTCATACCTGAAGTGCGATGATGATGCGGGAGGGAATAACCTACTGGCAAACGAAATTCCAAACCCAGGATGGAATGATAGTGGATTGAAGAGGATCTGTAGGGATTGAGTGCAATTGGAACGATGCGAAGGAGGCTTGTGGAAGGAAAGCACAACCGAGCGTGAGTGGATCTGAATGAACTCACGAGCCGGAGGAAATTTGAAGGAAATCATGACTGGGAGAGGAACACAACGGAGAGGTGAGGTGAAATCGGGAGAAGGACCACGACAAACTGCATGGAAATCGAGAGGAGGACGATGACGTCGGCGGGGGTTTGCGGGAAACCCTAGGTCGCAAAGAGGTCAAACCGGAGTGGAAGCGGGAGAAGGAACACGTCGGAAAGGTGAGCTGAAGCCAGGAGAAGTAGCACGTTGGAGAAGAAGGGCGACGAAGTGCAGCGTAACTGGGAGAAGGAGCACGACGGCGACGGGGGTTTGCGGGGATTGTAGGTCGCGAAGAGGTGTAACCCGAGCGGGAGTGGGAGGGAGAGAATGGAAGAGAACGAGAGCGGAGGAGGGGCGTGGTGGCACGGAGGGTCGACACGTATGGAAAAAAGGACGTGAGGTATTGCAAGAGTGACACGTGTTAGGGAGAAAACCAGAATTAGAAGATATAGTAGATTCATTCTAACAATTAAATGATTAATAGTTAATTACCATATTAATAATATTAATAATAATAATAATATTAATTTGGTTAATAATATTAATAATATTAATATTAATTAATTACCATATTAATAATATTATATTAATTCGGTTAATAATATTAATATTATTAATAATATTAAGAATATTAATATTATTAAATTTGGTTAATAATATTAATATTATTAAATTATTAATAATTAATTACCATATTAATATTATTAATATTAGTAATGTTAGTATTAATAATAATAATAATAATAATAACATTTTTATATTAATTACCATATTAATATTATTAATATTATTAATGTTAGTAATAATAATAATAATAATAATAACAATAATAATAATAATAACAACAACAACAACAATAATAATAATAATATTATTATTATATTACTTACCATATTAATATTAGTAATGTTAGTATTAATAATAATAATTATCATAATAAATAATAATAATAATAATAATAATAATAATAATAATAATAATAATAATAACATTTTTATATTAATTATCATATTAATATTATTAATATTATTAATGTTATTAATATTATTAATGTTAGTATGCCCGAACAGGTTGGTTTACCTCATCCGATCGTCAGGTTGGTTTATTTTGTAGAATCAGATGGAGAATTCAGAGTTTGGTTTTTTGATTAAAACCCATTGTCTCTAAGAACATAAAAGAAAATGATAAACAGAGCAGAAATCTTGACGAACTCTATCTACATGGCCAGTAAGCCTGGTTATCGTTGATGAGGCGGCGGAGATGGGCTTGGAGACCCATTCTCTGTTCTTCTCTTGATATAGCAGCACAGTGAATGAATTTGGGGTATTTACGCACTTTGATATCCATTTCAACCGCCAAAAATTCTGAGATTGATGATAGTTGGATGGTGAGACTCCACACGGTAATCGGATTCAAATCACATAACTGCAGCATGGACAGCGAGTCTTTGATAGCAGACATCGCCTGTCGGTTTGATTCATTGAGCATCTTAGCCGTGTCTGGGGGCATCCAAAACATAAAGATACGAAACCAACCGGGCCCTCGGAGCGAAAACGCTTATATCTCGAGCTCCGGACGTGTCGTCGACTTTGTTGGATTCCTCTTGATGAGACGAAACTTTTGGCATGCTTCGCCCGAGTTTTGGTTGCAGTTGGATAATGACCGGGTTGGATTGTACCCGAAATCCAACCGGGCCCCTGAAACGGAAAAGCTGATAACTTTCAGACCGGACGTCCGTTTGACGAACCGTCAGCGGCGTTGGTGATCACGTTGAGAAACGGTCCCTATGAGCATACCCTATGAGAGTTCGGGGTACAGTCGAGATATGGCCGGGTTGGTTCGCACACGAAACCAACAGAGCCCCTGGGACGAAAAGGCTAGTAACTCACAGACCGGGCGTCCGACTGACACGCTGTCTGTTGCGTTGAGACCCCTATGACGAGGCGGTCCTTTGAAATACTTCTCCGTGGAACTTTGTAATACTTGGAATATCAACCAGTAGCTCGTGGAGCGGACCCTCCCGTGACGAGCTAGCAGAGTGCAGAGACCTAGTAGCTGGCTGAGACTTGACGACTGCTGATCTATCGACTCGGTGTGTTTCGGATAGCCCAGTGGAGAGCGCTTGGTTGTAGCGGCAGACCCACGGCAGAGGAGCGCTTGGTAGTAGCGGCAGACCCGCGGTACTCAACAGAAGGAGTACCTCTGGAGGCTATGAGGGGGAGCGCTTGGTTGTAGCGGCAGACCCACGGCGGAGGAGCGCTTGGTTGTAGCGGCAGACCCGCGGTACTCAACAGAAGGAGTACCTCTGGAGCCTATGAGGGGGAGCGCTTGGTTGTAGCGGCAGACCCATGGTGAGAAGCGCTTGGTTGTAGCAGCAGACCCACAGTACTCGACAGGTGGAGTACTGCAGCAGTCCAAGGTTAATGGGCGCGCTTGGTTGTAGCGGCAGGCCCACTGTTCTCGACAGAGGAGGAGTTCAGCGCGCTTGGTTGCAGCGGCGGGTCCACTGTACTCGACAGAGGAGGAATTCGGCACGCTTGGTTGTAGCGGCAGACCCACTGTACCCGACAGAGGAGGAGTTCTCCAGCAGTCGTGGTTTTGACATCATGAATAAAATCCTGGTTGAGCTGAGTCTATAATCTTTATGTTTTCTCATGATTGAGATGAATTACTTGATAACTTAGGTACATGTATGGGCATATACCTGGGTAGAGGTTATCCGTTGATTTCATAATCCTTGTGTTTCCTCATGATTGAGATGAGTTACTTGATAACTTGAGTATATGTATGGGCATGTACCTAAGTAGAGGTTATCTGTTGAGATCTTCTTTGTGGTTATCCTTGTTGGTTTTAGTGAGACCTTGAGGGTCTCGGGGTCCCTACTGAGTATCGTTATACTCACCCCTGCACGGGCTATGCCCGCACCTCGTTGTGTTGGTTGCAGACGACGGGCAACGCAGACAGAGGCCGAGTGTTCGAGGACTGGACGGTACCCGAAGGTGGACCTCACGACGAGACAGTATCCAGTGGTGGACTTCACGACGAGGCTACACTCGGAGAAGGTTGACGGGCGAGAGCGTTGTGGAGGCTATCTGTACCTACCCTTCAGGTAGGATCCGTGGTGGACGATCCAGGAGCTGCACTATCTGTACCTACCCTTCAGGTAGGAACCGAGGAGGACGACTCAGGAGCTGCTTCCTTTCTTCCAGCTGTTGTCTTTGTTGTACTTTCTTTACTTGTAGTTGTACTTTCGATTGGGTTTGTATTCTGGCCCATTTACTTTTCAGCACTTCCTTTTTGTACTTAGTGTTTTCCTTCCGCTTGTACTCTGTGGTGTTTTGTTACTTTTATAAAGGCAATGCCTTCCCAGTTATCGGGATTTACGCCTTTGGTGCTAGTCGCCAGCCCCTGGCCTATGGAAGGCGGGCTTGGGGTAGTCACGGCACGAGCCTCGAGGACGGGTCGTGACAGGTTCGCTGATTTTCTTGCTTATCTCTGAGTATCTTTATGTTTTGGGTGCCCCCAGACACGGCTAAGATGCTCAATGAATCGAACTGACAGGCCATGTCTGCTATCAAAGACTCACTGTCCATGCTGCAGTTATGTGATTTGAATCCGATTAGCGTGTGGAGGAGTCTCGCCATCCAACTATCATCAATCTCAGAATTTTTGGCGGTTGAAATGGATATCAAAGTGCGTAAATACCCCAAATTCATTCACTGTGCTGCTATATCAAGAGAAGAACAGAGAATGGGTCTCCAAGCCCATCTCCGCCGCCTCATCAACGATAACCAGGCTTACTGGCCATGTAGATAGAGTTCGTCAAGATTTCTGCTCTGTTTATCATTTTCTTTTATGTTCTTAGAGACAATGGGTTTTAATCAAAAAACCAAACTCTGAATTCTCCATCTGATTCTACAAAATAAACCAACCTGACGATCGGATGAGGTAAACCAACCTGGTCGGGCATACTAACATTAATAACATTTATAATATTAATAATATTAATATGATAATTAATATAAAAATGTTATTATTATTATTATTATTATTATTATTATTTATTATGATTATTATTATTATTAATACTAACATTACTAATATTAATATGGTAAGTAATATAATAATAATATTATTATTATTATTGTTGTTGTTGTTATTATTATTATTATTGTTATTATTATTATTATTATTATTACTAACATTAATAATATTAATATGGTAATTAATATAAAAATGTTATTATTATTATTATTATTAATAATACTATCATTACTAATATTAATAATATTAATATGGTAATTAATTATTAATAATTTAATAATATTAATATTATTAACCAAATTTAATAATATTAATATTCTTAATATTATTAATAATATTAATATTATTAACCGAATTAATATAATATTATTAATATTATTAATATGGTAATTAATTAATATTAATATTATTAACCAAATTAATATTATTATTAATATTAATATTATTAATATGGTAATTAACTATTAATCATTTAATTGTTAGAATGAATCTACTATATCTTCTAATTCTGGTTTTCTCCCTAACACGTGTCACTCTTGCAATACCTCACGTCCTTTTTTCCATACGTGTCGACCCTCCGTGCCACCACGTCCCTCCTCCGCTCTCGTTCTCTTCCATTCTCTCCCTCCCACTCCCGCTCCCGCTCGGGTTACACCTCTTCGCGACCTACAATCCCCGCAAACCCCCGTCGCCGTCGTGCTCCTTCTCCCAGTTACGCTGCACTTCGTCGCCCTTCTTCTCCAACGTGCTACTTCTCCTGGCTTTAGCTCACCTTTCCGACGTGTTCCTTCTCCCGCTCCCACTCCGGTTTGACCTCTTTGCGACCTAGGGTTTCCCGCAAACCCCCGCCGACGTCATCGTCCTCCTCTCGATTTCCATGCAGTTTGTCGTGCTCCTACTCCGTCTTGGTCCTTCTCCCGATTTCACCTCACCTCTTCGTTGTGTTCCTTCTCCCAGTCATGATTTCCTTCAAATTTCCTCTGGCTCGCGAGTTCATTCAGATCCACTCACGCTCGGTTGTGCTTTCCTTCCGCAAGCCTCCTTCGCATCGTTCCAATTGCACTCTGTAGTGGGTGAATTCCCCTTA
Source organism: Viscum album (assembly GCA_963277665.1). Lineage (NCBI taxonomy): Eukaryota > Viridiplantae > Streptophyta > Magnoliopsida > Santalales > Viscaceae > Viscum > Viscum album. The sequence continues at coordinate 109,181,937 of OY728135.1, forward strand.
CCTCAATGTGAGGTGGGGATCCTCTTTTATAGAGAAGTAAAAACTAATTACAAGGTGTTAAGTCCAATGTGGGACTCAGAACAGAAATACCCCTTTAACCTTAAATGGGGTCCAACACTCCCCCTCAAGCTGGACATGCCCAGATTGGATAGAGTCCCACAAATAGAAAAAGACAACAAAGACACAGGACCATCTCAGACTCCCCCTCAAGCTGGGCCAGGGAGGCTGTGAATACCCAGCCGGGTAGTGAGAGACTCAAGGCGAGCTCCTGGAAGACCTTTGGTGAAGAGATCGGCAAGCTGATCGGCCGTCGGGATATGGCCGAAGCTGATACGGTGCTGCTCCAGATGGTGGCGGAGAAAGTGACAGTCCACCTCGATATGCTTCGTCCGTTCATGGAAGACGGGATTCGATGCAATCTTCGTGGCGGCCTGATTGTCACACCAGATATGAGCAGGAGTCGATGCGGGGAAACCGAGCTCATGGAGGAGATGACGAAGCCAGAGGATCTCAGTAGTGACGGTGGCCATGGATCGATACTCGGCCTCGGCACTCGAGCGGGAGACGACAGTCTGCTTCTTATTGCGCCAAGAGATGAGATTGCCGGCAAAGAACACGGCGAAACCCGAAGTAGACCGGCGGGTAGCGAGGCATCCGGCATAGTCCGCATCACAGAAGGCCTCAACATCCATGTGAGCATGATGGGAGTACTGAAGGCCACGGGCAGGGTCTTTCATTGAGCATCTTAGCCGTGTCTGGGGGCACCCAAAACATAAAGATACTCAGAGATAAGCAAGAAAATCAGCGAACCTGTCACGACCCGTCCTCGAGGCTCGTGCCGTGACTACCCCAAGCCCGCCTTCCATAGGCCAGGGGCTGGCGACTAGCACCAAAGGCGTAAATCCCGATAACTGGGAAGGCATTGCCTTTATAAAAGTAACAAAACACCACAGAGTACAAGCGGAAGGAAAACACTAAGTACAAAAAGGAAGTGCTGAAAAGTAAATGGGCCAGAATACAAACCCAATCGAAAGTACAACTACAAGTAAAGAAAGTACAACAAAGACAACAGCTGGAAGAAAGGAAGCAGCTCCTGAGTCGTCCTCCTCGGTTCCTACCTGAAGGGTAGGTACAGATAGTGCAGCTCCTGGATCGTCCACCACGGATCCTACCTGAAGGGTAGGTACAGATAGCCTCCACAACGCTCTCGCCCGTCAACCTTCTCCGAGTGTAGCCTCGTCGTGAAGTCCACCACTGGATACTGTCTCGTCGTGAGGTCCACCTTCGGGTACCGTCCAGTCCTCGAACACTCGGCCTCTGTCTGCGTTGCCCGTCGTCTGCAACCAACACAACGAGGTGCGGGCATAGCCCGTGCAGGGGTGAGTATAACGATACTCAGTAGGGACCCCGAGACCCTCAAGGTCTCACTAAAACCAACAAGGATAACCACAAAGAAGATCTCAACAGATAACCTCTACTTAGGTACATGCCCATACATATACTCAAGTTATCAAGTAACTCATCTCAATCATGAGGAAACACAAGGATTATGAAATCAACGGATAACCTCTACCCAGGTATATGCCCATACATGTACCTAAGTTATCAAGTAATTCATCTCAATCATGAGAAAACATAAAGATTATAGACTCAGCTCAACCAGGATTTTATTCATGATGTCAAAACCACGACTGCTGGAGAACTCCTCCTCTGTCGGGTACAGTGGGCCTGCCGCTACAACCAAGCGTGCCGAATTCCTCCTCTGTCGAGTACAGTGGACCCGCCGCTGCAACCAAGCGCGCTGAACTCCTCCTCTGTCGAGAACAGTGGGCCTGCCGCTACAACCAAGCGCGCCCATTAACCTTGGACTGCTGCAGTACTCCACCTGTCGAGTACTGTGGGTCTGCTGCTACAACCAAGCGCTTCTCACCATGGGTCTGCCGCTACAACCAAGCGCTCCCCCTCATAGGCTCCAGAGGTACTCCTTCTGTTGAGTACCGCGGGTCTGCCGCTACAACCAAGCGCTCCTCCGCCGTGGGTCTGCCGCTACAACCAAGCGCTCCCCCTCATAGCCTCCAGAGGTACTCCTTCTGTTGAGTACCGCGGGTCTGCCGCTACTACCAAGCGCTCCTCTGCCGTGGGTCTGCCGCTACAACCAAGCGCTCTCCACTGGGCTATCCGAAACACACCGAGTCGATAAATCAGCAGTCGTCAAGTCTCAGCTAGCTACTAGGTCTCTGCACTCTGCTAGCTCGTCACGGAAGGGTCCGCTCCACGAGCTACTGGTTGATATTCCAAGTATTACAAAGTTACACGGAGAAGTATTTCAAAGGACCGCCTCGTCATAGGGGTCTCAACGCAACAGACGACGCGTCAGTCGGACGCCCGGTCTGTGAGTTACTAGCCTTTTCGTCCCAGGGGCTCTGTTGGTTTCGTGTGCGAACCAACCCGGCCATATCTCGACTGTACCCCGAACTCTCATAGGGTATGCTCATAGGGACCGTTTCTCAACGTGATCACCAACGCCGCTGACGGTTCGTCAAACGGACGTCCGGTCTGAAAGTTATCAGCTTTTCCGTTCCAGGGGCCCGGTTGGATTTCGGGTACAATCCAACCCGGTCATTATCCAACTGCAACCAAAACTCGGGCAAAGCATGCCAAAAGTCTCGTCTCATCAAGAGGAATCTAACAAAGTCGACGACACGTCAATCGGACGTCCGGAGCTCGAGATATAAGCGTTTCCGCTCCGAGGGCCCGGTTGGTTTCGTATCCGAACCAACCCGACCGTACTCAAAGTTCTCCAAAACCTTGAGTGTAATATACCGAAACGACCGTCTCGATCCAAGGATCGCATCGCAGCTGATGGTGCGTCGATCAGAGGTCCGCAACCCAAGTTATGAGCAAAAGACCGTGAGAGGTCCGGTATTAGGGGGTTCGGGCCCGGTCCGACCCAGCCCGGTGTGCCCTGGGTTGGCCCGAACCGGGTCGACCCGACCCGGTCCGGGTCCGGCCTGCTTGGGCGCGGCCCGGCCTGGCGGTCCGGTCGGGCGGCTCAGCCCGGCGCGCTGGCCAAGCGGCCGCGCAAAGGGAGGGGGGCGCCCCCTTGAACGAAACCGCGGCCCCGCGTGGGGGCTGCCCGTTGCCAACGGACGCGGCCGAGCGCCGCGTCCCGCCTCCCTCGGTCCCGCGGCGGCCCATCCTGGCGGCGCGTCGGGCGCCGCCTCCGGCCGCCGTGCCGGCGTCGTCATGCCGGCGGGGCGCGCCGGCGGAGCGTTCCGCGGACCACCGGACGAGCTCCGGTGGTCGGTTTTGCCTGCCGTCTTCGCCAACGGCCCTCCTGGCATCGGCTCTTCACTGCAAAGACCTCAAAACGCCCTTGCAGCCTGCTTCGTCGCCACCCGTCAATCCGCCGTAAATTAATCAAACTTCGGAGCCTTCGAAACGCCGCAGCGGCGCGACGCTTCTTCGCCCGTTCTTCTTTGTTTCCGCGCGGTGCCGTTGCACCGCGCCGCCTTTGCTCGTGCTGCAACAAGCACAACCAACAAAAGGGGGAGGAGGGGTCGGCCGTGTTCGTGCGGTCCGACCTCCTCCTGTTATTACGATAACAGACGGTTCAATGACTATCAACAATTTAATCAAAGGCCGAGGATATAATCCACATAAATTAAATTAAACCAAACCCCCTACCTCAAGCGTCGTCGAGCAAGGGTTCGTCGCGGAATTACACGTCGCGGAAAGAAGGCGTCGCGGAAGGGGGATCGTCGCGTCGCGAAGGAACAGTGTCTCCCTTCCTTTGACGTGGAAAGGAAGAACGAGGTGATGCGTGTCGGGTCGTCGATCTCCGAGGATCCGGCGTTCTTGTCGACTTTCGTCGGAGGTCGGCGTTCTTCGCGTTCTTTGCGTTCTTCGTCGAGGAAGGAGTGATTCACGGCTTGAGTGATTGCTCCCAAACCTCTCACAACCCAACCACCCTTAATAAAATAAGAGTTGTCTTATTTTATTAACACACAAGCCAACGTTTTGAATTTCAAGAACGAAACAATCAATTAAGGAGAATTAATTGCAACGTTTTAACCGTCCAAATTAATTGAGGCGTTTCTTAAACAGAAAAACGCAATGTTGACTTCCACTTAATGGGGGGGGTGCGGGTGCGTTACCTTATTAAAGGAGGGGGTTTAGGAAGAAAAGAAACGGTGGGGCTCGTGTGGGCCCCACCTCACAAATATCCTACCTAGTGGGTAGGATATTGTGGGTCCCACATCATCCACTTAACTTAGGTTAAGTAAAATAAAATAAAAAAAACGGTTGCACCACTTTTATTTTATTTCTTAACTTAACCCCAAAAATTAAAAACCACATCCGAGCAAACGCAACTCCAAAAAAGGTGTTTCTAAGCAATCACCGGTGCTGCGATTCCATCGGTGCCCTCGGAATTCGATTCCGAGTACCGATTCAAAAGATAGAAAAACCCGCTCGTTCATTCACTGAACGTACCCGAGCTAAACTTCGGAAAAAGATTCTGGGCACACCGGGCCTCGGAATCAGGTGCCGTCAGAAATTGCGTTCTTGTAAAATCCCAAAGAAAATTAAGAAAACAATTTCCCTTGAATTTTACAGCTCTTTACAGAACCAGGTTGCATTATTGAAAGCAGCGAACCAACAAGATAACCAGGTTGCATTATTGAAAGTAGTGAACCAAGATTACGTGAGTATCTTTATTGAAAGAACATAAAAGAAAATGGTTGCATTATTTTCTTGAATGTTTGCTTATCTCTGAGTATCTTTATGTTTTGGATGCCCCCAGACACGGCTAAGATGCTCAATGAATCGAACCGACAGGCGATGTCTGCTATCAAAGACTTGCTGTCCATGCTGCAGTTATGTGATTTGAATTCGATTACCGTGTGGAGTCTCGCCATCCAACTATCATCAATCTCAGAATTTTTGGCGGTTGAAATGGATATCAAAGTGCGTAAATACCCCAAATTCATTCACTGTGCTGCTATATCAAGAGAAGAACAGAGAATGGGTCTCCAAGCCCATCTCCGCCGCCTCATCAACGATAACCAGGCTTACTGGCCATGTAGATAGAGTTCGTCAAGATTTCTGCTCTGTTTATCATTTTCTTTTATGTTCTTAGAGACAATGGGTTTTAATCCAATGAGAGAATTTATTTTTTTAATCTTAATGCGGGCGCACTCGCCGCATACAACGACTGAGTTTGTTTGTTTTAATCTTAAATCCAAGGTTGATTTTTAAGGAATCGGTGTGCCTAGCATCGCACCATCCTAGGTTTCGAATTTCCATTCCTCTCTGCTCCGCGTTGCCTCCCACCTTTGGTGCTCTCCTTCTATTGTCCGGGAGAAGAGGGGGGTGGAGGGTTCGGCTGGGGAGGCAGCATAGGCTTCGAGAGGTATGGGAGGCTCAGCCTCCGGAAAATGGGGTTCGAGTGGTCTTCTGCTTCAGCCCATCAGTGACACATGGTCGCTTCTCCAGTGTGGTGGCCTTCGGCGGTTCGGCTGGTCTTCTCCGGCAGTGGCTTGGTTTTCATCCAGTGGTTGTGGTTTCGGCTCAGCAAAAATAGGGGTTCAACACTCAAGTCTGAACGGGTTTCTGCATCTAATTTACTCTAGTTTTCTTTTTTCCATCTGGAAATTTTCTTCATGTATATCCTCTTTAGGTATTTATCTTTGCTCTTTGATCTAGCCACTTTCTATTTTAACATCTTCCTTAGACAACCAACTTTCAAAGAATTCTAAACTTGATGTTTTGGTTAGTGATTTCATTTAATCCAGAAAATTGTGTTATGTGAGCCTTGGATTCTTTACCTCTTGATAGGAATGAGTATCCTCCTTCCGTTATTCACAACTATTTTGGCTATTTTTTTAGCTATAAATTTTTTATAAATCCAGTGCACGTGCCTTGATCTACTTATAAGCTCCATTGACGCATATGAACTGGGGGTCTAAAGTATTCCATCTCATTCTTAATATTTCCACCTCATTCCAACCTCTTTTTTTTTTTCCTTTCTTTTTTAGATTTTAACCCTTCCTGAAATTCAATTTAAGCTTATTGCTTCAGTTATAGAATTTCAACTCCTCTTTCTTCATTTTCTTCTCCAAGAGCAATTGGTTCCAAATGTAGAAATTCAGTGTTCATTTCCTCATTTTCCTCTTCAATGAAAGATTTCCCAAAATTAAGAATTTTTATGTGTTTTCCTCCCCAAAACAGCTTCTCATGAAGTTCTTATGGTCTGAATTTCCTTGATCCTTTTCCAAGTGTAGATGACATTATTTCTGAAGTTTTAGTGGGTTCTTCATCCACAAAAGCTCATAAACACCATCCCTTGGATTTTCAATTTCAATATCCTTGCCACTGCTTTTTGTGATTTCTATGACACTCCATAAGATGGGTTTTAGTTTGGATTGACATAAATTCTTGTTCCCTTTGAAAATTTCATTTCATAAGTATCTCCACTTGAGCTTCAAAACCATTTATATAGGCTTGGGTGTTATTAGAGAGCTTGTTAATCCTTGTTTCCATACTTGAGAAGTTTTATTGACTGCCCTTGATGTGGTCCTTGGTGATTTGGATCTTTCTTCTAATATTTAGTGTGTGAAGGTATTCATATAAATATGTTGTTTAGTCTGTGAATCTTCAATAAACATGTCAGACAAAGTTCAGAAACTAAACCAACTATACATATCAATCTAAATATTCTTTGTTCATTGTTGGTTATTGAGTAATGTATCATTTATCATTTACCCTTGACACACTGATCACATATATATAAGAAGTCATTATATCTCACTTCTTTTTCCATTATTTCCTTATAGGTGGTTTCTTAAGATGCATGTTCATGGACAAATGACTATTATAATAAGACCAACGATGTCTATTTACTCAATGCTACATATTTCACTGCCCATTATTTTGACTGGTTTTTTGCATCATAGCGATTGCCAAAGTTTCAAATCGTTTGTGAAGGTACTGCAGCGGTGAAATTTTAAATTTGAGGGAGTCATGCACGTATTCAGATGAATGGAATTGTTTTTTTATTGGGTTTTGTTTCAATGAATTAGTGTGTGTGTGTCTGTGTGTCTATATATATTGTCTTTGGTATTGCTAATGCTTGATGTATGCCTTCTTAATGGTTAAAATGCCTTATGATTAGGTACAATCACATTAGGAGCCTGAATAACCTTTTGTCAGAGGAAGATATGGATAATAAAATCCAAGAGCTTAGCCATAAGGTGGAGTGTGTGGCCCACTAGTGTGAGGTTTTTTGGTCCAACCAACTTTCAGTTTTGATAGGTATTGAGGAGAATAAACAACACTTATCAATTAAGGTGCAAAACATAAAGCTGGTCATGCAGGACAACCTTCAAGGTTAGTGTCATGTGGTTTTGAGTTGTTGTTTCCTATTTGAGTTTTAGTTGTTGTGACTAGTTTTTAGTTAAAGTTGTTTCTTTTAGTTATTTCAAAGAAAAAAGCATGGAGAGGTAATTTAAGATAAAAGTATATTTGTCATGTAGTGGTGCATGTGACATTTGTCATGTAATTCTTATGTATTTTGCATATTGTATAAAGGATATGTAGCCATGTTGAATGAGCCAATACAATATATCTGTAGAAAGTCAAAGGCAGAAAATTTATAGAGTGTGTAGGGTCACTTCATGGGTTGAAGTTGAACCATGAATCCGTCTGGTGTTGCTGAATTTTTAGACCTACAAGGTATCATTATAGAAGAACTTGAATGATTTTCCCAGTCAGTGAAACATATTCATGTGAGTGATGGTTTCCCATTTAGACTAATTGCATTATTTTAATTTTTTTGAAATTCTTTTTATGTTATTTATTTGTTTCAACTACAACTAAATACATTTTAAATTTTAATTTGATCGTTTAATTTATTACACCCTTTTCAGCAGATTATATTGTCTTCAAATGTCTATTATCAAGGATGCTTTTCAGAAATTTATAATGGTTTTATATTATACAATGTATATATTAATTCTTCATTTTTTTGTTAATTGTTTATAGTTCAATGATATATTTTAAATATATGCTAGTTTCAATTTTTAATAACTAACATTACAATTATTTCAGGTATATTTGCTACTTCAAAACTGTTGCATTCTTCTGATATGATACATTTTGAATTGTTAATATCTTAAGGTTTAACTATTTCTCTTTGTTCACTATTTTAGGATTTTAATTTTCCAATACCCAATTAGTTTTTTTGTTTGTTAATTATGACCTTTTGTATTGAGGTTACATGTACTATGGATTTTAGGTTGCTGAGATATTGTAATTTTTAAACATGATACATGATAAAACAAGCCTTAAAATTTAAGAAATTCAATTCATTTGGTGGAAAAGGATTACTATGCATTAGCAATTTTATTTGTTTTAGATTTAAAATATATGGCTATCTCTGGTATTCACAACAATGACACCCTTTTCAGCAGATTATTATTTCCAAATGTCTATTATCAATGAGACTTTAGAATTTTATAATGGTTATATATTATACCATGTTTATATTAATTCTTTGTTTTTTCGTTAAATGTTTATTTTTTTATGATATGTTTTAGATATATGTTAGCTTCAATATAGAATAGCTAACATTACAATTATTTCAGCTATTTTTGATGCTTCAAATTATATCAGGTACATTCTACACCACTCTACTGCATTCTTCCGACCTCATACATTTTGAATTGTTAACATCTTAAAGTTTAACTGTTTCTCTTTGTTCACTATTTTAAGATTTTAATTTTCTGATACCCAATTAGCTTTTTGTTAATTTTGACCTTTTACATTGCAATTATAAGCACTATGGCACATGTGTATGCAACATACGTATGGTATGCATACATTATATCATTGTTGTTAGTTTATTCAATGGTACACATCTATGTTCTCTATTACATTAGTAACCTTTATATTACATACACAATTCATGAATTATTATTTGATATTCCTTTCCCTTAAACAATGATTACAAATATATCATCACTAACTTTTTTATATTCCTTTCCCTTATACAATGATTCCATTGTTTAAAATTATATATACCTTCCATGCCTCTTATAGATTCATACTGTATGCAATTAATATAAGCATACATTGTATGTTGTATGTGCACAGGTGTATGCAATACATGTATGGTATGCATACATTATTTTTAAATTACATACACCTGTGTGCATACATTGTCCTGTTTTCAATGTTTTACTGAAATTTTAACTTGGTTGAATGTTTTCAAAGAATTTTCTAAAGTTTCATGTTGACAGAAGCTTGAAATTGGAGGTATTTTCTACAAACTTTCACCTGAAATGTTTGGATAGAACATGATATTTTGATTTTAAGATTGTTTTTATGTTTGATAATGAATCTTTAACGGATGATATGATATCTGACTGTTTGAATATTGTTTGATCTCTACTATGCAGTTATAGTACCTGGCCAATTACCTTGCAGAGTTAACCTTGGTGGACTACACCTTCTTAAACTATCTACCCTCCATCATTGCCGTAATAGTCATTTTCTTTGCTAGGTGAAAATTGGATCAAATAGGCCACCCATGGAATCCAACGTTGGAACACTATACGACCTACACGACATCGGATTAAGAAACACCAGGTTTTGCACTATAACATCTACAGCTGAACACATCTGCAGCTGAACACCAAAGGATGCACGCTGAATGCTGTCTGTGCCCTTATAATATCAAGGGATCAAATGAATTAGATTTGATGGTCCATGGATTATTCTCTAGGGCTATGAAGAGATCTTCTCATTCCGTCGAGCGCATTTGAAAGTGAGGCTTTAAAATATTTTGAAGTGAGTTTATTTAAGTTTTTGGAATCTCTGGTTGATGACCCACTTATGATTTTAATGTATGCATAAGTCTGTAATGTTTTGATGATATCCAAGAGGTGTTTTTTTATGCTCTATATGAGTTTGAGTTTTAGCTGGGAGTAGGGCCTGCTATTTTTTTTCTGGAAATTAAAGGATATAACCATGGCTGTGAACCGTGGGTAAACCCGCATTTTGCTAGGGTGATGTAATTGAAGGGGGAAGATGTTGGATTTATTACTTTTACATTATTCATGTAATTGCCTTGCGTGATTTCTATCTTTAACTTCTAATTCCTCTCTTTTTCTTTTGTCATGACCATTGATAATTAAATCTAAAAGGAACCTTAAAATTATGCAACTTACAACCCTAAATGAGGCATGACCATTGTCAACTTTAGGGGAAATAAAATTTAAATATAGTATCGAGACAAACTTGACTCGGTGAAATCCTAAATTATCGGACAAAGGGAAATGGGGTCGTTAAGATACCATGACCATTGGATCGTCATCGTCTCAAATCTAGCACCAATCATGAATTAATCAATCTATTTTCTTAAATCTGATTGCACCCAAACCTTGAAATTACAAAACCCTGGCGTGCTTTCAAATTTGAATCAAACCAATCAAACTGCTTTGCTTTCTTCCTTCATTTTATTAAAATCGAATCAAACCATTATTTTCTCATCTCTTTCTTCATTTTTAATTAAAATTAAATCTTTTGAAAAGCTAAATAAACTAATCTCTCCATCTCTGTGGATTGACCTTGACCTTCTGCTTTACTACATTTTAACTGAGTAGCATAGTTGAGTTTTTATAAAAAAAATTCCATAGACCCGTATGGAATTAACGACGCCCGAAGGGACTATCAAGGCTCACCACCAACATCATTAACATTAGACAACTTGATGAGAACAGTTACTAGATACCTAATCAAAGAGGGCATCCTGAGGATTCACGACCAGTATCAGTTCCTGCTAGCCAAGGTGAAGCGCTTCCCTGGAAAGATGTAAAAACTCAAACTAGACATTACACAACAACTATGCTTGTCTACAAGGGAACCATAGAAGGCATGGAGATGGCACGCGAGGTACGACCACCTGAATTTCCAGACTCTATTCAAGCTCACTCAATGTGATGGTGTGAGGGATTCCGCAGATTGATCATGTGAATCAAGTCTATGACAACTATCTTTCCTTGAACAAGAGAAACATCATGCAGGGAAAGTCCCCGACCTTGTACATAGTGACCTCTGTGGGATTGTCACGACCCGTCCCCCGGGGCCCTTACCTTGACTACCCTAAACCCGCCTCCCATAGGTCAGGGGCTGACGACTAGCGCCGAAGGCGTCAACCTGCAAGTGAGAGACATTTTCCTGAGTAACTGTACACACACACATGCCCAACCAAACCCCACTCACTGGAAAGGAAACAAGTATCACTGAACAAGGAGCAAAGTAAGTACAACTGAACAAATGAGTCAGAATACAAACCCAACAAAATTACTGAAAGTAGTAAAGTACAAAAAGGGACTCGGATGTCGTCTGCAGTAACCCCACCTGATGGTGTGAGTAGTGAAGCTACTGGGAGTCGATGTAGTGCGCCCGACACGTCCGATCTCACTGGCCTTTGCCTGGTCCTAGGCCGCTGAGTCCACCGTCGAGACATCGGACGATCCTGTCTCACTGAGCACCTCCGGGTCCCGGTCCACCGAAGTCTCCGTCGTAACATCGATCATCTGCTGCACGGGATACGACACACATGGGCGGGGCCCGTGTAGGGGGTGAGTAACACGAAACTCAGTAGGGACCCCCAAAACAAAAAGGAAAGACCACACAGTAATCCTCAAACATAGCACGAAGCAGTATCACAAAGCATAAGACAGCTCACACCATGTATATTCCAGAGTAGAGATAGAAGAGTCACCAGTCACATCGTTGAACACCTCGGCTGCTGGAGAACTCCTCCTCCATCGAGTTCAGTGGGCCTGCCAAGTCACAAGGAAGCGCTTCCCACTAATTCTAGACTGCTTAAGTTCACCACCACATCGCGCACCGTAGGTCTGCCAAGTCACACAGAAGTGCTCCCTACTAATCCTGGCCAACTAAGGCACTCCTTGTTACGTACCGTGGGTTTTCCAAGTCACAAAAAAGTGATCCCCACCGTGGGCCTGCTAAGTCACATAGAAGTGCTTTCCACTGGGCCATAGTCGAGTCGATAGTCAGTAGTCTTCGGGTTTCAGCCAACCGCAGGGTTCCGTACGTAGCGCGCTTGAGAGAACCGCTCCTCAAGTCATCAGTCGCGTCTCACCTTCCATGAAAGCCTCATCGGGGAATTTCAAAAGGTTCGCCTCGTCGAGAGGGTCTCAACGCCGCAAAGAGCTCGTCAATCGGACGCCCGGTTTGCGAGATATGGACGTTTTAGTATTCAGGGGCCCGATTGGATTCAAGTCCGATCCAACCCGACCATATTCCAAACCCCGCAAAAACTCACTTAGAGTATTTCTAAAGGACCGTCTCATTGAGAGGGTTACAATGCCGTAGATGGCGCGTCATTCGGATGCCTGGTCCGCTAGATATTCACGTTTCAGTGAAACGGGGGCCGGTCGAGTTCGGTTCCGGTCCGACCCGGCCTGACCGGTTCACCCGGCCTGACCGGTTCACTCGGCCCACCCGGTGGGGCGCGACCCATCCGAGGACCCGTCCCGCATGCGGGCCGATCCTCCTTTCCCGGACGCGGTCGACGCGTCCCGTCCGATCGCTCGGCAACGCCTGCTGGCGCCGCCCTCCTCCAGCCCGGCCGGCCGAAGTCGGCTAGTTCTCCCGGCTCGCACGCGGCCCGCAGGGGTGGGTTGCCCCTCCTTCACGCGGCGCGTTGCGCCGTGCGTGTCCAGCAAAGCCGGCCAGAATGGTCGGTCGGTTCATCCACACAGCCCAGGCGGGCCGCCGCTGCCTCCTCGCACGGCCGGTGTGCTGGCCGCCGCCACCGTCGGCCGACAACCCTCTTTTGCGGGCCACTGGGTCCGCTATGGTGGTCCGTTTTCGGATCTGTCTACACCTGCGGCCCTCTCGGGACGCCGCCGTCAGCATTGGATCCCTCGGGTCGCGCTGCCGCAATCTTTGTCTGTTGCCCACGATGAACACATCAAGAACAGGATCTGCGGTGGGGTCGGGCCTTGTTCGTGTCAACCCGCGCCCTCCGTGTTAGCGTTTAATAAGGGAAACACAGGATCCAGATCTCACAGATTAAATAAGCCCGAAAATAAACCCGCATCAACATCCTCCCGCAAGAACGCACGATCCGCGGATCAACCTGTTCGTGGGTTGATCCGCGTTCGTCGTTTTCAAAACAAGAACGGGGAAAAGTCAATCAAATCACAAACAAACCTCTGCCCGAGAAAAAGATCTTCCGAGGACGAAGGGATCGCTCCACGTTGTTGTCGATCCGCGGTCGTCGGCGTTCGTCGGCGTTCGGAAAACTTCAGATCCGATCTTCGAGGGGGCGTCAAAGGATTCGTCGGCATTGGATGTCTTTCGTTGGCGAGGGGGTTCGTCAGAGGTTCGATATGACAGGGCTCCAACCCTGATCCTCCGGCAGTGGTATTCCTAAAAAAGGAATACCACGTCGCAACGTGTCTGTTACGCGGCGAGCATTTCGCGGTTACGCTGTTTCATTAATGAAATAGCGTAACAGATTAACGCTCATTCATTAAATGCGTTTTAGTTACGCTGCAACGGAATTAAAAAAGAAAACAAATACAGAAATAAAAATAAACAAATATTTTTATTTCTTATTTACTTTTTCTTTAAAGTCCAAAAAAATTAAACTTTCTGCTCGGCCCTTGCCGACCGAAGTTAAGTCCTTTCTAAGCGAATCCCGACCTTCTGAATCCAACAGTGGCCTCAGATTTTCAATCCATGCACCGGTTCAAAAGTTAAAAATTCCCGCTCACGATTTCACTTAAGCGTACTTAAATAAAGTTAAAAATTCAATTCCGGGCTCACCAGGCCTCAGAATCACATGCCGTCAGAGCGTGTGGTCTCAGAATAACCTTAAATAAGCGCGATTTTTTTTTTAAATTTACGGGTTATTACAGGGATGATCACACCGACAATTCCAAGCGGGAACCACTACTTTCTGCTACTCGTGGATGATAATAACCGTTACATATGGCTCAACCTACTGGAAAGCAAGGACCTTGCTCTGATGGAAATTCAAATGCTTTCAGGCCATAATGGAGGTGGAGATAAGGCGCAAGCTGAAGGTCCTCCGCACAGACCGTGGTGGCGAGCTCACATCAATAGAATTCAGTGAATATTATGCCAAACGTGGCATATAATGGCAACTCATGGCACCCTGTTCACCACCACAAAATGGGGCAATTGAATGACGCAACCAGACAGTGGTTTCCATGGCTCGAAGCATGCTGAAGGCAAAGGGCCTTCCAGAGATGTTCTGGGGTGAGGCTGTCTCCACTGTGTTAGGCCAAAATGGGGCTAAGATACCCTGAGAGGGGGGGGGGGTGAATCAGGGTATGAATATTCTTTTCAAACTTCTCCCTTCTCCATTGGATCTTGACCTCTTTATTAGAAGGGTCACTTCTTATACTCTTTAAAGTTAATGTTGATCTTATCCTTTCCAATTTTATCCGATGATAATGCACTGAAAGTAAAGCAATAAAAAAAGCACAAGGACACAAAGATTTTTATTTGGTTCACCATCACTGGGCTACATCCAAGGAGCATACAACGACAATGTGCTGATTGTACCAAATTCACTTAGGATCACTTCCAATAATGATGTTTGGGATAGATCACTTCTATACCCAGACTCACTGCCTTTACAAGGTTTAGGGTCAGCTCACTTCTTTCTCAAGGGTCACTCCCTATGTCTCTTTCTCTGGCTCACTGCCGGTGGAAAGGATCACCATCTTCCTCTTCCTTTTCTCACTGCTCTAAAAGGGATCCACACACAGTTTATGGACTTGTAAGTCCCTTCATTATCACTAATGAATGCATCCTCAATTGTCGTTAGATGCTATATTGAAGTTCCACTTTTCCACGTACTGCTAGTTTGCAGAAACTGATTTCACAAACTATTTCAGTCCCTTCACAAACAATCTTGAATCCTCCATGAACTGCCCTACTTCCTCTGTGAACCGTCTAGCACCACGTGGCATGAGTGGTTTGTGGATCACCTCTTGTTTCGCGGACCGCCTCCACTTTGAGGATGGCTAATGCCTCACCGACCGCCTTTGTTATGTGGTCCCTTTTACCTTGCGGGATGCAGCGCCATGAAAAAACCTTTTGTGAACTGTTCTCATGAACTACTTCCTCCTTCGCGGAATCCTCCTTCATGAACTCTTCAAGCTTCACCGAATTCTTCTAGAAACAATGATTTTCTCTGATGAACTTTGTTCTGACTAATGATTTGATTAGGAATCCTTATATAGGCAAATAAATCTACAAAACTTGCTAATCCAATTTACCTAAAACTTCAATGCGGTATAGCCTTAACCGCGAACTACGATATGTGATTAGCATAGAGCCATTATCCTTTGTGGCGACTGTTGTCTTATGTGAACAAAAACCCTTTGTGGCTTCACAAATCACCACCTCCATTCCACAAACAACAAGCCTCCCACAAACTGCTTACATCACAATCCTCACCTGTCATGATATATAATCTTTGATTGATCACTTTTAGCATCATCAGATTTAAAACCCACTCCCTTTATCTCACTGCTCCTCCTAACAGCTTCTCCCCCTGATTAAGGCATTTCCCCTTTATATCCACAATTTCTCCCCCTTTTTCAATGAATCTGACGGTCTCTTCATTGTGGTCTACAACAGGGTAAAGAACACATATAAGAACATTAGGGAAAAACACACCATTCCTCGGGGATATAGGGTCCCACATACACACTTTTTCAAGTGCGGGGTGTCGATTATAGTCATTCGATGTCGTTCAAACACTTCTTTGGGTAAGGGATTTTTCAGAATGTCTGTAACCTGATGTTCTGTAGACACATACTCCAACTTCACAAGCCCTTACTCCACATTCTACTTGATAAAATGATACTTGATTTCAATGTGCTTGGTCCTTAAGTGATGGATTGGATTTTTTCTATGATTTATAGCACTTGAATTATCAAAATGGATTCCGATTGAATAATTCACTTCAACACCCATATCATCAAGCTGCTTCTTTATCCATAATAACTGCATGCAAGCTTGAGTGGCCGCAATATGTTCAACTTCTGCAGTGCTTAAGGAGATGCAATTTTGTTTCTTGATCTGCCAAGAAATAGAAATCCACCAAGATAGAATGCACCACCTGAAATTGATTTTATATCATCTGCTGATCCAGCCCAATCTGCATCTATATATCCCAATAATTGGTGCGGAGATTTTTTATTGTATAGAAAACCAATATCCACTGTTTCCTTGATATACCAAATTATTCTTTTCACTGCAAGCAAGTGGAATTCCTTGGGATTGCTTTGATATCTTGTTTATTTATATGTGGAAAAAACAATATCTGGTCGTATAGCTATTAAGTACAACAAACTTCCAATGATCTGTCTGTATTCTGTGACATTAACCGCTTTGTCTTCATCATCCCTTGACAGTTTCATCCGAGTAGCTACCAGATTCATCATCTACTTGGAATTATCCATTCAAAATCTTCTCAAAACCTCCTTTGAATATTTATATTGAGAAATGAATGTGTCATTCTTTCCTTATGTTACCCGTAAACCAAGGGAAAACATTAGTTCACCAATCATTGACATTTTAAATTCACTTTTCATGAATTCCACGAACTGAGTGCACTGAGCTTCATCTGATCCACCAAATATTTTGTTATCAACATATACCAACACCATCATCATTTGACTACTATCATTGTTGACATTGAGATTGTAATCAAATCCACCATGCTAAAAACTGAGATTCTTCAAAAACTGATCTAGCCTTGAATATCATGCTCTTGGTGCTTACTTCACACTATATAACACCTTCTTCAGCTGATAAACTTTGTTATCATCTTCATGAATGAGAAAACCATATGGTTTCTCAATATAAACTTCTTATTCTATAACCCCATTATGAAATGTGGACTTAACATCCATCTAGAAAACATTGTACTTTCTTTGCACTACTATGGCCAAGAAAAATATGATTATCTCTAGCCTTGAAACAGGTGAAAATGTTTCATCAACATCAATACCCTCTATCTGGGAGTATATTTTGCACACTAGTCATGCCTTGTTTCGAATAACTATGCCATCTTCATTCATCTTGTTTCAAAAGACCCATTTAGTCCTGATCACATTCTTATCTATGGGCCTGAAAACACTCTCCCATGTCCGATTCTTCTCAATTTGGTCAAGCTCTTCATTCATAGCATGAAACCAATTTTCATCTCCACCTACTTCATCAAAACATTTAGGCTATACCTATGATAAGTATGATGTTTTCTGTAGAGTCTTCATATTCCTTGTTTGCACTGGCACTATTTGATCACTAATTATGCTCTATCTATCAATTTCAGATCGACTCTTCAGTTTTTGTGCAGATACATGTTTATATTCATCCTTTTTATTATCTAAATCTTCTTTTGAATCTGCCTTAAGTACTGGAACTCCCCATGAGCTGTTTATCTCTTCATCATTATCCTCTTGAAACTCCTCATGTATTTAATGAATATTTTTCTCATTTTTCATCACACCCACATCATTACTTTCTAAAACTTTTCTGAACCTCTTCTTGATCTTCTCTTGTAGCTTCTTAGTATCCTGAAAACAGTCAGCTGATACCATATTGTTAGAAACAAATAGATAATCAGGAAATACATGAATGTTGTTGCTTATCCTCCTTGACCCACAAGGTCCTTGCATCTGATTAAGAGATAGAATTCTCCCCCTATGATATGCAACTCTTCCAACTGTTAATCCCACAATTTAGACCCAAAAACATTCTTCTTCCCCTATGTCATTTCTTTATGTGTGACTACATGTTTGAGAAGCTTCTCCAGCTGAATAACATTTTCCTATTGTAGTTTCCTTCAATAAGATATTCAGTGAGTGAACTTACCACTTTGCAATGAGCCATAAATAAAACCGCTAAGCCTACTAAGTCGAAACTCGGTGTAGGAAACAATAGATAAAGTTAATAAACTCATTACTTTCCATTACACTCAATTATTTCCATACATCTCATGCATCCATAGACTATTAACTCCTTTCATGGAATTATTCCATATTTCTTCTTCAGCTTTGGTAACTGATTTGAATCAGTTGATATTCTAGGGCACATCACATCACCACATTGCATCTTTTGAGGAAAACTCCCCTTGGATTATATCTCCCTTAAAACCTAAAACACATGAACATTAGTTAATAACATTTAAACACATAGGGAGAGGGGGTCCTCTATAATCCTCAAGAAGAGGATTCTAGCTGATACTGATGGATAAACCCTTTGATACTTTCTTGCAAATCACTATACCCTTTTTTAGCTTGTTCTAATTTCCCAACCAACTTCAACTGCTCTGGCCATATAACTACACATTCTTTACCCACATGATCCGTTTTCTTTTGATATTTAGCTTCTATATGTTTGATCTTTTTCACAATTTGGGGTTTAAACCCACCAGTACAAATTTTCTTCTTTGATGATCCACCAAAATGCCATTTCTCATGATTCTTTATCTGAGTATGAATCTCTCCACCTGTCATCTGCTCTTGCTTATTCCTCCATTGGAGGGTTCTTTCTCTTGCCTCCAAATCCCGCCTTGTGGCATAACATATGGGTTTGTCAAGGCATTCTTTATTCATTATTATTTTATCAGTTATCTGAGTCACCACATTGTTTATTTTTGGTGGTGGGTCCTTCAATGAACATGCAATCTTCTTACTTACAACTGGAGTATCTTCTCCCTTTTTCTTCCAGGTTCATTCACATTCTTTCTAATTTATCTTTTTTGAGTGTAATAGAGAATGTGATTGGAACTCCTTTCGTTGGGCTCCTTGTGTTTCCCCTAAGGTGGTAAACCTATTTTTCAACTTATCATGTTGTCTTTCAATATAGTCTTTCTCGTTATACACCACTAGAGTTTGGTATCTCATTTTGAGTTCCTATTCCTTCCTTTCTTTATTCCAGCTGCAATATCTTGCCAAATGCTCATGATTAGAACATATAAAGCATCTCCCATTAAAGACATACCCCGTGTCATAATTTCTCAATTGAGATGTTGATACATTTTGAGTTTTTATCCTGACATTGAGCTCCTGGGATTCTTGACACATACTCATGGCGTGTCCCTGTCTTCGAAAATAGTAGCATTTCATGGATACTTTCTTCTGAGAGATTATTCTTTCATATTTATCAAGACACTTCATCTTGTTTACAGATTTATAAATATTTCTATTTCCATATCATGAAATGTATTCCGATGTCTTAAAACAAAAACTTGAAGTATAACCATGCATCCCACAGAAATAGAACATGTTGTCATTCCTTCCTGTAAAAGCCTTTTTAGTTCTGTTTCTAGTATTCATAAATTTTTTCCTATTTTCAAAACTGTTCACATCTCTCTTCCTGTCATGCATGGGAGAGGGTTCATCATATCCAATACTATATTTTCCCAAACTGTATAGCCTTTGAGATGAGAAATCCTTTCTTGTTTCACCTCATAAATAGCATATTTTCTTTTTCATTTCATTGTCACCTTCCGAAGGATAGTCAAATAGTAAATGCAAAGCATCCTTTAATTTGGGATTTCCTTTGGCATTAGTTTTCTCAACTTATTTCTTCACTAATTATAGATCTTCTCCCAATTGTTGAATCTTCTTATCCCTAGATTCAAGTTGAGCATTATGTTCTCTTATGAGAGTTTTCCCACTAGTTATCTCAACTTCAAATTCTCGGGAGATCTTATCTATCATGTTCTCCTTTAATTTAGAATCTTTATGAGCAACAGAATCATTATAGCCTGCACTCTCTATAGCCTTTGGATCTTCTGAACAAGTTCTGATAGATGTGTAGCAAGATTATCATTTATTGATTCTAGATTCTGAATTTCTTATGAGTTCAGATTCTTTCCCTTTTCATCAGCTTTGAGTTTTTCTATCTTTGTAAACATCTTTTTCAGTTTTTCATCTTGGGAATCATTCTTATCCCTCAGATCAGTAACCACATCAATAAGACTCTTATTTAAAACTCTTAACTTGTTGACCTCAATTTATTATACTTGGATCTGGATACCATTAGATTTAATTTCATCATCTAATTTCTGATCCAGTTCCTTTGATTTGTGGATAACTTCCACTTTTGTTCTTCTTACAATTTCTTTATCATTAGTAGTTCAAATATCACTTGGAATATCAGGTTCTTAACTTATACCATCACCATCGTTGAATGATAAAATATTTTCAATGTATGATTCATCAAAACAATTCTTCAATACACCATTTGTTTCCTTTAGCTAAATTACACTCTTTCCATAGACACTTCCACATTGAGGAATACCACCAGACTTCTTCTTCTTCTTTGACATTATTCCCTTTTCCATGGAACATTGTGACAAGGGAAAACTGATACATTAATGTCAACACTCGACTGAACAAAGTTAGAGAATGAAAATCTATTAAAAGAAACTAATGCTCTGATAACAATTGTTTGGCCTAAATGGGGCTAAGATACCCTGAGAGGGGGGGGGGGGTGAATCAGGGTATGAATATTCCTTTTAAACTTCTTCCTTCCCCACTATATCTTAAACTCTTTATTAGAAGTGTCACTTCTTATGCTCTTTAATGTTACTGTTGATCTTCTCCTTTCCAATTTTATTTGATGATAATGCATTGAAAGTAAAGTAATAAAGCAAGCACAAGGAAACAAAGATTTTTACTTGGTTCACCCTCACTGGGCAACATCCAAGGAACATACAACAATAATGTGCTGATTGTACCAAATTCACTAAGGCTCACTGCCAATAATTATGTTTGGGCTAGATCACTTCTATACCTAGACTCACTGCCTTTACAAGGTTTATGGTCAGCTCATTGCTATCCCAAGGGTCATTCCCTATGTCGCTTTCTTTGGCTCACTGCCGATGGAAAGGATCATCGTCTTCCTCTTCCTCTGATCGCTACTCATAAAGGGATCCACACACAATTTATGAACTTGGGGGTCCCTTCATTATCACTAATGAATGCATCCTTAGCTGTAGGTAGATACTCTATTTAAGTATCACTTTTCCGCATACTTTTAGTTTGCATAAATATCTTTCATGAACTATTTTAGTCCCTTTATGAACTATCTTGAATCCTCTGCAAACTACCCTACTTCCTCTATAAACTGTCTTGCACAGTGTGGCATGAGTGCTTCATGGGTCACCTCTTCTTCTACGGATCGCCTCCGCTCCGCAGATGGATGATTCCTCACAGGCAGCCACTGCTATGCGGTCCATTTTCCTTTGCGGAACGTAGAGCCCCATAAAAAACTTTCACAAATATTTTTTGCGAACTACTTCTTCCTTCGCGGAATCCTACTTCGCAAACTCTTCGGACTTCACCAAATTTTTCTAACAGAAATGATTTTCTATAACAAACTTCGCTCTACCTAATGATCTAATTAGGGGTCCTTATATAGGGAAATAAATCTACAAAACCTGTTAATCCAATTTACCCAAAACTTTGATGCGATACAACCTTCACTGTGAACTATGCTATGCATTCTGCATAGCGTTATTATCCTTTGCGGCGACCATTGTCTTCTGTGAATGAAAACCCTTTGTGGCTTCACAAATCACCATCTCCATTCCACAAACAAAAAGTCTCTTGTGAACTGTGAGCCTCTCACGAACTGTTTTCCATATGTGGTCCTCATAGTGTGCTTCATGGTCAGCATAGCGCTGCTATGCCGAAATCCTTCCTTCGATGATTTTTCTTTATCATTTCGTGTACCTCCTTTGCAGTCTATGAACTTTACTTCACGGTCCACGAATCGTGAACTCATTTGCAAAAAACCTTACATTTCCAAAAACAGACTTCCGATTTTAAGGCCTAAAAATGCTGCAAACACTGGGAAACTACGTCACCTTAAAAACCTGTTTTGGAAATCACCAACCATATTGATTCATGATCTTCCAGCTTTTTCAACAAACACAATCACCCCAAAAACATCAAAATGAAACCTTGAGGGATTTTTGGCCAACACACTGTCATCTTCATCCTCAACCGAGCGCCGACACAAAGCCTTAATGGAATAGCTTTGTATGAGGCTTGGTATGGAAAACAACTGATGGTGCACTTTCTCTGCATCTTTGGCTGCATTGCACATGCCAAGATCATGAAGGCTCACCTGAAGAAACTGGAATACCAGAGTCCATTAATTATTTTCATCGGGTATGAGGGCTGATCCAAGGCATACCATGTGTATGATCTTGCCAGCAAGCGTGTGCACATAACACACGATGTCATCTTTGATGAGGCGAAGCAGTGGGACTAGAGTGCTCATGAAGAACAAGTTATGTTGAGTAGTGATGAGTAATTCACTGTCTAGTATACTATAACATGTATACCAGGGATGGTGGAGACTGATAATATTGTCGGAGACCAAAGATCATCACCCGCACCCACCAGCGTGCACTCTACAGATGCTACAACACCAGACGTGGTCAATGTGAGGCCCACACCATCATCCATAGTGGAGTTTTCCTCACTACGATCCAACATGGTGGAAGTACTTAATGTATATCACGACAATGCCCCACTTCGGTTTCGAACCATCAACAACATCATCATAGCCACAACACCGCCTGGGTTTTCACTATGTGAGCTCGACCATGGTGAGTTACATTTCACTATGGCCGATGAGCCAACTTCCTTTGAAGAAGCAGAACAACACCAGTGTTGCGATTCTTGAGGAGATGAAGTCGATTGAGGACAACGACACATGGGAGCTTGTTAATCTCCCCATTGGCCATTGTCCAATAGGTCTCAAGTGGGACTTCAAGGTGAAGCGCGATGAGCATGGCGTAGTAGCAAGGAACAAGGTGAGGCTCATTGCAAAGGGATACACTCAACAACAAGGGATCGACTTCGAGGAGGTCTTTCCCCCTGTTGTATGCATGGAATAGGTGCGACTCCTCATTGCGGTGGCAGCGCAAGAAGGGCGGGAGGTCCATCGTATGGATTTCAAATTGGAATTCCTGAATGGTGACCTCTAAGAGGAGGTATACGTCAAGCAACCACCTGGATTCATCATCGAAAACCATGAGCACAAGGTGCTCTGACTCTGGAAATCACTCTATGGCCTCCGCCAAGCACCAAGGGCGTGGAACGCCAAGCTCAACACCAGTCATATGACGCTGGGGTTTCACAAGAGCAGCTCTGAGCATGCTATGTACACTCGTGGCAATGACATATCTCATTTAATCATTGGGGTGTGCGTAGAAAACTTGATCATCACTGGCACTGACATCACCAACATTAGCATATTCAAGGCCGAGATGAAGAATCTCTTTCAAATGAGTGCCTTGGGATTGCTCTCATACTACCTCGACATTGAAGTGAACCAAGGGTCAAGTGTCATTTCTCTGTGCTAATCTGCCTATGTGACTATGTTATTGGAGAAGATTGGAATGAGAGAGTGAAACCCCTTTCAAGTGCCGATGGAGGTCCTTCAGAAGATAAGAAAGTATAGCACTTTCCCATTGGTTAATGTCACTCAGTACCAAAGCGTCATTGACATCCTCCAGTACCTAGTACATACACATCCAGACATTACCTATGTGGTAGGTTATGTAAGCTGGTTCATGGAGGAACCACATGAAGATCACTTGGCCACAGCCAAGCACCTATTGTGCTACATCGTCGGGACACACAATTGTGGTGTTCACTATGCAAGGAAGGTAAATAGTTAGTTGATCATGTTGGGCTTTAGCGATAGCGACATGTTCAGTGACATTGACAACCACAAGATCCCTATTGGAGTGTTATTCTACCTTGAAGACAAGCCCATCACTTGTCTATCAAAAAAGAAAAAGGTTTTGGCATTGTCTTCATGTGAAGCGAAGTACACTATCACAAAGACCATGGCATTCCAAGGCATATGATTGGCTTGACTGTTCGGAGATTTTCTCTGCTCAGACCTTAGTACACCGGTGCTCAAAGTGGACAACAAGTACACCATTACCTTAAGAAAGAACCCCATCTTCCATGACCAAAACAAGCACATCGACACCCGATTCCATTTCATTCGGGAGTGCGTTGATGGAGGAAAAATAATTATTGAGCACACTCGCACCGAGGAGAATCTTGCAAACATTCTCACAAAGTCACTTGGGCATGCCAGGTTTCAGGAGCTATGTGTGAAGATTGGAATAATTGAGATCCAATGAACACAACATAAATTGGGGGGGGGGGTGATTGTTGATTAATTTCAATAATGGGGATTTATTCTGTCGTTATTTTCCTCCCCCTCATTATTTTCCTCTCATTTATGGTTCAACATGGTTTGAACTCATTAAGGCTACCACATGGGTTAATTATGTTGTAAATACATCTTGATTTTATTTTTGTATATAAAGCAATGAAAACCTCTCCAAAAAAGCATCCCACTTGATGGTGAACAAAACATCTTTTGTGTTCTAGAATATTTTCCATCATCCATCCAAGTATTTCACTTGTGTTTCGTGTTGATCAATCAGGCATTTCCATAAATGTGTCAATAAGTTGAATAAGCATGATAATCACTATAAGAATATTGTTTAAATGACAATTCATATCATTTCGGTATGAACACTATGCAGTGTTATGGACAACTTTAACCTATTTCAGACCTATTTGAAACCTACATGCTAGCCTAAAACACCAACCACTCGCACTTTATTAAAACTCAAAACATGCCAATTACATGTTACAACTAAGGAAATAAATATCAAGAACATAAAAACTTTGGGATGTAAACTTCAAAAGTATAAAATAATGAAGAAATAGTTACAAATCCATTCAGCTTACCTCTATCCAGAAAGTTATTGCAGAAGCTTCAATAGGATGATGAGGAAGATTCTTGATCTGAATTTACGGATGAGTGGGGTGTAGTATAGCATCCCACCTTTTTATCACATAAACTTTCATTACATTTTACAAAACCGAGGATCTTTAAGGTTTAGTGTCTTGGAAACCAGGAACATAATAAATGAAAAAAAAAACATTCTTCTTAAACACTTGCAAGGCTTCTCCTCAAGTTCATCCTAGGTTCATTACTGCATCTCATAACCTGGGAACATACATCAAAATAAAGGATGAGCAAAAAGCCCAGTAAGGGAACAAGAGAAACATTTTATATGTGAACTTGAGATACTTCAATAAGGTCATGAAAATAACTTTAAGGCATGAGAATGAAATCACGAGGCATATCATAATAAAAATAAATTTTCATAACTTGAAGATGTGGCTGTAACATTTAATATTGACAATCGTTTCGTTTCACCAAGGTCCATCCCCAAGGTGTCGTTAAAAATTACCAAGGTTATTCACCAAGGCATCGTTAAAATGGTCATCTCTAGAGATTAAGTCTTTACCCAATGCATTGGAGCGCTATCAGGGCGCACCCTTAAATTTTCCTTTATTATCATGTGAGCCACATATATCATCATCAAACATTTCATAAATAACCCATATAGCATAAAATAAATGGGTTTCATTTCATAATCATAACGTTTTAAAAACTGCTTTAAAGACATGATCTTTACGTCACTTTAAACCCACGGAAGGGGAGAGCGGGTCTCATGTATGTAAATCCCAGAATTTAAAATAGAACATTTTGATATATATGTGAATACGCCTATAGAAATAGGAGCTTTGAGTATTCACTTTATAACATAAAATATTTTTGAGAAAAGAGAGAGGCATTTTGAGACGAAAATTCTGCAGCATAACGGCTATGTTCCAGGGTTTTAGAAAACATTGAAAAGAGAGGGGACATGGGTCCAACATTCATAAATGGCCCATAAAACAGTATAGGGACAGAATATAAGGGATTTAAGAACATGTTAATGAAATTTGAAAATATACCATATGAAATGAAGAACATGAAAGGAAGACAAAAATAGGATTTCTCTTATGAAAATTCGGCAGCCTAACGGCGTCACTTAAACTTCAACAAAATTGAATTGACAAGGTCAAATAGGGTCTCTCATCATATGGACATAAGAGTCCAGTATGATAGATATAGAGATCATACCCCAACATAATAGAAAGGAACTTGAAAGAATTGACATGAAAGTAGAACTTCAAAAGGAGAAGGGTGAAGAACCACTTAAAAATTCGGCAGCCTAACGGCACCACTTAAAACTTCAAAATACTGAATTGAAGAGATCAAATGGGGTCTCTCATCATAAGATCATAAAAGATCAGTATGATAAATATAGAGATCATACCCCAACATAACAAAAAGGAACTTGAAAGAATTTACATGAAAGTAGAACTTCAAAACGAGAAGGGTGAAAAACCACTTAAAAATTCGGCAGCCTAACGACGCCACTTAAAACATCAAAATACTGAATTGAAGAGATCAAATGGGGTCTCTCATCATAAGATCATAAAAGATCAGTATGATAAATATAGAGATCATACCCCAACATAATAAAAATTAACTTGAATGACTTGACATGAAAGTAGAACTTTGAAAAAGAGAAAGGTGAATGAATCCCTTGAAAATTCGGCAGCCTAACGGCGCCACTTAAACATTCTTAAAACGAAATGATGAGAGTAAGATGGGGTATCTCATCATTTGAACATAAAAAGGGCAGTAAGAGGAGTATAAAATAACATCCTCCAACATAAGAACATGGAGCATAAAAGGAATGACATAAAAGAGATCACTTGAAAAGAAGGAGAGGGGTCGGATCCCTTACCTTAAAATGTAACTCTTGAACCTCAAAGGTTGGAACCTTGAGGGCTTGGGGACACCTTGGGAGGACTCCTTGGGAGGTAATGAGACCAGAACTTCGTTGGGGAGGAGTGGGGAGTTGAATTGATGAGAGGAGGGCTTGGTATTTATAGGGAAGGTGAGGGGACAAGGCATTAATGGCCAAGGGACACCTCACTAGTGGTTTTGGCAAAACCATGGGCTTGCCCATGGTATTTGCCCATGGTATTGGCCACTTGGGACACCTCACACCTTATCTTACTATTCATAATTCAACCATATTGAATATATACTTAATACATCATTTAATGATGTCATTAAACACCCGTAACTTAAAAACTATACTTTCACTATTCACCGAAAATTCAACTTTCTCAGAATAATCCCAAAATTTCACCTTAACCAAATATCAATGCTCTGATTTCAAAAATGAAATCCATTTTATAAAAATAATTTTCTAAATATTTTTAATTTAATTTTTAAATAAAAACACTATTCATCGAAAATTCATTTTTTCCAGAAAAAACCCCAAAAATTACCATAACATAATATCGATGCTCTGAGTTCAAAAATGAAATCCGTTTTATAAAAATAATTATCTAAATATTTTTAATTAAATTTTTAATTAAAAAACACTATTCACCCGAAAAAAACTAATACTTGAAGAATAATTTATGAAACCATTATCTAACCATTTTATTGAATCACATTACTTAATCAAGGTGCCTAGTTTATATTAATACTTTCTTTAAGTGAGATTACTAATCCATTTGGACACATTACTAATCCTAATCATAAAATCACTATTCATAATTTACTATTCATCAAAAATTAAGTTGATCTTATTAGACTCTAAATTTCGTACTGAACATAATTGTAGAAGACCATTTTTCGAAAATCATTACACATTTTTAATTATTTAAGGTTTACACAACCATTTTTAAAATATCCTTTTTCTAAAATTCAACAAAAATATGCATACAATTTTTATCCAGTCATTTGAAAATTCATAAACTTCATCATAAAAAGAAATCCAAATTTTTATTTAAAACAAGGATTACACAAGGAAGTTACGGTATCGTTACATAGCCCCTTATAATACCAGCATAGGACCTAAGAGTAAGGTGTGCTAGGGTGATAGAATCTTGGGACGGCTTGGTCAACATTGCCCGAGTAGTAATTTCTATCAGTTTGAACTTCTCGCGAAGGCGATTCCGTTCTAGCTTCACATGATGAAGTTCGGCTTGGGTTTGGTCCAGAGCAAAGGCCAATGGTGCTACCTCCTTCCCAATCTCTGTTAGATGGGCTTCGATCGGTCCATGACTACTAGGTGAGGCCATCGAATCTTCTTTCTATAATAATTAACCAAGATTACTTATATTTAGAGACAATAATCGAAACATTTAGTTTCTAGTGGTCATATTGAACAATGGTCATATAACAGTCAAAACCCAAAGGTCTCATTTTAATTATAATCATGTTTATCAAATAAAACATTTTTGTTGAGTATAAAAATAAAATAAAATAAAATTACACACAAAATTAGGAAACAATCTTTATTCAAAATTTTGGGTTGTTACAATCTTCCCCCCTTAAGAAATTGCGTCCTCGCAATTTTTTTAAAATTAGGTTTTGAAATTTCATTGAAAGTCCCACATCGGAAAAGGAGTCGGTAAAACTATTACTTTAAAAGAATGAAAGGGAAGTACGAAGGTCACTCGAGTTAGCCCACACTAGGATTCCATGTAGGAAAACATGGACATGGAGGAGAAAACAAAGGGTCATGTTCTGAGGGAGAGTGATATAAAACATGATTAGGAGAACGTTGACCACGAGAAAATCCCAAACTTATGTTGTGTGTAAACGGGCTTTGATTACCTAGTAGGAAACGTAAACCAACAACATTTTTGTTTTACGTTTCTTTTAATAATTTTGAGGAATTCATTTACTACGTAGAACAAAAACATAAGAAAATATACCTACCTTCAAGTATAGTTTCACCTTTTAATAAGTTTCTACCAAATCTAATCTTTTCTCCCAAACGATGAGCATTCAAAACTACTTGGTCTCATAAAAACACAAGAATCATCTTATAGAGAATCATATAATCCACAAAAGATTAACTATCTATTTCTTCTATCTTTAAACATTATCCAAAAAACAGAAAGGTTAAGGTAAAACAACTCTTCAAAAAGAAAGAATCCCATAGGAATGGAAACTACTTTTAAATCATCAAAGTTCCATGGTACTACCCAAAGTTCATCATAGACCATTGCATAAATAACGGTCCTTAAAATTCCTCAAAACAAACCAAACTAAGATTGAAACCCAAATACAATAAGGATTTGATAACATAGTCTTCCAAAACAACTTCATTGTTCATCTCCAGACAACATCAACCACTCCTAACATCTTATAAAAAAAAGTAGCTAACCTAAATATATTTTACCCAAGATAGGTTAGTCATTCCCATAATTAACCTAAATTACTATAAGTTCACCTTAAATTCATCGATTCTTCAAAATATAAGTCAACCTTACTCCTCAATGAAAATACCGTAGTAATCTATTTACCTCGATCAAATATGGTTCCCAAAATAATGAACGTCTTCCAAAATAATAATCATATTTTAATCCCCTAATCATCTCTGTCGTATTAACATGACAATCGTCGCATTTCCTATCACATTGGTTTTTGGGACATGTTCTTCCATTTCTCGCCATTAACTAAGAAAAGAAACTATAATTAGTGGCTTATTTACTTAGCTAATAATCATGAAAAGGAAACTTTAAGCATAAAAGGATAAACATGTAGAATAAAAGTATATCCTAACTTGTGATCCCCTAGGTTCCAATCTAGGTTATCTATGATCATATATTCTTATGTGAATCTTTATTATGTTTTATCCTTGTTCCTTTAATAATGGTTCATACTAAGCTTATGAATTTACCAAAGCATATCCCCCGGGAGTGTCGTAACCAAGAGTGCAGCAAGGCCCGTTATCGTGTACCAGTTCCCGTTCGAGTCTAGCTCAAAGCGGTGTTTTCGGGTTTTACCCCTATGTACATCTGTGCCAGAGCCACCTCTACCTGCTCGTATCCAGACAGGGATGTATTTGCTTGGAAACCCCTTACCCAATACTCACCAAAATACCAGGAAGATTTCCTATATTTAAACTTTTCCATAGGGTTCTTCCTAGAGTTTTCATATCCTAATTTCCACAAATAACTAAACCATCCTTTGATACCAACTATAGCATCCCACCTTTTTATCACATAAACTTTTATTACATTTTACAAAACCGAGGATCTTTAAGGTTTAGTGTCTTGGAAACCAGGAACATAATAAATGAAACAAAAAAAACATTCTTCTTAAACACTTGCAAGGCTTCTCCTCAAGTTCATCCTAGGTTCATTACTGCATCTCATAACCTGGGAACATACATCAAAAGAAAGGATGAGCAAAAAGCCCAGTAAGGGAACAAGAGAAACATTTTATATGTGAACTTGAGATACTTCAATAAGGTCATGAAAAGAACTTTAAGGCATGAGAATGAAATCACGAGGCATATCATAATAAAAATAAATTTTCATAACTTGAAGATGTGGCTGCAACATTTAATATTGACAATCGTTTCGTTTCACCAAGGTCCATCCCCAAGGTGTCGTTAAAAATTACCAAGGTTATTCACCAAGGCGTCGTTAAAATGGTCATCTCTAGAGATTAAGTATTTACCCAATGCATTGGAGCGCTATCAGGGCGCACCCTTAAATTTGCCTTTATTATCATGTGAGCCACATATATCATCATCAAACATTTCATAAATAACCCATATAGCATAAAATAAATGGGTTTCATTTCATAATCATAACGTTTTAAAAACTGCTTTAAAGACATGATCTTTACGTCACTTTAAACCCACGGAAGGGGAGAGCGGGTCTCATGTATGTAAATCCCAGAATTTAAAATAGAACATTTTGATATATATGTGAATACGCCTATAGAAATAGGAGCTTTGAGTATTCACTTTATAACATAAAATATTTTTGAGAAAAGAGAGAGGCATTTTGAGACGAAAATTCTGCAGCATAACGACTATGTTCCAGGGTTTTAGAAAACATTGAAAAGAGAGGGGACATGGGTCCAACATTCATAAATGGCCCATAAAACAGAATAGGGACAGAATATAAGGGATTTAAGAACATGTTAATGAAATTTGAAAATATACCATATGAAATGAAGAACATGAAAGGAAGACAAAAATAGGATTTCTCTTATGAAAATTCGGCAGCCTAACGACGTCACTTAAACTTCAACAAAATTGAATTGACAAGGTCAAATAGGGTCTCTCATCATATGGACATAAGAGTCCAGTATGATAGATATAGAGATCATACCCCAACATAATAGAAAGGAACTTGAAAGAATTGACATGAAAGTAGAACTTCAAAAGGAGAAGGGTGAAGAACCACTTAAAAATTCGGCAGCCTAACGGCGCCACTTAAAACTTCAAAATACTGAATTGAAGAGATCAAATGGGGTCTCTCATCATAAGATCATAAAATATCAGTATGATAAATATAGAGATCATACCCCAACATAACAAAAAGGAACTTGAAAGAATTTACATGAAAGTAGAACTTCAAAACGAGAAGGGTGAAGAACCACTTGAAAATTCGGCAGCCTAACGGCGCCACTTAAAACATCAAAATACTGAATTGAAGAGATCAAATGGGGTCTCTCATCATAAGATCATAAAAGATCAGTATGATAAATATAGAGATCATACCCCAACATAATAAAAATGAACTTGAAAGACTTGACATGAAAGTAGAACTTTGAAAAAGAGAAAGGTGAATGAATCCCTTGAAAATTCGGCAGCCTAACTGCGCCACTTAAACATTCTTAAAACGAAATGATGAGAGTAAGATGGGGTCTCTCATCATTTGAACATAAAAAGGGCAGTAAGAGGAGTATAAAAGAACATCCTCCAACATAAGAACATGGAGCATAAAAGGAATGACATAAAAGAGATCACTTGAAAAGAAGGAGAGGGGTCGGATCCCTTACCTTAAAATGTAACTCTTGAACCTCAAAGGTTGGAACCTTGAGGGCTTGGGGACACCTTGGGAGGACTCCTTGGGAGGTAATGAGACCAGAACTTCATTGGGGAGGAGTGGGGAGTCGAATTGATGAGAGGAGGGCTTGGTATTTATAGGGAAGGTGAGGGGACAAGGCATTAATGGCCAAGGGACACCTCACTAGTGGTTTTGGAAAAACCATGGGCTTGCCCATGGTATTTGCCCATGGTATTGGCCACTTGGGACACCTCACACCTTATCTTACTATTCATAATTCGACCATATTGAATATATACTTAATACATCATTTAATGATGTCATTAAACACCCGTAACTTAAAAACTATACTTTCACTATTCACCGAAAATTCAACTTTCTCAGAATAATCCCAAAATTTCACCTTAACCAAATATCAATGCTCTGATTTCAAAAATGAAATCCATTTTATAAAAATAATTTTCTAAATATTTTTAATTTAATTTTTAAATAAAAACACTATTCATCGAAAATTCATTTTTTCCAGAAAAAACCCCAAAAATTACCATAACATAATATCGATGCTCTGAGTTCAAAAATGAAATCCGTTTTATAAAAATAATTATCTAAATATTTTTAATTAAATTTTTAATTAAAAAACACTATTCACCCGAAAAAAACTAATACTTGAAGAATAATTTATGAAACCATTATCTAACCATTTTATTGAATCACATTACTTAATCAAGGTGCCTAGTTTATATTAATACTTTCTTTAAGTGAGATTACTAATCCATTTGGACACATTACTAATCCTAATCATAAAATCACTATTCATAATTTACTATTCATCAAAAATTAAGTTGATCTTATTAGACTCTAAATTTCGTACTGAACATAATTGTAGAAGACCATTTTTCGAAAATCATTACACATTTTTAATTATTTAAGGTTTACACAACTATTTTTAAAATATCCTTTTTCTAAAATTCAACAAAAATATGCATACAATTTTTATCCAGTCATTTGAAAATTCATAAACTTCATCATAAAAAGAAATCCAAATTTTTATTTAAAACAAGGATTACACAAGGTAGTTACGGTCTCGTTACATAGCCCCTTATAATACCAGCATAGGACCTAAGAGTAAGGTGTGCTAGGGTGATAGAATCTTGGGGCGGCTCGGTCAACATTGCCCGAGTAGTAATTTCTATCAGTTTGAACTTCTCGCGAAGGCGATTCCGTTCTAGCTTCACATGATGAAGTTCGGCTTGGGTTTGGTCCAGAGCAAAGGCCAATGATGCTACCTCCTTCCCAATCTCTGTTAGATGGGATTCGATCGGTCCATGACTACTAGGTGAGGCCATCGAATCTTCTTTCTATAATAATTAACCAAGATTACTTATATTTAGAGACAATAATCGAAACATTTAGTTTCTAGTGGTCATATTGAACAATGGTCATATAACAGTCAAAACCCAAAGGTCTCATTTTAATTATAATCATGTTTATCAAATAAAACATTTTTGTTGAGTATAAAAATAAAATAAAATAAAATTACACACAAAATTAGGAAACAATCTTTATTCAAAATTTTGGGTTGTTACAATCTTCCCCCCTTAAGAAATTGCGTCCTCGCAATTTTTTTAAAATTAGGTTTTGAAATTTCATTGAAAGTCCCACATCGGAAAAGGAGTCGGTAAAACTATTACTTTAAAAGAATGAAAGGGAAGTACGAAGGTCACCCGAGTTAGCCCACACTAGGATTCCGTGTAGGAAAACATGGACATGGAGGAGAAAACAAAGGGTCATGTTCTGAGGGAGAGTGATAGAAAACATGATTAGGAGAACGTTGACCACGAGAAAATCCCAAACTTATGTTGTGTGTAAACGGGCTTTGATTACCTAGTAGGAAACGTAAACCAACAACATTTTTGTTTTACGTTTCTTTTAATAATTTTGAGGAATTCATTTACTACGTAGAACAAAAACATAAGAAAATATACCTACCTTCAAGTATAGTTTCACCTTTTAATAAGTTTCTACCAAATCTAATCTTTTCTCCCAAACGATGAGCATTCAAAACTACTTGGTCTCATCAAAACACAAGAATCATCTTATAGAGAATCATATAATCCATAAAAGATTAACTATCTATTTCTTCTATCTTTAAACATTATCCCAAAAACAGAAAGGTTAAGGTAAAACAACTCTTCAAAAAGAAAGAATCCCATAGGAATGGAAACTACTTTTAAATCATCAAAGTTCCATGGTACTACCCAAAGTTTATCATAGACCATTGCATAAATAACGGTCCTTAAAATTCCTCAAAACAAACCAAACTAAGATTGAAACCCAAATACAATAAGGATTTGATAACATAGTCTTCCAAAACAACTTCATTGTTCATCTCCAGACAACATCAACCACTCCTAACATCTTATAAAAAAAAGTAGCTAACCTAAATATATTTTACCCAAGATAGGTTAGTCATTCCCATAATTAACCTAAATTACTATAAGTTCACCTTAAATTCATCAATTTTTCAAAATATAAGTCAACCTTACCCCTCAATGAAAATACCGTAGTAATCTATTTACCTCGATCAAATATGGTTCCCAAAATAATGAACGTCTTCCAAAATAATAATCATATTTTAATCCCCTAATCATCTCTGTCGTATTAACATGACAATCGTCGCATTTCCTATCACATTAGTTTTTGGGACATGTTCTTCCATTTCTCGCCATTAACTAAGAAAAGAAACTATAATTAGTGGCTTATTTACTTAGCTAATAATCATGAAAAGGAAACTTTAAGGATAAAAGGATAAACATGTAGAATAAAAGTATATCCTAACTTGTGATCCCCTAGGTTCCAATCTAGGTTATCTATGATCATATATTCTTATGTGAATCTTTATTATGTTTTATCCTTGTTCCTTTAATAATGGTTCATACTAAGCTTATGAATTTACCAAAGCATATCCCCCGGGAGTGTCGTAACCAAGAGTGCAGCAAGGCCCGTTGTCGTGTACCAGTTCCCGTTCGAGTCTAGCTCAAAGCGGTGTTTTCGGGTTTTACCCCTATGTACATCTGTGCCAGAGCCACCTCTACCTGCTCGTATCCAGACAGGGATGTATTTTCTTGGAAACCCCTTACCCAATACTCACCAAAATACCAGGAAGATTTCCTATATTTAAACTTTTCCATAGGGTTCTTCCTAGAGTTTTCATATCCTAATTTCCACAAATAACTAAACCATCCTTTGATACCAACTATAGCATCCCACCTTTTTATCACATAAACTTTCATTACATTTTACAAAACCGAGGATCTTTAAGGTTTAGTGTCTTGGAAACCAGGAACATAATAAATGAAACAAAAAAAAAAACATTCTTCTTAAACACTTGAAAGGCTTCTCCTCAAGTTCATCCTAGGTTCATTACTGCATCTCATAACCTGGGAACATACATCAAAAGAAAGGATGAGCAAAAAGCCCAGTAAGGGAACAAGAGAAACATTTTATATGTGAACTTGAGATACTTCAATAAGGTCATGAAAAGAACTTTAAAGCATGAGAATGAAATCACGAGGCATATCATAATAAAAATAAATTTTCATAACATGAAGATGTGGCTGCAACATTTAATATTGAAAATCGTTCCGTTTCACCAAGGTCCATCCCCAAGTTGTAGTTAAAAATTACCAAGGTTATTCAGCAAGGCGTCGTTAAAATGGTCATCTCTAGAGATTAAGTCTTTACCCAATGCATTGGAGCGCTATCAGGGCGCACCCTTAAATTTGACTTTATTATCATGTGAGCCACATATATCATCATCAAACATTTCATAAATAACCCATATAGCATAAAATAAATGGGTTTCATTTCATAATCATAACGTTTTAAAAACTGCTTTAAGACATGATCTTTACGTCACTTTAAACCCACGGAAGGGGAGAGCGGGTCTCATGTATGTAAATCCCAGAATTTAAAATAGAACATTTTGATATATATGTGAATACGCCTATAGAAATAGGAGCTTTGAGTATTCACTTTATAACATAAAATATTTTTGAGAAAAGAGAGAGACATTTTGAGACGAAAATTCTGCAGCATAACGGCTATGTTCCAGGGTTTTAGAAAACATTGAAAAGAGAGGGGACATGGGTCCAACATTCATAAATGGCCCATAAAACAGTATAGGGACAGAATATAAGGGATTTAGGAACATGTTAATGAAATTTGAAAATATACCATATGAAATGAAGAACATGAAAGGAAGACAAAAATAGGATTTCTCTTATGAAAATTCGGCAGCCTAACGGCGTCACTTAAACTTCAACAAAATTGAATTGACAAGGTCAAATAGGGTCTCTCATCATATGGACATAAGAGTCCAGTATGATAGATATAGAGATAATACCCCAACATAATAGAAAGGAACTTGAAAGAATTGACATGAAAGTAGAACTTCAAAAGGAGAAGGGTGAAGAACCACTTAAAAATTCGGCAGCCTAACGGCGCCACTTAAAACTTCAAAATACTGAATTGAAGAGATCAAATGGGGTATCTCATCATAAGATCATAAAAGATCAGTATGATAAATATAGAGATCATACCCCAACATAACAAAAAGGAACTTGAAAGAATTTACATGAAAGTAGAACTTCAAAACGAGAAGGGTGAAGAACCACTTAAAAATTCGGCAGCCTAACGGCGCCACTTAAAACATCAAAATACTGAATTGAAGAGATCAAATGGGGTCTCTAATCATAAGATCATAAAAGATCAGTATGATAAATATAGAGATCATACCCCAACATAATAAAAATGAACTTGAAAGACTTGACATGAAAGTAGAACTTTGAAAAAGAGAAAGGTGAATGAATCCCTTGAAAATTCGGCAGCCTAACGGCGCCACTTAAACATTCTTAAAACGAAATGATGAGAGTAAGATGGGGTCTCTCATCATTTGAACATAAAAAGGGCAGTAAGAGGAGTATAAAAGAACATCCTCCAACATAAGAACATGGAGCATAAAAGGAATGACATAAAAGAGATCACTTGAAAAGAAGGAGAGGGGTCGGATCCCTTACCTTAAAATGTAACTCTTGAACCTCAAAGGTTGGAACCTTGAGGGCTTGGGGACACCTTGGGAGGACTCCTTGGGAGGTAATGAGACCAGAACTTCGTTGGGGAGGAGTGGGGAGTCGAATTGATGAGAGGAGGGCTTGGTATTTATAGGGAAGGTGAGGGGACAAGGCATTAATGGCCAAGGGACACCTCACTAGTGGTTTTGGCAAAACCATGGGCTTGCCCATGGTATTTTCCCATGGTATTGGCCACTTGGGACACCTCACACCTTATCTTACTATTCATAATTCGACCATATTGAATATATACTTAATACATCATTTAATGATGTCATTAAACACCCGTAACTTAAAAACTATACTTTCACTATTCACCGAAAATTCAACTTTCTCAGAATAATCCCAAAATTTCACCTTAACCAAATATAAATGCTCTGATTTCAAAAATTAAATCCATTTTATAAAAATAATTTTCTAAATATTTTTAATTTAATTTTTAAATAAAAACACTATTCATCGAAAATTCATTTTTTCCAGAAAAAACCCCAAAAATTACCATAACATAATATCGATGCTCTGAGTTCAAAAATGAAATCCGTTTTATAAAAATAATTATCTAAATATTTTTAATTAAATTTTTAATTAAAAAACACTATTCACCCGAAAAAAACTAATACTTGAAGAATAATTTATGAAACCATTATCTAACCATTTTATTGAATCACATTACTTAATCAAGGTGCCTAGTTTATATTAATACTTTCTTTAAGTGAGATTACTAATCCATTTGGACACATTACTAATCCTAATCATAAAATCACTATTCATAATTTACTATTCATCAAAAATTAAGTTGATCTTATTAGACTCTAAATTTCGTACTGAACATAATTGTAGAAGACCATTTTTCGAAAATCATTACACATTTTTAATTATTTAAGGTTTACACAACCATTTTTAAAATATCCTTTTTCTAAAATTCAACAAAAATATGCATACAATTTTTATCCAGTCATTTGAAAATTCATAAACTTCATCATAAAAAGAAATCCAAATTTTTATTTAAAACAAGGATTACACAAGGTAGTTACGGTCTCGTTACATAGCCCCTTATAATACCAGCATAGGACTTAAGAGTAAGGTGTGCTAGGGTGATAGAATCTTGGGGCGGCTCGGTCAACATTGCCCGAGTATTAATTTCTATCAGTTTGAACTTCTCGCGAAGGCGATTCCGTTCTAGCTTCACATGATGAAGTTCGGCTTGGGTTTGGTCCAGAGCAAAGGCCAATGGTGCTACCTCCTTCCCAATCTCTGTTAGATGGGC
The DNA here is from genome assembly GCA_963277665.1 of Viscum album. NCBI lineage: Eukaryota > Viridiplantae > Streptophyta > Magnoliopsida > Santalales > Viscaceae > Viscum > Viscum album. The sequence goes on from OY728135.1 coordinate 109,220,216, forward strand.
TTCGATCGGTCCATGACTACTAGGTGAGGCCATCGAATCTTCTTTCTATAATAATTAACCAATATTACTTATATTTAGAGACAATAATCGAAACATTTAGTTTCTAGTGGTCATATTGAACAATGGTCATATAACAGTCAAAACCCAAAGGTCTCATTTTAATTATAATCATGTTTATCAAATAAAACATTTTTGTTGAGTATAAAAATAAAATAAAATAAAATTACACACAAAATTAGGAAACAATCTTTATTCAAAATTTTGGGTTGTTACATGTAGGATGCCTAGATCGGGAATCCCCAGGGATCTCAATCAGGATGATACATCATTGGAGAACTCCACAAGAGGAGCACGAGTAACTTGAGAGAATAAACACCTTTTTATCCTAATCATCTCAAGGATTTCGTACCACAATCTCTAGTGTTTCACAAAACCAGAAGAGATCTGAAGATGGGAAGCCAAATTGAGTGAGTGATGATACAAAAACTTGTGGGGTGATGAATTCCCTTGAAAGGCGCATGCGGTGAAACGACCTTGACGAACCAACAGGAGACGTGTGGAAGAGATGAACAGAACCGACACAAAGCATGGGATAGGTGGACGACCTAGATGCAAGGGGAAGAGTGGATAATCAACAGATGAGAAGATTCCCGAATGAGAATAATGAGGTGAAAAAATCCAGCTACATAGCTCAGGAAGGAAAAAAGAAAAGTCATAGTGCACGGGCTAACAAATCAACAAGGCCCAATTTAAGAGGCCAAAAGTAAAAGCCCATGCGGAAAGCCCATGAATAAATGATGTAAAATTGAGGAAGCTAACATTTTCACATATTGTATGCTGTAATTAAATGTTATTAAACCCACCATTGTGTTATTTTATGGGCAATTGTCACATTTTGAGGTTTTTGTGGAATTTTGAGTTAAATGAAAAAATGGCTTAATTTTGCTATTTAACTATTTTATTTTTATTAATTAATTTTGTCATAACATTTTATAAACTAATTTAAATTGTGAAATTACTTTTTTTAGGATTACTTACATCCTAGGACTCATTTTATCATTCTGGACCAGAATCTTAATCCAACAATTGAAGGCCCAAATCCATCTCACAAACTGGGCCTCGAAAACTATGTACAGATTTGGACATGTATTAAGATGAGTTTGTATTTCAAAGTGGATTAGTCAAATGAAACTAAAATTCGGAATGAAGATGTATAAGAAATTAATGATCATCTTTTATGAACATGGTCATGCCTGAATCCGGAGTTTTCAAAGTCATAATGGCATGGGAAATTGAAGAATTGGAAGATGAAGAGTCACCTGGCCAGAATTAAATGTGCGGAGTAAATCGCACATATATCTCTCCACACATGTCCAATGAAGCTTAAAATTTGTGGATAGACATAGGACACATGTATGAACAACTTTTAAGAAGGAACCCTTCCCAAAATATGTTATTAATTGGGTATACCACACAGATACATTCGAGGGACGATTTTAGAGCCAAATTTTCTCCCTTTTGCCTATAAAAAAGTGTCTTTTCTTCATTTCAAGGAGTTGGCAACTAGGGGGTAGCCTTTGTTGGAAATTATTAGTATCATTTTATTGTTTTAATTTTTTTAATAGTAGTTTGTTTTTAATATATTAGAATTATTCTTCATACCCCCTTTCTTCCATTTTTATATTTTATGTGTTTCTCCCACCGTTTTCCCTTCTCAACTCCACAAAAAATGGAGAACTATCCTTGGTGCTTGTTTGATGGAGGGAATGGTGTCTTGATTGAGTTTATTATGATTTAATTTCATATCTCTTTATTCAATTCTGAGAATTTTGGTGGTGGTTAAATCGATTACGGTGATCCATCGCCCCATTTTCTCTACCACCGAGTTCTTCTTCTCGTTTTTCATTTTCCTTCCCTTCACTATTTGTGTCGTGCATATGGTGGAGCATGGCATGATTGGTGATGGTCAGAGAAGAGGTCTCCTAGCTGACATTCGGAAGAGTATTACCCCGTATACAGAGGTTTCAATATGGGGTAATCACATTTCCAATGAGAGGGTGTAGTGTGACAGGTTTTGATCACTTCATTGAATTGAATATTGAGGTTCTTCTTAAACAATGAAATCAATCACCATGAACTCCTAAGAACATTTTCCTTCATTATTTATATCTAACTTCATTTTTTGTTTGAATTTCATTTATATATATATATTATGTTTATATTTTATGCATCATTTCAACCCCCTTTTAGTTTAGTTAATTTAGTTTTATATTAGATAGAATATATTAGTGATAATAGGAAAATAGTGCTTGTAAATGGCCTCCTTGAGATCGAACCTAGGGTGTACCACTATAGTGAATTCTTAGGTAAATAAAAATTTAATCGAATAGTGGTTCACGACAAACCTCTCTCATCAATTTGGTGCCGTTTCCAGGGAGGCCAAGCACTTATGTACTCTGTTTTTCATAAAAACAAAAAAAAAATAAAAAAAAATAATTTCATTGCATATCTTTCTTTCTTTAGGTCATGGATTATTTTAGTGATTTTTCATATGCATGGCCTAGTACTAAAATATCCAGTGGTGAGGAATATTTTAATATTTAAATGCTAGAAAATGGTCACCAAATTGAAAAAACTGCCCTGATGATTCAAAATAATTTTAAAATTCTTGAAAAAGCAAACAAGATGGTTGCATTTTTGGCCGCTGAAGTTGGAGAAGTTAAATCCATATGGATGAAACAACAATAAAGAAAAGCCTAGGATAATCAATTTACCATTCCAACTACCTTTAATGAAGATATTGGTGAGGTTGAAGCTATACTTGAAGATCCAATTCTCTCACCATCAAATGAGTTACCAGCTTCCCTGCTTGAAGAAAAGGAGTTTTAAGATGAATGTTTTGAGGGGGATTTAATTTACGAGCCTTCTTTTCATTCAAATTTCAATATTTATGAATTAAAAACTAATATCCCTTGTTCTGATTTTGTATATTCAACAACACTAATGAAGTCCCTGATTGAAGAAGGTGAAGAAGTTATTTGTGTTGAAGAGAAGATGAAGGAGCCTATCAAGTTGTACACTGGTGCATATGAGGATGATGTCACAAAAGAAGAAATAATCAGGGAATCCTTTGTTGAACCTGAACCAGAAGAGAATCCCCATCCCATTCTTCTAATTTCACCATCGGTGGACCCCACTCCTCCAACTGAGAAAAATATGGATTACCCCCTTATCATTTTCCCACCCCATCTTGATTTCAAATTCTTCCAGTCATTTCTTATGGGGGTTGGGTCAATTTTAATTTTCATTGGTAATTATTACTCCTTTCATCTACTAATGGATGTTGGGAGACATAAAATTTGGTTGTTTATAAGTAAGAAACCCCATCCACCTTCGAATTAGGGTTAAACTGCTGTAACTTCCGGACTAGGGGTAGTAAAAACCTAGCACCTACTTAGGGGGGTCAAACCTAGCATTACCCATTTTCTATCCTATTTCTCTTTATTTTTATTTATTTTCTTATGTCTTGTCATTTATTTCTTGTAGTTTTAAAGTGGTAGTATCTAGGATCTTAACTCAAAGCTGCTACTAAAAAATAAATCAGGCTGTGTCTATCCTTTTATTTATTTTGTTTGCTACCCAATTTAAATTCTGTGTGAAACATTTCTTGATCTGATTTGAGCTAAAAAAAGGGTGGTAAATGGAATAAGTGTGGAGGATGGATTTCAATTTTTTTTAGGAATTTTCTGTGTGCTTTCATTTTATTTTTCACGTCTTTTCCTAAATTTTTCATGTTTTTTGCTGTGTTTTTAGGTGTCTTGAGCTTAATCGAATACTTTGGAAAATTCAAACCATATTGGTATTTATGAAACATTGATTGATTTGAATTTTTGAGGATTTAAATGATTGTAAAATTTATTTTGTTTCTTGATTTCCAATCTTTTCATTTGATGAAGTTTGATTGATTTTGAAACTCATGTGCATTAGTGTTGTCCAAATTGAAAATCTTTCCCAAACCTGAGAGGTTTCTAAACCTTTTTGACAACTTCTTACATTTCTATTTTTCTTGAGATTCTTGATACATGTTGTGTGATCCATAACTTGCTATCTTTTCTCTTTTTCAAAGCTGTTAGAGTTCATGAATGTGGTAAGTATGATTGAGGCATCACTTTGAAATCCCATTTGCATTGAACTCTTATTTTGGACCACCTTTACACATGACCTTTACTAAGACCCTAGTATCCATGAAATATAATGTTAGGCAGCCACATTACAATCCATTTAACCCTTTACAACCTACTCTAGAAGATAAATGCATGATTATTGTTGAACTCAAGTGTGGGGGAGGGAGAAGATGAGATGTGTTTTGCTTTCTTGAAGAATCTATTTGAGCTGTATTGAAAGTGTTGTCATATTTATTGCTTCTTGGGTGAAGTAAATTTCATGATGGAAAGATAGATGGGTGACCCAAAATTTAATTATACTTATGGGTTGGGTGTTCACCTATTTTTGAAGACCAAAATATGCCTATCTTTTTTTTTCAATAATATGATTCTGAAGAGAAATCCAGATCTGAATTCAAGCTGAAACAATGCTACAATTGGGGAAAAGTGGGACGGAATTCATTGATGTTGAAATTACAAGTGTTCACTTCCCAAAGAAAGAGGTGTTTGGAGGAGAATAATTTTGGAGCTAATTGAGGAGAACACAATTCTTGAGCAAAACTATTTTAATGCATTTACTTCACTTTAGTTCTTAACCCTCCTCATTCTGCCTCAGATCTTTTTACATTTAAAACCTACCAACCCTCATCCTAAAAAAACCACATGAAAATACCTCATGATTGACACATTTTTGACACTTTTAAGTGGAGATACTAGGATTATATCAAGGCTATGGCAATCACACATGTTTTTGAGAATGAGAAAAACTCCAAATAAAACATCCTTGAGTGAAGTGAGAAATATTTTTCTGGGGAGGTTGGTACGACATGAACATGATGATTAACATGATATTAAATATATTCATATGATTTTTCAGGAGTTAGGTAATTTTCATCCATGTAGGAGGCATGATATTTTATTTGATAGGATAATTGAGATGTGTTTTCATTTATACTTTGGGAAGTTTGTTTTGACCTTGGTATATGATGATTGCCCAGGAGTGCAATGTTTAAGTGTGGGGGAGTGATGAAGGTAACATTTTCACATATTTTATACCATAATTTATTTTTATTAAACCCACCATTGCGTTATTTTATGGGCAATTGTCACATTTTTAGGTTTTTGTGGAATTTTGAGCTTAAATGCAAAAATGGCTTAATTTTTCTATTTAACTATTTTATTTTTATTCATTAATTCGACCATAACTTTTTCTAAACTAATTGAAATTGTGAAATTCCTTTTTTAGGATTACTTACATCTTGGGCCTCATTTTATCCTTCTGGAACAGAAGCTCAATCCAATAATTGAAGGCCCAAATCCAGCTCACAAATCGGGCCTTGAAAACTGTGTACAAATTTGGAAATGTATTAAGATGAGCTTTTATTTCAAAGTGGTATGGTCCAATGAAGCTATAATTCAGCATGAAGATAGATAAGGAATTATTGAAAATATTTTATGAATATGTTCATGCATGAATCTGGAGTTTTCAAAGTCATAATGGCATGCAAAATTGAAGAATTGGAAGATGAAGAGCCACATGGCTTGAATTAAATGTATGGAGTAAATCACACATATCTCTCTCCACACATGTCCAATGAAGCTGAAATTTTGTGGGTCAATAGAGGTCATATGGATGAAAAAATTTAAATAAATAAAACTTCCCAAAATCTGCCATTAAATGGGTATACCACATGGATACATTTGAGGGACGATTTTAGGGCCAAATTTCCTCCCTTTTTCCTATAAAAAAGTGTCTCTTCTTCATTTCATGGAGTTGGAAACTAGGTGGTAGCCTTTTTTGGCCATTATTAGTAGATTTGTAGTGTTTTAATTTATGTAATATTAGTTTTCTTTTAATGTATTATCATTATTCTTCATACCCCCTTTCTACCATTTTGATATTTTATGTGTTTCCCCCACTGTTTTCCCTTCTCAACTCCACTAAAAATAGAGAAATAACCTCAGTTCTTGTTTGAGGGAGGGAATAGAGTCTTTATTGAATTTCTTATACTTTAATTTCATATTTATTTATTCAATTCTGATAATTTTGGTGGTGGTTAAATCAATTACGGTGAGCGGTCTCCCCATTTTCTCTACCACCGAGTTCTTTTTCTCATTTATCATTTTCCTTCCCTTCACTATTTGTGTTGTGCATATGGTGAAGCATGGAATGATTGGTGATGGTCAGTGAAGAGGTATCCTAGATGACGTTTGGAAGAGTATTACCCTATATGAAAAGGTTTCGATATGGGGTAATCACATTTCAAACAAGAGGGTGTAGTGTGACAGGTTTTGATCACTACATTGAATTGAATATTGAGGTTCTTCTTAAACAATGAAATCAATCACCATGAACTCCTAAGAACAGTTTCCTTCATTATTTATATCTAACATCATTTTTTTTTGCATTGAATTTATATATATTATATTTATATTTTATGCATCATTTCAACCCCCCCATTTTAGTTTAGGAAATTTAGTTTTATATTAGATAGAATATAATAGTGATAATAGAAAAATAGTGTGTGTAAGCGGCCTCCTTGAGATGGACCCTAGGGTGTACCACTATGGTGTATTCTTAGGTAAATAAGAATTTAATTGAATAGTGGTTCACAGAAAAACTCTCTCATCAATTTGGCACCGTTGCCGGGGAGGCCAAGCGCTTATGCATGCTGTTTTTCATAAAAACCAAAAAAATAAAATAAAAATTCAAAAAAAAAGAATTTCATTGCATATATTTCTTTCTTTAGGTCAGGGATTATTTCCGTGATTTTTCATATTCATGTCCTAGTAATGGCATGTCCAGTGGGGGGGGGGGGGGGGAGATCTTTTAATATTGAAATGCTATAAAATGCTCACCAAATTGAAGAAAATTCTCTGATGATTCAAAATAATTTCAATATTCTTGAAAAATCAAGCAAGATGGTTGCATTGTTGGCCGCTGAAGTTGAAGAAGTTAATGCCCAATGGATAGAACAACAATAAAGATAATCCAAGGAGAATCAATTTACCATTCCACCTACCTTTAATGAAGAGATTGGTGAGGTTGAGCCATACTTGAAGATTCAATTCCCTCACCATAAAATGAGTTTCTAGATTCCCTGCTTGAAGAAAAGGAGTTTAAAGGTGAATGTTTTGAGGGAGATTTAATTTCTGAGACTTATTTTCATTAAAATTTCATTATTTATGAATTTAAAACTAATATACCTTGTTATGATTTTGTATATTCAACACCACTAATGTAGGCTCTGATTGAAGTAGATGAAGAAGTTGTTTGTATTGAAGAGAAGATGGAGGATCATATCAAGTTGTACACTGGTGTGTATGAGGATGATGTCACAAAAGAATAAATACTTAGGTAATCCTTTGTTAAACCTGAACCAGAAGAGAATCCCCATCCCATTCTTCTAATTTCACCATCGGTGGACCCCACTCCTCAAACTGAGAAAAATAGGGAGCACCCCTTTATCATTTTCCCTCCCCCTCTTGATTTCAAATTATTTCATTCATTTCTTCTGGGGGTGGGTCAATTTTAATTTTAATTGGGTATTATCACTCCAATCATATATTTATGGATGCTGGGAAACATAAAATGTGGTGGTCTCTAAGTAAGAAACCCCACCCACCTTCAGATTGAGATTAAACTACTACAACCGCCGGACTAGGGGCAGTAAAAACCTAGCACCCACTTGGGGGGTCAAACCAAGAATTATCCCTTTTCTACCCTCTTTCTCTTTCTTTTTATTTATTTTCTTATGTATTTTAATTTCTTTCTTGTAGTTTTAAAGTGGCAGTATCTAGAAGCTTAACTCAAAGATGCCACTGAAAAATAAATCAGGTCGTGTCTTTCCTTTTCATTATTTTGTTTGCTACCCAATTTAAATTCTATGTGAAAAATTTCTTGATCTAATTTGAGATAAAAAGAGGGTGGTAAATGGAATAAGTGTGGAGGATGGATGTCAATCTGTTTTTAGGAATTTTGTGTGTGCTTTCATTTTATTTTTCACGTCTTTTCCTAAAATTTTCATGTTTCTTGGTGTGTTTTAGGTGTCTTGAGCTTAATCGAATACATTGGAAAATTCAAACCACATTGGTATTTATGAAACATTTCTTGATTTGAATTTTTTAGGATTTAAATTATTGTCGAATGGATTTTGTTTCTTGATTTATGATCATTACATTTGATGAAGTTTGATTGGTTGTGAAACTGATGTGCATTAGTGCTGTCCAAATTGAAAATCTTTCCCAAACCCAAGAGGTTTCTAAACCTTTTTGACAACTTCTTACATTTCCATTTTTCTTGAGAGTCTTGAGACATGTTGTGTGATCCAGAATTTTTTATTTTTTCTCTTTTTCAAAGCTGTTAGAGTTCATTAAATGTGTTAAGTATGATTGAGGCATCACTTTAAAATCCCTTTTTCATTGAACTCTTATTTTGGCTTACCTTTACATTTGGCCATTATTAAGCACCTAGTAGCCATGAAATACCTTAAAAAGCCACATTACATGACATTTACTCCTTTATAACATTCTCTAGAAGATAAATGCATGATTATTGTTGAACTCAAGTGTGGGGGAGGGAGAAGATGAGTTGTGTTTTGCTTTCCTGAAGAATCTGTTTGAGTTGAATTGAAAGTGTTTTCATATTTATTGCTGCTTGGGTGAAATAAATTTCATGATGGAAAGATGGATAGGTGGCCCAAAATTTCATTATACTTATGGGTTGGGTGTTCAACTATTTTTGAAGACCAAAATATGCCTCTATTTTTCCTCAATAATATGTTCAAATTCCAAGTGTGAACTTCCCAAAGAAAGAGGTGTTTGGAGGTGAATCATTTTCGAGCTGATTGAAGAGAACACCATTCTTGAGAAAAACTATTTTCATGCAATTACTTCACTTTAGAGCTTAACCCTCCTCATTATGCCTTAGATATTTTTACATTTAAAACCTACCAACCCTCAGCCTCAGAAAAACCCATGAAAAAGACCTCATGATTGACAGATTTTTGACTCTTTTAAGTGGAGATACTGGGAGTATATAAAGCCTCTGGAAATCACACATGTTTTTTAGAATGTGAAAAACTCCAAATAAAATATCCTTGAGTGAAGAGAGAAATATTTTTCTAGGGAGGTAGGTACAACATGTACATGAGGATTAACATGATATTGAATGGATTCATATGATTTTTTAGGAGTTAGGGAATTTTTATCCATGTAGGAGGCATGATATTTTCTTTGATAGGATAATTGAGCAGTGTTTTCATTTATACTTTGGGAAGTTTGTTTTGACCTTGGTATATGATGATTGCCCATGAGTGAAATTTTTAAGTGTTGGGGAGTGATGAAGCTAAAAATTTCACATATTTTATGCTTTAATTCAATATTATTAAACCCACCATTGTGTTATTATATGGGAAATTGTCATATTTTTAGGTTTTTGTGCAATTTTGATCTTAAATGCAAAAATGGATTAATTTTGCTATTTAACTATTTTATTTTTATTCATTAATTAGGCCATAACTTTTTCTAAACTAATTGAAATTTTTAAATTCATTTTTGTAGGATTACCTACATCCTGGGCCTCATTTTTCCCTTCTAGAAAAAAAGATCAATCCAATAATTGAAGGCCCAAATCTATCTCAAAACAGGGCCTCAAAAACTGTGTACAAATTTGGACATGTATTAAGATGAGATCTTATTTCGAAGTGGGCATGTCCAATGAAGCTAAAATTTGGCATGAATATGGATAGGGAATTAATTAGCATCTTTTATGAAGATGTTCATTCCTGAATCCAGAGTTTTCAAAGTCATAATGGCATGGGAAATTGAAGAATTTGAAGATGAAGAGTAACTTGGGAATAATTAAATGTATTGAGTAAATCGCACATATCTCTCTCTAAATGTGTGAAATGAAGCTGATATTTTGTGGGTCGACAAAGGACACATGTATGAACAAATTTCAAGAAGTAAAACTTCCCAAAATCTACCATTAAATGGGAATATCATGCGAATACATATGAGGGACGATTTGAGATCCAAATTTCCTCCCTTTTGCCTATAAAAAAGCATCTCTTCTTCATTTCAAGGAGTTTGAAACTAGGGGGTAGAATTTTTTGGACATTATCAGTAACTTTGTAGTGTTTTAATTTCTGTAGTAGTAGTTTTCTTTTAATATATTAGAATTCTTCTTCATACCCCCTTTTTTCCTTTTTGATATTTTATGTGTTTCTCCCACCGTTTTCCCTTCTCAACTCCACTAAAAATGGAGAACTAACCTCAGTTATTATTTGAGGGAGGTAATTTTGTCTTGATTGAGTTTATTATGATTTAATTTAATATCTATTTATTTTATTTTGATAATTTTGGTGGTGGTTAAATCGATTACGGTGAGCGGTCACCCCATTTTTTCTACCACCGAGTTCTTTCTTCTCGTTTATTATTTTCCTTCCCTTCACTATTTGTGTCGTACATACGGTGGGGCATGGCATGATTGGTGATGGTCAGCGAAGAGGTATCCAAGATGATGTTCAGAAGAGTATTACCCCGTATTCAGAGGTTTTGGTATGGGGTAATCACATTTCAAACGAGAGGGTTTAGTGTGACATGTTTTGATCACTACATTGAATTGAATATTGAGGTTCTTCTTAAATAATGAAATCAATCACCATGAAATCATAAGAACATTTTCCTTCATTATTTCTATCTAACTTCATTTTTTGTTTGCATTGAATTTATATATATTATATTTATATTGTATGCATCATTTCAAACCCCCCATTATATTTTAGTTAATTCAGTTTTATATTAGATAGAATATAATAATGATAATAAAAAAATATTCATGTAAGTGGCCTCCTTGAGATCGACCCTAGGGTGTGCCACTATGGTGCATTCTTAGGCAAATAAGAATTTAATTGAAGAAAAGGAGTTTTAAGCTGAATCTTTTGAGGGAGATTTAATTTCTGATCCTTATTTTCATTCAAATTTCATTATTTATGAATTTAAAACTAATATCCCTTGTTATGATTTTTTATATTCAATACCACTAATGCAGGCCTTGATTGAAGAAGATGAAGAAGTTGTTTGTGTTGAAGAGAATATGGAGGATCCTGTCAAGTTGTACACTACTGAATATGAGGATGATGCCAGAAAAGAATAAATACTCAGGGAATCCTTTATTGAACCTGAACCGGAAGAGAATCCCCATCCCATTCTTATAATTTCACCATCGGTGGACCCCACTCCTCCAACTGAGAAAAATAGGGAGCACCCCTTTATCATTTTCCCTCACCCTATTGATTTCAAATTCTTTCATTCATTTCTTCTGGGGGTTGGGTCAATTTTAATTTTCATTGGGGATTATCAATCCTCTAATCTACTGATGGATGTTGGGAGACATAAAATGTGGTGGTTTCTAAAAAAGAAACCCCATACACTTTTGGATTGAGGTTAAACTGCTGCAACTGCCAGACTAAGGGCAATAAAATCCTAGCACCCACTTGGGGGGTAAAACAAAGAATTATCCATTTTCTATCATCTTTATCTTTCTTTTTATTTATTTTCTTATGTCTTGCCATTTATTTCTTGTAGTTTTAAAGTGGAAGTATCTAGGAGCTTAACTCAAAGCTACTACAGAAAAATAAATCAGTTTGTGTCTTTCCTTTTCTTTATTTTGTTTGCTACCCAATTTAAATTATATGTGAAAAATTTATTGATCTTATTTGAGATAAAAAGAGGGTGGTAAATGGAATAATTGTGGAGGATGGATGTAAATTTGTTTTTAGAAATTTTGTGTGTTCTTTAATTTTATTTTTAATTTATTTTTCTAACTTTTTCAGTTTTTTTGGTGTGTTTTTTAGGTGTCTTGAGCTTAATCGAATACTCTGTAAAATTCAATCCATATTGGTATTTATGAAAAATTACTTGATTTTCATTTTTAAGGATTTAAATGATTGTCTAATGGATTTTGTTTCTTGATTTCCAATCATTTCATTTGATGAAGTTTGATTGATTGTGAAACTCATGTGCATTAGTGCTGTCCAAATTGAAAATCTTGCCCAAAACTGAGAGGATTCTAAACCTTTTTGACAACTTATTACATTTATATTTTTCTTGGGAGTCTTGAGACATGTTGTGTTATCCATAACTTGCTATTTTTTCTCTTTTTCAAAGCTTTTAGAGTTCATGAAATGTGTTAAGTATGACTGAGGCATCACTTTGAAATCCCTTTTGCATTGAACTCTTATTTTGGACCACCTTTACATATAACCTTTATTAAGCCCCTATTTTCCATTAAAAAACTTTTTATGCAGCCACATTAAAAGACATTTATCCCTTTTCAACCTACTCTAGAAGATAAATGCATGATTATTGTTGAACTCAAGTGTGGGGGAGGGAGAAGATCAGCTGTGTTTTGCTTTATTGAAGAATCTGTTTGAGCTGAATTGAAAGTGTTGTCATATTTATTGATATTTGGGTGAAATAAATTTCATGATGGAAATATGTATGGGTGAACCAAAATTTCATTATACTTATGGATTGGGTGTTCACCTATTTTCGAAGACCAAAAGATGCATTTCTTTCTCCTTAATAATATGATTCTGAATAGAAATCCAGATCTGAATTCAAGCTGAAACAATGCTACAATTGGGGAAAAGAGGGAAAAAATTCATTGATGTTGAAATTACAAGTGTGAACTTCCCAAATAAAGATGTGTTTGTAGGAGAATAATTTTCAAGCTGATTGAGCAGCACACCATTCTTGAGCAAAACTATTTTCATACATTTACTTCACTTTAGAGCTTAACCCTCCTCATTCCACCTCAGATGTTTTTACATTTAAAACCTACCAACCCTCAGCCCCAGAAAAACCCATGAAAAATACCTCATTATTGACACATTTTTGACTCTTTTAAGTGGATATAATTGGATTATATCAAGCCTATGGAAATCACACATGTTTTTGAGGATGAGAAAAACTCCAAATAAAATATCCTTGAGTGAAGAGAGAAATATTTTCCCAGGGAGGTAGGTATGAAAATGTACATGAGGATTAACATGATATTTAATGGATTCATATGATTTTTTAGGAGTTAGGAATTTTTATCCATGTAGGAGGCATGATATTTTCTTTGATAGGATAATTGAGTTGTGTTTTCATTTATACTTTGGGAAGTTTGTTTTGACCTTAGTATATAATGATTGCCCAGGAGTGCAATGTTTAAGTGTGGGGGAGTGATAAAGCTAACATTTTCACATATTTTCTGCTCTAATTAAATATTATTAAACCCACCATTGTGTTATTTTATGGTCAATTGTCACATTTTTAGGTTTTTGTGGAATTTTGAGGTTAAATTCAAAAAATGGATTAATTTTTCTATTTAACTATTTTATTTTTATTCATTAATTTGGCCATAACATTTTCTAAACTAATTGAAATTGTAAAATTCCTTTTTTGTAGGATTACTTATGTCCTGGGTCTCATTTTATCCTTCTAGAATAGAAGCTCAATCCAACAATTGAAGGCCCAAATCCAGCTCACAAACTGGGCCTTGGAAACTATGTATAGATTTGGACATGTATTAAGATGAGATTTTATTTCGAAGTGGGCCAGTCCAATGAAGCTAAAATTAGGTATAAAGATAGATAATACATTAATGAACATCTTTTATGAATATTGTAACACCTTAATCCAGATTTTTCAAAGTCATACTGGCATGGGAAATTGAAGAATTGGAAGATGAAGAGTCACCTGGCCAGAATTAAAGTACGGAGTAAATTGAACATATCTCTCTCCACAAATGTCCAATGAAGCTGAAATGTTTTGGGTAGAACTTGGACACATGGATGAAGAACTTTCAAGAATGAAACCTTCCCAAAATCTTCCATTAAATTGGTATACCATGCGGATACTTTCGAGGGACGATTTTAGAGACAAATTTCCTCCTTTTTTCCTATAAAAAAGTGTATCTTCTTCATTTCAAGGAGTTGGAAACTATGGGGTAGCCTTTTTTTGGTCATTATAATTAGTTTTTAGTGTTTTAATTTTTATAATAGTAGTTTTTTATTAATATATTATCATTCTTCTTCATACCCCCTTTCTTCCATTTTTGATATTTTATGTGTTTCTCCCACCGTTTTCCCTTCTCAACTCCACTAAAAATGGAGAACTAACTTTGATGCTTGTTAGAGGGAGGGAATGGTGTCTTGATTGAGTTTGTTATGATTTAATTTCATATCTCTTTATTTTATTATGAGAATTTTGGTGGTGGTTAAATCAATTACGGTGAGCAGTCGCCCCATTTCCTTTACCACCAAGTTCTTCTCGTTTATCATTTTCCTTCCCTTCACTATTTGTGTTGTGCATATGGTGGAGCATGGCATGATTGGTGATGGTCATCGAAGAGGTCTCCTAGATAATGTTCAGAATAGTATTTACCCATATGTAGAGGTTTCAGTATGGTGTAATTACATTTAAAATGAGTGGGTGTAGGGTGACAGGTTTTGATCACTACGTTGAATTGAATATTGAGGTTCTTCTTAAACAATGAAATTAATCACCATAAACTCCTAAAAACATTTTCCTTCAATATTTCTATATAGATTTATTTTGTGTTTTCATTGCATTTATGTATATTACATTTATATTTTATGCATCATTTCAACCCCCCCATTTTATTTTAGTTAATTTAGTTTTATATTAGATAAAATATAATAGTGACAATAGAAAAATAGTGCATGTAAGCGGTCTCCTTGAGATCGGCCCTAGGGTGTGCCACTACAGTGCATTCTTAGGTAAATAAGCATTTAATTAAATAGTGATTCGTGACAAACCTCTCTCATCAAAAATCACAACCAGAACAGATATTTAATCATAAAAAATAAACCACAAGTAATACTGCGTGCATGGGTATACACATAACGAATGGAAAAATAAATAAATAAAGCCTTTATATGGAAATAAAATCATAGTATGTATGATTTCAAATTCATGAGTGGTGGTGGAGTGGTGTATAGAAGACATGATCCTACTATATAGTATATGAGTGTAAGTATCATTGTAACTACCACATATTGTGCATTATTCAATATTGACCTTTATCTACGCTAGATAGAAAGCATTGACAAAGGGGGGATTTTTGTGAGATCTCATAAAAGAAGCTGATAAAGTAAACTTTTATCAACACTAAAAAAACATTGATAAATTGTTATAAATCAATTAAAAAAATTATATAATTAAAATAAATATAATATATTAATATTTTATTTAAATAATTTAAAATATAGGTACATATATAACTGTATGTATTTATGCGTATATGTGAATAGGTGTGTATGTATATGTGTGTGTGTGGATGTATATCTGTACATATATATGTCTATCATGTGTTCATGTATATGTGTGTGAAAGTCTATTTTTTGATTTAATATTATTTATTCTTTTATAATATCTCTCCATTTTTTTATTTTATGTATTTATTCATTTTTAATATTTATTCATGTCTAATATATATTTATTTTAATATTTTCATCATGAATACACGTGTGTGTTTATTTTAATTTTATTTAATACAATTCAATTCAATTTAAATATTTATATTTTTGTATAGTTAATATAATTTATTTTTAATAATTTTGTTATTTATATAATTAATATCATCTATTTATTCATTTTTCATCATTTTTTATGTGTCTGTAATTCATGTGAATGATACGAATTCACTTTTGAATTTTTTTGTAGTTTATTTAATTTTATTAATTTATTTTTAATATCAATTCATTTATTATTATATATTCACTAAGAATGATAAAAATATATTTATAAAAATATATTTTTCAATAAATATCTATAAATAAATATAACTATATATATATATTAATATATATAAATGTATATTTACTATATATATAAAATTATAAAATTATAAAATTATAATTATAATTTTTTTAAACAAGTCAAAAGGACCCAAAGGCCCTTTCTATTTGTTATAATTAAAATCAGAACAAAAGGGATGGTAAAAAAGAACCATGCCAACCCACAAGGGCATGAAAAAAATAATAATAAATAAAAACAGAAATTAGAGCGGTTGTCATCTCCCTCAGCCTTGATAAGTACCTCGACCATGCCTCCATGACTTCTCCCTCTGCCAAGGCTCTTGATCCTCATCAGAGAATGATGTGGACGCTTCACTTTCAGCACTCAGGATCCAAGGTTAATTTTTTCTAGAGAGGCCCCTCATGTCAATCTTGAGATTAAGGCAAATTCTTTCTTCAATTTCTATAGATAGAAATTTGATAATTTCAATGTAGTCATGAATAATAATTTTCCCCAATCCAAATTTGTAAAGATCACTTCAACATGTAGATTAGACTATTTTGCATCCTTAGTGAAAACATGAGGTGACCTTTCACCCTCAATCTCCTCTAGAAGGATTTTACTTTTTGTATTAATCTTCTTTGACTTTTCACATTCATCAATTGTAGTCATTCCAAAATTGTCTCATATAGATTTCATAATGTCATAAAAAATGAGAAGCATATTGTAAACTTTGAACAGGACCTACCCAGAGCCACTAGCCTTCTCCAATTGACTTGCCTGAATTTGTACTACCTAAGCCTTATGATCTTTTACTAGTTGAAACTGGAGCATTGTAGTGGTCTCATTCATTTGGTTGGTACCAACAGGCACAACATTCAATGCATTGGAATTCCTCTACTGATCGTAGGTTATCAAAGAATCACTTTTGGTTGAAAGGAGTTTAATGGAATTTGGGACTCAACCTAAGGAGATTTCATAGCTTTATCCAAAGACCTCCATGATTGGCGGTGCCTTTGTGGGGTTTAGTAAGAATGTTGGAATCATAAGCAGTTTATAATTACAAAGTAATATATTATTTTTGAAAAGTATTTATATAATTATAATTAATTAATTATATATTTAAATAATTATAATATTATAATAAATATATGTCTTATATTTATAATAATATATAATTATATATTAATAAATTTGTATAATTATATAAATATAATTATAATTATATACATATATTTATAAATATATTTGTATAATTATAAATAAATAATTATCTATTCATATAATTCTAAAATTATAACAAATATATTTCTTATATTTATAATTATATATAATTTATATATTAATAAATACATAGATAGTTATATAATTTCCTCAAAAAAAATATAGATAGTTATATAAATATATTTATAGTCATATACAAATATTTATAAATATATTTATTTATTATTATAATTATAAATACATATCTATAATCATATTTATAAATACATATTTACAATTATTTTAATATATTTATAATTATATAAATAATTATTAACTTATAAATATATATAATATTTTTGGGCCTTTGGGCCATGTAATGGGCTTCATGCACACTGGTCCTTTAGGCCATGTACTAAATAAGTAAGGCTTGATGAGTGGGGTATCTTTTGGAGGGGGTTATGGCCTGCCTTTTCAGCCCATGTGTGTGGTGTGTGTGTGTGTGTGTGTTTATAATTATACCTCCAAGCACCTAATATATATTTCTTATATTTATAAATATATATATTTATATATTAACAAATATATATATATATATAATTAATATATATATATATATTTATAATTACATAAAAATATATTTAAATATATTTATTTATAATTATAATTATAAATATATATCTATAATTATATTTTAAAATAAATATTTAAAATTCATTTCTTATATTTATACTTATATAAAAAATTATTTTTTTATAATTATATACATTTATATTTATGTGTAGTTATATACATTTAATTTTTATTATTATATTAATTAAATTTTTAAATATTTATTACCACTAGAAAACTCATTTGCCCTACTTCATCCAAGAAGTGTGAATCTCCACTCCTTTTCTTCGAATCATTATGCTAATCAGCTGGGATTGTCCACATTAGAGAGGAATAAGGATCGAGGCAAGGATGTTTCGAAGAGCCTTTCTTATTTCTCTGGTTTCTCAGGGGGTTCCTTTGTCCCTCTTGCATATCGTGCTCTACATCGCATCATCAGGAAAGGCTCAACTACAAATGTATTAGCCTCAGATGATGTTATTTTGGATCTCATTGATTAGTTTAAGCATTCAATAATTGTTTGGATTTCTCTGATGAAAGGTATGAAACCCTGAAAAATTGTGGATTTCCTTTCTCGTTTAGCTGATATTTGAGGATTCACGAATTTCAAATGCATCTCCATAGGCCATGGATTTTTCCACAATCTATTCCCTTTTGAGGAGCTCAAAGGGCGTGCATGGAGTATTGGCTCTGTCAATCTTAGGTCAGGAATGCTTTGGATTCATGAATGGAAATTAAACTTCAACCTGAATGATTTCAAGGATACTTTCACATAGGTATGGATCAACATACATAGTTTTAATTGGGTTTTATGGAATGATGATATCTTATATGATATAACTTCCACAATTGGCATCCCAATAAGGATGGATCATGCTACTAAAATAGTTAGTTATGATCATTATGAACATGTTTTGGTGGTGGTTGATTTATATTCTACATTGATAGATAGGGTGGTTCTATCCACACTATAGGGTGAGATTTTTCTTAGGATTGAATTTGAGAAAACACCTCCACTTTGTGCTCATTGTAAAATTGTTGTACATTCAAATGAAACATGTAGAATAGATTTAGTTTGTTCTAATTGTCAGACCAAAGGTCATGATCTACAACATTTCCAGAGGATGTTTAATCAAGAGAATCCTACTAAAAACAATCATGGTGTTTCTAAAATTCTAAACACATATATATAGAATAGAATCACATTATTGATGTTGGCCCCATCAATGTATCACATAGGATTAATACTAAATACCCCTTGATAAAGAATGGGTGTATTGTTCATGAATCTTATGGTCATGTTTATCCTATTCAAATGAATGGTAAAACCCATTTATCTTGGGCTGATCTTGTTGAAGATAGTCAACATGCAGTTGATGGAACTACTTGCAATGATCTCTTAAATGGGGTCTCCTTTAAATATGTACTATCCAAGGTTATAGTAGGTGAAGATGAAGAGGTTTCAGATGATAGGGAAGAGATCAAGGAACATTCTTCTCAAGTGGAAGTTTAATTTAGCTTGTAGCAGGAGTAGACTATGGTCAATGCCAAAAGTAGAAAGGGTAAAGAAAATTGGGATGCTACAATATCAAATAAGACTAAATTCAAAAGGGTTGTTCAAGTTTATCTCCTCCTGAGAAATTCAATGAGAAGATCAACTTTTCTACTCACTCCCTTTCTTTGAATCACCCAGGTGGCCATTTTAGAGCCATGGACATGGAACTTATTTGTGATTTTTCTACTTCTTATTCACCTCACATGGAGGCTAGCTCAATAAAAAACACCCAAGATACATCTGTTGATACTGCCTTCAATGGGGACACAAACCAGCTGGATCCTGAACTGAATGTCAAGTCTGTTAATAAGAAGGGTTTTCCTCCTGCCATAGAATGTTTCCCTTCTGTTCATGTATGGTGGATATTAATGATATCAAGACATTTGGACATTCCCCTAGTGGTATGGGGCCCATTTTTTCTCTTCTGTATTGCCTGCTGCAACTTCTTTTCACTCTTCTATAGGGAATATGGAAGCTATAAAGGTGACGTTGGTCTCCCCCAACTCCCATTTGGGCTTTGGACATGCATCCATTGGAATGAAAACCTATGTGAATTTGGCTACAAAGGATATGTAGGTCCCCATTTTATATACTAGTGGTACTAATGAACATGTTGGTTCAGGTGTGTTTTCACATGCTCAAGGTTTGGTTGAACATCTTATTTCTGAATCGCTAGCAATGAGATTAGATGAAGCCAAGTCAGGGGCATCTATTTTTTCAATAAGCAGTGACTTTACTCAAACTTTGAATTGTAAGGTAAATAGGAATGTGAGTACTCATAATTCTTTTGATATACTTACTTCAGCCAGCAGCGTTGATGATGGAAAAAAGAGATAGTGCCTTTGAAGCTGATGTCGTGAAGGCCGATGTTGTTGCTGAGCACTCGGATGATGGTGGCTTCCCATGGATGCAGGTCAAGACTTGGAGGAGGGGTTGAAATTTTCATGGGAGTGGTGGACACACCACTCAACATAATATGATCACTCGTTCTCGAGTGGATTGATGACTTTTTAACCTATTTTATGTGGACCTTTGTAGTTTTGTATGTTCTTCAAACTTTACATTTTAATTTTTAATAAAGAGGCCTTTAAACCTCAA